>OZ005681.1:37065681-37700947 GCA_963930675.1 Gnaphalium uliginosum
CCCTGTTGACCACAACAAAAATAGGAACGCCTTTCTACAAACGATTTATGCCAATGACTACCTTCAAAATGATTGAGATGGAGGATTATACACAGGGGGTCTATTAACAAAAGCATCTACTGAACATGCACTCTTAGGTAAACATGTTGAACTAGATATTTTTGAGGTTGAGCTAGTTGATGTTGAAGGTTTATTCTGTTCAGATTTATCAACTATTTTATCCTTCTTCCGATTCTTCACAGGTAAGTTTGAATCAATTGAAGATTTAGATTGTGAATCCTTCTTTTGATTTTTAACTTCTGAGGATTCACTGTCAATCTTTGCTTCACCTTTACATTTAAAACGATCATCATTTTCAATGGTAATGATGAAATTTTCAGGTTTGACATTGATTTTCTCAACCTTTATAGTAGACTCATCAGGTAAGTCCTCTATCTCAACTACCTCGTCAACATTAATCGTAGGTACTTTATCATAAGCCTTAGATTCCTTAACTGGCTTCTGAACAACTTTTGTGTCTACTTTTGATGAAGTAATAGGCACAAAGTTTTTGATTTCATCCTGACTAGGCATAAGCGAATAATCAGCGGGAGGAGGTACGGAGGTATATCCGAGACCTGCCTTACTCTTTGTATTCGTCCTTTGCTTATCCAAAATTTGATCAAACACTATGGATGAAGTTGCAAAGTTTGAAATTTTACGTTTTAAATTGAAAACTTCAGATTGAGATTCAACAAGTTCCTTTTTAAGTAAAGATATTTGCTTTAAATAACTATTTATTTCATCTTGCTGATTATAGATTTTACATTTCAAATCTCTAATCTCAATTTGACAAGCTTTAAGTTTCTTATCAAAAAGAAGTTCGTTTTCTTTCAAAACTTTATTTGCCTGCGTTAAGTTTTCAAGATTTGATCGCAGGGTTTCAATTTCACCCTTTAAGTTGTTGTTTTGACCAGTTAAGCATCTACAAGATAAGCATTTAAAAACAGGTTTTGTTTCTACCTCAATTATGTTTGCTATGAGCGCACTGTGTTGAACTTGTTCTTCATGTTCACTCCAATCAAACGTTCCCTGATTATACACCACCAACGCTTGTGATGTTGTGTTCTTCACTGGAGTATCGGGAACTGAAGGTGTAGTGAATCCAAATGAGGGATATTTTTCCTTCACACATTCCGTAGCAAAGTGTCCATGATGCTGACATCTTTTGCATTTCACCTTGGTTTTGTGGTTTTGTTAAAACCAAGACCCGTATCACCATCATCGTCCAAGTCTTTTCTACCCATTTTCTGAAGAAACTTCTTGGTTCTTTAGGTTATCATGACCATACTCCATTTAATGTCCATCTGCTCCAGATCATCAGGATCAATCTGTTCAAAGTCCTCTACTGTAAGCTTCAGAGTACTAGTCTTCTTGTTGAGGAAGTTCTCATAAGAGCGGAGGAAAGTTGTAACGATAGTAGCATGTTCCTCAGTATCATTTGAAAGAGCTGTATGAGAAGTATAGGAAGCATATGAAGTGCTTCCAGAAGTAGATGTAGCTGAATTAGAATTAGATCTGGAAGTATCATTCATACTAGGATTTTGATTATTAGCTTCTGACATTTTTACTTTCTTTTTCATGTCAAGAGCATGCGCCTGTAATTTATCAATGAGATCTTCCAAATCCATGAGTTCAATTTCTGAATCTTGTTCTAAACTCTTCACCTTGGTATCCCAATCCTTAGGTAATGCACCTAATAACTTCTTATTTACTTCTCCATTATTAAGTACTATTCCTTCATCAGCCAATTCACTTATAAGTTAGAAGTATCTTTTGAAAAGTTTTTCAAAAGATTCATTTGATAGTAAATCAAATGTGTCAAACTGTTCCTTGACAAGTTCCAATTTACTTTTCTTATACTTTTCATATCCACCACATCGTTTTTCGATGGCCTTCCAGAGATCATATGCGATATCATAATGTTTGAAAATTTCTTGAACTTCCTTTGGTAAACATTTGATAATTGTTGCATGAGTTTTTCTTTCAGTATCCCAAGCTTTTCTCTCCTCGGTTGTCATGCCTTTAATAGTCTTTTGTGGTGATGCTACCAAATTCTTTTCTCCAACTACTGGCCTTTCATATCTTTCAACTAGTGAGTTCCACATATCTGGATCATTTAAAAATATGAAGGTTTCGAACGCAGATCTCCACGTAGCATAATCGGTATTTGGGGAAAACATAGGAGGTTTACTCTCACTACCAACTACACTATTGTAATTCATAAGAGCTTTATAAAGAGACATCTTTAAACCAGAGATTTACCAAATCACAAACACCCAGATGTTGAATGGCGAGTTTTCAAATTTAGCCCTTTTTGACTTTTCCCTCCAAAATTTAGTTCGAAAATATCGAAAACAGCCGGAGTAAAACGAAACTTTTTCAAAACCAAAATTAAAAACTTTTAAGCCTAAGATCAAAATTTGGTAGTGCGACAATTTTTCGCACGTATTCGTCGCTAAAAGTGTCGCCTGGATACTTAGATAGTGTCGCCCGAGGAAGTGTCGCAGTATATCGCAATAAAGTGTCGCAAAGAATGAAGTGTCGTAAGATGAGTATGTAGTGTCGCATAGAAGTGTCGCAATCTGATGTCGCAAATCACAATAAAGTGTCGCTAGTGAGTATAAAAAAATTTGTCGAAAGTATAGATTGTGAGATCTCTAATCGAAGAGAAAAAGACGCTGTTTCGAATATGTAATTTTTATAATTTTTGGTCATGCCGTTTGTGAGATATTTGATTTTAAGGATACGAGTGGAAATTGGGTTTTAAATAAATGGAGCAATTCTACTAGTTCTCTCATTCTTCACTTTTTTAGCATTCTACATTGAATCCACCTCATATCAATCATTAATTTAATATAAATATTTACAACATCTTATCTTATTTTAAGTTAAATATAATATATAATATTAGAAATGAGTTTATAACATCATAAATATAAAATTACACATTCACTTATAAAACTCAATTAGACACTTTATTTTAGTTTTTTTTTTTAAAAAACACTCCATATCTAATAATACCTAATAAAAAAGATACCGTACTTTTATTTGATTAATCAAGCATTATTTTGTAGTTATCATATGCATTATTTTTTTACTTATAAAAATCAAATTATGAATTCAAGACTCGTTTGTACACACGGGTTTAAACTCTAGTTATTTATATAACCAATATCCAAGTTCTTTTGTACCTATAGCTAAGACTGAGCAGAAAATCAAATTCGCTGAATCATAACCATATTAACCGTCGAAACCAAACCACATTAATTGAACTATGCATATAACCGATGGTTTGATGATGGTTTGATTATCGTTTTTAGGATTAACCAAGGTTTTTGATTCACAGATGAAAATAAAGGATACCCATCTCGATTTTAACTGCTCTGCCCCACACATAATTTATGCCCTTACAAATATTTTCTTTGTATTTGTACTTATATTATAGTTTAGATAAATTATAAATTGATTTGCAACTAAAGAAATAATATTTAGAAACTGTTTTCTTAAGCAAGTGAAACGTTTCTTAGTAAATAATGGGGGGTAAAAAGATATGATCAGTTTTTTAAATCTGTCTCATCACCGTTATCAATTCAAAGAATAAACTCTAGCACATCATCTACTATGCTCCTATGTTAACGGTTAACCGAAGTAACCCCTGCTATATATGGACGAACCAAATTAATCGAATTAACCGATACTTTTATTAATCGAACCAAATTAATCGAACTAACCGATACTTTTATTAATCGAACCAAACTGTTAAGAAATATTGATTAACCATGTTTCAGTTATACTTGCGTTTTGCTCGCATAATCAAATGTTCAATGGACCCGTAATATGAACCCCTAGTTATGATGTGGCTCCACCTCATTGAATAGAGTGGGCAATGGCCCCCGACAACTTAAAAATTAATAGTGATAACCTTTAGGAATTATGAATGTTTTATAGCTTGATGCTTAGGAGGCCCTCGGCGGCTCGGCCAAAAATGGAAAAGGCCTTTGGTGGCTTAAGAAAAAATTGAAATGTAGTCTTTAATTGGATTTTAAGTAAAAAGAAGGTGATATGCTCTCTATATACAGAACAAGAAAATTATTTGTTAGTACAACACTATGATGTATAAATTATATCGTGATGTTAGTACAAATAAGTTTTCAAATTAAATTAAAGTAATTTGGATTTGCTAATCGTAGTAAAAATGACATTAAAAATTTAATTTTAAAACAATTTATCAAATAACTAATAAATGGAACAAAATAACTAGGTACTTCGTAAATTTTAGTTTGGATTTATACCAACATACTGAGTAAATTTTATTCTTCGGACTTTGGCCCATCTTACCATTTGTACGAGGCTTTTTACAGCCCAGTAAAACTTCAAGTACAAAATAACTAGATTTTTACATCCTTTTTACGGATCTCATTTCTATATATATATATAAATCAATATTTACCTTGATATAGAAAGTGCAATTGTTGTAGGTAAAGAATCCGAGGAAAGACCGCGTTGAAAAAGGAGAAAAGGAGAAGACGACCGATCTTTACTACATTTTAGAAAAATATTTTATAATTTACGATAACCACTGCATTTTAGAAAAAATATTTTATAATTTACGATAACCACTGTATTTTAACAACATTGCATTTTATACCTATAAATTTCACTGCGTTTTCATCTTTACAATTTTATCCTAAAAAGCAAAAAAAAAAATCTCATTCTACTCGAAACTTTACCCATCATTATCATCTAACCTTACCCTTTCTTATCAGCTAAACAATTATCCGTTTTAGTAAAGCACCAAAGTACATATTTACTATATCATTTTAGTTCAACTAAAAAAAAATCAAATTCCCCTAAAAAAGAAGTATATAATATAATAACTATATAGTAACATTACAAACAAATTAAATATTTACATTGATACAACATACAAGTAATTATTATACTTTAATTCAAGTTTATTTATAAAATATAAAACCGTACAACCCATGATAACAAATTAAACGAAGTGGGTTACATGTATATAAAGCATGCATGCACCATATGTTGTTGATTATTTAGTATGTTGCTTAACATAGCTTCCCATCCTCACCACAATCCCATCAATATCACGGACATAACCAACTTTCTGGCCCCACTCTTTCTCCTCCGGTTTGCTCACTCCTTCCGCTCCACTCTCCACCGCCCTCTGCATCCAATTCCACAGGCAAACACAATAATCATATTCCGGCAAATCGTGACGAATTATATGATGTGACAAATAATTATTTATCAATTTTAATAATGTGAGATAGGCAAACAAATTTATTCACGTACAAGTGTTTGAGTGAACATTAAACTAACGGGAATGATGCTATAATATTTTACGGTAACCTAATTGCAAGAAGACAATATACTAAACAAACACCTGGTAAGCAGCATCGACGTCCTCATAAGCAAAGCAAACCTCGAGTTGATTCCTTCGAGTTTTCGATCGCTGCTCTTGAACCTCACCTGTTAGATCATCGGTCTCGTGTTGATGTACCGGAGTAAATGCTATTGTTGTTTGTCCACTTTCTAGTTCCCCCCATCTAAAAGAAAATTATTATTTTAAAATTTATCATAAATTACTTTCGTACATCAATCCTGTTTATTCGGCTTTCAAAAATTTTGACCTCAGAAATTTAATAAAATAAGTCAGTACGTCATCTCTGCATTTTTGGAGGCACGTACGTACAAGCAACGTAAATCATCTAATGGAGCCCTATAATACAAATTTAACTTATCCTCCCTCCGTTCCATTTGTTGTTGTCCACCTTATTCGGTTTGCCTGTTCCAAAATTATTGTCCACCTAATAAAATTCATTAAACTCCCTACTCTACTCTCATTTTCGTTTATTAGTCATTTATTTCTCAATCATCTATTTCTATTGTCCACTTAATAAAATTCATTAAACTCATGTACCCTCGTTTATTACTCACAATCGTTTATTTTTCAATCATTTATTTCTCAATAAAATTCAGTCAAATTTGAATACAATAACAAAATAGACATTCATACAATCTATTATAAAATCTAACACAAAAAAATTGACGGACAATAAAAGTGAAACGGAGAGGGACAGTAGTTAATAATCCAATCATTTATCAAATAATGTACATACGGTGCATACATATTTCCGAGACCCCTATAAATCGAAAACACTGATCACCCGGATTGTCCACCATCGAAAAAGCCCTAAAGTAAGTACGCATGCGCCAATTACACATAACACAATAATATATAACGTAGACATAACAAATTTTACAAACAACAATAAATAAATATTTTTTATAGAAATGAAAAATAAATGATAAATATATCAACCCCAACAAAATATTTCAAGTCGTGCCAATCGTTATGAAAATATTCAAATTCCGTAAGTGTATATAGATAAAAGAATTGATTGATTTACCTGTGGGAGTCGTCTAAACGACGAACAGAGGCACCAAATGCCTTACCATAAAACTCGACCGATTTCGCAACATCTTTCACGTAAATCACCGTGTATGCAAACGCCGGGTTCAATTTTGACGCCATTTCGATCGTATTTTCAGCTTTTCTGTTTTTGTTTGCTGATTTGATTTAGTTTACAATGGTTTTGGAGAAAATTTTAGAAAATGAGAGGTGGGAATTAATGAAGAATTATTAGGTATTGATCATGAGGTGCTAGAGAGACACGTGGCGGACTTGTACGCATGTTGCTTGTACACGAGGCAGCTTCTTTCGTGATGTTTTGATTAGGTGTCTTTTTTACTGGGCTTCTATAGGATCGTGATATGGGTCATAAGCTGGGCTCGTCGCTATATCAGGCCTTATCCAATAAACAACAAGGTGATTTCAAGTTTCTGCCTTTTTAAGTTGTGAACTTTTTATTTGGACGAAAAAAATAAAACTAGGTAGCTAAACTTTAATCGTATTAGGTCTATGGGTAAGTTCAAATAAAAATGCTTAAAGGTAATTAAGGAACGGGAGAAGTAATATGATTGCTCTATTTTATACAAAACTTACTTTCAATTTTAAAATTAAATATCTCACAAACGGTATATCAATAAATTATAAAAATTACATATTTGAAATCAATATTTTTGTATCTTTAATTAAAGATATTACAAGTTATACTTCAGACAATTTTTTTTCTTTTTTTTCGGGTCTTACAATATAAATATAATCACATGTGATTTCTGATAAAAAGTTAAAATTTATTCACGATTATTTATTCATAGTACATGTTAATTACCACATGATTACAACTTAATATTAATCCACACTAATAATTATAATTAAAATTTTAAAAATTGCATTTGTTTTCATGAGATAACATACGAATTCTAGTTTTGTATTTAATCTCATGTGATTTGGTATATAATCACATGTGATTTTGTATATAATCACATATGATTTTCAATTAAAAATTGATATTTATGAGCATTTTGCCGATATATGAGAATTTATTTATGATTTCAGCTTTATTTTTATTTAACTGTATAATTATAGTTAATAATTTAAAATTCGTATTTGATTACTCTTTAATCAAATGTAATTGATACTTTAATGTTTAATCGCATGTAATTACAACTTAGATTTTTATGTTTAAATCTTTTTAAATCATTAATTATTAGAACTTAAAGTTTGATTTGACATATAAGCATGAGTGATTATTATTTAGTGTTCAATCACATGTGATTTAACATTACAAACTTTTAAAATCCGGTAAAAATGAAAAAAAAAATATTCATCAATTTATATGAGATCTCTAATTATAGATTAAATGACGTTGATTCTAACGGTGTAATTTTTATAATTTATTGACGTACGGTTTGTGAAATATTTAATTTCAAAGAAAATGTAGAAATGAGTATTTGAAATGTTAGAATCTTATTGATTTTCTCATTCTTTAGTTTTTTTGTCATTTTTATTTGAAATTTTCTCTTAGTTTAATTAAGATACAATGGTTAATATTTATCTCCTATTAGGTTTAATTAATTAGGCTTTATTAATGAATTTTCTTATCATCATAAATTTATTAAATAATCTTAAAGATCAAGCATAAAACATATAAAGATTTGAAAATTTTTATGATTTTTTTTATATAATATAAAACCTGGATGAGTTATTTTTCAAAGTAAACATCTAGAAACGTAATAATTAAGGTGATTATAGGCTTCGTAACCCACTCCAAATACCCTAACTTTCTATAAGTGTGTGATTTATAATTTGACGTGTATGTGAATATATTATAGGGTTTATTATTTGGTTATATGCCCAACTTTACATTATTACTATCGTATGCGCTTAATTTTTTTGTATTGTATGAGGTGAACTTTCTAAAAACTCTATTGTATGCTCCAAACTTTCATACCCTCTATTATATGAAGTTAACTTTTCTAAAAACTCTAAGAAATATGATATAAATTAGACATTCTAAAAACTCTATTATAAATATTTATCTAATACAATAGAGGATATGAAAGTTGTAATCATACAATAGAGTTTTTAGAAGGTTCACCCTATACAATAGAGTTTTAAGAGATATTAGTCTCTCCGGAATTACTTACAAAATATTTATGGTTTTTGTGTTAATATTTTGAATAGGTCATATGATCGAGTATAGTACGTACTTACGTTTTTGTAAGTTAATTAACGACGACAATCAAATTAAACACATGCAATTCTAGTAAATTTTGATTGGGCTCGGCATATAACTTTTGACCTACATATAATATCTCTTTACTATTATGCACGCATAGTAGTATAATACGATGTCGTGTGTTTTGATTCGAAGATGAAATGATAAAAAATGGCGAACCATCGAAAATATATAAATAATAATCAGGATCAAGACGCAAAGAAAGATAAGGATAACTAGATGAGGTTAAACGATAAAATGTTTGTTTAATTAGTACATATAAATATACTAAAACCTACGGCAAAACCATCAAAATCATGATCATTAGTCTTTTTTAAACAACAAATCGTCATTAGTCAACACTCGATTAAATGCTTATAGCCGTGGTTGAAGACTCGACGTTAACTACAAGTTAGAAAGTTGATGAATGTTTTTAATTTGGGAGTTTCAAGTGGTGGCTTATGGCGACCGGAGACTGTTGGTTCAATCGGATTGAGATTCTGGCCGATTCAACTTTTGATTTTAGGTTTTTATTTCAATATTGATTTTTAACAAATTTATTTAATGTTGCAATAAGGCTAGCTTGAAGCTTTTATCCCTTCTCATTTTAGAAGTCTAACTCTAAAACTAAATTTGATGTTTGGAATAATTATAAAGGGTTAAAGGGTTAATTGTTTAAATATGTATTAAACTTTATACCTTTTACTATGTTGTAAACTTTGATAACTTTTATTGTATGCAGTTAAGTTTCTAAAAAACGTCTACTATATGTGTTTTGACCATTTAATTACTACATAAATAGACATGTTTTTCGCAAGTTCAATACATACAATATTAAGTTAAATCATATAATAGACGTTTTTAGAACTTAAATATATAATAGTAAAAGGTGTAAAGTTTAATACATTTTGAAACAATAAATCCAATTATAAATGACACATATATAATTTGTGCTCATTGAAATTTAGGGCTATTTATTTGAAAATGTATAGAACTTCCTACTAAATACTTTTGTATATTCCAACTTTTAGTTATCCTATTGTATGAGTTCATCTTACTAATTCGTCTACAATAGTGAGTAACTTGAAATCGGTATTTCACTAACGTGTAACAGTTTTTTTTTCTTTCCAAGTCACATGCCACATTAGATGAAGAAAATGTATCCAATTGTCAAACGTTCACATTCACCCCCACGTCAATTGTCATGCCTCCTTTTTCTACTACTGGAGCCATTTTTAACTATTTGGTCCGCTTGTGATTGCGAGCTCGCCGAAAATGGTGGTGATGTTCGAAGACGGAAGAAAGGTGGAGATGATGACGAATCCGAAAAAATTGTGGAGGTGATGTTTGGAGATAGTTAATTTGTGAGGTGGAGATGATATGAGTGGTGATTAAGGTGGTATAAAGTTGTCGTGTGGTGTCACCGAACAAATAAGAGGGTGGTGAAATTTGGAGGTGGATGTGAGATGGCGATGATAGGAGTTGGTGATTAAGATGGCGTAAAGAAGATATGGCGGTGTAGCCTAGAAAAAATATTGTCTCTGAAAAGATGATGTTATGGGAAAAATGTAAGAGATGGTGGTGACATTAGAGATAATAATGATGTCCGGAGATGGTGGTGAGGTAGAGATAATAAAGATTGGTTGTTAATGTGGTGTAATTTGGTTGTGGTTGTGTCGCTGAAAATAAATGGTGTCGTCAGAAAAATGGTATCACCAGAAAATTGAAGAAGATGAAGATAATGACACGTGAAAGGTTACGTGGCACAAATAAGCTATTGTGGTTGCTGATGTGGATGTCAAATCAGTATAAAAACCCAATTATCTTTGTTTTAAGTTAATCACTACATACAATAGGACTGATTAGTAAGATGAATAAATACAATAAGATACCGTAATTTAGTTGGAGACATACAAAATGATTTTCAAAAAAGGTTCTATTCATTTTTTGATAATTTGGAGCATACGTAAAGTTTCTTAGAAACATCAATGACATCATTTCATTTTTGTTTATATATATAAAGACTTTATAAGTGCGTTTATATATTTAGTGAATAAAAGATGAATGTATATTTTTGTGCTTTACCAGACTTGAGCATACAAATTGACTTTTCATGCTTCATCATCCACCAACAATATTTTATATAAAAACTTTCCATATGATCATGCATAAACGTTTTTTCACAAACTTATTGTTTGTGACCTTTCAAATCCTCAATAGATGTAACACCTTTATCATATTTACTGTACAACTAACTTTTATTCGTTAAAGTTATAAGTACGGTGGATTATTCCCTAATCATTTACCTTTTGAAGCTAGTGAGTCAATTAAATTAGGTCATTGTCAAATAGGTAAGTTTTAGTACTTTTGTTTTTAGTAAAAATAGGAAAGTTAAGTATCTATATATCATTATTCTTGTTACTTCGTTTATACGAGAGAAAATTTAATACAACAAAGAAATTTAACTTGAGGATGAATATGAGGGTATTTTAGTCATTTTACATGAATCAACGGAGAAATGGAAGTATGAAATAGACGATATTAACCAATTTAGGGAGGGTCACAGCAAAAAAAAGAAAGAAAGACCATCGATAAGATCAGCAAAATGTGATGAACCACATAAACAAAAATGCAAAATTACAAAAACTAAAACAAAAAAAAATGTCAATCAAGACAACGCGTTTTTAAATGACAATGCCAGTCATAGGTGATTAAGAATTAGTCATTAATTGGTGTTCACATTTTCATTTTAGTTTATTTCAAATGAATGTTTATTTTTAAAAGTAATATAATAACTTTTACTTTTACTCTCAATGTACTTATTCTCAAAAAATGATATACGGGAGTTTTAAAAACAATGATAATAATAATGTCATTTTCACTGTTAGACAATGTAATTTCTTAAACTTTGAAATTACAAACATACTCCTATATGTATTAAAATCTCATTAATACCATCATTATGAAACTTTAAAGTATTAAAAATGTGACATTTAATTCTAATTAATTAAAACTTCTATATATATATAGGAGTATATATATATATATATATATATATATATATATATATATATATATTAATATATAATACATTTGTAATGTTTTTTAGAAGTAAATTTACTAATTTACCCCTTACATTATTTTTATTATTTGAAAAACATATTTGATAAGTAAACCTACATATATTAAAGTATCATTTCTAATACAATCATCAAAACTTAAGCAAATAAATAAATGACATAACTTTTTAACCGTAAAGAATTACGGGACGTGTCAGTTATCGACGGAAATGTCAGAACGAGACGATCGTGTTAGCAAGTTGTATTTCGTATGCTTTTTAAGTTATTCGACCCCCTTTCACTTTACTCCATCCATCACATTTATACCGTTCACGCAAAGAAATACACGATTTTAAATACGTTTAATGGAGTCGGCTTTCGGTCAACGTACACTCCATCTTCATTTTTTTCTTCTTTTCTTCATTTTTAAAAATTTGCATTAAAAAATTATTAACTTGCAATATCATTCTATTAAATAAATAATTAAAATCAACATAAACAATAATAATAAGATTGTTAATATTATTTGTTTAATTATACAATCAAACAAATCAAATGTGAGATCAATTTATTCATACTTATACATTTTGGATTTTTTTAAGAGGAAAATTACCAATATGCCCCTAACATTAGTAATAATATTTAAAAACCCACTAGAAATTACAAACATACCCCTAAATATATTAAAATCTCATTAATACCATCATTATGAAACTTTAAAGTATTAAACATGTGACATTTAATTCTAATTAATTAAAACTTCTATATATATCTATATCTATATTAATATATAATACATTTGTAATGTTTTTTTATGAGTGAATTTACTAATTTATCCCCTACATTATTTTTATTATTTGAAAAACATACTTGATAAGTAAACCTACATATATTAAAGTATCATTTCTAATACAATCATCAAAACTTAAGCAAATAAATAAATGACATAACTTTTTAACCGTAAAGAGTTACGGGACGTGTCAATTATCGACGGAAAGGTCGGAACGAGACGATCGTGTTAGCAAACTGCTAAATGCGGTTTATCCACTTTTTAGTCAAATCCCATCTCTAAAGCCTCCAAAATCAATTTCTCCCAATTTCACACATTTTTATGTGTTTTAAAAAAAAAATAGAAACAAACTCTCGATAGTGTTTTTTATTAAATTATAAAGTTACGTGTTTATTTACATTTTTAATTTTGGATTTATATATTCAATTCCTATATTAGAGAATTTCAATTTCTGATCAATTTTTACGATTTCAGTTTCACGTAAATAATGTACAGTATCTAATGCTCAAGTAAAAAAAATGTCGATGGTTAAACTATCAATCCAACCAACGATTTCAGACATCGCAACTTGCACCTGTCCAATATGAACATGCAATTTGATAGTCTCAGCCCGCATACTGAGCATCAAGTTCGTAAGAACATTTCTTATATATCTTTTTTTTGAGTATCTTATTTTATTTTTTTTGTTAAAAGGGTATATAGGTAATTTTTTATTTTATAAAATAACATATCGTAGTGTCAGTCGTATAAATTTTAATTATAATTACACAATAAATATCAAATAGACATAAAGCTTATGTATGTTACCCGCTCTATCACTCGAGCATTCTTCTAGTATAATAAAATATATTTTACAACTTGTGACCTAACAAAATTAAAAAAGGGTGTTGGAACTAGAAATAGAAATAGGAGGCCGGTGAGTGATACGTGCGTGCGTTCCACTTTGGATTGGATTATATAACTAATCACATCCACGTCAAGCTTCACACTAAACTTGTCTCTATGGTACCAAAAGTAGGTCCTTGTTTTCATTCAATTACTACGTACTGTCTTCCAATACCAACCAAAACTTTAAAATACAAACTTTTTATTAATATTAATATTAATAAATGTATGTTTTCATAATTAAGCTTAATTAGAGAGTAACATGCATAATTTAAGCAACAGATTTTAAACCAATGTCTCGTTTGTTTGTTTTTTAACTTATTCACATAGATATGTAGAACATGATTAGTTATTTCAATGAAATTAGATTATTTTTGTGTGACCGTATCAAAGTTCATGTTTTCTTTTTCTGACGTCCTAAATTAATTGTCCACTTCTAACAATAGATAGAGAAGTTTAATCGTAATTATCATATTACACTTACTTGAAATTGTTATTACACTTTAAAGAAAACAGTAATTAATTGGTTAAAATTAAATTGTCATTCTACAAAAGTAAGAAGGAGAAAACAGTAATGATTATGTTTTTATTAAAATATATGTTTGTTTGTCGGGTGATAATTATTTTGAAACGAAGGGAGTATATTTTATAGCCAGACAACTTGGAATATTGGCTTATCATTGTACTCTTAGTACTTTCAATACCTTGATTTATCAATTGGACTATATGTTTTTACTTTTTACTAAAGTTGGATCACGACTTCAATAAATCCTTTATTTTTAGACTTTTTTTTTCGTATTTACAAAACTCAAATCTATATAATTAAATATAAATATAAATGAAAGTTAACAAATTATACGCCTCCAAACGCCACTCAAACATGGTTTGAAAACATTCTAGACAAAATACTTGTTTTATGACAGGAATCAAGGTTTTTTCTTTTTCAAAACATGTTTTTATTTTCAATCTTAATTATTACTTTATTGATTTGCTTAGATCTTTGAGGAAAAAAGAAGAGTGAGTTAGCATTTAGTGGATTTAAGTTAAGAATTTGACATTTGACATCGTTAAGGTTAATATAAATACACTAATTAACCAATTAAAAAGGTAAAAAGTATTCACTATCAACGGTCTAGATTTAGTATGTTGTTTTATAGGCTTTATATGCGTAGTTTATAGACACAAAGTCGTTTTGCTGCATAAGTTTATAAATGCAGATAATAGTCTTATCAGTAAAAATGTAGGGCCTCACGTTAACTTTGAGCAAGAAGCCAAGAGTTAACAATTATGGTAACTTTTCGTTCTTTTCGATCTCCTGATATTTTCACGCGACTTTGGTTTATACAGTCGTGGGTTTACGTTGTTTTGACATAAAAGGTTTGGGATCCTAAATATTGTTGTTTCCATGTTATTTTGTTCGTATTCGTCCATATTTATGGTTAAGTGTTCGGTGGTTTTTCATTGTTTTTATTTTTATTTTTTGAGAAATTCGTAGCTTTCGGGGGGTATTTGACTATGTTCATCATATATATCAATTTGTACCGTCAATTACAAATCCGATAACATAAGAGATGAAGTTAAACAACAGTTGAATATCAGACTTAAATATGCGTGGTGAATATATATATATATATATATATATATATATATATATATATATATATATATATATATATAGGATTGGGATCATGTGAAAACAAGAGGATAAAATAAAAACGGTGAAAACACCTTTTAGCCCTTGGATCAAAATATATATATATATAAAAGGGGTGGAGATAAAAACAACGGTGAAAACAAAAAAAATAAGGGTTCGCATTTAATTATTTATGTGAAGCAAAAATAAAAAAAGGTTCACAATTTTTCTTTTTTTGTGAAGCTAAAAAAATTAAAGTTCACAACAAAAAAAATTGTGAAGCTAAAAAAAATTAAGGTTCACAATTAAAAAAATTTGTGAAGATAAAAAAAATAAAGGTTCACAACTAAAAAAATTTGTGAAGCTAAAAAGAATAAAGCTTCACTTCTTTGTAAATTTATGTGAAGCTAAATAAAATAAAAGTTCACAAGTAAAAAATTTCTGTGAAGCAAAAAAATATAAAGGTTCACAATTAAAAATTTATGTGAAGCAAAAAAAATGAAGATTTACAACTAAAAGTAAATTATGAATGAAAATAGAGATCGTTTTCACCGTTTTTATTTTAACTCCTTGTTTTCACCAGAACCCAACCCTATATATATATACATATATATATATATATGTATATATATATATATATATATATATATATATATCTATATATATATGTGGCTTCAAATAAGAAGACTAATTTTCGTAAAAGCGGAGGAAACACTTAGAAGACACTTTTTAACTATTCGAAATACATTTTTCTTCAAAACTTTTTCAATGATTAATAATAAAATAACATTTGGAAGCTATGATATAAATATAAATAAAAAATATTAACCTTTATTTTTCGAACATTTTTTTACAATCGTTACTGTTATTATTATTTAAGATAATCACAAAATATAACATAATAATCACATGTGATTATTCTCTAATATATTGTGATTATCATGTGTTCGAGATAATCACAAAATATAACATGATAATCACATATTATTCATGTGACTATCAAGTTATAAAATGTGATTATTATGAATAAAAAAATTAATAAAAATAATTGAAAAATAATAAAACGTCGAAATTTTTTTTATCTGAAAAATAGTTTCTAAAAGTTATTTGAAAAGGAAGCTACGAAGGATATTTTGTGAAATAACGTGTTTTGGATAGTTAAAAGTGATTTTGAAGTTTTTCTTACGTTCTTACGAAAATTAACTTTCATATTTGAACCCATGAATATATATATATATATATATATATATATATATATATATATATATAATGTAATTAAAAGATGAGTTCGAACACCAAATAATTCAATAGTCAATGTCAGCATAATAGAAAGTCAAATATGAACCAAATTAAGTTATTTAAGTCCCAACAAACACGTTGATAAATTGTCGGAACTACAAATTAAGAGAGGTGGCTTTCGGCGTATGTTCTACACTAATAACTTTTGACTGCGGTCTCTTCTTCTAAGTTGCTTTGACACTATTCAAATTTCAAATTTATAAAATGAACACTTTATTTCATAAAAAATACAGAGTAATTACTTAATTTCTAATACATACACCAAATACATATATATATATATATATATATATATATATATATATATATATATATATATATATATATATATAAATCACGTGTTTTATTTGCATTATTCATCTAACATCTCACTTGCTAATATAATGTGACTTGTATATAATGAGCTAGTAATTAATCTATTAATTCATTGTGTTTCAATTTGTGTATGTGCACATGTATATGTCATTTCACTTTCATCGAAATTAACCAATGAAATAAAGCATAAACACATAATTTTGTTTTAAATTACATATCAAAACGACTTATCATGACTCAATAATCTACGAGATTACTTTAAGCACTTTCTCACAAAAATCGGGCAAATCTTCTTGTTTTCAGAAGACATACATTATTTCAACATAATATTTTTGATATCTGTGACATTTGAACTTAAGACCTCCCTTGCACGAACCCAAATTCGCACCAATTGACCTAAATATAGAGATGGATTGGAATATTAAGGGTTTGTATTATCGATTTACATAATTCAAATCGTGACATCATAGTTTGTCCCCCAAATGACCTTTGTGTATCCTCAAAGATCACATGCATAAGCAAGTGAAAGGGAATTAAGGCAAAGAATTGAATTGAAATGAAAGCAATGGTTTGGTAGTGTAGGGTATGTTGTTATGGTGGAGATCTAGTAGGGATCACTTACATTAATTTTTTAATTCATTTTTGCATATTCTCCCCACTATACAGGAGAATTAACATTCGTCTTTTTCTATATGACCTAATTTTTTGTCCTCCACCAACCTCATTTTATGTTTTTTGTTTCTTTTCAATAGTGCAAACAATTTTATGAAAAAGGTTTTTTTTTTTTTTTTTTTTTTTTTTAATACTAATTTACATTTCGTTAATGTGAATACTATCTTATCGTGTGTCACAAGCCACACGTTAAAAACCCTCATTTGATGTCCAAGTATATTAATTAAAAGAAGGTGATGAAAATTGAAACAAATTATTCTTTTTAGGGTAAAACATAATGAGCTTTTAATTAGTAATTACCAATTAACTTTTTGTGATGGCCTATAGGAAGGCTCATGGTCGACATTGATGGCTACATATACAACTTTTTAATGTGGATAAATTGTACATAAATGTCTGCGTTTTTATTCAACCTAATTAGTTGTTGGGAAAATCATATGGATCATGTACGTAAAGAATATAATTTATCATATCGAGTGGGTTTGGTTAACTTATATGTTTTAAGGGCATAGGTTAAGCTTCATTAAATGCACAAAATCTTTCCAATTATATCACACATAACTCATTTATTGAAATCACTAATTTTCAATTATACAAGTTTTTAATTTTGATTAATATTATTTATTAGAAAATTATAAGCTTCCTTAAAATAATCCTTAACCTATGACTCTACGTGTGTCTGTGTGTGACCTTAAAAGATTAATTGCTTTTATAAATGTTGGCCATATTCTCTTTAAAGAAAACTTTACCATAAAATATTTACTACCTCCTCTAAGGAGGATATGATACTAATATTGCCAATTTAGTGACTGAAGAATTATCTAGATTTTATTAAACTGTCACAAGCTTAATTAATTATCATCAGTGATTTTCATTTTCTCGATAGTGTATATATATATATATATATATGATTAGGATCATTTGAAAATAAGGGGATAAAATAAAAACGGTGAAAACAGATCACAACCTTTGATCAAAAAATATATATATATATATATATATAAAGGGGTGGAATAAAATAAAAACGATGAAAACAATTTTCACCGTTTATATTTTATCCTCTTTTTTTCAACAGAACCCAACCCTATATATATATATATATATATATATATATATAAATAATATAAAAGAAAGCTCCAAAATTTGTCGCGTAAGCACAAATGCCACGTGTCAACTTCTTAATTTTATTTAACAAATTATTTAATTAATATTATATTATTATTTTATTATTTTTTAATATTTAATAATTAATAAATATAAATACTAATATGCAAAGAAGGAGTACTATATAAAAAACAAACTCCTACAAATTATTTAATATATATATATATATATATATATATATATATATATATATATATATATATATATATATATATAGGGTGGGATCAAGAAGGAAGTAAAAAAATGGGGGAAGGAGGGAAGCTATTCCTAGCCATACATTCTGGTCAACTCAAAAGTTAACGCGATGGCAAAATTGTAAATAACTCAAAAAATTTCCAGAATATTAATATTCATTTGGAAAACATGTTAATCAAAATTACAACTTAATATTTTTAAACATTCACTTACGATGAATGTTAACTCATATACATTATTATACACTGATGAATATTAAGTTATCTCGTTCAACAATTTATAAAAACATATATAAGTTAATATTCATCATAAATTATTGTTTATGAATATTAATTGTAATTTTGATCAACATTCATTCCAAATGAATGTTAATGGCCTAATTTTTTTTTTTTTTTTTTGCGAAATTGAATGGTGAATGACGACTATAATTAAATTAATTACTTGTTTATAAGTTTTGTATGTTGAAATTTGTTTAATTTTATTGTATTCATTGGTGAATCAAAATTTTCACAAAAACCCAAAAGTTATACTCAAAATTCTTTATATTTGATGAATATGAATTATGACGAATTGAAGATATGTATGAATGCCTTTGATGAATTTGAAATTTATAATGTTTTGATTAATTTACATGCTTTAATTTTGAATTTTAGACAAAAATTGATGAAATGAGTATTGTATATGAGTTGGAGAAGATATAAGGAAATGTGTGGTTGAGGTTTGCTTCCTTTCTTCTCTCAAATTTAGAGCTTCCCTCTTGATCCTTTCCATATATATATATATATATATATATATATATATATATATATATATATATACACACACACACACACACACACTAGTACTCAAACCCGTATATACGCACGGCCCGTTGAAACTATATTTATTTTCTATAAATATCTTAAATCAATGTTTAAGATAATTTGAAATCTTTTATTTCAGTTAAAAAAGTATGCAATATTTTTTGGAATTAAATTATTTAATGTAGTATGTTTTCTAAGCATAGATGAAATTGTAAATGTATCCAGTTATATATAAGCAAATGATTGTTTCAAAAAATTATAGAATTTAGCAATCATAAGCGATGGAATTTTAATAAGTAGCATCAACTATATTCTTTGTGAGACCTATTTGTATACGAAACGTTAACTATGCAAAGTAATAGATTTATAAAAATTTTGTTGAAAATGATTTCATTGCATATCACCCAATTTTATTTTTTAGATAACCTTTTCTTAGTAGTCATGAATATCAATTTTTTAAAATCGAAGTTTAAAGTAATCTATTTTGGATAAGGTTTAAAGGGGGTGCCTTTCTGATCCTACACATATTCAGTTAGCTAATTCTAATCACCATGTACATAGATCTAATGGTGATAAAATATGAAGCTTTTAAATGTCTCACCCTTTCTCTCTTTTATTATGATGAATAGACCTCAAATCCGTGTATACACGCGGTCTATTAAATTTTTATTTTAATAATTATAAGTACACAAACATTGTATATGAAAAAAATTCTAACGGTTAATATGAGTTAAAACATTTGCAATTGAATATAAGGAAATATATTTAGAAGTTTGTGCTAAAAAGTGAGTATAGAGTTTTCATAAAACTTAAACTTAAACGTAAACGTAAACATGTTAAGTATAATTATAATTATTTAACACTCCTTAGTTTATATTTCGAATACCTTCAACTCTCAAATCTATTTAAATGTGATGACTTCATAATGCATATTCCTATGAAAAAAGTATTCATTTTAATAAAACAAATTAATACTCCGTACGTCTTAATACAAATATTTTACAAATAGAATGTTATATAACCTACGATGATGATCTATTCTCTAGATATTTATGTTAGTTACAAAATGCAATGTAGAAATTCTATACAACGTACAAATTACTCATTACTCATGTTTATAAGTTACATTCGTAAATACAAATTTGACGGTGTGCATTAGTCAAGGATAATATATACCATATTCTTTAAATTTAAATTTGATTTAAATTCGGATGCATACGAATATATGGAAATAAATTTTTTGAATTTAGATAATAATATATTTTCTCTAAACTTATCCAATTTTTATTTTAAAATATTTATTTTTAAATTATATTTTATGATGTCATTATTCTCCTTAAATTTAGTTAATTTTATAAAATCGAATAATTCTATTGGCCAATTAAATTTTTGATGATATCATCAGGTGTTCCTTGTATTATATATATATATATATATATATATATATATATATATATATGGGTGATGATGTACTAACCCAAAAGTTATTTAGCCGGCCACGGCCCACGGATAGAAAATAGCATATAATTTGAAAGAGCTTAATGCTTATGCATTATGTGGCCTGTTAAAAATCTGTTTTAAATATTTTATTATCTAAATCTAAATCTAAATCTAAATCTAAATAAATATATAAAATATATATTCAAATTCAAATGTGTGACCTAATTAATTAAACCATGCTTGCTACCGGGTGGTTCATCCGTTTCCATACATGCTACCGGGATTGCCTTTTATGTGATGTTGCTGGCGGGTTTAATTTTTGCATTTTAGACAGGATCGATCTTGTTTTCTAGAGACGTGTTGCTCGTTTGGATGGAAGCAAGTTATAGGGGTGGTTGTAGGTTAATTTGTTAGGGCCGTGTTTCTTTGCCATTAAGTTTTGAATCATTGTAGGTTTGTTAGGGTCATTTTGATCGGAACTACATATCTATAA
The DNA here is from genome assembly GCA_963930675.1 of Gnaphalium uliginosum. Taxonomy (NCBI): domain Eukaryota; kingdom Viridiplantae; phylum Streptophyta; class Magnoliopsida; order Asterales; family Asteraceae; genus Gnaphalium; species Gnaphalium uliginosum. Next base: position 37,087,117 of record OZ005681.1, read on the forward strand.
ACATCGTTGTATTTTTTTTAGCTTAATGCTATCTTTATTTATATAAATTGTATTAATGCCATTAATAAAAGAAAGCTTAACCAAAATTACTACCATTAAAAGATACATATTTCGAATGATTAATCTTATAAATATAACATAGTAAACACTTGGTGATGTTATCAAAAATCTAATCAGCCAATAGGATCATTCAATTTTATTCAATTAACTAAAATATAAGATTTGATGACATCATAAATTATGAATTATTTTTAAAATAATCACAATAAAAATTAATTTGAAATCCTAATCCTATTATAATTTTAATACTTTATATAACATACACAATAATCATTAATGACCAAACAATTATTTTAAACTTATTATATTTGGAGCTCCAAAATAAAAAAAATAGTATTTATTAAACTACACAAAGAACAATTTAACTCTTAACAATTTCCTGCCAATCGAACGTACTTCACATGATAAATAAATAATCCAATAAATACGTCCAGTTACCGTATACATGCCCGAAATTGTATACAAAAAGTAACAATGATATAACACCAACTAATATTAAATATACAAACTATCTTAATTTAATTTTAAACTTCATTGTATAATTTTTAATACGTATGAAACGTTGAAACTTTATTATATACCCGGTTTATTAGAATTAAATACAAATTTAATGGCTCGTGTGTATACGGGTTGAATATTTAGTAAAGCTAAAAATGAGTGAAGATCGTTGCCATGAGATCGAACAAACCTCTTTCTTTAATATCATATTCAATTTAATAAGAGCCACTAGTTTTTCAAGTTAAGAATTAAAACTACCATATTATATTATTCACGTACGCCTTACGAAACTAACATTAATTATTGGGGGTATTATATTCTTCAACATCATATCTCACTTTTCAATATGATATATCATATAACGAATGTACTTCCTTGTTTATAAACGATTAAAAAACATGTTTCGTACTTATAAGAATGAATGAATGTGTTCGATTTTGTTCATACAACCTGTGTTATGTGTCTGAAGTCGAATTTTAATGTACATTACATACATCTAGTGTACAAAATGAATGTGTGTGTCTTTGGTTAGATACAACGGTTGTTACGTTTTAACCATCTTATAACTATACGTACAGAGATATATGATGATCGAGCAAGTATATATGTGTACCAAAACATACGCTTTTTGGTACTATAAATTTTGTACTTGCGCAAACCAACAAAGAAACAATAAATATGTGTAGTAATTTAGACCACTGCCAACGGGCTTATCGGTTTACAAATCGACGAGCGTCAGTTTGGGACACCATTGGCACCATCGTGTCAGTTTGGTGCGTCCCTTGATTTGCGTCGGTATACGACGTAAAAACCAACGAGATTTTAAGGGTTTATGGACTGGATCACCAACGTACTTTCTTTCTTGTTCCAATCTCACTAACGTACCCATTTTATTAACAAAGTCGACAACATACTTTCAAATTATGTGTTAATGTCACCAACGTCCATTTTCATAACCTGCTATAGTTTCTAAATGCTAACATGTCATTGCCACGTCGGAACAATATAATCCACGTACTAACCATTTTTACACGTGGCTTCCATGTCATCGACTTTCATTTTAAATACATGTAGCACAGATGGTAACAGCGAGACAGAATTTAAAAGTATGTTGTCAACTTTGGTAATAAAAATGGGTACGTTAAATTCCATGTGGCATTAAAAGAAATTAAAAATGTCGATTAAAACAAAAGTGACCCGCTTTGCCGGTTACCGGTAAACAAATGGTGACATCGAGACAGAATTTGAAAGTATGTTATTGACTTTGGTAATAAAATGGGCACGTTGGTGACATTAGGACAAAAATGAAAGTATGTTGATAATCTGGTCCATAAACCCTAGAAATAAAGGTAAATTGATAAATGTGAGGCTCAAAAATTAAAGTGAGACGGTCATTGTTGGCATCGTTGTGTCGGTAATGTGTTACTTTGAGAAGTACTGAAGTGGCACTGAGGCGGCGTAAATGACACACAACTAAAACATCCACGATTGAGAGTGTTCTTAATATATATATATATATATATATATATATATATATATATATATATATATATATATATATATGCTAAATGCTCGATTGGTTATTGTTTATATGCTTCTTATTATTATCAAATTTTATGAAATTTTGCATGGATCAAATTTCATTGCCTTTTTGTTCTTTAAATAACCAAAGTTGTCATTATTTCAACTAGATGTTATAGTTTCTAGATTTGATTTGTACAATAAACGTTTAAATTATTGCCAAAACAAGTTTGCAAATTACCTCTTAATACATTAAATTGTGCATTAAAAGATTATAGTTTAAGCAATAATACACAACTTTAATATATTTATTAGTAAAAAATAGGGTTATTGTAAATACCATTAATTGCTTTTATAAGCAAAAAGGAATTTCATGTAAAAAAAATGCAAATGTAATTAAAGATCGAGTTCATATTAACATTCTTGTGGGTCAACATATATCATATATATTTTAATGTTGTTAATTAATCGCACTATATTTTTCTACTACTTGATAGGGTCCACCATTAATCGTCATGTATAAATTCGTAGCTACACCTTCACTCTTTAACACATTTCTCATTCCTTTCTTACATTACCAATTAACCATCATCTTCATTAATTAGCACCACTAATCACAATGCCAATATTAATCCCTATATTTAACCTTAAATCCATATGGCTCTCTTGTCTCTCCGCGGCCTTTCGCACCGCCACTGCCTGCGCCATCGTAGCCGCCGCCACCCTTTTCGGCCCCGCCTCCCTCCGCCGCCAAATCGCATTTCCCGCCTTTTCTTATGTCACGGTTATCCTCATAATAACCGGTGCTTCATTAGGTGACACAATTCGCGGCTGCTGGGCAGCGATTTGTGCCACCTTTTTAACAGTCATTCCTGCCATCTTAGGGTTGTGCGCCATAGGCCCCGAGAGGTTAACAACGGCGGTTACTTCGGTGGTGGTTGGTATGGCGGCGTTTGTTGTAATGTTGCCGGATGATAAAACTTGTTTGGTGTCGAAAAGAATAGCGTTAGGACAAATTGTGATAATATATGTGGTGGCGTATGATATGGGTGGTAACACTGATCCAGTCATGCATCCTGTACACGTGGCAGCTAGTACTGCTATTGGGGTTTTGGCTTGTGTCCTTGCTTTGTTGCTTCCATTTCCTGGTCTTGCTACGTGTCAGGTAACTATACGTATTATCGAATTATACTTAATATTTATCAATAAATATTAACTAATTAACTAATAAGTTGGATCCATGCATCATTTAGTGATAATCATGAACCCAGTTTGTAACTATAACGGTTATATGGGTGCGAGCTTAGTGTGATCCATATTGGCATGGAGTGAATAGACAAATTACGTACGTATGTATATTGATTTTCAACACTAAAATATTGAATTCTGTTCACAACAAAATATAGTGGTCACGTATGAAGTATATACCTAGGCAGCATACCATTATTATAATGCACGAATACGTACACTAAAGAATAGAATATTACAAATTTGAATTAAAGTTATTTCGTTGGATTTGTAACGATTTTTTAGTGATAATCTACATCAGCATTCACATAATGTGAACGAACTTATTTACATGTAAAAAGTTCTTAACTTTTATATTATCGTTTGTACTCTTCACTGTAGACATATACATCAAACATGTGTACATGCAAACAACAAGCATCTTATACCATATATATATATCCATACATATATACATGCAAACTTATAATACAATTTTTTGATATTGTTATGTTTTAATTATATATGTTCAGGTGAAAAAGAAGTGCAAGCTTTATGCAGATAATGCTTCACAAAGGGTTAAACTGTGTGTACAGGCATTTTGTGCAGAAGATAACACAAGTGCACAAGCATTTGTCTCACAAGCCAAGTCCCTAACAATAAATGGAACAAAACTTTTGAATGCTATCAAGTCCAAGAAAGTAAGCACCAACATAAATTTATTAACAGATTGTGTTTCATATTAGAAATTCTAATCTTATTTACTCCGTATGTCGATATAAACATGCAATTAAACACTTTTAGACCATGATCTCAATATATATTTTCTTAAGATTTGCAGTTTAGAGCTGCATGTATGATGTATAAAAAGTCACAATATCATGGGCTTACAAAAAATTTTAATTTTCTGTTACAGGAAAGCATGAAATGGGAGACACTTCCAATTGAATTGTTGAAACCATACTGCTTGAATACAGCAGACAAGTTGCAAGATTTAGAGATGCCAATACAAGGGCTGCAAATTGCTTTGAACAGTTTTCAATCATTTCCACCACAAATACTTGATCATGATCTAAGAAATAACCTGCATAAGCTTCAAGAAAGCATAACCCTAACCTTTGACCAATTAGAGTCTTGCATGCCTTTTGATTTAGCAACTTTTCCTGAATCAAATCTTGAAAAAGTAATGCTTGCCCTCTATTCTTTCCCTCAAAATCATAAAGATTTGTCCTCTTTTTTCTTCGTATTTTGTTCCAATTTACTTCAACGAAAGATGACTGAAAACTCGTCACCAAATCCTATGCCATCTAGTGATGAACCAAAAAAAAAACTACAAAAGAATCTTTTCGAATGGATTAGCAGTTTTGTGAGGCAGAGAAGGTTCATTCTAGCATTAAAATGTTCATTATCAGTAGGTTTTGCTGTTCTGTTTGGGCTAATATACAGCAAACAAAATGGGATATGGTCGGGACTTCCAGTGGCAATAAGTTTCGCATTTTCAAGAGAAGCTGCATTTAGGGTTTCGAATCTCAAAGCTCAAGGCACTGTGTTAGGAACTGTGTATGGAGTATTGGGCTGCTTTGTTCTTGAGAAATATGTTAAAGTAAGGTTCTTGATTCTTCTTCCATGGTTCATATTCTGCAGCCTGATTAGGCGAAGCCGTATGTATGGGCCAGCGGGTGGGGTGTCAGCCGTAATCGGTGCTGTTCTAGTTCTTGGTAGGGAGAATTTTGGGTCACCAACAGAATTTGCTATCATCCGAATAGTTGAAGCGTTCATAGGACTATCGTGTGCAATCGTTGTTGAACTCATGTTTCAACCTACAAGAGCTTCAACACTAGCCAAGATCCAACTTGCTAAGAGCCTACAAGTTTTGCATGAGTGTGTATGCACGGTGAGTTTTGTCAGTCAAAAAGATTGTATTAAAGATGGTCAAAAGAAGCTTAAAGCTAATGTGAATGAGTTAAGAAAGTTCATTGAGGAGGCTGAAATGGAACCCAACTTTTGGTTTTTGCCATTTAATGGTGGTTGTTACAATAAGCTCTTGAAGACTTTGTCAAACATGGAGGGTCTTTTATTCTTTATGAACCATGCAAATGAATGTTTACAACATGAAAACTCGAGTTTAAATAAACTTCAAGGTGAGGTTGAACTTTTTAAGGAAATGATTCAACCATCAATAAAATGTTTTGAGAAGGTTGTTTTAGTCAAATCACTAGATAAACTTGAGAAGGAGCTCCAAAAGAGTAATGTTTGCGACACATTTAGTGATGTTGAGTTGGGAAAATTACCAATTAGTCCTCAAAAGTTAAATATGCATGGATCAAATGGTGAGGATGAGATGGGCAATATGGTAAATTCATATATACAAAGATCAAGAGAAGTTGTTTTTGTTGAAGGGTGCGAGGAAGGTAAGGGAAATGAGGTGGTATTGAGTATAAGTGCTTTTGCATTTTGCTTGAGAGGTTTAGTGAGGGAGACAAGAGAGATCGAAAAAGCGGTTATGGAACTTTTGCAATGGGAGAATCCTTTAAGTCATGTAAATTTGTATGAAATTTCTTGTAAGATAGATGCTTTATGTAATAACTGATTCTAATTGTTTGGAAATAAATTTAAAGATTTAAACCATTTAATTTTGATTTAATGTATGTTCAATGATATTATTTACTTATAACATTCATTGATTATATTGGACTAGCTAAAATTTGGATATACATCGGCCCAAAATAATTTGTTCCGGCCCAGAAAATATAAATGGGCTTACCCTTGAAGAGACCTCATGCATCCATGCCCACCATATTACAATGACAATTCGGTCCCATATTTAAATTACACTTATTAATAGGGCATAGGGGTGTTCACAGTTCGGATAAAACCAGATTATTCAATTAGATAATTTAGATCGGACTATATGGTTTAGATAATTAGATTTTTGGATTGACTCGGATCAGAACCAAACTTATTATTTCGGATTACGGATTGGTTTTGGTTTGTAAACTACAATCTGGATTATCCAAAAAAACCCAATAAGAAATAAATATTATTTTTTCAAACATTTCATATACACACACACACACACACACACACACATGCAGATACATAATAGTTTACTAAATTATTAATATTCTATAAATATCTAAATATAATACTAGTATATAATAGTTGATGCTAAAGATCATATTAATTTTTGTAAATGTGATAAATAATTTTACAAACACTATAATATATAGTGAAGATGATATTGATTTGAACTTGTACAAATCAAACTTAGTATCATCCATTTTGTATATTTTTGTTATAATATCTAACATACTTTTAACCTATATATTTTTCAATGTGTTTGGATATTCAAAAACCAAACCGATCCATCCAAATAATAATTCGGATGGATTGGTTCGGTTTTTGAATTTATTTGGACGGATCAGATTCATATTTTTGAAAACATAATCCATTTGGATTTATGTACCTGGATCGGTTTTAAACCGATCCATCCATTTGAACACCCCTACTTATTCACACATAAGAAAGGGCAAATTTTATAAAAAGTAACGAAGGTTTCATAAAGAGCCTGATTCTTAGTTATTTTCGTTAACATTTTTTAAGAACTAGAATTATCAATGTTATTGTCGTAACGTGATAACGGGTTGACTTAACCTCGACTATTTGAGCTCGAACTCAAACTTATGATCGTGTGAGTTGAATTTTGTTCCAGGTGAGCAACGAAGATTGAGCATGAAACATATAATTAGTTGAGATAGTGCTTGCTCGACTCATTCCTACCGTGATTCCTAGTAGTGACATAGGTACATGTAATTAAACCGTAATCGTAAGAAAGACACAACTTTTAGCTTATGCTACTATGTGACAACCGACAAATTAGGCCAACGTTTACCTGTAATTAAACGTCATAATGCGTATTTAGTATATACTTAGGCTAAATATTTAACACTTTTCATACGTAATTAGTTTGAATTACGCAGAACAATCGGACGAGGTCCGACAAAAACACGAACGTTGGTGATACTATTTTTTTTTATTTTTATTTTATAACGTAAAACTATTTGATAAATAAATAGTAGTTATTTACGATATTATTATGCTAGAATTTTTAAGCATAACGTCTCTACGTAAACAATTATACGCCTTGTATTAAACGTAACGAACGCAACGAAAGTTCACGAATCATACTTAACAACTAAACGAGACATAACGAACATTATGAGAATACAAAACAAAGCATTTCAAATAATACTTCACTTATAGTTAACGTTAAATAATCGTTAACTTAACTAAACTAACTAACGCATAAACGATTAAACACTAAACGAGATTAAACACTAAACGTGATTAACACCTAATCACACAAATATCTTGCGACAAAAATTTACAAATCCATACCTCTTTTGACTTGGAAAAACCAGCCATACCCCACACCATCCCATACCCTTAACTTCTTGGTTACTTATACACACAACCTCATTCATACTCAATCTCCCTCACACTCTTTCTCTCCCTCTCCCTTCAAACGATTTCATCACCATCATCATCTCAGCCATCATCATCATCATCCACCATAATCATCTTGATCATCTTGCAAAGAAAAGGGCTAGGAACAAGTTCAAGCATCACCATCTTCTTCTTCTTGTGTTCATTTAAACAACTTTGTAAGAAAACCTTCTCTCTAGTACTTCTTCCATGAACATTATGTATTTAATATGCTAGATGTTCACACACCAAAAATCATGGTTTAAAAGTGCTAAAAACTGTTTTTTTTTTAAAAAATAAGTAAACAAACCCACAAACAAAGAACAACTTTCTCGAACAGATTATGGTCCGATTTCAACACTTGTTAACTCGACCAAAACACAATCAAAATGGACGTTTCTTGAGTCTAAAATGAAGTTTAAGATGTTAACTTTCAAACCCAAGTGGTTTCGTAATTTTTGGACAAGAATTGATACCTCAAAACTATTTTTAAAGACGAGATAGCAAATCTGTCTCTGAAGATAGATTTTTGGTCCAATTTTTGAAGGCCACAACTTCTTGTACACAGATCCAAATGACGTGAGACTTTTTCCTAAAAGTCACAAATTTTATTAGCTTTAAAACTCGTATGATCTCATTTTGTGAAGTTGTGTATAACTTGAACACTAATCAGATCTTTGGACCCATATCAAAAAATGTAACTGCTGGATACCAGACATATTAATATTTTTGAACCCCGGCCTTAAACTTAACCAAAAATCATGTAATTTACCTTTTTGGAAAGCTAACACATGTGGGTTCATTTGGTAAAAATTTCGTAATTTATCTCGGACATTTGACTAGTCAAAAGGACCTCACAAGAGAGGGTATTTTGGAACCAAAAACTGATCAGGGACTGTTTTAGTTCATGCGTTTAATTACGAACACTTAGTTCATGCGTTTAATTACGAACACTTTCGAGTTTTCCAAAAATCATAAAACTTACTTCTTAAGAATACTAAAACATTTATAAGTGTTGTGTAAAAGTTTCGGGTCAAAACGAGTAGGTTTGACCAAGTCAACAAACGGAGCCCGAATACGATAAACTTTGACCAAATTATTTAAATACTAAGTTTCTAGCCGGAAAAGTGTTTTTAGCATTTTGTTATAAAACTCAAACGAAAATATAAAAATATAACACAAACGAAAAATGACACTTTTACATTTACACTTAAACGAAAACGAAAGCGATACTCATATATATATATACATATTTACTCAAATGTAAACTATATGTATATATATATATATATATACCCACACACACACACACACACACATAACGAACCAACTATATATATATATGCAACGAATAAATATTATATATATATATATATATGTTATATATATATATATATATATATATATATATATATATATGACAAACAAACTATATATATATACGTACAACGAATAAACTTTATATGAGACAACTCGAAAACAGTTAACACATACTTTTACAAAGTATACAGTGTAACGAACATAATAATAATATTGTTGAGAATTATTATTACAAAAACTTCACCAACAGGTCGTACGTATTTTGAAAAACGATATACACAGAAACATACTAGTTGAGTGAACAACTAGCATAGGTGTACTTTTAGACATCTACTTATTCTAATAACCTTATGCGGTTAGGGCGCTAGAAGGTTACTTTCGGTAATACACATACACTTGCTTTTTGAGACGCTAGCATTCACGACTCAGGTGACTCTCATGGCCCCTTTTACCTGTTTTGAACTATTTTGGGGTGAAAATACATGCACATATTTTTATGAACACAAATACAAGAAAATCATATACTAGTTGCATGAGTAGCAGAACTAATCCAACAATAAGACCTCACTTTCATGGTTCGATTAATTATCGTTACTTAAACGCGAATATTGTGAATAGATCTATTGAGTTGACACCTCCGTTCGGGTTAGTCGCGCTAACTGGTCAAACGGACGCATAAATGTTTGTACATAATAAGTGTTCCGGATTAGACACTTACACGAGGCGACAACATTGTTATGTTTCGAATACATGAGCTCATGACAATAGTATAACCCATTTTTGCATTCGTGTAGTAACTATCTAAATCTTGTGGTTCATGTTATTGTTTTTAACTGTTTAAACCTATGAGCTCACCAACTTTATGTTGACCCTTTTAGCATGTATCTCTCAGGTTCACAGTAGCATTAAGCATGAGATGCTTTTGGGAAACAACACTAGAGTCACATGTTCTACAAATAGCTTATACTGGAGATTTCAGTGCATAACTATTTTATATATTAGTTATGTATTAGAATCTTTTAATCTAGGCGTGTACTCTAGGATGAAATACTTGGTTGTAAACGTTACGTTTAAACAATGTATCTTTTCAAATGTATTGATTAAAATGACTCATATAGAGGTCGTTTGATGTAACTTTGTTGTGATGATTCGGATTATTCATGCCTCGTTGTGATTCCGCCACGGCGGAGTGCGACATATTAAGTTTAAGGTTTAATGTACGTAAATGTATCAAACTATAGTCTGACATTCGTACAATGTATCGAACTATTCGAGTTTCCATTTGATGCGGGCCTAAGTGTTGAAGATCAGACCTTGGTGTTTATGGAGGCCCATGATCGTGATAGAAAAGGGCTTCACGAAAACAGTCATAACTTGAGCTATGGGGCTCCGTTTCAGGCCCACGAACTGCCGAATCGATGCTTGGATCGAGGTCCACCTCTTGGTAAAGCCGTAGGCGATTTACCCAACTTCGAAGCCCAAAAACGCCTTCTAGAATAAGTTACGGCGCATTTTATATTTTTTAAGTTATTTTTGGACTTTTGTTTTGTGCTTTATGTTTGGCCCGTTACATTTTTTGGCTCATTTCGAATTTCTACATCTTATTTTAGGGTTCATGTTTGAGACAGAAAGATTAGTTTTGATTTTTATGAAGTTTGATTTTTCTCTCAAATTGTGTTGAACATTGGAGTTGAATTTTATCTTAACTGCGTTCTTTTAAATCAACGTGCATTAAAAGTGATTAATCCTGGTATTCGGGGAGTCAACCAGTTTAATCCGTGTTCGTTCAATTGTAATCTACATCACCATTGTATGTAACGAACTTGTAATTTCTTTACATTGTATGTAATTTAGGGAACCTTTTCCGCGTGTCGACTATATAAGCTGCCAGACATCCATTACAACCGTTAACATGACTAAAATACATACAATGTAAAAATAATTACAAGTTTGTTACATACAATGTAAATTCTAATAGTTCGACACATATTACGAATGTCAGACTATAATTTGATTACGCATATTAAATTTTTAACTTTTTATAACTTTTGAATTAAACTTGCTTATTCAAGAACACATTTAACAAGAATGGTTAAGCTATTTAAGCCTTTGAATCGAGCTCAAATCTTCCTAAGCTTATGGATCTATCAAATGGAATTCGGTGTCGAGGTAGTAGAGTCGAAGTTTAAGGTTCGCTCAACTTCGTTTATCAATACTTTATGTATTGCAACTACAAACCAACAACAAATAACAAAATAACAAAAACAACGAAATACGTCTATCTAATCAACCGAATCCAGACAAACATACAACCTATCTAACTACACCAAATCGAACTACAAACACAGGAACCAAACACTTGAACCACTATCAAAACTCGATTCAAACACATCGAGTCGCTTCAACCGGATTTAATTCTAACACTACATTACACTACAACTAATAGTATTTTATTTTTTCTTAGAACAACAAGTACTCTAACCCATTACATTTAGTCATTTAATATACAAACACGAACCTCTCCCCGGCCCCTACCACCACCATATATAACCTACCTGCCAAAACTACTGCGGCCGCCTTTTGGCACCGTCACGATTAACTTCCTCCCTACAACAACCGCTGTCGCTAATTCTGGCCGGGTCAATTCAGGAAACCTAAACCTCCATACATCAACCTTTAATTTCTCCAACAACAAATCCACATTTCCACCGTGATTAACAACAACTTTCGTGACACCAGGGTGAATCTTCACGGTATGAACCCTAACTTTTCTGGCAAATTCATTATTCTCAACGTCTGCGACAAATCGAATGCAATCGAATCGGTCTTCGATGAAAACATCCGCGTGTGATCGGAGAGGAAGCTCGAGAACCTGGCTGAACACGTGTGGAAGTCTCAGAAGTTTTTTTTGTTGAATTGTAGGCATTGGAAATGAAATTGAAGTTGAATTTGAATTGTGATGGTTAATTTGAAGAGATAATGATGATGATTGTGGTTGTGATTGGGAGAATAATCGTAGGAGTAGATCGAGGAGAATTAATACCATGAAAACGGTGGGTCGATTTCTGAAGGAAACTGGAATCATTGAATCAAATCAATTGAACTCAATTTCATTCAAAGATTCTGCCAAACCATAGCCCTGTGTTTGCTGTTTGTGATCGTACAAACTACCTTCATTTTTCTTTAAAAAATAAAAAATAAAAAAGAGAATATATATATATATATATATATATATATATATATATATATATATATATATATATATATATATATATATATGGGAAGGTTCAAATGAGAATCAACAAACTTACGAGAACTACTAGTTTACGTATTTATTCACATGTGATTAACTTCATTCATTTGTGAACATTGATGTACGTTTAATTGATAAATAAAAAAGTCAAAAAAATCCTAAAATTATATCGAAAAACACAAAAATACAAATATATGTTCACATGTGAACGATCATGTGAACAAATCGGTTCAAATGTGTTTTACGACGTAATTTTTAGAGTTTTTAGCATTTTTTTCTTTCTAAATTTATCGTATATCAATGTTCACATATGAATTGAGCGAATCTAATGTGAACAAATACGGTATCTAGTAGTTCTCACAACTTCTTAACTTTATTTGGTTCTCATTTGAACCTCCCACTATATATATATATATATCTATATTATATATACTAAAGAAGTATAAAAGAAAGCTCCAGAATTTACCACGTAAGCACAAATGTCACGTGTCAACATCTTAATTTTAGTTAACAAATTATTTAATTAATATTATATTATTATTTTATTTATTTTAATAATTAATAAATATAATATAATATACGGAGTAAATACTAATACGCAAATAAGGAGTCCTATATGAAAACAAACTCCTACAAATTATTTAATTAATATTATTATTTTATTATTATTAATAATAATAATAATAATAATAATAATAATAATAAATTAAAAAATAAAATACCATTAAACAATTTGACATATATTTAGTTAGTTACGATCTTATATTTAGTGTAATGACATGGACTTTGTATATAATATTTATTATTTACGATGAATATCTCACAATGTAATAATAGTATGTGCTAAAACCAATTATATTTAACAAATCGCTTAATAATTAATTTTTTTTATTAAATTAATAGTAATAAAAATTGTATGTTTTAAATTGTCGTGAATCGCACGAGCTTAAAACTAGTATATATATAGTAAGAGGATAAAAAAGAAGGAATTATTTATAGAGAAAGAAGAGAAGGAATATGAACCAATCATTTCAAAATCACATAAAAGGGCATAATGGGTATTTACTAACACCAGTTAATTTTACCTATTCAATTCTTATTCCTTAGAGTAGTTTTTCTTATTATTAAAAAAACTAATTATCTAATTCAAATACTACGCAATTCAGATGTCCAGTCAAGTAGTTTTTTACATTATAAGGATGTGATGTTAATATCTTATGTTGTTTACTTGGAAACGACCAAATACTTTTTCAAGTGCAAATCGATTATGTTTTTTCGAAAGTATTAAGTTTCATATAAATAAATTTCTTAAATTGATTCCTTTATACAAACTACTAAGCATTGATATTTCTGTGATCTAGAGAATTAAATCCTCCATTGCCAATTGAAAATAGATCACTTCGTGATGGATCCGAAAGAATTATTGAAAGAGTTGATTGAAGATTTTGGTCTATCGTATGTTTTGTTGGTAAATCGTATAATTTTCTTTTGGATCTATTACATGTTTCTTGACTAAATCTTTTTTAATTTATATGTGGGGTTTTCTTGATTATGTCGTTGAATCACAAAATTAAAACTGTGATTCATTTTATAATGATATATAATGTTCATTGATTCACACAATCATAACTACGATTCAGTCGTTGGAACTAGTGTAATTTTTTCTATTGTAGGTTTACAATTGAATTAACTACAGGTTACTAATTTTAAAATAAGAACTGAATCTTTGAATCATTGTTTGTAATATATAATTGATTCAAGTATAAATAAAATGTAGAAAAAAAATCGTTATTTGTTAAATGTAATATAACAAATGTCGTGATACGTTTCTTGCAACATTATTTCTATTCATTCACAATTTGATAACTTTAATTGACTTAGTAAACATGATGACATTTTTGATTTAAAAATACCCAACTGTATAAAACATATGTTTATATATTTAATACATTCTTTTGATTCATAAATTATATAACTATGATTCACAAAGGCATACTTAAATTCATAAATTATATAACTATGATTCACAAATAACATTCTTCGATACAACTATGATGCACAAAAAACATACTTTTGATTCATAAATTTATACGATTATGAGTCACAAAATACATATTATTGATTCAAAAACCAATAAATTCAATTGTTATGGGAGTACGTAATCGTTGCTTATTCTTTTGGCAAGTGCGAAATTTATTCACAAAGTTGATTAGTGATTAACAAGTTTATACATATTACATTATTCTATATTTTCTCCATAACATAAATTAATATAGAATTAGAAAACTGAATCATAAAATCAACGACTCCACTTTATTATACATATTAAACAATGATTCACAAAATTATATAGCTATGATTTACAAAGTACGTAGCTGATTCAATGATTAATATATAAGATATCATTTATAAATTTCCTGGGATTTATTTCATTACTTGAGAGCTCATGTTGAAAATATTAATTGTGATTATTTTTATAATGCTAATTGAATAATCCCTATACTTTAGGAATAATAACTGGCTCCCCTACTTTCCTTGATGACCGACGGTTTTGAAAGGAAAATATTGAAGTCTCAATTTACCTTTTTGTCCCTCTCAATTAATACAAATTCTATTAATATTGATATACTTAAATATCATTTTATCTTTATTTTTAAACCATCGATGAAAAAATTAAAGGTGTAGATCTCTTCTCTCCATTCTCCCTTAAATTTTCCTTCTCCCTCTATCCTACTCCTATATATATATATATATATATATATATATATATATATATATATATATATATGGTGAGGATCCCGTGAGAACTTCAAATTGGTGAGAATCGTGAGAACCATGTACGCGCTTCTTCTTCTTCTTCCCCGTAATCTGAGTGCTTCTTCTTTTTCAAATACCTACCGCTCTTTTAATTTAAAATTAGATTAATACGAAAATAATTGGACATAATCATATGCATATACAATCATTTTGCAACTCAAACTTTTAATTTTCCGTCTATAAGTTAGGTGCAGAACGCAGTTGCAGGTAGGTGCAAAATGCAGTTGCAGGTAGGTGCAGATCGCATATAGGTGTAGAACGCAGTTGCATGTAGTGCATAACGAAGTTAGGTGTAGAACGCAGGTAGGTGCAAAACAAAGGTAGGTGCAGAACGAAGTTAGGTACTCACTAATTGTACCTCCAGTCGCTGCTATTTGTATCACCGACAAATGCAATTTGAATCTCCGGCGTACATAACTATAAATACTAGATCGGTACGTAAAATGAAATGTAAATCTGAAGCAACAATTACAAATCGAGATCTGGTCAGTGTTAGCCATGAAAAAAAAGAAAAGATGTTCGCATTGATTCGGTTACAAACGGTAATTAAAAGCGGCGGTTGTACGATCATGTACGCCGGAGAAAAAGATGTTCGCGGGGGTTGATTCTTGACGTCACATAGATTTTGTGTTGTCAACGTGATTTTGTAAAGAAAATTTGGTGGTGTTTGGATTGAAATTAAGAATGTTTGAGAATGATATTGGGGATGAAATTACCAGTTAGGGATATTAACGATTATGGAAATAAAAATGGTAAGGGTAGAGTAAGAGTTTTATTTGTGCCCTTTATGTATTTCTATTTTCACTAACACGTCCTTTTTGTAAGTTCTCACAGTTCTCATCTAAGTTTAGTTCTCACATGATCTTTTCACTATATATATATATATATATATATATATATATATATATATATAGTTTGGTTATTGTAAAAAGGTGTTTAAAACAAAAAGGGTATATAAAAAGTGATACATAGATTTTCTCTGTATACATGATGATACACAACGAGATTGATACATACATTGATACATAGTACAGAGTAGTAAACTGATACATAGTGATTTATGATTTGATACAATGAGCATAATTCATGTTCCTTTGCTGGAAGTCACAAACAACCCACGATTTGAACAATTGATAACCGTTGATTGTATGTACGCAAAACTTATATGACTAAAATGCCCTTTTATTTGTAAATGATTTTGTTTATTTGGAAGGGATACATGTCACTCTAATATGGCTTCTTACCCCTTTTTAGTTTAGTGATCTTTTTAGTTGAACCAAAAATAATGAAGGGATCATGTAAGAACCAATTGTTTAGTGAGAACCGTGAGAACTCCCGTGCTCTTTGCGAATAAAATTCTTTCCGCTCATATTTAATTCACCTTCTCATCTAGAACACTAGTTCACCTCAATTTATTCACTTGCTCTCTTCATTTTTGTCCAAATTAAACCTAATTTCCCTTAATTTTGCTATTGTTGCGTGTGTCCACCGTAAAAAGGAAAGATTTTTTTCCTACTTTGTGTGGTGTGCGAAAAGGAAGAAAACAATGAATACTTTTATTTCTCTTTCGTCTTCTACTACTGTACGTGATTGTGATTTGTCCCAAGTTTGCTACTGCGTAAGTTTCAATATCTAATTTTGGTACTGCATAAGTCTTAGTTTCAAATTTTGATTAATATTTACAATATCAGTTTGGTACTGCGTAAGTTTCAATATCAGTTGACTAAATTATGTTGAATTTATTAAATTACTATACTATGGATATTAATAGATCAATTGACTAAATTATGTTGAATTTATAGCTAATTATGAACTATGATTGTTGTTGGTGCATATATTATATGTGTCAGTCAATTGGTCAGAGTTTGTACGTGTCAAATTGTAAAGAATTATTTTTGTAATTAAAAAGAGGAGTTAGAAATATACAAGTGTTATGCTGCGACACTTGCTTAGTGTCGCATATACGACACTAGCCTAGTGTCGCAATGGTCGGCTAGGGCAAGTGTCGCAAGGTTCAGAACAGATGTTTATAAATATAGTTTTAGGGTTTCAGTTTATGGGTGACGAAACCCTGTGAGTTTAGAGTGATCTGTGAAAGTTCTTCTGTAATATTTACATGTTATAATCAATAGAAATCAGATGCTTTTGATATTTGCGTTTGTGTGATTCTTTAAATACGTTCAATACTTAATCGTTTGGATTCCGTTCTCACGATTGAGATACGATCTGATAGATCCTGATTTACAGGACCTACAAAATCGTATCAGAGCCATTGAATCAGTTATTCGACGGTTTTAGATCGTTTATTGATCATTTTTCAGTTTGTTCGTGAAAGATTTACGTGGAAATTCGTGTTTTTGGGCTTATTTAATTGAAGATTTTGTTTTCTGGAGGTGTTTTATGGGTTTGTTCGTCGATCACCATTCGAAATTCGTAAGGGTTTCAAATTTTTCAAATTTTAGGGTTTGTTGGGCTGCTGTTTTCGCGACTTGCGACACTAAGTTGCGACACTAGACTTGTTCGCGACACTTTTTTGCGGCACTTGATACTTAGTGATTCAGGGTTTGTGCGACACTTGTTTGCGACGCTAGACAGCGACACTCGATTGTTCTGCGACACTAGACTAAATTAATTTTCAACGATTTCACCAAGTTAAAATCTGCGACACTTAATTCAAGTGTCGCTTTTGTCTTTAGTGCGGCACTTACCTGCGGCACTTGACTGATACTTGTGATTTTTCAAAAAGTAACTTTAAGCGACACTATCTTAGTGTCGCCCTAGTCTTTTGCGACACTGCTTCAGTGTCGTGACACTTTAATCTAAAATGTCTAATCAGAGTTTTCAAAATCTTAATGTCTTACTTAAACATAATAATGAAATTGGTAGTGGTAATAAACCTCCTATGTGTCGCACCCCCAAATTATGATGCAGCGGAAGTCGGGTCGGGGCGCGACTAATCAGAAATCATTACACAAAGTCACATCGAACGACCACTATATGCGTCGTTTTGAAAACAGTACAAAAATAGTGCATTGATAATCCAATTGTTTACATCAATTTCTGAGTTCGCGAATGGTTCTAGAGATTCTAATACATAACTAATATTACAAAATAGTAATGCAAGAAAAATCTCCGATGTTTGTAAATCATGCAACTCGAGCTATTGTATCTTGGAGTAATCCTACTCCTGTTGTGAACCTGAGAATACATACTAATATGGTCAACAATAATGTTGGTGAGTTCATAGGTTTAGATATCAAAATATAAATGTGAACTACGAGATTTCCATGTTTGTTTGTATCGCAAAACTACGATAAATAAATGTATACTACTGCCATGAGCTCATAGTCCGAAGCTTATCCGATATGAGTTTGCCTCCTGCAGTTGCCTAATCCAGAACATCCGTATGAACGAAATAATAAAGCGCCCGTTTGACCAGTTAGAGCTACTAACCCGGACGCGGATGGTCAATCCCAAATAGATCTATTCTTCAAAACTCGCGCTAAGATCCATACTAACGAAACAATGATGTGTAGAGGACTTTTGTGTGGATTATGAAAGTGAAACTCATGCAATCCGTATATGTGTAAATCTGTACTCGTGTCATGGAAATAGTGCAATCCGTATATGTGTAAATCTGTACTCGCGAGCGTTGTTGTTGTTCCTATTGGTGTTGTTGTTGTTGTTGTTGTTGTTGTTTTTCAGTTTTGGGCATTCATTTCTGAAATGTCCCGGGTTACCACACTCGAAACAGGCTCTCAGTGTGTTTGTGTTGGCGTGTGGGTTGGGGTTCTACAATCCCTGGTTTGGTGCCCGTAGCGCTTGCATTTGTTGCAAGGAGCGCCACAAGGACCCTCATGGTGTCGGTTGCATTTTGAGCAGAAGGGTTTGCTTCCAGTGTACCCCTTCTTCTCCCCAGACCCTAAGGTATAGGCCCTGACAGTATCGGACCTCTTGTTCTGTTGGTTGTTGTTATTGGAGTTTCCTTCCCACCTTCTCTTGTTGTCACTGGTTCGGTTTCCAGTATTTTTCTCTACAGGTGTCCCACGACGGACCACCTGTGCCATCAAACTATGTGCCATGCGAACGACACTTTGAATTGTCCCCGGGTTGGACGCTGTTACCATACCCTGGATCTTGGCTGGGAGTCCCCAGATGTATCGCTCGATACGTTTGTACTCGGGGTCCACCATGGTTGGGCAGAGGAGTGCCAACTGCTGAAATCGAGTAGTGTAGCTAGTAATGTCGTCACCCTTGACTGTGAGGTTCCAGAATTCTACCTCCAGCTGCTGTAACTCTTCTCTGAGACAGTATTCTTCTGTCAGCATCTTCTTCAAATCCTCCCACGGGAGTTGGTAGGCTGTATCAATTCCCACAGTTTGGGCATAGGTGTTCCACCAAGTGAGGGCACCATCCATGAGGGTGCAAGTGGAATATTTAACTTTGCACTCCTCGGTGCAGTTGTAGATACGGAATACTGACTCCATCTTTTCGAACCATTTCAGTAAACCGATGGCTCCTTCAGTGCCCTTGAAGTTTAAGGGTTTGCAACTCAAGAATTCCTTGTAGGTGCAAGGTTTGTTTGTAGTTGTGGTGTTTGCGGTATCCTCGCTTCCTCCTTGAAGATTAGTGTTACTGTTTCTGAGTGCTTCTTGAGCAGCCAGGGCGTCGGCTACCCCTTGGGCAATCAGTTGTGCGATTTCGGCTTGTGAGAAATTTTGTCTTTGTGGCGGCATGATTCTTTAATAACAGAAGGTAAAATGTGTATGAGAGTTGGCGCAAAGATTATGAAATTTATAGATGCACATATATTTATGGGGTAATATACAACATCGTAAAATCAACCACGCATAGTAGTAGGAATGGAAATCAATTAAAACGCGGTTCAAAAGATTACATGATTAGAGGTTTTACAAACATGCCGGGAATGGTTACTTTCGGCCGCTTACAAGAGTTTAATATAAGTACATAGTTGGGTACACTTCGCCCCGGTAGGCTAATTCTGACGTCGGCCTATTCGGGGTATGAGAGCGATGACTCGATCGACTGACTCTGCTAGTCTACCGGCTTGTCTGGCGTTTTCCACGGCTAGAGTTAGTCGTTGTTCCATTTGACGGGAGAGTTGTTCAGCTTCCTGCGAGCGTTGCTCACATTGCTGCATTCTTATCCGTAATTCCATGACTTCATCCCTCGTATCGGTTGATAGGTCATTGGTGAGGTTCATGACCTCAACAATATCTTCATGGTTTTGGTAGAATTGTGCTATACGATCCCGTGTCTCGTTTTGTTCCACCTCCATTGCCTCAAGCCTCCTTTCGTGGCGGTGGAGTCTCACGGCTAGTACTGGGACGGTGTGGCGCGTGGGCTCTTGGGTGTATGGAGAGATGTCCATAGGTTCCGCAGTAGACCGCATCCCTTCCTCGCATCTCCAGGTTTCTAATGCATTGGATAGCCAATTCCACTCACGCGCTTCTGTTTGGCGGCGGCCTCTGGCTTATGTGTCTGTAGTGGTAGTGGTCTTTGATTGAGGTCTAGCATGATTGGATCTAGTGTCATTTCTAGTGCGCGCGCGGCGAGATCCCGAAGGAGCACGGGTGGGTGAGTTTTGAGTCTCGTCCCCCTCGTTGGTTGTCATTCTGGTAGGGAAATCTGCCATTCTGTGGTCAGAGTTTTAGCACGTGAGGTCTATATATATACGTATAGCATACAATAGCCTAATAAGTATAGTATGGATAAGTTTGGTCCTGCCTCTATCGTTATCAAAGTCTTCTATTGTATTCCCGTTTACCATAACCATATCAGATCCTGCATCGATCCTCCTTTAATTGTACATAGTTGATCAGGCTATGTTAAATTAAAGTTGAATGATGAAATTCCTGAGCTAGTTATGCCTAATGAGGAATACTACTTAAAAGTTATAGTCTAGGCCTACTAATGCAACCTAGTTCGCTATAACTATGGCTCTGATACCAATCTGTCACACCCCCAAATTATGATGCCGCGGAAGTCGGGTTGGGGCGCGACTAATCAGAAATCATTACACAAAGTCACATCGAACGACCACTATATGCGTCGTTTTGAAAACAGTACAAAAATAGTGCATTGATAATCCAATTGTTTACACCAATATCTGAGTTCGCGAATGGTTCTTGAGATTCTAATACATAACTAATATTACAAAATAGTAATGCAAGGAAAATCTCTGATGTTTGTAAATCATGCAACTCGAGCTATTGTATCTTGGAGTAATCCTACTCCTGTTGTGAACCTGAGAATACATACTAATATGGTCAACAATAATGTTGGTGAGTTCATAGGTTTAGATATCAAAATATAAATGTGAACTACGAGATTTCCATGTTTGTTTGTTTCGCAAAACTACGATAAATAAATGTATACTACTGCCTTGAGCTCATAGTCCGAAGCTTAACCGCTATGAGTTTGCCTCCTGCAGTTGCCTAATCTAGAACATCCGTATGAACGAAATAATAAAGCGCCCGTTTGACCAGTTAGAGCTACTAACCCGGACGCGGATGGTCAATCCCAAATAGATCTATTCTTCAAAACTCGCGTTAAGATCCATACTAACGAAACTATGATGTGTAGAGGACTTTTGTGTGGATTATGAAAGTGAAACTCATGCAATCCGTATATGTGTAAATCTGTACTCGTGTCATGAAAATAGTGCATGTATTCTCACCCCAATAGTTAAAACACTAAAAGTGGGGCTATGAGACTCACCTGAGTCTTGAAAGCGAGTGTTTAAGTTAATAAACGTTTATCCAAAATGTAACCTTCTGGCGCCCTAAACGCACAAGGTTATGTATGAGTGAATGTCTCAAAAGATCATTCATGCTAGTTGTCCACTCAACTAGTTATGTCCAAGTGTTTGTTTATCGTTTGCGTTTAGAAAAATATGTATGGCTCGTTGGTGATGTCTTGTAATAATAATTCCCGAAGACACTATTATTATGTTTGTTTCTTTGTATACTTATCACAGTATATGTATTGCGTGTAATGTCGTATATAACTACTCGTTGCGATTCGTGATTACGCGTGTTCAGTACTTTGTGAAAACATGTTTTGAATAAGTCTGTGTTACGCGACACAATGGTTGTGTCGCTGTATGGTGTTGCGACATAAGGGTAGTGTCGCTGAATATGAATTTCAGATAATTGTGCGACATAGGGATTTGTGTCGCAGGTCGTGAATTTAAATAAGTATGCGACACAAGTCATTGTGTCGCTAGTCCCAGCGACATCGAAAATAGTTGGCGACACAAGGTATGGTGTCGCTAGTTTTGGCGACATAGAAAGTAGTTGGCGACACAAGGTATTGTGTCGCTAGTTTTGGCGACACAGAGGCAATTTTGCGACACAAGCGACTGTTAAGATCTTGCGTTTTGGTGAACCTGGTCAAATGTGCCCGGTTTGACCCGAAACTTTTAGGGAAGCCTTAAATATGTTATTAGAGCCTAAGAAAGTTGTCGTTACGTTTTATAGTGATCCCGAAAGTGTCGTTTTAATTTCAAAGTTAAAACAGTCCACCCCTTAGTTTTTCCGAAATTTATACGTTTTTCGTGGCTCATTTTGACAAACCAAAGCTTCGAAATAAAATCCAAGAAAATTTCCAGTTGTTCATACATGTCTTAGCTACTTCCATTAAATTTTTCATAATATTTGGTCAAGTGTAACTCATGAAATCGTCCAAGAACCAAACAGAGGTCCAGCAGGTCGATTTTTAGACCTTTGCTCAGTGTTTCAACTATATCTCGAGTTTTACAGATCTTCAGAAAACGTGCAAGTACAACTTTTAAAGGTAACAGAAAATGTGAACCTTTCCAAGTAGTTTCTGTCGATTTGGGTTTGTAGATCTCAAGATATGCCTTTGCAAAGTTGACTAACTTTTCTGTCAAAAAGGACAGCCCGGACACCTACTTTTGTAAAATCGTTTTCCCATACCAAACGACCTCATAAAAATACCAAACCACTTGGGTTCGAAAGTAGACTCATTGAAATTGATTTTAGACTCAAGAATCGCTCGATTTGGTTAAGAAATGAGTTAGATATCATGGATCAAAGTCGTGTTAAGTTTTTATCCGGTGGTTAACCGCTTTGTCCGAAAGTTTTTAGCATTATCCTTTGGTTTTCAGTTTAGATCTTGGAAATAATTACCACAAACGAACATCTAACATGTATATTAACATTATTCAAGGAAGGTAAACAAGATTTGAAGAGATTCTTACAAGAAAAAGTCGATCTAAAGCCGAAATGAGGAAGAAGGGGGTTGTTGTGACCGTTTCTTGTTTGTATGCTTATTCTCCTTCTTCTTGTTGTTGTAGATAATGATGGTGGTGTCCAAGGGCCTTGGGAGAGGCTGAGAATGGTGGTGGTGGTGGTGGTTAGGGCTGAGTTTGAGAGAGAGAGCAAAGAAAATGGAGATAAAAGGTTAAGAGTGTGAAAGGTGAGGTGTTGTGAGGGTGTAATTGTTTTAAGCAAATGGATGGGCCAAGAGGAGGGGGATTATGGGCCGGTTTTTGGGGCTGGGCTGGGCCGAAGATTGGGCCTGGCCCATCGTGGTCTCGTGCTCGTGACTCGGTCCTTGATTTCATGTTACGTTACTCGTTGGGTTAAACGTTAATCGCGCGTTTTGAAATTTTAATCGTTAACGTTTAGTTTTCGTGTTTTAAATTTTAAATACGTAATTGTTAATTTAACTTGACCAAATGTTTTTTAAATATATTATTGAACCGTTTCAAAATATTTGGTAGGTTCCGTTCAGTGCCGGTTTCGTTTTGCGCGTTTTTGTCGCGTACGATACGTTTTATACGAAACGTAAAGCGTTTTAGATATTGTCGTAATAATATAAGTTAAATAACAATTATTTATCATAATTAGGTTATTTAATAAAAATATTTTTCACCAACGTCCATATTTATTGTGTCGGATTCCATCCGATCGAATTCGCGTAATTAAAATTAATTACGTACGTGCGTATAATACAATATACAAAGTGTTACCGTAATTAGTCCTATTTCACACTAATTACAAGTAGTAATTAGCTATCTTAGGTATAAATGATGGCCTAATTTGCCGGGTGTCACACTATGTTTCTTCCCAATACCGATTATGTATATTGGAGGTCTAGATTCGAGCAATACATTGCCTTCCATGATCCCGAAATGTGAATTCCCATTACAGAAATATATGAGAGACCCGTTGTTGAGGGAAACTATAGGGGAGTTCCACCACCTAAGTCGGTTAAAAGTATGACTCCGGAAGAAAGGAAAGCTTTTGATTTAGAAAGAAAGACACATGCTGCTATATGTATGTGTTTAACCAAAGAAGTTCTTAAGATCTTTAAGCACTATGATATAGCCTTTGACTTATGGGCAGCAATCGAGAAACGATGTGGAGGAAACGAAAAGTACAAACAAAGCAAATTGGAACTTGTCAAGAAACAGTTTGATCTATTTGATATTCTTCCAAATGAATCAACAAATGAACTCTTCACTAGATACTCACAGCTCGTGACTGATCTAACTGACGGCGGTCTTACTGTTACTGAGTTAGAGGTAAATAAGAAATTGCTAGATCCTTTGCCTCTAAATTGGGACACTAGAGTGACAATCATGAAGGATAATCCTGAGCTAGAAACTATGGCTCTTGATGATTTAATAGGAAGATTGCAGGCATATGCTTTGGATATGCAGAAGAAGGAGACCAAAATGGGTGGATTCGTTCAGAATCCAAGTTTGTATGGGGCGAAGACATCTTCTGGTGAATCATATGGTGGAATGGCATTCCTCGCTGGTGGTTCTTCTACATCAAAGTTCAGGTCTACTACATCGGGATTTGGAAGTTCTGGTTTTTCTTCGTATAATTCTCAAGAACCTCAAGGAACTCAGGCTACTGCTTCTTCATTAATTGAGGAACATGCTGCTATTTTCACAGCATTTCTTAGCTTATTCGAAACTTTGTTGTCACAAAAGAGCAGTACGCTTGAGTTAACTCAGGAAGACTATGAACAGGTTGATGAGGATGATTTGGAACAGATGGATCTGCGATGGAACATGGCTATACTAACAAGGAGAGCAAAGAAGTTCTTGTAGAGAACTGGTCGCAAGAACTTGGAGGGAGATGGAAAGTCAGTCTTCGGATTTGATAAAAGTAAAGTAAAGTGCTATAACTGTCAGAATTATGGGCACTTTGCAAGAGAATGTGAAAAGGCTAAGCAGCCATCTTCTGGGTTGAAAAAGCCTTCTGCCCCGAAGTCTCCTTATCCAAAGTTGCAAGAGAAAGAAAAGAACATCAATACTTCAACGGCACTGGTAGCAACTGATCCAGAAGCTTACGACTAGACAGAGCAGACAGATCATTAATAACTTGCTCTAATGGCCCACATTACAAATGCTCATGAGGTTGATGTTGAACCATTCTCTTGTATTTCGTGTATTAAATTAACTGGTTCTGTTAACAGATACAAAGAGGATAATGAAAATTTGATAACTAATCTTGAAAAACTAGGAGAGGCTAATAAAGTTTTGAAATCTAATGAAAAACTTTTTGATAAGAAATTGGAAGCCTCTCAGTCCAAGACTAAAGGTTTAAAGGCAAAAAAATTTAGTCAGCAAGATGCTATTGATAGCTATGTGAAGGAAATCTCCTTACTTAATAAGGAACTTGCTGAGTCTCAGTCTGAGGTTGTCGATTTAAAAAGAAATCTTACAAATTTTTCAACATCCTCAGTTGTCTTTGACGAAATCTTACACTCGTAACGGACAGATACTGAAATCAAGGCTGAACTTGGATATCACCAAGTACCTCCTCCAAAGAATTATCTGCAAATGCCTGTGAAAGATGAAATCAAAGACTTTGTGCCCACTTCAGCATCAAAAGTAGACACAAAATCTGTTAATGAATTAGTTAAAAATGCTGACAATGATGCACAAGTCAGTATTGAAGAAGTAGTTGAAATAGAGGATGTAACTGAAAAGGTTACAAAACAGGCTGAGAAAGTTGATGTCAAACCTGAAATCACATAGTCACCAATGAGTCTTTTAACAAAAAGGGTAAAACTAAGGTTGACTCAGAATCTAAGGTTTTGAAAGCTGAATCTAAGAAAGTTAAAAATGCTAAACATTCTTCACACACTAACTCTTCAGTTGAATCACTGTCATCAAAACCAGATAAACCTTTAACATCAACTGACTCAACCTTAAAGACATCCAATTCAGCCAGCATGCATAAGTGTGCTTGCTCGATGAATGCCTCATCCTCTAAGCCTAAGATGTTGAGGGACACTCCTGTTTCTCAACCATTTGTTGAGAGACGTTCCTGATTCTACTGCCGGAGACAGGGACATATTATTCGTGATTGTTCGTTGCTTTCCCGACAAAGATTTGGGAGAAATATGCCTAGAACTTCTTTTTATAGAAATTCATTTTCAAATCCTGCTTCTAGGCGTAACTCATTATCTCCCAAACCTGTTGTGAAGCAAAGTAATATTGTGCAAGATACACCTCCCAAACCAAAGCCCAACATTGCTGTTAAGCCGTCTTCTAAACCTTTCAGGTTTGGAAAGTCAAAGAATCTACTTTTGATTATTCTGTCGCTAACAATAACACATCAGAAACTAATCCCGATTTGTTTAAAAATAAAATTCTTACTGATGTGCTTATTGTTGATGACTACGGATGACCTAAGTTTGCAAAGGCTTGGGTCTCCATTACTAATTAATAATTTTCTTGGGTTGTGTTGTAGCAGTCAGAACTTGTAAAAGAAAGCATATGGTATATGGATAGTGGCTGCTCGCAACACATGACTGGCAATGTGTCCCTACTGACTGATGTGAAGCAAATAAATGGGGGATATGTTGCATTTGCCGGTGATACTGGTGGTATAATATCTGGACAAGGAACACTTACTAACGGAAATATTAGTTTTGAGAAGGTGAATTACGTGGAACAGCTTCAGCATAATCTGTTGAGTGTTTCACAAGTCTGCGATAAAAAGTACACCACAGCTTTCACGGATGTAGAATGCTTTATTCTGAAGCATGGGTTTGTTATTCCTGAGGAATGGGTGTTGATGAAAGCACCGAGAAAGAAGGATACTTACGTAATGGACATGCGAACGGTTAAGACAACAAATGAATTTACTTGTCTATTATCCAGGGCTTCAGAAAAGGAATCACTATTATGGCACCGACGTATGGGACATATTCATTTTCGTAAAATGAATTATCTGGTGAAAAATGATCTTGTGTTTGGAGTTCCGAAGCAATCTTTTGCTTTGAATGACTGTGTTTCTTGCCAAAAAGGGAAACAACACAAAAAGTCTCATAAGTGAAAGTTAGTGAATTCTAATGCTGCACTATTAGAATTGTTGCATATGGATCTCTTCGGGCCTGTTTCTACGAAAAGTATGGGTGGCAAATCATACTGCTTGGTTGTGACGGATGATTACTCGAAATTCTCTTGGGTTTACTTTCTTGTAACCAAGGATGAGGCGCCTGAAATTCTAGTTTATTTATTTGATAGATTGGAAAACCTATGCAACTTGAAGATTAATAAACTGCGAAGTAACAATGGTACCGAGTTCAAGAACTCTACACTTGAGATGTACTGTTTAACCAAGGGAATTCATCACCAATTCAGCGCTGCTAGAACTCCTCAATAAAATGGAGTTGCTGAAAGGAAGAACATGACTCTCATAGAAGCTGCAAGAACTGTGGTTTCTGATTATAATTTGCTTATAATATTTTGGGCAGAGACATTTAATACAGCTTGCTATGTTTTGAACCGAGTACTAACGGTTAAGAAGCAAAACAATACTAGTTATGAGCTGCTTAATAACCGCAAACCAAACCTTCAGTTTCTTGAACCATTCGGCTGTCCGTGCTCTATTATTATCACAAAAGATAGAGTTCCTAAGTATGGTGAAAAGGCTTCTGAGGGATTTTTTTCTTGGATATTCCGTTAATTCTCCGAACAAAAGGGTCTTCAACAAGGCAACGGGCAGAGTAGAGGAGCATTTTGAGGTTAAATGTTTTAGATATCACTTGGAAAGGGACCCGATTGGTTTTTTAAATATGATGATCTCTTCAATTCCTTCAACATTCCTGAATTGATGAGGTTGAAGAGTTGGTTACATTACTGCATGGAGTTGATATCTCTCATGCTACACCTTCAACTCCTACACCACCTACTTTTTCACTATCTACGGATGCTCCTTCCACTTCTGGAACAACACCCACTTCATCAGAATTTCCTGATCATCAGGATTTACATGATTTATCTACAAATGAAGAGGAAGAAGAAGAAGCCCCATAGGATTTTCCATTAATTGAAACTGGGGGAGATCAAACAAATTTGAATTCGGTCATGATGCCTGACCCTATTCCACAAATTCGTATTCATACAAATCACCCCACTGACAACATCATTGGTGATTTGAATGCTGGTGTGCAAACAAGAAGTAAAGTGAATGAGTCTACATCCGAACAACTGAATTGTCTTGTAGCTAGGATAGAATCATGTTTTCTATCGCAAGTTGAACCAAAGAATGTATCTGAAGCATTGAAAGATTATGTCTACAAGTTGGACAAAGCTCTGTATGGTCTTCATCAAGCTCTAAGGGCGTGGTACGAGACATTATCACAACATCTGCTGCAACATGGATTTACTCGAGGGCAGATTGATAGTACTCTCTTCATCAAAATGTCTGGAAAGGATTTGCTTCTGGTACATGTTTATGTGGATGGCATTATTTTCGGGTCAACTAATGAGAAGCTATGCAAGGATTTTGAAGAAATAATGAAATTCAAGTTTGAGATGAGTGCAATGGGAGAAATGTCATTCTTTTTAGGGCTGCAAGTTGAGCAATCTGAACACGGTATTTTCATTTATCAGTCAAAGTATGTCAATGATATTTTGACTAAGTTTCAGTTGCTTGATTGCAAAACCTTTGGCACTCCCATTGACATTAATCACAATCTTGGACCTGCTGAAGAAGAAGAAGATGCTAATCAGCGAGACTATCGATCAATGATTGGCTTACTTATGTATCTCACAGCTTCTAGACCCGATATTATGTTTACCGTATCCATCTGTTCAAGATTTCAAGCAAAAATAAAAACAATCAAGCAAACAAATCAAAACAAAAACAGGGCCCAACCGTGGTTGGATATGGCCAGCCGCCGGTCGAACAAAAAATTAACAGTTGAGAAGAACTGTCCAACCACCGGTTGAATAATCTCAGCCGCTGGTTGGGACTGAACAGTTCGAGACTTTTTAAGTTTTGAAAATTCTTAACACTTAATTAAAATAACAAATTAATTACAATAATTAACAATTAAAAGTAATAAGTTCAATCAAAAGTATAAATAATTAAGTAGTACAAATAATTTATTACAGATTCTATTTACAAAGTTAATCAAAAGTCCTCGGTAGCTCCACTGTAAAATACTCAGAAGCGGAGAAGTAGGTCAGCACGAAGCTTATTAAAACCCACTCCTTTAGGGAAGCAGAATGACCCTCCTTATACCTCTGTTGTGTTGTATTCACAATGGGTGAGCCGATTTTTCAATCGATTAACAATGTACAAAGATATCTTAAAAAAAAAAATTAAAAAGCCAAAAATTTTAATTTAACAAACCGCTCCCCGGCAGCGGCACCAAAAACTTGATGCGTGTTAAGTTATCATTAAAAATACAAGTTTTAAATTAAAAAGGAAATACTAAAGTCAACTTAAACACAACCAGGCAAGAATACCTGTTCGTATTATAGTATAGCCTTGGTAAGACCGAGTCGAACTCAGGGAAACGGTGTAAATTAAAATATTTAAATCTAAATTACAAACTACAAAATAGATAAAGGGGGCGTTTTGGTTCCGTACGAACAAATTCTAAGAAGAAAATTAAATAAAACTAAAGCAATTAAAGATAATTAAAGATAGAAAATAACTTAAGAGTAATCAGATAGATAAGCATGTATTTACTTAGAATAGTGATTTCTAGATTCAGGTTTCAAATATATTTATTGAATTGTTGATTGTTTATTATGGTGATTTCAACTTATATGGACAACCTCCTGTTAAGGTTAACTAATCCCTAATAAAACTTACCTTAATACTATATTCTCTTGAATACACTAAGCCGTGTTATTAACATAAGATTTATGCTATTAATCCTATCAACAGATCATTAAGATTCACACTGTGACATCGTGTTAACGCAAGTCTTTAATTATTTGATTTTAAAATTATCACATCAATTAGGTTATATTAATTGCCAGTCTCTTAACCCGTCCCGGTTACAGTCTCAAGCCACAATTAACTAATAAATTACTTAATTGCAGATAATCAATCGACTCATACAAACGTTAGTTCTAGCATAAATCTATTGACCACGTTAAGTAACAATCAATCAACTCACAATCGATATGGATCTTTTGAATAAACTTAATAACCATTCATAATTTAAATCAACATAAACATATCATGAAACCATTATCTATTAATCATTCATCTAAATAAATACAATAAAAGAATTAGCTCACGTTTGAATTAAACCTAATCAAATCTAGAAACATGTAATAAAACATAGTAAATAAAAAAGAATAAGAATCAAACCCAAAATACTGAACCAAATCTTCGTTAGGGTTGAAAAGCTTCTAACCCTAGTTTCCTGTCCTCCAAATAAACCCAAAAGTCGGATTCTAAACCCTAGATTCGAACTAAGAACGACTTAATTCGATATTGAATGTGTGTGGTTTAAGGTTGAGAATGGCCCTATTTATAGATTTCAGGTCCGCGAATCTAACCGCCGGTTGGATTTTTCAACCGCCGGTTGGAAATTCCAACCGCCGGCTGAATGTGTTTACAGAATCTTCTGCCTAGCGGTCTGGACTCTCTCTTCTTGGGCTCCATTATTGTCTTTTGGGCTCCGGATTTTCTACTTTATTTGGGCCCAATATGTTATATCTTTTGGGTTCTTCTTAATTCCAAGTCCAATCTTCTTAGTCTTGATTCTTCTCTTTATTTTCTTCACTTTTCAGCTTATTTTTGTTCCTTTTCTTTATTTCTTTAATTTAAACACCTTTTTGCAAATATAAACGAAATCAATAATATATATAACTAATTTGCAATAAAAATGCTTAGAAATAAGGGAATATTATAATATAAATAAGACATTATTTGACGTTATCAAATATCCCCACACTTAAGTTCTGCTTGTCCTCAAGTAGATTTATGATATAAACCAAACTCGAATTTTTCTCTCCCATAGGATATTGTACATATTACTTAATTCGCGAATATCTTTTGAACTATTCTGAGATCATATTAGACAATATGCTATTAATTAGGAACAATTAAACATATCAAGATTGTTGATATAAATCCTCATTAAACCTTACTAAACACTTTTTAAACACGAAATTTTTAACTTTTGACATTTCAAGATGATTATCGATATTATAATCCTCTATAAACTTTCTATACTTCAGCTAGAGAATAACACCTTATTATTATTATGAATATAACTTTATGCATCCCACAATTGATATACCCCTGTAATCAAGTCATGATCATATTTCTATATAATGGATGAGTAATCGAAAAATCATCTTTTTTAAGAGTTAAGACATTGGTGACAGGTCTGTACCTTAGTATAACAGAGTGACATAACTTAAACTCATTTTTAGAAGTGTAACCCTTCTTACAGATTTTAGTCAAGACAACGGTGACAGGTCTGTACCTCAGTACAACAGAGCGACATAACTTGACTAACCTTTATATTCTTTTAAGCAATTTTTGCTTTTCTTTATATATATATTTTTTCTTAGATATTCTGATGAAACCAGGTCTGTACTTAGTACAACAGAGGAGTCGATCAGCGTATCTTCTAAATGATTTCAATTTAAACCCCAAGATTATCGAATATGACATGATATCATATAGAAATTAAGACTATATAGTCATATATCAATTTGTGTTCCTCATAGAGTTATATTCAAGTTAGATTATTACTTCCTAAAATTCAAAAACTTTTGTATAGAAAGCCTATCAATACATCATACAATGAAGATGTCTAACACTTTTGTGTAAAATTAGAAAAATTAGTTTTAAACATGTTTAGTTATGCCTATCAACATATCATAATAGTATTTAAGAATCCCAATTTTTATACATATTTCTAATGTACTATCATCTCCCACAAATAATAGTATCGCAAACTTTTATGTAATATGACAAAAATTTCATAGTTTAGCTTAATAAGGACAAATAAACTCTTTATTTCTTTTCTATTCCTATCCCCACACTTAAATTGTACAATGTCCCCATTGTACTTAAACATAGAAAAGCGCAAAAGAATGAGAAAAGAAATGGAAACGAAAAACTCCCCTGATATGTGAAGTACATGTTTCCTCGATCTGATATGAAATATACAACAGCTCACTTCCGTAGGCAATCACGATTGCATTTAGCGTATGCAATAAGCCTTTAAACCCGTCGGTATCCCGAGTGGACGAGTTATAGTCTCGTGAGGGTTTCCAAGGAACATAACCACAAAGTTCAAACATGCAAAAATAAAGAAAACATAAAAGGAAACACGGGTTGCCTCCCGAGAAGCGCTTGTTTTTGTTCGAGTCACTAGCTTGACTCCATCCTTATTTACTTGAAAATTGGGTGACTTTTTCCACACTTAAGATAAAGCAATGATGGTAATAATGATAAGTAATCCATAAATGTAAATTTATTGAAATGAAATTAATTAGGGACTTATTGTTTACAGCAGGTATAGGTCCTTTCCATGACGCTCCATGACCTTTCAGAAACTGCGAGAAAATCACTTTCCGCTCGAATTGCCAAAAAGGGTCTTCATATGTTGAAAACATCAAACCTGTACTAAGAGATACTCCAACCGCCGGCTGAGACGACTTAACCGTCGTTTGAATCTCAACTACCAGCTGGGTGTTAATTCAACTATCGGTTGACAGCTGATCACAATCGGTTATGTTTTCGTTGTCTTCTACAATCCTTACCATTGTTTGATCATCTCCCTTCAACTATTGAACTTTCAGATGCAATAACGGAACCTCATCAATATTCAAATCTATAGCAGCTAGCACATCCTCTTCCATCATCATACCATCTCGGTTTCTTATTTCAAGGAGCTGTTCGTCATTTGAACCAAGTAAAATGAGCAATTCCTCATCTGAATCTTTGTAATCAAAATTTGGCAATATCGACCAGTCCACTTCATTTTCTTCTACCTATTTAAACTCACTAAAAAATTTATTAGAAATAAAGGAATTAGAAGAATGAGGATACTTATCGATTTGATGAATCATCCCCTCAAGCCGTTGAATGGAAGCTCCTTGACTTTGATCAATCGCTTCGGGTTCTTCCATTCGGTCACTTGTAGTTTTCATGAATTGCGTATCTCCAACAATCGATGGTCGGGATAAGATCGAAATCTGTCCTTGCACTTCCTCCATCCTACTAGTGAAATCTATCGGATCCTTCTTCTTTTTATATCTTCATAAAGCAGCCGAATAAGGAGGCGGAGGTGTATAATCTTGAATAATTTCTTTCTTTAAAGCTTGTGGGTAGGGTGGTGACGACGTGTAATCCTCGAAATTAGGTTTCTCCCTGGTGTCGTATCCTCCAACCTTAGGTTTGTTAAGATTTTCCACCCTTCTATTTTGCTTATCTTCCACAATTGCACCTTGGTTCCGAAGTTCTGCTTCGAATTCTTCCATTTGCTTTCTTGAAGTTTCAATATATTTACTCATTTGCTCTTCTAAGTTCACTATTTTCTCAGGAAATGGTGCATGAGCTCCATGATTGGCATAGAACTCCGATGGTCCTTGTGAAATGGTGCATGAGCTCGTTATGAGTTCGCCTCTCATACTCCTCAAGAGTCATGTTAGCAATATCTTCATCCATGTGAGCAGAAGAATCATTACAGTAGTTGGTAGATTCATTTCTCGCATTTTGCAAACTTGTCATTTGAATATCCGGTTCTCATACTCTTCATACTCTTCAAGTGTCATGTTCTCAATATCGATTGGTTCGTTCTGCAGTTTCGAAAAATATACGGAACCATAGTCATGGTTCAGCACCTTCCTGCAAAACAAAAAAAAAAAAACAGTAGAAAACGAAAACAAAAATAAAAACAATCTAAAACAAACAAAACACAAAAATTAACAAAAACGGGCCCAATCGTGGTTGGATATGGCCAGCCGCCGGTCGAACAAAACAAAAAAAACAGTTGAGAAGAACTGTCCAACCACCGGTTGAATAATCTCAGCCGCTGGTTGGGACTGAACAGTTCGAGACTTTTTAAGTTTTGAAAATTCTTAACACTTAATTAAAATAACAAATTAATTACAATAAATAACAATTAAAAGTAATAAGTTCAATCAAAAGTATAAATAATTAAGTAGTACAAATAATTTATTACAGATTCTATTTACAAAGTTAATCAAAAGTCCTCGGTAGCTCCACTGTAAAATACTCAGAAGCGGAGAAGTAGGTCAGCACGAAGCTTATTAAAAACCCACTCCTTTAGGGAAGCAGAACGACCCTCCTTATACCTCCGTTGTGTTGTATTCACAATGGGTGAGCCGATTTTTCAATCCATTAAAAATGTACAAAGATATCTTAAAAAAAAAATTAAAAAACCAAAAGTTTTAATTTAACAAACCGCTTCCCCGGCAGCGGCGCCAAAAACTTGATGCGTGTTAAGTTATCGTTAGAAATACAAGTTTTAAATTAAAAAGGAAATCCTAAAGTCAACTTAAACACAACCAGGCAAGAATACCTGTTCGTATTATAGTATAGCCTTGGTGAGACCGAGTCAAACTCAGGGAAACGGTGTAAATTAAAATATTTAAATCTAAATTACAAATTACAAATAGATACAGGGGGCGTTTTGGTTCCGTACGAACAAATTCTAATAAGAAAATTAAAGAAAACTAAAGCAATTAAAGATAATTAAAGATAGAAAATAACTTAAGAGTAATCAGATAGATAAACATGTATTTACTTAAAATAGTAATTTCTAGATTCAGGTTTCAGATATGTTTATTGAATTGTTGATTGTTTATTATGGTGATTTCAACTTATATGGACAGCCTCCTATTAAGGTTAACTAATCCCTAATAAAACTTACCTTAATATTAGATTCTCTTGAATACACTAAGGCGTGTTATTAACATAAGCTTTATGCTATTAATCCTATCAACAGATCATTAAGATTCACACTGTGACATCGTGTTAACGCAAGTCTATACTTATTTGGTTTTCATAATTATCACATCAGTTAGGTTATATTAATTTCCAGTCTCTTAACCCGTCCCGGTTACAGTCTCAAGCCACAATTTACTAATAAATTACTTAATTGCAGATAATCAATCGACTCATACAAACGTTAGTTCTAGCATAAATCTATTGACCACGTTAAGTAACAATCAACCAACTCACAATCGATATGGATCTTTCGAATAAACTTAATAACCATTCATAATTTAAATCAACATAAACATATCATGAAACCATTATCTATTAATCATTCATCTAAGTAAATAAAATAAAAGAATTAGCTCATGTTTGAATTAAACCTAATCAAATCTAGAAACATATAATAAAACATAGTAAATAGAAAAGAATAAGAATCAAACCCAAAATACTGAACCAAATCTTCGTTAGGGTTGAAAATCTTCAAACCCTTGCTTCCTATCCTCCAAATAACCCCAAAAGTCGGATTCTAAACCCTAGATTCGAACTAAGAACGCCTTAATTCGATATTGAATGTGTGTGGTTTAAGGTTGGGAATGGCCCTATTTATAGATTTTGGGTCCGCAAATCCAACTGCCGGTTGGATTGGAATTTAACCCGATAACCCGGATTTTGACCGGCGCACTCGACCGCCTTCCTGATTTGGGTTCAACCGCTGGCTAAATGTGTTTCCAGAATCTTCTGCCTAGCGGTCTGGACTCTCTTTTCTTGGGCTCCACTATTGTCTTTTGGGCTTCGGATTTTCTTCTTTATTTTGGCCCAATATGTTATATCTTTTGGGTTCTTCTTAATTCCAAGCCCAATCTTCTTAGTCTTGATTCTTCTCTTTATTTTCTTCACTTTTCAGCTTGTTTTCGTTCCTTTTCTTTATTTCTTTAATTTAAATACCTTTTTGCAAATATAAACGAAATCAATAATATATATAACTAATTTGCAATAAAAATGCTTAGAAATAAGGGAATATTATAATATAAATAAGACATTATTTGACGTTATCACAGTGCAAGAAGCAAACAACGGTTTCTACTTCAATAGCTGAAGCAGAATACATTGTTGCTACTAGTTGCTGTTCTCAGTTTCTTTCGATTCAACATCAAATGCGCGACTACAGGTTACTCTTAACTCTTACTCCCATTCATATTGATAACACTGCTGCTATCTCAATTACACGCAATCCCGTACATCATTCTAAAACAAAACATATTGAAATACGTTTTCACTTTATACGGAATTGCTATGAGAAGCATTTAATTGACCTGGTCCAAATCGATACATCAAAACAAAACGCTAAAATTTTCACAAAAGCTTTTTCACGGGCTCGATTTGAAGAGCTAGTATCTATGATCAGGATGAAAACTCCTGATCAGCATTGATGCATGTCTTGGAATTTTCTTTTATATATTATTTGCCTTCTTTGTTTATTTTACTTGTTAAAACAAGAAAAAAAAAAGAAAAAAGAAATCGGACGTTGGGTTGTGTCCGTAAACAATATGGGAAATGATAGTAAATCCGGGGACATGCATAAAAATGAAAATTTTAAGTTTTATATTTGATGTGTCAGTAGGTTTATCTAGCATATTTAAATCTATTTTTTTAAACATTAGATTCATTATGTGATGTATTGGTAGACATTGTGTACTTAAGTTTCTAAACTACTATATAACATAACGTAAACTTTGCATCTTATTTTATATAAAACATATTACTAATGTATGACAATAAGTCAGAAATGACATTATGTCTTATATTTTGACACATAGCCTTAATAGTATTTTAAGCATGTAGTCTTAAAATTTGAACGGTAAACATGCTATGATCTATGATTTAGAGTCTTACTATTGGTCTATCTGGGGAAATGTATTAGTTGCCTTCTCTATTGTACGTTGTACAGACCTGATTGCAACTTGTATATTTTTGAAAAGAACTTAGGTACGTAGTCTGTATCAACTTACGGACAAAATTACGAACCCGTGGTAATCCTGCACTCATAATATTGTACTAAGTACATGAATAATTTTTCAAAAAAAGGATTACCTAGTACTGGTTTGTGTTAAAGTATGATACTCTGTTGTACTTTGTACAGACCTATATCCTCTAGTTTAATTGTTCAAACCGGTGTTTGTTCAACCCGAATCACTGTAAATGTGACTCTGTTGTACTATATACAGATCTGTCACCGCTGGCATGATTCTAAAGATATTCCAATACTCTCACTCTTTATATAGAAAATATTAACATGTTTTCATTTCAAATGTATATTATAATATGAGTTAAATTAAGTAATATGCATACTCATAATAAAGATTTAAAGTTTAGCCTCTTAAGTATAAAATGTTTAGGTGGACAAACAATATCAATAATCATCATGAACTCATTTTTTAAAAATGTATTTTTAAATATGTTAAGTAAATTTAAAATGGACAAATATACTGATAATCAAAATAAACCTTACCATTTCTTAATAAAAGCATGTTCGTCTGATATGATCCCTAAGCAGACTCAAAACAATCCAGTCCCCAAAAATATTTAAATTCTGTTAATTTCAGTATTGTTTATTTTTGTATTGATAAAAGAAAATCCAAAAGGAGTTTATGTTATTTTATTCAAATCATGCATTATTGCTTAAATCGTGTACCGAATTCATAACGCATAATCGAATACGAAAATCTCCAAGTGTCCTTGTGCGACACTAGGCTAGTGTCGCCACCCTTGTCTACCTAGTGTTGCTATCGAGTGTTGCAATTCAAAGTGAAGGTATATATACTTGTTCTCTGCGGCACTTACCTTCACACACACCTAAACGTTTTAGCGACACTTACTGCGACACTACCCTGGACATTGCGACACTACCGGCCGACAGCTTTACGAATTCCTTTGTGCTTTTGGACTGATAATATGTTGCCTCTCTCTTATATTCGCGTTCTACTCACTTCGATCTACTCATTGGTACGTGTTTCTACATGTTTCACTGTATATTTTGTGTGTAATTTTAATTTAAAGTTACGGGTTTTTAAAGGTTTCGGATATTGCGTAAATTAAGGCTTAATTGGTTCATTATTTAGGTTAAAAGTTGTCTAATATCGTTCCTGCATGTGTTCCGCATCCAATGGATGCGTTAATCTGAGTTTGCCCCAATATTTTCCAAGTTCGCGATTTCTGGGCAGAACTGTTCATCTTTGCGACACTAGCTGTGACACTAGTTTATGTGTTGCAGCTGTTGTTCATATCAATTTTATCAAGGGTTATCCTGCGACACTATTCAAGTGTCGCAGCTATTCGATTGGGTTATATGGGCGTGCGACACTACCTCAAGTGTCGCACTGGTTATTACTTTATTTGCGACACTACCTCAAGTGTCGCACCATTTAATTAATATGATCCATTCGTATTTATTAGCGACACTAAGCTAGTGCCGCATATTCTCTTTGCGACACTAGGCTAGTGTCGCAGTGCACCACTTGGAGGTTTTTACCAAAAGTTGAACTTGTGAATTTATCATTCTCGTACAATTTTGTTATTTGTTTCTTTTAGCTTTCAGATGGCCAAATTAGCCGTGAATGTTAAGCTTGTGGAACCCAGGCACAATATTACAGCCTTTTTGGAGGATACCCATGAAAGATCTTTACCATTTCGTCCAATGATTCGTTTTCTGAGGAGCTCTCGTGTCTATCACGCTCCGACGGCCACTACTCCTATCTACATGAATCAAATCAGGCCATTCTGGACCAATGCAACCCTCAACACAGAGCTCGAATATCCGCATATAATGACGAACATTTTGGGACATGAGCTGGTCATCACTGAGGACTCTATTCGCCATGTCCTTCAGTTCAACGACACTCACGACATGCTCACCCAATTTGCGAATGACTTCATTGCCGGTGCATTCATACACATGGGCTATCCAGGAGTTCCGTCTGATCAGTATCGCAAACAGAATTTAACCAGGGTTTGGAGATTCTTTATGCATATAATGATAGTATGCTTATCTGGACATAAAGCTGGATTTGATGGTGTCAGTCATCCAACAGCATCCGCAGTGCTTGCTTTGAACTACAATAAACCCTTCAACTTTTCCGGTTATATCTTCAGTGGGATGGTTGAAAACGTTCAAGGGGATCAGCGATGGTTCATGTACCCATGGTTTGTTCAGCTGTTAATTAATGTCCAAGCTCAAGGTTCACCCGCTAATGCTGAATCTCTTCTGCGCCAAACCCCGATGAGATTGAGAATATTTGGGGATTGTGAAAATTATGGCCGTGGCGCTCCTATTCCAGAAGATGTCCCTCTCTTCGGGCACATAGTTGATGAAAACTATGTCACGCCGCCAAGTGATGGTATTGATGATATCGTTGAAGAAGAAGCTGCATCTGAACAAAATGAAGAGAATTTACAGGCTGATCAGCCTAATCAATCAGATGAACACAATGATGATAATGTAAGGGAAAGTTCGTCGGCCTCGACAGATGAGATAAGTGAGGATCCGAATGATACGCCTACTGATTCTGATGGCGATATTCCTGATGATCGTACGATTGAGTGCATGCGGATTTCTAATACTCATAGGTACAAAAGGATTCAGCGAAGGATTCGTCTAGGCAAAACTAGAGCTTCAGCTCTCGGGAAACGACCATTACTGATGAGGATCCGGAGTATATCCCGGAGGAGCCGCCTGTTCGTCGCCAACACACTTCTTCTCAAAAGGTTTTTGATCAGGCTCCTCCATCTGAATCTAACGTAGAGGTGCTCGCCCAAGTGCTTTCGACCCTTACGTCCCTTCAGGCTTCTTTTACTAAACAGTCTGAACTGCTACTCTCCCAACAACAACAAATATCCTCTCAGTCAGCACTGATTGCAGCCCAAGTTGCTCGGATAGAAACCTTAGAAAGGGAGGTCGCTGCATTAAAGACAAGGTCTGCGGTTCCGGGGGGAACTTCTGGTA
This sequence comes from Gnaphalium uliginosum, assembly GCA_963930675.1. Lineage (NCBI taxonomy): Eukaryota > Viridiplantae > Streptophyta > Magnoliopsida > Asterales > Asteraceae > Gnaphalium > Gnaphalium uliginosum. The sequence continues at coordinate 37,127,546 of OZ005681.1, forward strand.
ATGATGACGATAATAATAATGATGATGATGCGGACAATAATCATGGCCATCAACCAGGAGATAATTCTAATAATGATAATAATGATAATAATGATAACCTTCCCCCCAGCATCAATGATAACTAGAATGATCAACCGGCAGACTTGTCAAGGGCAATGGTAGTCCATGAACCTCTCGTTGAAACTGATCAGACACTGCATATAGAAGATTTGTCGAGCCTACAGAATTTAATCTACATAAGCATAGCTGGTGAAGATGAAGAAGGATATGAGCTGGATGAGATGAATGAAAGTATGATTTTTGAAGAAGAAGGGAATGAAGCAAATAATGAAGATGTAGAGGTTGAGGAGGAGTTAGTGAATAACGAGGATGAATTAGTCGATGAAGTTGAAAGGCAAATTAACAAAAATGAAGATGTGATAGACTCAGAGAGTGAGAAAGAGTCAGAGGCTCCTGAATCATCATCTCAAAATGTTGACAAGTCGGAATGGTTCAAACCTTTAAGAGCATCTCCCAAGAGTGCTAAATTCTATAAGGTGTTGGATAATTGCAAAGGAGAGATAATCAGCTGGAAGTTTGATGGGGATCATCAATTATTTATGGTTAAGAGAAAGGATGGGATTCAGTATTTCAAGCCAAGATTCAAAGATATTAGTACGTTACCTAAATGTGAAATCAACAAGTTGGCTCAACTTGACTTAATTAATCACTCAAATGACAATAAAGCAAAATTCATTGAGTCGACGATTAGAAAGGAGGTGCGAAGTGGAAACTATAATTTGCTGAAGCCAACTCTGGGTAAAAGGTACGTTCATAAGAAAAGGATTAACAGGGTAACGAACAAACCTCATGTGAAGTTAGTATACCCTCCAGCCAGGACGTTGAGGAAGATTCCGCTAGAAAAGCTGCCACTGAACTTTCTTGGAAGATTCAAGTATTGGTACTATAATCCTGCGACTGGAGAGGCGGTAATTGAGGTTATTTCTGAGGAGGAGAATTCAGAGTCAGAGCAGATTTGGCAGGTGGTGCAGACGGAAAAGATCTATGTCTACGATCCGATTAGTTTAATCAATCTTTCAAGACAAGACTTACAGATTTTTCACTCTAATAGGATATTGGTTGACATTGAGAACAAGCCGGAAGCTGAAAAGTTTCAGAAAGTTGTGGCTATCTGTATAGAAAAGGGAATTCATGCTGGTGGCAACTTCCCAGCAATTTGAAGCTGAACAGAAGACATCTGAAGACCAAGCTGATGACAAGGAGGAGTATGTTGGTGCATATATGTGTGTTAGTCAGTTGGTCAGAGTTTGTACGTGTCAAATTGTAAAGAATTATTTTTGTAATTAAAAAGAGGAGTTAGAAATATACAAGTGTTATGCTGCGACACTAGCCTAGTGTTGCAAGTGTCGCAAGGTTCAGAACATATGTCTATAAATATAGTTTTAGGGTTTCAGTTTATGGTTGACAAAACCCTGTGAGTTTAGAGTGACCTGTGAAAGTTCTACTGTAATATTTACAAGTTATAATCAATAGAAATTAGAAGCTTTTGATATTTGCGTTTGTGTGATTCTTTAAATACGTTCAATACTTAATCGTTTGGATTCCGCACTTACGATTGATATACGATCTGATAAATCCTGACCTGCAGGACCTACAATTGCATCTTGCGATATTGCACCTACCTGCGATTCTGCACCTACTTGCGATTATGCTTCTAACGACGATTTTGCTTCTGCTAGCTCTTCCTGTTCATTTGGAGTTAAAATCTAGATGAATTTCATATCTTTGCATCAACGTTATCGTTTTGCACCTACTCTATTTTAAAGAAAAGTCAGAGCTTGACTTGTACCAAATTAAAGAGATTAAAAACTGAGTTTAATCATATAATTTGTTTGATAAAATTATTTCATATTAAACTAATTTTGAATTAAGAGAATTGTGATGATTTGAGGAAGAAGAAGCGCATATCACAAGCACAAGCAGAGGAATAAAATCCTTTTATACATAGTTCTCACGATTCTCACAAATTTTGAGTTCTCACGGTTCTTTGGAGGGAAGCACTATTTTCTGGAGAAGCATGAAAACTACACATTCGTCAACGATGAATGTTAGCGAATTCTCTTAATATTCATCATATATATTATTGATGAATATTAGTAGTTATAGCAGCGGTTTTGATTAATATTTATTGGTAAAAACATGTTTTCATACGTTTTGATTATCATTCATCGTGGACGAATGTTAACGAATATTTTTTCAAAGAAACTGATAATATCCACTTCGGTTAACATTCATTAATGATGAATGTTAGAAAATTCTCTTAATATTAATCATATGATATTATAAGTTATAAAAAGTAGTTTATCTATGAATTTTAGTTGGTATAACATCGATTTTGATTAATATTTCTTAATAAAAGTATATATTTTTACGTATGATTATCATTCATCGTGAATGATTCAGTTAGCTTCCCTACTTCCCTCAAAAAATTGTTTCCCTCTTGATCCCTACCCCCTATACACACACACACACATATATATACATATATATATATATACATATACATATATATATATACATATATATATATATATACATATATATGTATATACATATATATATATATACATATATATATATATATGTACTAGTTGGTAACTCGTGCGATGCATGGAAATCTTGACAATAAAATTTATCACTTTTCTTAACACAATGATACTCTTCATTTTAAGCTCATTAGTCATAATTCATGATTTCATAAATAGTGTCATGACTTACATACTACGCAATCTATATAATAAATAGGGAGCGTTAAAGATTGGCTTATGCAATAGGAAAAAATAACATGAATAACTTTGTGATACAAATGCATACATAAATGTTGGCAGTACACTGGTAACAATAATTATAAAATTTTATAGTCATGGTAGTATAGATAATATAGTCATCTCACAAGATAAAACTTTGAAAAAATTACAACTTACCTATCAATTCTATGATTTCATCCAGAGAAATATAGTTGTATGCTAAACTAAAATCTTCTACGGTGAATAGATAAATAACATGATTTCATATTTAATTTTTAATTGATTTTAACAATAGTCCGAAGCTTTTGATATTTGATATACAATCACAAGTATAAATAAAAAAGTATAAAAGAAAAAAAAACGTTGTTTACCTTATCATTCATCCAAATAAGTTTTAGTGCACACATTGGATTTGTTTTCTAGAGTCCATGCATCAAGAGCTCAAACTTTATTAGAAAACATGATCTACAACAGAAAAAAAGCAATGTGAATAGAAAAACAATACAAAGAAATATAACTATTATTATTATGTTACAACAATATATTAAAACAAATGATAGCTAAGAAATAATAATCTGCAATTGATGAACGATGAGGATGATAAAAGTTGCAAACGTAAACTGTAAACGTATGAAGATAACTTGAAAAATTCGATGAAAACGGTTTAGTAATGAATATAAATAAATTGAAATATCTTGTTAAAGTTTTTTAGGTTATCCAATTATGTCTAATAAAATAGAAAAAGCTAAAAACAAGTGTTAGAATTGCTTAGGGACTTCTACCAATCAAGTTACATAAATAATGATTTATAGTGTAATTCTCACGTATGAGAATTTTTTTTTCTATAAATCAATAAATACTTGAAGCTAATTTAATTTATCCTACGATTGTTACTATCTTTACTTTTAAATTATTTAAAGTTATTTTATTTCGTTAAAAAGAAGTTATAAGAGATTGACACGTGACATTCATGTTTACGTGGCAAATTCTAGAACAACTTTTTATACTCCTTTAATATATATATATATAAAGCTAAATTTTGCCGAATACGGTACGGATTATCTCTACCGATCGTCTTCTAGAGTTTAATGTCAAATTTAGAGCTCAACTCGTAAAATTAGTACAAATTTGACATTATTATATTTTATTTTCTAAGTAAACTACATCGATCGTCTATGTGATTTACACCAAATTACATCGATCATCTTTATCTATTCATAATTACACCGATCGTGCTTATTTATTAAGCAAGTGCACATGTAGCACAACGGTTGTCCCCCGAGCAAACGCTCGTTTATTTTGTTGATTAGTTTACCACCATGTGAAACACACGTGAGAGCAAGCTCGTCTTTTTAATCCCAGCCGTTTGCACACTAAAAAATCACGGCTTCTCTTGGTGTGTTTCATCATATATAAATTGGGTTTTGCTGATATTGATCAATTGTATATTTGCTTTCCCAAATTGTTCAAGGGTCAACATGTCGATTCATTGGCTGGGTCGATCTGATAATGTTTCCTCTGGGTCGATCTGATAATGTTTCCTCGTTCTAGGGAAATCATACCTAGGTTGTTGAGATAAAAGATCATTCTCGAGGCTAAACTGAAAAAGACTGAAGATGAAGTTCGAAGACTAAATACTTGTGGCTGACCTGGTTAACAATTGTTGTGTTCTTAGTGATATTGTGTTTATAGACAATGTAATTGAAGTCAAGATATTGTGTTTTAGATGCTAAATGAATGAATGCTTTTTTTTTCTTCAGTTTTATGAACCATACGTGTCCAATGGCTTTTTTGTTTACCTGTATCCAATTTTTTGTGCAAGAAAAAAACATGTAAAACCAATTTATTAGGATTGGCACAAACAAAGTTAGAGTATCCAATTTCCTCTTCTAGATATTACTTTTTAAAATTCATTTTGATTAGAGTATCTAGGATAATTTTTTTATGCATTTTTTTTTTTTTTAAATCTTCCATTGTTTTGGAAGTGTCGAGAAGAATGAGTGTTGTCAAATTTTTCTCCTTCGGTATTGGTTTGAGTGGTTGAACTTGCTCTTCTCAAAATTCTTGTTTAATTTTGATTAGAAAATCCAATACCATATTTTGAAGGTTTAGGTGTGTAAGACTTTCTTAAATGTTCTTTATCGACAGTCGAAATAGTGGATTTATGCATGTTAATGCATTGTAGTGCCGGTTTAGAAACTTCTGATTTTTGACAGGGAGTCGACGATCAATGCACGACGGTAGTTCCCCTGTTTCCACTTCTTGAGTTTTAGCTCTAACAGAAGTGGTAGACTTGATGGTACTTGATGATGTTTTATTACTTTGATAAAACTCAATTACTTTGATGACTTTTGAGCATTGATTAAATCATTCAGCAAGTCATTAACAAGGTTCTTAAAGCCTGTTCTATAAATAAACCACCGGGCACTCCGGTTCCGATTGAACCGGTTGAACCAGTTTACAAACATTGCAACTCGAAAATATTACTAATATTTTACATGTACTTGTGTACTATTTTTGTACTTTCACCCCCATCACCTTTTCTTTTTTCTCTGTCATCTTGCATGTTTTCTTCCGTAAAGTAACTAATTCCAACGAACAATTTATTCCTCAAATATTACTCTTCCCTAAAACATTTGACTTCAACGTACAAAACCTCTTTCCTCTTTATATCTCCTACCTCCCTCCATCTCTTTCATCCTTGTATCAACATCACAGGAATCACCATCGCCAGATCACTATCGTCGGAATCACCATCGCCAGATCACTATCGTCGGAATCACCATCGTACAATCAACTTATTCGTTTAATAACTTTCATATTTGTTGCTAGTTTCGCATAAATGACGTTAATAAGTCACAAATGACTGTTTTTTGTTTGTTTGTAGTAGGTGGCTACCGGCCGGAGAGAGTTGAACATGGCCGGAGACGAAAAAGACGGAGGAGCATCGGTTTTTAACGCTTTCGTTTCCGGCTCAACTACAGTCCAACCGGAAAATTTTCCGGTTCGATCCGGCTCGTAAATTCGTAAAAAACTGGTTTAATTTGGACCTTAAAGGTTCCAGTATCTAGTTCAACCGGTCCAACAGTCCGGTTCGAACGGTCTGACCGTCCTGTTCGAACTGGTTTCTTAAACATTGGTCATTGCTTTTATAAAACTTTGAGTATGTTTCGCCAAGTGATATACTCAATTTTTCTTTCAAAACACTAATTTCTTCCAATGACTTTTCACATTCTTGATAAGAAATCTTTTGAGGAACTTCTTGTTTTTGTTTTATTAAATCATCAATGAGTTTTTGAAGGTCATTGTTTTTCTAATTTAGTTGTTTATTTTCAACTTTTAAAGCGCCATTTCCATCAATCACTTTAGAGCTAATGACGGTCAATTTTTCATATTGTCAATTGAATCATTATAGTTATAGTTATATGATAAACAATCATAATCAACACGAGATAGTTAGAAACTTGCCTCCTCGTTATTGAGGTCAATGAGACATTTCTTCGTTTTGGATTCTTCTTCTTGCTCATCATCACTATCGCTCCAAGCTCCACTCATGAATGCTTTGAGTTATTCTTTCTTCTCCACTAATACTTTGTGTACATTCATTCATCATGTGACTTGAATTACCTCATTTGAAGCACTTCCTTTGACTCTCCTTGTCCTTGTTGTAATTGTTGTATAAATTTTTTTTGGATCATACGGTTGTTTTGCAAAGTTGCCTCTTCTTTTAAAGAGCTTCTTGAGGTGCCTTACTGTCAAGGCAATTTATTATCATCTCCACTGAATGAAACATCTTTATTATCACTAGAGTCACTTGATAACTCTTTTGATAACTTTGCTTTCACGGTAATGGACTTTATCTTTTCCTTCTTCATCTTGGTGACTTCTTCATCTTGTTCCATGATGATTTCATAGACTTTGAGGTTTTCAATGAGTTCATCCATTTGTAGCACACTCAATTCTTTTGATTCTTCAATTTCTGTCACCTTTGCTCTCCATTGGTGGTAGAGCTCTCAAGAACTTTCTAACATAGTTCTTGTTGGGATATGATGTACTTAGAGCTTTCAAACACGTAACAATAGTGTTAAATCTAGAAAAACCTATTTCAACCTTTTCATCTCTTGAACTAACAATTCAATTTTGTTATCAATGACTTTTGGTTACATTGGTGAGTGGTGAGTAAACTTTTTCAAATTTCATTGCCGATTCAAGCATAAAAACTCTTTCATACTCTTTCATGTCAAAAGAGTGATATAAATCATTTTTTGATTCAAAGTTTTAAGCAAGATTTTTCTTTTCTTCTTGTAACAAATCTTCCTTTTTAATTGGAACATGTTTGTTCAAATATTTATCATATCTAGTTGCAACATGATCACCATTCACAATAATATCTCACAAATCATGATCTTTGGATGTAACAAAGGTTTCAAATCTGTATCTTCAATAACAAATCCTTCAGTTTCAAGCAATGGTGGCCTAACCATAGAACACCCCTCACTATAGTTTTTGTTTTGAAAATTCATGGATCAAACTCAACCTTTTGTAAAAATTATTTTTCAAGAAATTTTTTTGAAGGATAAACCTTAAAACAAGTTTTAGTTTAAGTTTAAGAAAAGTAAGAGCAAGGTGTTTAGATTCCAGTTGTAAGTGGGGGTGGGGGGATGTAATCACATGAGATTTCAATTATAATCAAAGTGATTATTGCTATAATTGTTTGGTATTCAATCAAATCGTATGTGAAATCGTATTTGACAATTCAAAAACCAAGATAAAAAAACTCAGTTATAATCACACTTGATCAACACATGAATTCGTAATCACATATGATAGAAACTATCATGTGACGTGATCATATATACCATTGATGATTGAGGATTGTTGTTTCATCACGTTTAGTTGTATTTTAGTGTTTTATACACATGTGATTTATAGTTATAATGAGATATAAATTGAACTCATATGTGATTACAATTATAATCACATGTGATCAAAACTATTAATGTAATGAGTTTAATCATATGTGAGTATTTATTTTTCAGTGTTTTAATCACATGCCGCACTAGTTAATCACATGTGATTACAACTAAAATCATATGTGATACTTTTTACTCTTTAATCACGTGTGATTATGTGTAATCAGGTGTAGGTTTTAAAACTACGAATATTTACTTGAATGTGATTACAACTATAATCATATGTGAATACACAATCGTAGGTTTTCAAATCTATATGTATTTAATCACACGTGATTACAAACAATATCATATGTTATTACAACTATAATCACCCGTGATCATAACTATTTTGTTTGGTATTTAATCACATGTGATGTTGCATTTATCAAGTTTCAGTTATGATCACACGTGCATAATTTTATTTGAAAATAAAAAAAAATTGAGAAAAAAACTTCAGTTATAATCACATGTGATTAATCATACGAAGCAATAATTACACGTGATTATAAGTCATCCTATGTAAATTTCAAATCGCAACTATTATCAACATAAAATTGTCAACGTCTAACAATGAATCTCTAACTTAAAAATTAGTTGTATCACACGTGAAATGAAATGTATCACTAATCATGTGTAAAATTTATATCTCCTATTAAATTATATGAGATTTTATTGTTTACAGTTTTATTACAAAAAAATTGAATAGAAAAGGTATTATAGAGAGTATAACATGTGAGATTTTAAATCGAAAAGAAAAAAATTACTGATTTTATGTTGCAATATTTATAATTTTATGACTAGACGTTTTTTAGATATTTAAATTTAAAACATTTGTTGAAATGGGTATTAATTAAAATGACAATGGTACCCTTCTCTATTTAATTAAAATGGAAGCTTCCTATTGGTTACTCCATTCTTCGATTATTTGTCATTTCCATTGAACTCACACTGGATCAATGAACTTAAACATTGCTCGATAAAACCACTGGATAAATAAACCAAATAAATTAACTGATAAAGATAAAAAACTACAAATCGATGATATAAACGAGAAATCAAAGATAAGAAAATACAATTTGACGATATGAAACTATAAGTTATTGATTAGAAAATACAAACTTGCGATAAATTAATATTTGCGATTAAAGTTTTGATGGAATTGTAGTGAAAATTTCATACAATAACTTGCTGAAAGGCTTCATATGTTCAGGTTTTAACGAAATGACGATTGACAAGCTCCCGTCTTTAATCGGACTTACATAAACCAAACCTTCCATTCCAATCCCACCAGGCCCAAAAAATATAGGTTGACCCCATCCAAAGTCAATGTCGTAAGCTGAGAACGATACCCAACTGGTTATTACAAGACTTGAGTTTTTAACAGACTCAACCATGCCTCCACTCACACTTAGTAAATCAGGTACGAGTTCCAAGTAATCAATCACTGAAGTTAGATAATTGTTGTTCTTCATCGGCAATGCATCATGAATTTTACTAGCAGCATACCAGCTTGGATTTGATATTATTTCGCCTGTTACTGCAGTAGGAGCGGTTCTCAGGATAACATTCCCAAAATAGGCAGGTGACACGGGTGGATGACGACGGCCCCGCCCGTCTGTTGCAATGTAAAGTTTGGTTTCTTGATCATTGTGTAGCCCACGAGCACTATACATGCACTTCCACATATGTCCCATGAGCAATTCAAAGGAGCTATAGTCAATTGGGTTGCCATCTTCCTTTGATTTTAGTTTGAGCATATTTATTTGCTCCGGTGAGAACTTAAACATTGAGACAGTAGGTTCGTTTAACGAGGTTGCGAGTGGCATTTTCATCGGAGACATTTGGTATTCTGTGTGCTTGAATACAGGGTGTGGTGGGTCTCAAGCACGAAGGATGGTTCGGTCTATGAGAGGAGATATGGTAAGGTCTATACCACGGGCCTTTTCGGTCCATGACTTGATAAAGTGGCAATAAGATAGCCCATCCGCAGCATAATGGTGTACCTTAAATCCTACTGAAACTCCCCCACACTTGAAATAAGTTACCTATATATTATGTGTACAGTCAAACGACTAATAACGCCTCAATTCATAATCACTCTCGCTAAAATCATTAGGGTTGATATATATACAGGGTTTGGTTCTGGAAAAACAAGGAGTTAAAATAAAAACGGTAAAAACGATCTCAAGTTGTATTCACAATTATTTTTAGTTGTGAACTTTTCTTTTGCTTCACATACGTTTTTTTTTGTGAACCCTCATATTTTTCTGTTTTCCATAAAGTTTTCACCGTGAATCTTTTTTTTTTTGCTTCACAGAAATTTATAAATTTTTTACATGTTAAGTTTAATTTTTTTGACTTAACATAAATTTATGAATGTGAGAAGCTTAAGTTTCAATCTTCACAATTCATAAATTTTATGTGAAGTAAAAAAAAAAAAAAAAAAGCTTTACATTTAAAAATTAAGTGTGAAGCAAAAAAAGTTTAACTTCACACCTCATAAAATTGTGAAGGTCAATTATTTTCACCGTTTTTATTTTATTTCCATCATTTTTTATCGAATATAGGGTATCAGGTAGGTAGGAGTTAAGATGTAAACGGTCAAAAAAAATATATATAATCGGTAGTTACAAAATCCAAAAGGAGAAAGAAAATGTTAATGTGTATATTTTACCTGCGAAAGTAGTAGAGGATAAGAATGAAATCCCAAGGAGTAATTGACAGGCGGGACAAGTTTCTGGAACTTCAAAGTAGGTGCAAAATCACCCAAATCATCTATCACACCATCAGATTCGGCTTCCACAAACAGAACGCCTTGTCCTTGACAATCGATCTCAATCCGACCATTTTCGTCTTTCTTCAATCGGCCAGCCATGGGGTAAAACTCAACCAAAACACTGCTCAAAGAATTCTTCATCACATTGATATCAAAGAAGTTGGCACCACCATTGGGCCGGAAAATAAAAACGCTAGGTACGTGAATAGGCGGCATAAGCAAGTCGATGTTAGACATCCATAGCTTTTTCCTTGGTGTCTCCTCCACGGGACTCACCATCGTTGATTCTCTTATCGTGATTTTCATCTCTTCACTACAATAATGAAAAACTACATTCTAATATATGTTAGCTAAAATTTGTAAGGCAATTGAAAAGCAATTATAAATTTAAAACGTAAGTATATATTTCTCTTTTGTTTGGTATATTTTATGAATAAAATGAAGGGTAAGGTTCGGATGGACAATTGCATTTTGAAGGAAACGAGGAGTAAACGATCTCAGTCGTTGATTTCTGTGATCAATGACCCAGATTTGCTGCATCTTAACAACACTGCATTTTATGTAAAATGGCAGTTTGCACGTGAAATGCAGTGTTGTGAATTTGGACCGTTAATCACATAAATTAACGTCTGAGATCTTCTGTCATTTCTTATCCTTGCAGCTGTCACTCTGATCTTACACCCTAAAATAAATTAGTAAACATGTTAAGCTTGTTAATGACCTTCGGAAGAAGAGATTGTGCATGTTTATGCATCACGATTGCTTCATTATATTGGGTAACTCGTATCAAATCTCCGGCCCCAAAGATTTCAATTCAAAATTTACTTGAATAAAAAAAATAAAATAAAAGGTGATAAACAAGTTGCTGTAAACTGATACAAAACGTTATACAGTTTTAGAAAAATTAAATTATCACCTCAGTAAAATGTTGATGGTATTTAGAACGTTATACAGTTTTAGAAAAATTAAATTATCACCTCCCTGTAAAATGTTGATGGTATTTAGAACGTTATACAGTATTAGAAAATTATTACACTAACTATACTAATTTTAATCATTAAAAACTTCAGGATGAAACGTTCTAATACACGGTTCGAATAAATACGTTTTAATTCCTATGTAGTTTTACAAAATTGGTACACTGACACGCAAACAAAGTCCCTTAGATTTTTAGGATAAATCTAAGTTTCTTGTACACTCCTTTTTAATCCTTACAAGAACAAACTATATTACCTCGCAAAGAAATTGCCTCTCGTTGATATACGTATCGACTCTTTCTTTTCTTTGTGATCTTGTAGATGATGAATGAAGCTAATTTCATATATTTATATGGTTGAGAAACATGCGCATGCAAAATAGTAGTCGCCAACCCTTTCTAGACAAACAACAAGAAGCCTTCATGGAGTCTTCATTTCAATAATGTTGGTAGGTGGCTGCTTTTTTGACTTTGCATCTCATTAAATAGTTGAGCCACAAATAAAACATGACTAAAATCATGTAGCCATCATCTTATATGTAAACTAGTGAATAAAAAGAGTTGTGCGTAACTTAGGTCCGTTAGGATTTAACGTTGTATGTACGTGTAAAAGCTTGTAGGTTAGTCATCGTTTGTAAGGGACTCTATGTATCTTTTTTTTGTCAATCGGCCTCTTCAATTTCGAATAGTATTTATGGTTATCAGCTAGCATATCCAGAAACATATATTATGACCAATTTAGTTGAATGAAAATATGAATACTTAATAATCAGGTTCTGTCAAAGTAAAGGGACTGCAGAATCATTTATTAAAAGTTCAACTTTAGGGGGTTAATTAACTGAAAATGTGTAATTCTCAGAGGTCAAATTGTAACTTACATAAAGAATTCGGTTAGAAGTTCGTTAGGTTATATAACAAACGTTTTCAGTTGTAAATTTAGTATAATTAGTTGAAATGAAAAGCTAATTCACACTCTCAACTATGTGTTTCGTGTGTGTGTACAGTCTTTGTGTTCACCATTGATTTCTAGTTGATATGGTATCAAAGCGATCTCTGATGATGAACGGTTGATTTCGTACATCAAATTCGCTTCCGCAACGTGTTGATTTCATCAATTTTCCTGTCAATTTTTTTGTCGATATAGATTTAATTTCTTTGGAATTAGGTCGGATCAAAATCAACGAAATGTGCAAAATGCACAAAATGTTTTGTTTCAAAATCCACTCTCACTATATTTGTCTGAGAAACCTGGTTCGTTACCGATTCAAGAGAAATTGATTGGAGCTCAAAATTACACGTCATGCGGCGTCATGCTGTAGAAATAGGCATGTCAACCAAAAGGAAATTATGTTGAGGTACTGTTTAGAAAAATGTGTAAGATCCTTTGATGATTAAGCAATGAGAGATGTGCAATAACATGGTGATTAGTTGGCTAATGAATTCTGTAAGTGAATCTATTGCTAAATCTATCATGTTCATTGGTACCGCTTATGAAATTTGGATTCAATTAAAACAAATATTTTCTTTGAGGTAATGGATCTAGAAAGTATAAACTTCATAAAGATACTTATACAATTACACAACAAGGACGAATTGGGTATACCTCAAGTGGTACCGCCAGCACAAACGTCCCAAATCCCATATGTGTAACGGACATGTCAGGGGTTCAAATTTATGCCTTAACATATGTCGGTGATTTGTGGACAGGTGATTTGCCTATGCTCTTTGTGGGTGGGGCTGATGCGTACCATTGAAATAAGATACGGGGATTAGGGGTACCCTTTAAATTACCCTTTTTTTGGGTAAAGGGGATTGACCCCGGCAAATTATTATAAATGATAAGCGATACAAATACAAGAATGTGAAGGAACCACATAAACTTAATCTAACAGAGGTGAAAGACTAAGTCCATACACAAGACAGACCCTGTGTATGACAGCCAGCTATGAGCACATCCTCTAGAAACATAGAAACATAGAAATCACTCCTGAAGATTGTTTGGAAAAGATAGACAGCCAGCTAAATTACCCTTTTTAATTACACAACAACGTACTTCTGTGAGTGATTACCATACTAAAATGAAGATTGTTTGGAAAGAATTGGATTCAATGATTGAATTACCAAACATTGTAGCAATCACTCCTGAGATCACCTTGTTTCTGAATGCCTTGAGCAAACAAAAGGAAGATCACAGGGTTATTCCAGTTCATGAATGGACTAGATGATCAGTTTAATACTCAAAGGAGTCAGCTGTTGTTTAAAAATCCATTACTAAGTGTCTTAATTGCATGTCTCACAAAGGTCTGTGTTGCATGGCTTTACATCAGGCATTGACTCTACAATTTTGTACAGTCAAAAGAAAGAAGAAAACTGTCCTCATTGTGATCACAAGTGGCATCCTTCAGAAAGGTGTTGGAAAAAGGTTGGATATTCACCTTGCATTGAAAGTCTAAACAACAAGCTCATGTCAAACGGTCTAAAGATGCTAAAGTCTTTAAGCCTAAGAATGGGAATAAAAAGAAAACTGTAGCTAATGTGGTTTTGACTAAAGAGCAGTTTGATCAATTTATGAAATCCATGCCTACTGCAGATACTGGAACTGATGATGAATTGGATCATGAATGTCTTGCATGTACTGCTTGTTTTTCTTGTAGTTCAGCTCATTTAAATGAATTGATTATAGATACTAGTGCAACACATCATACTGACTTCTACATTTCACAATTTGATCAATCCTATTTATCTAAAGTTTAAACCTCAGTTAAGCTAGTCAAATGGTCATACAAGTGTGATTTCACACATAGGATCATTTAAGCTTCAAAATGAGCTTCTTTTAAAAGATTTACTGCATGTTCCATCTTTTAAATTTAGTCTCTTGTTTGTTCCTAAACTAGCAGAGGATAACAAATGCTATGCTACTTTCTATCCACGTTTATGTGTTGTCCAGGACTTGGCATCAAAGAAACTGCTAGGAATGGTTAAGAAGAGAAGTGGTCGTTGCTATCTGGTCAATTCTCCTGTCATGAAGTCAAGGATGAATTGCAGACACTATGATCTACAACTTTTAGTACTAGTGTAAGGAAAACGAGCATCTCTAATAATGTAGTCAAGAAGTCGTACGGTTTGTGGCATTATAGATTAGGCCATATTTTGATTCTCATTTGAAACACATTACGGTGAAGATATTTGTATGTCATGTCCTATGGAAAGTTTTCTAAACTACCATTTTCCTTGTCATTCTCATGCATCTAATGCATTTATATGATTGATAATTATACATGAGGTCCCTATAAAGCGCCAACGTATGACACATATAGATATTTCCTTACTATTGTAGATGATTATAGTAGAGCCACATGGACCTTTTTAATGGTTCAAAAGTCTGATGATGCTTTAGTTCTGAAATCCTTTGTTAAGTTTGTTCATACACATTGAGTGTAAATTCAAAGTTATGAGATCAGATAATGCATTAGAGTTTATTAAAGCTACTTCTTGTCAATTCTTTATGGAGCAAGGCATTGAGCATCAGACTTCATGTGTTGATAGCCCCAACAATATGGGAGGGTTGAAAGGAAGCACATACATACTTTGCAAGTGGCCAGTAAAGAATCCCGTAGGATTAATTGGAGAAATCTGTTTTTGATTTGTTAATTATTCAATACAAGACCACCATATAAATACTCATGCTTAGATAAAGCTAAACTAATAAATACGTAATAAACTAATGAAAACGTAATCTAATCTAATTCTAATTATCCAATTCTAATTAGGATATATCTTCAAATTATAATATATCTCTAATTAGAATACATCGTCTGATAGTCCCCCTCAGTATGAACGTGGTGAAGCAGACACGTTCAAGCTGGAACGAAAAGAGTCAAATAGGTATCTTGGTAGTCCCTTTGTGAAGATATCGGCATACTGAAGAGGTGAAGGAACATGAAGTACCCGAATGTGACCAATTTGAACTTTTTCACGAACAAAATGAATATCCATCTCCACATGCTTGGTTCGTTGATGTTGTACTGGATTACTGGATAAGTAAACAGCGGAAACATTATCACAATATACAATAGTGGCCCTATGAACTGGAACTCATAACTCGTGCAGTAAGTTTCGAACCCAAGTAGCTTCAGCCACAGCATTTGCAACACCTCTGTATTCAGCCTCTGCACTGGACCTGGAAATAGTAGGTTGTCGCTTTGATGACCAAGAGATGAGATTAGGACCAAGAAAGATACAATACCCAGAAGTTGAGCGCCGTGTGTCGGGGCAGCCTCCCCAATCGGCATCAGAATAGGCGACAAGATTTATATCCGAAGTCGCAGTTAGACGTAACCCATAGTCTAACGTGCCATGTAAGTAGCGGAGAACCCGTTTCATGAAGACCATATGAGGTTCACGTGGAGCATGCATGAATAGACAGATTTGTTGCACAGCATACGCCAAATCTGGACGAGTAATGGTAAGATATTGTAGCGCCCCTGCCAGACTTCTGTACAATGATCCGTCCGATAGTAGTGCCCCATCAGAAGCACTGAGCTTAGAATTGGTATAGACAGGTGTGTGACATGGTTTACACGTTGTCATATTAGCCCGATGCAGAATATCCCTAGCATACTGAGTTTGGCCAAGAAAAACAGAGTTGGCATCCCGAGTGACTTGTATGCCGAGGAAGTGGTGGAGAGGGCCCATATCAGTCATAGCGAACTCTTGTGAGAGTCGTGCAGTAACCCGTGTTAATAAATTCGGATGGCTAGCCGTGAGAACAATATCATCCACATATAAAAGCAAGTAGGCTACCTGATCACCGTTATGGTAAAGAAATAGCGATGTATCACATAAACTTCGTCGAAATCCAAGAGACATGATGAAAGTCGAGAATCTAGAGTACCATGCCCGCGGTGCTTGTTTAAGGCCATAAAGTGATTTTTGCAGGCGACATACATGATTAGGGTAATCGGGATGACGGAAACCCGGTGGCTGTTGCATTTAGACTGTCTCCTGAAGGTTGCCATGGAGAAAAGCGTTCTTGACATCGAGCTGGTGAATCGGCCAAGATTTGGAGACTGCCAATGATAAGACTGTGCGAATAGTACCTGATTTAATTACCGGGCTAAATGTTTCCATGCAATCAATGCCAACAGTTTGCGATTTTCCATTACAAACTAGACGTGCTTTGTACCTGTCTAGTGACCCATCAGCTTTAAATTTGTGCCGAAATAACCAAAGGGATCGGATGACCGGTCTATCTGTGGGTCTTGGAACGAGTTCCCAAGTATTATTAACCTGTAAAGCACTAAATTCATCGTTCATGGCATGAAGCCAATTAGGATCTGATAAAGCTTTTACATAGGAAGTGGGGATGGGGGAGATGTTTGTAGAAGCGGCAAATAGATAGCGTGGGTTCGGTTTTACCACACCATCTTTGCCTCGGGTTTGCATGTGGTGAGTATTAGTTGGGTTTGGGGTTGAGTTGGTTTGTGGAGGTGTCGATGTTGTGTTTTGGTTAGAATGGGAAGGTGTGTCGATGTTGGTTTGTGGAGGTGTCGATGGTGAGGGAGAGTGTGGTGGTGTATGATTAACTAGGGTAGGAGATGGAAAAGATACATTGTGAAAATGAGGACTTTCCTCATCGAGAAAAGTATATGTGTTTGTGGACAGAGGTGTTTTGGATGGGAATGTGTGTTCGTCAAAAGTAACGTGACGGGATAAATGAACACGACCAGTATGAGGGTCATAGCACCGATATCCTCGAAAGTCGGATGGGTACCCGAGGAATATACATTGTGCGGATCTTGGGGAAAGTTTGTTAGGTTGAGTTGCTGACATGTTTGGATAACAAGCGCACCCGAATACCCGTAGGTGGTCATATGTCGGGTGCCGTTTGTATAGGGCGAAGGCAGGGGTGTTGAATCGAAGTTTCTTTGTAGGAAGAATGTTATGGAGATAAGTGGCAGTGTGGAGTGCTTCGACCCAAAATGTGGGTGGTAGATGAGAATGCACAAGGAGTGCACGAATGATGTCATTTAATCGTCGAATCATGCGCTCGGATTTCCCATTTTGTTGGGAAGTCTGGGGGCACGAAAAACGGAAGACTAGACCATGTTGATTTGCAAAGTTTTGGAAGTCATGATTATCAAATTCTCCTCCTAAATCACATTGAAAGGTTTTAATGGATGATTGAAATTGGGTTTGTATGAGTTTGTGGAATTTTGCAAAGTTGGTGTAGGTTTCAGATTTATATTTTAGCGGATATACCCAAACAAAGTGAGTAAAGTTATCGATAAGTACCATGTAATATTTATAGTCAGAGTTACTAAGTACCGGAGAGGTCCACAAATCACAATGTATTAAATCAAATGCTTGGAACGTATGAGAAAGTGAATCAGAAAAAGGTAACCTTTTATTATTCGCAATTTGACAAGAATTACAAACTAAAGAATCTAAAGACTTATTATTTTTAAAGGAAATAAAACGACTAAGAGATTTTAGCACGGTCGATCCGGGATGTCCGAGACGATCATGCCATGGAGATGTGGTAGAAGCGGAAAGCAAAGCAGTTGTAGGTGGTGTAAAAGGATAAAGATCTCCACTGCTATTGTGGCGGGAAAGCAGTTGCCCATCCTTGAGGTCCTTCAAAGAAAAACCAAAAGGGTCAAATTCGATTGAAACTTGGTTATCGATAGTGAATTTGCGAACAGAAATTAGATCTTTGATGACTTTAGGCGAATGAATAATTTGGTTAAGATGATAGGTTTTATTTGGTGTGTTGTAAAAGCCATTACTAGAAACATTAATAGGCAACAATTCTCCATTACCGACAAATATAGGATTAATAGGTAATAAACTTTGAGTTTTGATTTTACCTGAGTCCGAAGTGATGTGAGACGATGCCCCAGTGTCCATGTACCATTGTGCCTGATCGTTGGAATTAAGGTGCATAGAGGTCATGGCAGTTCCAATGTCGTTGGGGGAAAAAGCATTCAAACACGTTATAGGTTGCTGATTAAAACCAAAACCCGGTAGAGCGGACTGTTGCATATGCATAAGATGGGCTTGTGTCGGTTGAAATTGGGCTGGCATTGATGGGAATGGGCTCGGTGGGGCAGTCCATGAAGGATAGTTGGCTTGTGGCCCATATGAATTTTGACCAGACCGAAAATTCTGGTACCCACCATTTGGATACCTACCAAAATTATTGTTATTACCTCTCTGGTTATGCGATTGAGTCCCCCACTGTTGCTGAGTTTGACCGACGCCATTATACCGGCCATTGCTTCGACCGGAGTTGCTGGTAAAACGACCGCCGCCGCGCCCCCTGCCACGCGCAGCCTTCTCTGGTTCGTAATTGTTTCCTCGATACCCGTTAGGGTACGTGGATCTTCCTGAATCCGGCTGATCTTGTGGTGTAGGATTTCGATTCTGTTGTTGACTGGAGGAAGGTGTGTGATGGACTAGAGCTGCTTCTTGGTTAGGGTTTGATCGGGCTGCTTGTCTTTGTTGTTCGGCTTCTATCATACCACGAGCAAGATCCCACGTGGGGCACTGTTGATTAATGATTGCGCCAATGGTATCGTATTCTATTGGGAGACCACGAACCATTTGAATTACCAGGCGACTTTCGAATACAGGTTGATCGATATCGCCCAACTGTGTAGCGATTTCTTTTAATTTTTGGCAATATTCATCAAAGGAGGCAGAAGCTGATAGCGTTAAATTGGTAAACTGTTGTTCCAGGGTTGCGGCCCGTGCGTGTTTATTGTTGATGAAGATTTCTTGGATTTGAATCCAAGCTTTGCGAGAAGTAGTATTATCATCAAGAATTCTGTTGAGAATTTAGTCAGAAACAGTGCTATAGATCCACTGGAGAATAAGAGCATCAAGTTCCGTCCATGTGTCGTAGGTTGGATCATCTTTGTGTGGTGGCGGTGTGGCTTCAATATGATGAACGATTTTGTAGATCTTGAGGTGATTTTTGAACAATTTTACCCAGTTTGAGTAGGTTGTCTTCTGGCCGTCCAGCGTACGAATTTTCTGGTTGACGTTTGTGACCGTGAATGCAGGGTGAAGGGTTGGTTTTTCATTGTTAATAGAAGACGAGGATTTATCTGTCATGGTTACGTTTGCAGGCTGTTTCCCCGATTTGAAATTATCGAATTTGGTGCTCTGATACCATAAAGAATCCCGTAGAATTAATTGGAGAAATCTGTTTTTGATTTGTTAATTATTCAATACAAGACTACCATATAAATACTCATGCTTAGATAAAGCTAAACTAATAAATACGTAATAAACTAATGAAAACGTAATCTAATCTAATTCTAATTATCCAATTCTAATTAGGATATATCTTCAAATTATAATATATCTCTAATTAGAATACATCGTCTGATAGCCAGAGCATTAAGATTCCATGCTAATTTACCCTTAAAGTTTTGGGGTGATTGTGTTAGTACTGCTACATATCCCATTAATAGGGAATTTCCTTCTTCTTTACTTTCCTTCAAAACTCCATATGAAATGCTTTTGAACACTGAACCTTCTTTTGATCATTTGAAAGTATTTGTTGTTTTGCAATGGCTTCTAATCCTTCTAAAGATCAAATTAATTTAATGCTAGAGGTATACCCTCTATGTTTATTGGATATCGTCATCATCAAAAAGGGTACAAGCTGTATGATCTCAACAATCATTCAATTTTGTTTCAAGAGATGTTCATTTTTATGAACAAATCTTTCATTTTTCCTCTTCCACCTCCAAGCAGTTTTTTACTCCTTTACGTGTACCATTTGATTCTTCCAATTCCTTCAACTTTGATGATCTTGTTCCCATTGTTGCTATTTCTTTATCTCTAACTTCATCTAATACTCAATCCTCAACAACTCCTATTAAAACAAATTCAGTACCTCATACTCTTCCTTCTTTTAGAAGGTCTACAACACAATCTAATCCACCAACTAAACCCAAAGATTTTGTAACTCCTACTCTCAACCTTCCAAGTGCGAATCTTATAACATCTCTGGTGTAGCCTCAATTTCTTTTAGCACTTTTATCACTCACAAATTCAAAGCATTTTAAAGAAGTTGTTTTGGATGCTGGTTGATATGAAGCAACGAATTCATAATTAGCTGCACTTGAAAAGAATGAAACATGGGAGATCACGAAATTACCATCTCATAAAAGACCAATCAGCTTTTATTGGATATACAAAACTAAGTTATAGGCAAATGGCACTGTTGACATGAAGAAAGCCAGGTTGGTTGTAGATGGAAATTGGCAAAAGAAAGGAATAGACTATCAAGACTTGCTCCAGTTGCTAAAATGCTGACTGTGCATGCTTCACTTGCTGTCGCAGCTATGAAGGGTTGGTCAACATGTCAAATGGATGTTTCCAATACATTTTTACTTGGTGATTTGATGGAAGAAGTGTACCTTAAGCTACCTTTAGGGTATGCAGGTAAGGGGGAGCCGGTTAAACCAAATATGAATATGAGTCAAGCATCTAACTTGGTCTGCAAACTTAAAAAATTATTGTATGGGTTTAAACAATCTCCAAGACAATGGTTTTCTAAGTTATCTTCTGGTCTTATCTCTTTTTGGTTATGTTCAATCTAGGGCATATTATTTTTTATTCACAAAATAAGATGCCTCTTCATTTATTGCTATATTAGTCTATGTTGATGACTAATTGATCACTAGGACTTATGATACTCAAATTTATTTCCTCAAATCACAATTGAGTTGTCAGTTTCATATGAAATATTTAGGTCGTCTCAATTATTTTCTGGGCTTGAAAGTTACAAAAAATGATCAAGGTATCTTTGTTTCTCAAAAGAAATACTGCACAGATTTGCTAAAAGAGACTTAAGTCATAAATACAAAACCATATAAATTCCCTAGGATCAACATGTTAAGTTGCAATATGATGTGGGCTCTACATTAACTAATCCATAGTCATATAGGAGAATCATAGGAAAACTCATCTATCTGACTATCACTAGGCCAGATATTTGTTTTACAATCCAAGTTCTAAGTCAATTTATGCAAACCCCAACCTCTGTTCATATGCAGGCTGATAAGTTCTATTGCAAGCTCTAGGACAAGGTGTCTTGCCTAATTATGCTGTATAGCTTACTGCTTATTGTGATTCAAATTGGACTACTTGCTCAATGACTAGAAGGTCAACTACTGATTACTGCATTCTCTTGGGTGACTCACATGACTATTGGAAATCAAAGAAACAAAGTGTTGTGTCTAGATCATCTGCAGAAGCAGAATATCGTTCAATGGCCTTGACTTGTTGTGAAGTCACATGGTTACTGTCTTTACTTATAGATCTGGGTCTGAAAAGTTTGGGTCGTGTAGATCTATGTTGTGACAATCATGCAACAATTTACATAGCTGCCAATCCTGGATTTCATGCTCGTAGAAAATACATTGAAATAGATTGCCATTATGTGAGAGATCAACTTAAAATGGGACAATCATGCCAAAATATGTGGCTACCAAATCACAGCAGATGGCTACCAAATCACAGCAGATGTTTTTACCAAACTTGTGAATTTAAATCAACATGTCAAGTTCTTATCCAAGTTTGGAATTTCACAAAGTTCTCACTCTCAACTTGAGGGAGTATCAAAGTACAGGGACTGCAGAGTCATTTAGTGAAAGTTCAACTTCAAGGGTTAATTGGAAATGTATAATTATCGGGGGCCTAATTGTAACTTGTATAAAGAAGTCTGTTAGAATTTCGTCAGTTTATATAACTGTTGGTCCACTGAGGTTAAACAACTAACTACTAAAACTAATCTTATCTTAAATATAATATAAGATTCACCTTAATAATGTCATCAATTTAAAAATATTTCAATTAAGCAATTAGATCCCTTTATTTTATGCAATTTTAAATAATAAAAATCCATACTTTGAATTATTTAAAGATAATACATTTTACTTATACGATATCTATTAGGAAACTTAATACTTTTACTATTTGTTACAAATAATACGATATCTATTAGGAATCCTAATGCTTTTGCTATTTGTTACAAATAACATACAATTCACAATCAATCCATTTAATCGTGACCTTAAAACAAATTCATTTAATCATGATAGATTTTAAATAATAAATATTGTACTCTATATATATTATTTACGTTAAGATACATAGTACTACTCTATTTAATTTAGTTAATTACTTTTTGATAAAGGTTTATCAATTTAAGCATTTCATGCTTATGGCACATGTAGGTGTAAAAGTAAGATGATTGAGTAACTTTACAAATATCATTTAGTCTTTTGTTAGCACCAAAATAATACGACGTTTTATTTTATTCTTTTATCTTATCTTATTTGAAAGTATAAAATAATTAAACATGACGAATATCAAACATATCCAAAATTTTAGCATTATAAAATAGCTTAACAAATAAAGAGAATAAAAAGTTTAAACTTACAACTTAAAATAAATATACTTTAAGATTCATACCATTAACAATCCGGTTAAATAAATACAGAGAATAATGGATTTTAAGGTTCAAAGTACATGAAATTTTACACATTATACTATTGTAGTATCGTGTGTATTCAACTTTTAAATTTCCTAATGTATATATTCAAGGGTTTAGTGTGGGGAAATGCATCTAATTATGACAAGAAGTCTATTGTATGTACCCATATAAAATTGACTCTATTGTGTGTACCCATCCCGAAAAAGGGTCTATTTAATGTATAATTGACCGTTTAACCCACTAGCCGGTTACCAAGTTGACCAAATTCCATTTTGGTGCATATGTGGCATCCACCTCGGCTTAAAATTACACTTCACACCAAACTCTGACACACACAACATACTCTTCATCACTGAGCTTCAAACTCACGAAATTGAGGGTCAGTTTTTGCTCGTTTTGCTATTCTGACGGTGCTACAAGGTAACGTTCTTCATGTTTCTTCATATTTCATACACAATTTTGTTCATTTTAGTCCGTAAAAGTAGGGTTTGGTGGATTAAATTATTATTATTATTTTTTAAAAAAAAATTCTGGAGTTAGTTATGGTTCCGATTTACTTGTTTTGGAAAAGTTTTAACATTGTTGATATGTTTTGAATGCAGAAATGGAAGGAACATTTCGTGGTTTTCCAATAAATGTGCATAATGATGTGGCTTTTTGTTCCAGCCACTAACGTATGCTGGAGGTGAAGTAGTATCGTTTTTAATTAAAAGAATTAATTTTGATGAATTTATTGAGTTCATAATGGCTGAAATTGGAATCCCTATGAGTAATGCATACTACTTACTTCCGGACTCTAGCTTTGATCAAATGATGATAATATCAGATGATGATGATATAGATGTTTTCTTTGATATTATTGAAAGTTATTGTAGAATTCATGTTTATATATACCACTTAAGTTTGGAATTAGATGCTTATATTGGTAACAAAGATACAACCTTAGTGAAGTGGCCAATGAGACTGTTGAAAACCAAGAGGTGGATAATGGTATTAGTAGTAAAGCTAAAGCAGTAGTGATTGATAATGTGAATGATAAGGGTAATTCTGTTGATGAAGATGATTCTGTTAAGCAGACTGAGCATGGTCAATCTAGTCAAAATCAAGGTGATGGTGGAGTGAACTTGAGTGAGAATGAGGCTAAAGAATATGATATTGAAGATGATATTGATGAGGCTGCTTCAGTACATCATCTATATGAGGGTGAAGATGAAATCATGGAGGTTAGGAAAGGAAATCCAATAGTCAGACTACCTAGTGAAACCATCTACCATAGTTGGGTGGTTCCATTGATCATGATGATAATAAAAAAATGTGAAAAGGGTAGTACTTACTGAGCATGAAGACTTCATGGCTGAATTGGTGAAAGCATTGAAATCAAAATATGATGAAGAAGACCCCACTGATCCAATGCATGTTCCTGAACCACCTGTTGAAAATTTTTCTATACATGACACTGCCACTCACTGGAGACTTAGAGAACCTAAGGTATTGTTTCTTTGATTTCATATATGTCTTTATTTTCTGAGTATGCATTATGAATTTGTTATTATTATTATGATAGGTTGCTGAAAGGTATAAAGGACCACAACAATTAAAGGAGTTGTAAGGAAAAAATCATTGCTAACTGTGGTACTAGACCTCCTAGGATTAAGGATGAATCAAAGGGAAAGCATAGAAAATGTAAGGTATCCAGTGAAAAAGAAAAAAGGAAAAGGTTGTAAGTGGAGGTTAATGGCTAGATGGATGAGGAAAGAGGAATCATTCCAGGTAATTTCATACAAGGATAAGCACACATGTTCAAGGAACTTCAAGTATGGTTCTCTAATTTCATACAAATGGATTGGGAAGCATTTTTCTGAGAAAATAAGATTGAATCCAGAAATTAGGATGGTAGATATTACTGATATGGTACACAAAAAGTATAAGTGTATTGTGACAGGGTAACAATGCAAGAGGGCAAGAGCTTGGGTATTGAATGAGTATGAGAGGTCATTAGAGGAGCATTATAGTATGCTAAGGTCTTATGGTGATGCCTTATTGCAGAGTAATCCAGGTTCAATGTGCAGCTAGGTGTTTCAGCTAACCCAAATGATGTCACATATTTTGAGAGATTCTATGTTTGTTTGAATGGTTTGAAGCAGGGTTGGTTGGAGGGTTGTAGAAAGATCATTGCTTTATATGGATGTTTTCTTAAGACTACAACTAATAGTGAGTTGCTTACTGCAGTCGGTATGGATGGCAATAATCAAATATACCATGTTGCTTGGCAGTGGTAAGTGTGGAGAATAAAGATATCTGGACATGGTTTCTTAGATGGTTGTCTCATGATCTAGAAAGTCCTTTTGGGAATGAATTGACATTGACAACAGACCAACATAAGGTAATGCACATTTACCTTATATTATATTAGTGTTTATTCTAAAATATTCTAACAATGTACATTATCATTTATAGGCTCTAATTGAAGCTGGTAAGGAGGTTATGCCCAATGTTGAACACAGACAGTGTGCCATGCACATATATTAGAACTTCAGGAAACAATATAATGGTGTTGCATTTAGGAACCTATGTTGGAGTGCTGCAAATGCATCATACCCTACAGAATTTAAAGAGATCATGGATAAGGTAAGGAAAGCTAATCCTAATGATCATAAATATTTGATGGATAGAAATTCAAAATTTTGGTCTAGGGCTTTCTTTTGGGAGTATACTGGTTGTGAGGCTGTTGAGAATGAGTTCAGTGAATGTTGGAAATCAGTTTTTTTAAGGGTTAGGAATAAACCTATTATTACTATGTTAGAAGCAATTCGGGTTATAATGATGATGTGGATGGAAAGCATTAGGGATATAAGTCAGAAATGGGATCTAGGTCCACAAGATATCACTCCTAGTATTAGAAAGAAGTTAGAATGGACTAAGAATCAAGTTGGCGGATGGTTGGAAATCCATGTTTGTGGAACTGAATTTGAACATAGGAAACATGGTAAAGAATTTGTTGTTGACATTGGCCAAACTACTAGCAAGGGTTCTTGTAGATTATGGTAGCTTAGTAGAGTCCCATGTGTACATGCAGTTGTTGCCATCTTTAAGTGTGAGGAAGATCCAGAAGATTATGTGTCTGCTTGGTTTAGGATGGATTATTATCAAAGAGCATATAATTGTCATTTGAAAGCACTTGGTGGAATGGATATGTGGCCAAAAAATGATGAACTCAAACCTTTGCCACCTAAACCAAGAAAGATGCCTGGGAGGCCCAAGAAAAAGAGAATTAGAATTGAACATGAACCAAGGGTGTATGCAACAAGAGTGTCTAAACATGGTACTATTATGACATGTTAAATGTGCTTTCAAAAGGGTCACAATTCAAGGGGTTATACCAATACACCAGTAGAAAAGGAAAAACCAATTAAGAAGAAGCCTGTAAGGAAACAAAAATCAAAGGATAAAACACCATTTGCAAAAGGTACTCCATCTGCACCAAAGGATGTTGCTTATGGTTCAAAGAGTGGGCCAAAACCTAGATCACCAACCGGTTCATGTAAGCTTGGTGTTACAAGATCAGGTTTTAAGTGGTCTGCCACTACTAAATCTCCAATTAAAAATATAGGAACATGTATGATTATTAACCATTATATGATATTATGATTATTAGGTATGATTATTTAACCCTTTTGTGTAAACTAAAGCCATTTACAGGTACTTCACTAGGTGATTCTAATGTTGGTACTTCAAGGGGTGGTGGTAATGTTATTAAAAGGGATGGATCAAGGGGTGGTGGTAATGTTGCTAAAGGGGGTGGATCAAGGGGTGGTGGTAATGGCATTAGGGGTGGTGTTAATGTATCAAGGGGTGGTGGTAATGCAGTTGGTAGGGGAAAGAAGAAGATGGCTTTTGGGAGAACACTTAGTTGGTTTAGCTGTGGATTGGGTACCTCTGTTGTGGTATTGGAGAACAATGGGACAAACCAAAGGATACTTGGAACACAAGAATCGGTGAATGCACTTGCACAAAGTTAACATGTGAATGTTGGAAAAAGGAGGAAACCAAGTGAAAGGATTACAAAAAAGAATTTGGCCAAAATGGTTCCAGGACTTGGGAGTTCACAAGATCAAGCAATGGATCTTGAGTAAATGTTCAGCTAGGTAGATCATGATCCCACTGCAATTGTGTTCGCACAATTTTTGGTTAGCTTTTGGTGCACATAAACTTGTATTTTGATTAACATTTGGTTATAACTATAGTCAGTGTATGGATCATGATGATTGTAACTTATAAATTTGTTAAAACTTGGCTTATGTAACTTCAAAACAGTTTGTAAAATTTTTGGTTAATGTCATTACAAACAAAACACTTGCTTAATAACCAACACTGCTAAAACGACACAAAAGATCACCTATTATTGTTGCTAACCCTTAATTCATAACGAGAACTCCAATGACAAAGCACAACATTGCTAAAACTACAACCAAAACTAAGAACACTTGGTCAAACATCTTCAACTTTGACCTGCACAAAGTCAACTCTTTCATCATCGTCAATAATTCCAACTTTGAATCAGTAACTGATCTTTCCATTTGGGGGTTCCCACTTGCCCTTTGAATTGTCCTAGTCCGGTTTACACTTTGCAACCTCAATTTATAAACAACCTTTTTGTAATAATCACATAGGAGTTCGGCATCTAGAAACCGAAATTCACAACAATATTGGTTTTTCGCCTAAATCAACACAAATATCAAGCATATTACTTACTTATAAATGAACATTCGTACTTTCAGAAACAAGAACAACATGTTATAAGATTGACAAAAAGTTAGGTTACAACTTACATCGGGGCATTTTACAAATCGTCTAGCTGGGTTTTTGTCAGTCTATGATGTTCTCACGTACATTCTTTCTCTACAATGGCAGTAGTAGAAACGAGGAAGGTCACATGATTTCGAGAAGATAATGATGAAGAAGAAGCCATGGGAGAAGAGGTGAATTTGGAGGGAAAATGTGTGAAGTAAAAGAGAGGGAAAAAAGGTGGTAGGGAGGGAAAATATATTGGAGTTTTTGCATCCTACATGGCAAAACACGCATACACTTAGTGATGGGATTTCTATTCCCTTACTAGATTAACATACAATGCAAAAATAACAATTAATCTAGGGCAAGAAGGAAACTAAACCCTAAAGGATCTTAACTTAATAGTAATAAGCAACAAAACAAAATAAATAAGAAAATACTAACCTTTTAGAAAATCGGATTTCTCACACGCAGACCACCTTAGTAAAGCTTCCTAGCTTGGAGGCGAGTACTCAAACTAGAGCACCTCTAATGGTTCACACCATGAACCAAAGAGAAAATTCCAACTCCTAAGGTCCCGATTAAATCGAGTAAACTCTTACAAGGAGA
The DNA here is from genome assembly GCA_963930675.1 of Gnaphalium uliginosum. NCBI lineage: Eukaryota > Viridiplantae > Streptophyta > Magnoliopsida > Asterales > Asteraceae > Gnaphalium > Gnaphalium uliginosum. The sequence goes on from OZ005681.1 coordinate 37,155,972, forward strand.
GGAATGAGAAAGAGAGAATTGAATTGAACACCTTTGAAGCCATGGCCTACCCCCTATTTATAGGGGAGGATACCCCATAGGTTTAATATGTCAGCTGATGTGGTATATACTGATTTCGGGTTCCAACCGCCGGTAGGAATATCCAGCCGCCGGTTGGACTTGTGCATTCCACCAACTTCACTTTAATTTGACTCCAGCCGCCGACTGGACTTTCCAACCGGCGGTTGGATCAGGCTTCCAGAATTTCTTTAAATTTCTAATTAATTCATCAACTTTGATAATTAATAAACTAAATAATTAACTATAATATCAATTCCAATTAATATTATCTCTCATTTAATTCTCTTTAGCTGTTCGAATGAGGGCGACCCAAAAAGGACTCTACTTTTAATGATATACTTACCAATTAGTTATGCACTTGGACACTATATCCAACAGTCTCCCACTTGGACGAGTCATCAACTATTATTGGTCTAAGTCTATCCCATTAACCAAGCAGAGAGTGACATCCAACGCAACTACCGAACTCTGAATCATATCTAGAGACAGCCCTTAGATAAGTGATCAAATATTCATTTGTTCTACTGATATCATATGAAACTGAGACATGGATTTTAATCAATCTCAGGATTCAAGATTATGTTTTCTGATCTCCGATTATTTTGACTATATAAGACTACTGATTTGTGCACATCAACTTAGTCTCGGCTAGGCCTAGCACTTTAGAGTCAACTTTTAATCATCAGAGGGCCTATCATATCGCTTTTCCATTTTGGCAAAAGGAACAAATAAATTTCGACTACATAGTACTAGTCAACTAATCATGTTATACCTAGCATACCCTTTATAACTGGCATTTACGCGCAGCGTTTGAATAAACTAAAGTATAACAGATTCGAAAAACTAGAAACTCAATGTATCTCCATTTTAAGAATATAGGATATTATCATCTTAAAATCACTCGTGATTTAATCCATGAAGTGATCTCTTTAAGTACGGGTCTCTCCTATACTTAAATCCCCATTAAGTACTCATGAGTGTTGCAGCATTCTCCATGCTATGTCTAATCTTCATAGACAATCTACTAACACTGCATGACAGTCTTAAATCAACACTAACTTCCTGTAGTATGAACGACTGAGGAGGTTTGAGTAAAACTAATTACTCGGGAAGTGGATTCTAAACATGCAAAAATGAAACACAATGACAAACAATAGTAAATGGTTGAACTCCTTCAAATAAATAAATCTCCATTATTTAATCACCAAGTCTATTACATTTCTATCATTGCTTTAATGTTTCAGATTCAAACTAACAACTAAAACTTTATATTATCTCGTAAACCTATGCTCCTAGCATGTTCATCGTGTTTGAACCTTGCCAGTGCCTTTGTAAATGGGTCAGCCGGATTATCGTCTGATCGTACATGCTTCACAACCACGTGTCCTTCTACATTTCTTCTAAAAAAATGGTATTTTCTTTCTATGTGCTTTGACTTCCCATGATCCTTGGGTTCCTTGGTCAAATCGACAGCACTTTCATTGTCGCAGAATATATCGATAGGATCTTGTACTGTTGGAACAACTCCAAGATCTCCAATGAAATTTCTCATCCATATGGCTTCCTTTGAAGCTTCGCAAGCTGCAATATACTCAGACTCGCATGTGGAGTCTGCTACTGTATCTTGCTTTAAACTTTTCCATGTTACCGCTCCCCCATTCAGTAAGAATACCCAACCAGACTGTGACCGACTATCATCTCTATCTGTTTGGAAACTTGCGTCACTATAACCTGTTACTCTGAGTTCTTCTTCTCCACCATAAACCAAGAACCTGTCATTAGTATTTCTTAAATACTTGAGAATATTCTTTACAGCTGTCCAATGACCTTCACCAGGATTCTGCTGATGTCGACTCACCATGCTCAAAGTAAATGAGACATCAGGCCTTGTACACGTCATGGCATACATGATCGATCCTATAGCCGAAGCATATGGGACTCGACTCATTCTGTCCGATTCTTCCTCAGATTTCGGACATAGATCTTTACTAATCTTTATGCCATGATGTAAGGGTAGATTCCCTTTCTTAGAATTTTCCATTTTAAACCTTTTCAAAATTTTATCTAAGTACGTGTCCTGGCTGAGTCCTATGAGACGTTTCGACCTATCTCTGCAAATCTTTATACCAAGAATATATGCTGCATCTCTCAAATCTTTCATAGCGAAACATTTTCCCAACCAATCTTTTACACTTTGTAATGTTGGGATATCATTTCCTATGAGTCGTATATCATCCACATATAATACTAGGAAGACTACAACACTCCCACTGACTTTGACATATATACAGGACTCATCTTCGCTTCTAGAAAATCCAAACTGTATGACTATCTCATGGAAGCAGAGATTCCAGCTACGAGAAGCCTGTTTAAGTCCATAAATGGCCTTTTCAAGCTTGCACACTCTTTTAGGATACTTTGCACTTTCAAATCCCTCTGGTTGTGCCATAAACACATCCTCTGTAAGTTTTCCGTTAAGGAAAGTGGTTTTGACATCCATCTGCCATATTTCATAATCATGAAATGCAGCTATCGAAAGCATTATCCTAATTGACTTTATCTTAGCTAATGGTGAGAAGGTTTCCTCATAATCAATCCCAAGGGTTTGAGTATAGCCCTTCGCTACCAACCTAGCTTTATAAGTGTGTACCTTCCCATCCATGTCTGTCTTCTTTTTGAAGATCCACTTACAACCCACCGTCTTAAGACCGGGTGTAGTGTCAACCAAGTTCCAGACTTGGTTGTCATACATAGACTGAATCTCATTTTTCATAGCTTCCTTCCACTTGGCAGCCTTAGGGCCTGCCATCGCTTCCTTGTAGTTAGCAGGTTCGTTTAAATCAACTAGTGTATTATCACTAACCTTGTCCTCTTCTTCAATATGGAAACCATAATAGAACTGAGGAGGATTGCTAACTCTACTTGTTCTGTAACTTTACTTGTTCTGCGAACGGGTAAGGATATGTCTTCAGGTTCAACAGGTGTCACCACCTCTTGTTGAGTGTCAGTGTTTACTATAGGTTCTTCATCGGTCGATTCTTGAATTTCTTCAAGATCTATTTTACTCCCACTGTGCACTTTAGATATCATTTCTCTCTCAAGGAACATTCCTCTCCGAGCCACAAACACCACATATTCCGTGAGTCTGTAAAATAGATATCCAAACGACCCTTGTGGATAACCGACGAAAAGACACTTTTCAGATCTGGACTCTAGCTTGTCCTGAGTTTCTCGTCTAACGAAAACCTCGCAACCCCAGATCTTGATGTGACTAAAAGAAGGACGTTTTCCCTTCCACATCTCATATGGTGTCTTTGAAACCTTCTTAGTGGGTATTTGATTTAAGATATGTGCGGCTGTCTCCAATACGTAACCCCAGAAGCTTATTGGAAGTGTTGCCCTACTCATCATAGACCGAACCATGTCTAACAGGGTTCTATTTCTCCTCTCCGCAACTCCATTAAGTTGTGGTGTTCTAGGAGGAGTCAATTGTGAAACTATTCCACAGTTTCTAAGATGATCAAGAAACTCGATACTAAGGTATTCTCCTCCCCTATCGGATCGGAGTACCTTTATCTTTCTGCCCAGTTGATTCTCTACTTCGTTTTGATATCTTTTGAATATTTCAAAAGTATCGGACTTATGTTTAATCAGATAAACATATCCATATCTACTGAAGTCATTAGTAAACGTAACGTAGTAGCGATTTCCATCTTTTGTGGCACATCAGAATGGTCCACGTACATCTGTGTGTACCAAGTCCAATCGTCCTTCACCTCTTTCACATGATCCAGTGAATGGTGATTTAGTCATCTTGCCCAGTAAACAAGATTCGCATACATCATCCGACTTGAGGTCGAATGATTCCAACACTCCATCCTTTTGGAGTTGGGCGATGCGTTTCCTGTTTATGTGACCAAAACGATAATGCCACAATTTGGATTTATCAAGCTCATTATACGAATCAACATTTAAAATCACATTGCTAACACATTCAACATTTTCATATATGCCTTTGTAAGGAGAAGCTTTAAAAATAAAACTATTATTTAAATAAACCAAAATATCTCCATTCTCATTATCAAATGAAAATCGATAACCATCCTTGAACAATGCATAAAATGAAATTATGTTTCTAGTCATTTCTGACGAATAACAACAATTATTTAAATCTATCCTAACTCCAGACTTCAGCATGAGCTCGAATTTTCCAATCTTGGTTACGGGCGTGAATTTCCTGTTTCCCATGATTAAATTGAGCTCTCCATGCCTCAAACTTCTACTTTCCTTTAGATCCTGTAATAATACAGTGCAAATGTGAGTACCACATCCTGTATCCAGAACCCATGATTCAGAAGTTGTAGTATTATGGAGTTCGATCATAAACATACCTGAGTGACTACTCTTTTTGACCTTTCCGTCTTTAAGGTCATTCAGATATTTTGGATAGCTACGTTTCTAGTGCCCCTTCGTGTTGCAGTAAAAGCACACTGCTTCCTTTGGATCATTTGCCGATGCAATCTCAGAATCAAACTTTCTTTTGGAACCACGATTAGACTTTCCAGTCTTACCTTTCCAAGTTTTTCTTTTCTTTGCATTTTGACCAATAGCCAACATAGGAGCTGCTGAGGGAGAGGGCACATCAATCTTCTTGATCCCTTGCTCAGCGGTTTGCAGCAGGTTATGGAGTTCCATTATCGAGGTTTCTTTCTCATTCAAATTCATTTGATATGAGATTATAAACTGATTGTAGACAACTGGTAGGTGAGATAAAATTATATTTATCGAGAGCTCAGTATCAAACATCATGTTCAAAGATTCCAACCTATCAAAGTACCCTTTCATCTCCAAGACGAAAGCACAAATAGAGGCTCCAGGTTTGGGTTTAGAAGCCATGAGGGATTTAACCACATCAAGGTGTTCTTTGCTTGCCTTTGCCTGAAACATTTCTTTAGCTGTTGGTTCATTTCATAAGCCTAAGTATTCTCAAAATTCTTTTGCAATTTAGGGCTCATAGAGGATGTCATGATACAAGACATTTTGTTTGCATCTTCATAATGTTTTCGGTGAGTTTCAATCTTCTCTTGGGTTGTATCAAGATCAATAGTGGGAATCTGCTCATCGAGAACATACTCCTTGTTCTCGTACCTTAGGGTAGTCCTAAGGTTACACATCCAGTCCATATAGTTTGGACCGGTTAGTCTTTCCCTCCCAAGAACTGAGAGTAGTGAGAAGTTCGAGTTGTTTGTGGAACTGGGAACGGGTGGATTTGTACCATTTTCGGTAGTAGACATCTATAATATAAACAGTTTTAGTTAGTATGAATATTCCTTAATTGTTTAATTACCCAATTCTAAATTAAGGCTAGGATCCATATTTTCGATTCGTTTTATGAAGAGGTCTGCCGTAATCATATCATGAATTTATTTTAGGTAGACAATGCTTTTGTCAATTTCATTCTCTATGAAATTCCTAGTTCTTTTGAGATTCATTGATTCAATCAATGGCATGTTAATCTCGGATATGCTTATCTACCATTCATGACTCGGATGCCGAGGATCATGAATAAGACAGTGAACTTAACCGTGCAAAACTAGCGTGGTCCCCGGCCCGAGTACGCTCGAGAATCGCGAGTCTCACATAACCTCTCACTTATTTCCTCTCATTAATGTGCCGGTGAACCACACACGCTCCATTAACAGTCCATATGAGAGATCTTCGGTTTTTATGGGATAGCATACAATTCACATTTGTTATACTTAAACGGGATTTTGTTATAGTACTTTAATTCAATACTTTTTGATCTTGACATTAACCTATCAAAAGTCCTTGGTAGCTCCATTAAACGCACAAAGAAGCGGAGAAGTAGATCAGCGGGAAGCATATTAAAAACCCACTTCTTTAGGGAAGTAAAGTGTTCCGCCTTATACCTCTCTTATAGTTTGCTCACCATGGGTGAGCCGATTTATCAATTGACTGACAACGTATTTAAACTTTAAATGATACATATATATTTATCATAATATATATAGGTCTCTTTAAGCTTTTAAAGTTCAGGGTTCTATTTTAAACATTTTAAAATTCAGGGGTATCATTTAAACAATTTAAATATTAGTATTTATTCTAGATCCTTATTAACATTTAATGATCATACAAATTTATCTATGGATTACTTTTTACAATTAACTATTAACTAAGTAGTAACTCCATCGTTAAGTGTCTATATTATTAGGCTAAGGCTCTGATACCACTGATGGGATTTCTATTCCCTTACTAGATTAACATACAATGCGGAAATAACAATTAATCTAGGACATGAAGGAAACTAAACCCTAAAGGATCTTAACTTAATAGTAATACGCAACAAAACAAAATAAATAAGAAAATACTAACCTTTTAGAAAATCGGATTTCTCACACGCAGACCACCTTAGTAAAGCTTCCTATCTTGGAGGCGAGTACTCAAACTAGAGCACCTCTAATGGGTCACACCCACGAACCAAAGAGAAAATTCCAACTCCTAAGGTCCCGATTAAATCGAGTAAACTCTTACAAGTATAGGGGAGGATACAACATAGGTTTAATATGTCACCTAAGGAAAGAGATAATTGAATTGAACACCTTTGAAGCTATGGCCTACCCCCTATTTATAGGGGAGGATACAACATAGGTTTAATATGTCAGCCGATGTGGGGTATACTGAATTCGGGTTCCAACCGCCGGTTGGAATATCCAGCCGCCGGTTGGAATATCTAGCCGCCGGTTGGACTTGTGCGTTCCACCGACTTCACTTTAAATTGACTCCAGCCGCCGGCTGGACTTTCCAATCGGCGGTTGGATCAGGCTTCCAGAATTTCTTTTAGTTTCTAATTAATTCATCAACTTTGATAATTAATAAACTAAATAATTAACTATAATATTAATTCCAATTAATATTATCTCTCATTTATTTCTCTTTAGCTGTTCGAATGAGGACGACCTAAAAAGGACTCTACTTTTAATGATATACTTACCAATTAGTTATGCACTTGGACACTATATCCAACACTTAGGTGGTAGCTAACTAGGCTAAAGTCAACGGTTACCTGATACATGTAAATGGTAACAGGTGGAATGCATTAAATAGACCCTTTTCCGGGATGGGTACACAAAATAGAGCCAATTTTATATGGGTGCATACAGTAGACTTTGTGTCATAGTTAGATACATGTCCCTACACTAAACCCTATATTCAATTGAAAATGTATATTTGTATATTTTTGCTACATATATAGATATGTATATATAAACTTTATACATAGAATAGTAAGTTAAATATATATAATAGACCATTTTAAAACTTGCATACATACAATAATAATTTTAGAGCCTCTTTCTACGTTTGAATTTAAGCCTCCTTAAAAACTAAAGATACATTTTATCACACTTTTATAATAACATTATTATGCGATATAGTAAAGCTTAACTTTTATAATTCAATTTCAAAACTCGATGAATATGTTTCAAATATAATATCACACTTTTTTTGTTTTCAAGAAAAACATAAAAGTAATATATTTCATAAAATCGAAAAGAATCCACTTGAATTACGTACCGGCATAATGCAAATGCAATACTAAATAAAACACTTGAATTCTTTTATGATCTTTTGAAGTTTATAAAAATCTTATACATAATATCCATACATTAAAAAATTACTAATAAAATGTTCTAACTAAATATAAATTTTAACCTTTTATTTCATTAATATTATATTAATCTCTAATTCATTAATCACCTTAAAAATATGGCAAAATAAAACTCCTGTTATCGAAAATAAAAATCTCAGAAAGGCATGACTATAATGCTACTTTTAAAAATTGATTAGTCCAATGGGTTATGCAACAAGAATACAAATTAAAAGACTTGGTATTGAGTGGACTTAATGTAGTCACGCCAGTAACATAATTTATATCTCAATAATGCGCTTAATGTCATTTGATAAAACAATTTCGCTCAAGTTTAATCGAAGACAATATCAGGTGGTGGTATGCTTCGCAATGACAATTAAAAAAAGCCAAGGATAGTGGTTGTCAACCACATGATTATATTTACAACGACTGTGTTCCCATCATTGACAGTTTTATGTTGTTGTCTCATGTGTTAAAACCAATAAGAGCCTAAAAGTTTTTCTTTCCGACAAGGATGGTCTCCACACAAAAAAACACGACAAATAAATGTGGTGTATTATGATGTATTACAAAGAATATTAATGTTCCTAGGTATTACAATTTTAACATTATAATTGCTATTTTGTTAAATTTCTTTGAACTTTCGACTTAGATATGTATAACAAGAATCTTTTATAATTCTATATGTTATTTGACTTACATAGTATGCTTCTAATTACCAATTGTTTACACACTTAAATTCATATACAAAAAGTAAGACATCAACTATATGCTATACGACCTTAAATCATTAATTTTGAGACTAAAATGTATATTTTCCAAGTCAAGTAAAATGTTTAGAATTTTATCATACACATTACTTAGATACTTATAAAAATTTAATACAAATTGAATGGCCCGTCTGTATATACGGGTTTGAGTTCTAGTATAATTATATAAGAAGGGTGGGGGGTTGAATACAATTTTACAAGATTAAAGGAATTTATTAATTAAGTTATAGAATCACTTTATAATTGTTTACTGGAGAAATAAGACAAGTAAAACTAATCAAAGTAAACAATACTTGATGAATAATTCAACTATGATAAGTCACTCAGTGGGTCGTTGATGATTGTCGGTGATCAACACTTACGCAAAGTGAAGGCACTAAAGATCGTTGGCTAACATGAGTATATGCTCAATCAAAGATTGTAGAGAATATAACGCAATATTCGAACATTCAATACGGTTGTTGAGGGGAGTATTTATGGTGCAATAAATCCTCTTCTTTGTTTACTGGATAATAACTTGATGCGCATGCGTATTGAATACGACTTGAAGGTATCTTCAAAGATCTTGAATTGACAACCCAACCTAGGAATAATAATACTATGTATTTTATTCTTAGAATCAGAAAAGTAATGTACTTTTTCTTTGAAGGTGTATAAATGGTTGTACATATCTTTACACAAGATATATACCACCATTATTCACCTTTATGGTGAACCTTCTCCAATATATTGGGTATTTGTCAGATCCATATACTTTACTGGATAGAAGCTTGAAACGCTAATAACAGAGAACACTGACTTCCCTTTCAACATTTCCTTCTCTTTATGTGTTTTCAGTCTTTGACTTGGACAAATGCTCAGTATATTCATTATCATCTTCAAGCTTCTTATAACATTGATCTTGAGATAAGTTACTACGATGGTCGCTGCTAAGAAGTAGCGACTCATTCTTATGAGATCGCTACTAACAGATGTTGGGACTTGTAAACTACTTAAAGTTTAACCTTATCATATATAAGTTACATAGTAAGGGTCAGAGACCAACAACAATGAACATTTTCAGTTGTAAAATTTAGTTGAATAAGTTGAAATGAAAAGATAATTCGCACTCTCAACTATATGTTTCGTGTGTGAATGTGTGTACAGACTGTGTTATCGTAGTTGATAGATTCATTGCATTAATAATTTTTCTATTGACAAATTACTAACACATGTGTTAACATGTTGCATTTAGGGTTTGGGGTTTAGGGTTTAGAGTTTAGGGTTTTTTGTAAAAATTGCTAAGCAAAAAGGAAAATTTACAAATGGAACAAACAAACAGATCCGAAAGTGAAAGAAATAGCTTAGGAATTGAATCAATTAATGGGGTTCCCTGGAGTTTCTGGCAGAGTGAGTCGCCGAGAGAGAGTGTGGAGAATGTACAAGGTGTTTGTATGAATATCTAATCACCTTCGTCGCCGAATTTAGAATGGGAAGGAGGGAAGATTAGATCACATGGTGATTTGTTGTATATTTTATATACAAGTGTTATGTTATGGAGTTTGAAAAAGAAAAAAAGATCTAGATTTTATTAGGCGACTGCCAATGGGGTATCAGTTTACAAAAGGGACGCTCGTTGGTTAAGTGACATGGTTGGCACCGCCGTGTCAATTGACGTGTCATTTGAGGTTGCGTGTCATTTGAGGTTGCGTCGGTATACCGACGAAAAAATTGTATGCGTCGTTTTTTTGTTTTTGTTTTTTTGTAATGTTTATCAATAAAGGGATATCGATAAATATGGGACCCAATAATTAAAGTCATACACTCACTGTTGGCATGGTTGTGTCGGTAGTGTGTCAGTTTAGGGAGTATTGAGGTGACGCTGAGGTATCACAACTGACACGGGAGTGACACGGAAACGGTTGAGAGTGGTCTTATTGTTATTGAATAAGATTAAAATAAATAAAGTTGTGAAAAAAGAGATGAGTGAGCCATGAATGTTATATTTACTTATTTATTTTAAAAAAATATAAAATAGTAGAAAAGTCAAAATTTCCCATTAATCATTTGGGGCTTAATGACCAGTTAATTGTCAATCGTAAAAAAAATAATATATAATTACACTCTAATTATGAGTTTGATTTGATAGGTTGAGTACACTATATTGGTATAGAAACTTTGACCCAATGATGACTGAAAATATGAGTATTATTTTGGGGGATTGCACACTATGACGTATGACTTTAGGGCTTAATTCTTGAATGATATCGTGTCATAGTCCATGGTTTTGAGTCTCTATATGGAGTCATTTGTGGGGTATACTGAATGTTTCCTCTATTGTACGAAAGTACAGACCTGGATTTCAGGGGTATGTCATAGGTGGGAACCACAAAGTAATATGCATAATAACAATAATAGGCATGCTTAGAAACTCGAGTGTAGATTGTTTAGGTGGACAACAATATAAATAATCAGTTTGGACTGTTTGTTCACACTAATAATAATCAAGGAATTAATAACTCCTTTGTGTGGGAAGATGGGCTTCGACGCTACTCGATTGTCTCTCCCGATGACCCTCAGAAAAATAATGTGTTTTTATCACACTTAGTTTAACTTGCATTCTTGTATTTTATTTTCTTTTATACTCATCTTCTATATTTAGATGTTGTGATATTTATGTTTTTATGCTTTTAAATATAAGGAAGAAAGTTATTCTTGTATTTAGTAGTCCCGGTTGGAGAAACGAAAATAAACTGATGTGTATAAAGCTTGTGTCCATAGTTTTGTTTAAAAAAATGAAAAATTGACTAAGAGTTATGTTCGGGCGAACATATGTTCGCCAAACACATGTTCGGGCAAACATAATTGGTCTAACTATAAATAGGATTTAAGCGAACCTTTCATACCACGCGAACAAAATTTCACAGCGAACTTATTTGAGCAGCGAACATTGTGAAATTTGAAACTCATATCCACTAAGATCCACATGTTTTCGACCGTAAATCATTATCATTTTACCATAACGCAACAAACTAAGTAATTAATTTGAGTTTTCACCGTGTAAATCGAACGGAATGAGCCAAAACTTTTTATAAACCCTAACCGAACCTAAAGCGAGTTGATTTGAGTGACTAAATTAGTTTTGGACTTCAACGGGTGTCTATATATGTATAACAGACTTATAGGAACATAGTTTGATGATTAATTTGGGTTTTTATCACTGAAAATTAGGGTTTGGCTAAATCCCAGTTCGTCCAGCGAACTTGTTTAAGTATGGGCGAACTTGTGGTTGGGTGAACATTGATGTTCGGAAGAGCATATGTTTTGTTTCAGCGAACATGTAGACGAACATATATGTTCGCGCGAACTTATTATGTTTGTGTTTTGTGTTTTATTCGACTGATTATGTTGTCATTTTTTTTTTGTATTGTTATCTTGGTGTTTTGCAGCTATGACGAACAAACTACTTGTTCCGAAACACAACATGGTCTTCAGCTTAGACCTTCAAGCTCCGGGAGCTGGACCGTTTCATCATATTCTGACATTTTTGATGCGGTCGAGGATATCTCATGTTCTTACACACTCACAGCCGTTACATATGTCGTATCTGAGGCAATTCTGGGATCATATTATCTATGATTCAGCTGCTCAGCCCCAGTGATTCGTACTCGGGTTTTTGAGCGAGATATACCGTTTTCAGCAACAGATCTTCAGATTATGCTTGCTTTGGAAACTGACGAGCAGGAAGATGGACCGACAGAGTTCCCGACTCCATTCAAAGCGACGCTTTGGAACGTATGAGATATGTGGGCGTAATGGGTGCAACGCATTTGTAAAGAGCTGTCTTTGGGCGTTATTTGATGCATATTATGATTACGTCATTGGGTTCGAAGAAGGGTGAATTCGATGAGATGAACATACCGCTTTTATCTACTATGCTATCCTTGGTTAACAATAAATTATATAGCTTTTCGAGATATATCTTTGATAGGTTTGTGGATCAAATCACCGGCAACCCTTGATCTCCATTTATGCTATTTCTGAGGTTTGCGATGATGATTATCACGCACTTAATTCCAGATATACCGACGACAGCTGAGGTTGGACAGGTGGCATGTGTTGACAAGAAGCTGTTTACTGCTTGCATGAAGCATGATCCTCGCAGAGATGCTGCGTTGAGACCATAAGCATGTGAGTTATTTGGATTTCTTATCAATGAGAACTACGCTACCCTTCCGAATGATGGGTGGCTTGAGCAAGCAGCTGAGCCTACTGGTGGTGAACCTCAAGCTGAACCGAAGGAGATTTTAGAAGAAGTGCTAGTTCAGGCAGAACATTAGGAAGGGTGTAGATCTAGAAATTGTAGCTGAAGTGGTTCAAAATATTCTGAATCGAAAATGGCATTTTTCAGTTTTAAACCTCGTTTCGCTTAATTGATGTAAACAGATTGTTATGCTAAGTTGAACTGTTAGTTTCACATTCATTCACTTAGCTTTGTGCTAATCCCCCACCTTAATCCCTGCAGGTCAAAATGGGCGGGCAGGAAAATTATGTTCAAGGAATGTTTGACCATCTGGCAACTCTGATATATTTTTGATAACTTAAATGAAAGTGAAATTATGTAACACCTAGTTGTCATACTTTGTTTTGAACAATATATATGTACCTGTTGTAAATGTTATTAATGCAATATATGTTTTGACCCACGCTTCCGAAAGAAAAGAATATTTTATATCATACCAAGAGGAGGGTGTTACAAAGTTTGGTATCAGAGCTTAGGTTTGGGTGAATTGGACATTGGTAAAGTGTTCAATCCCAAATCTGATTTTGTGCTTAGTCAAACATTCTAGGGTGGGATTTAGTATTATATGTGAATCGGGTAGTATGTTAGGTACTAACGATTAACGAATTATGAGATATTGTTTTGAGTAAAGATATGGGAGATAACGAGCACCCGACCATTACCCCTAACAATGCCTCTAGGACTGATGTTCCTCCTCCTAGTAATCATGATGATAGACTTGGGCATACTGGTACTACATTTTCAGCCGGTGAAGAAACAGATAGAGATGAGTATATTCTACAGTTAGAGGATCAATTACAGGAACTCCGAGGTTTTAGACAACGATTTTTGCAAGATCAACAGGCTGGATCTTCTCAACAACCTGTGCCGTTGCAACAGCCTACTATCAGCACTGTTCCACCTCCCCTTGTGTCAACCTCGCAGGTATCAACCTCATTGCCATTTTATTATCAGCAACAACAACAGAAGGTTTGTTCATTTAAAACTTTTATGTCTAGTAAACCTTCCGAGTATCATGGGAGTTCAAATCCTTCAGTCACATTAGATTGGTTACGCGATGTGGAAAGGAAATTTGAGGTTTGCAGGTGTGAGGAAGAAGTTAAAGTTCCATATGCAGTTCAACTTTTGAAAGGTCAAGCTATGTCATGGTGGGATTCTATTACAGCTACTCTGACTCAACAGCAAAAAGAATTGATCAGATGGTCAGATTTTTATAATGAAGTTTGTCGACAGTATAGTTCTGAATTTGAGATGGCTCGCATCAGGCGGGAATTTATGGAATTACATATGACTGAGCGGATGACGATTGATGAGCTTATCACTCAGTTCTCTGAGAAATTGAGATTTGTTCAGCAATGGGTACTGGATGACAGAACAAAGGCAGAGCACTTTGTTAGAACCTTACCACCTGATTATCGTACTACTGTGAGATTAGCAGGTTCTCTTTCTCAGGCTTTCACTCTTGCTCGTTCGGTAGATAATGATTTGAGAGCTCGAGATGAACAGAATAAAGATAAGTCATTTCACAGATTTAAAAGTGATTCTTTTGGTAAAGGTAAACAGAAATGGCAGAGTAACCAACAGAACAAGAAACAAAGTAACCGTGGTAATATAATTGATCGATCCACTTGGTGTAGTAAGTGTAAAGCTAAGCATACTGGACCATGTACTGGTCAAACAGCCCGGTGTATCAAATGTGGTGAATTTGGACATGATTTTAATGATTGCAAGTATCCTAATAATGTTTGTTGGAATTGCAAGAAGGAGGGTCACAGAGCTGGTCAGTGTCCTGAGGCGGGGAGACGGGGTTCTGGTATGGTCGGTGGGTCGTCATCTTCTGGTCAGAAGCGGAAGAATCCGCCACCAGCAGCAAGCAGGGCTTTCCAAATGACAGTTGATGAAGCTGTGAGAGTATATGACGTTATCACTGGTACTTTTCTTATTAATTATGTGTCAGCACGTGTTCTTTTTGATTCTGGAGCAAATTGTTCCTTTATATCTGTGTGTTTCTGTGATAAACTGAATGTGACCCCTACTATGATTACCAATACTATTGAAGTAGAAATAGCTAGTGGCAAATTGGTTCCTGTTACCACCTCGGTGACTGGAGCTAGTATATCAATAGAGGGTCAGACTTTTCCAGTTTCATTTCTGTTAATGCCAATTTCTAGTTTTGATGTAGTTATTGGTATGGATTGGTTAAGTCATAATAAAGCAAATATAGAATGCCATAAGAAATTAATAAAAATCCCTGTTTCAGATGGGTCATATGTCGTGGCTCGAGGAGAACGGGAGAATGGGCATTTCCTTTAATTTCTGTGATGAAAGCTCGGAAATCATTAGCAAAGGGGTGTGAGTCTTACCTGGCTTATTTTATTGATGCCAAATTAGAAAAGAAATTTGTTTCTGATGTTCGAGTGGTTTCTGAATATCCGGAGGTATTTCCTGATGAATTACCTGGGTTGCCTCCTATTAGAGAGGTAGAATATCATATTGATCTTGTTCCAGGCTCAACACCTGTAGCTAAAGCTCCATATAGATTAGCTCATGCAAAAATTCGTGAAATGATGAACCAGATTCAGGAATTGTTAGATAAGGGGTTTATCAGACCGAGTTCTTCCCCATGGGGTGCACCAGTTTTATTTGTGAAGAAGAAAGATGGTACTTTTAGAATGTGCATTGATTATCGAGAATTGAATAAAAGAACAGTAAAGAATAAATATCCTTTACCCAGAATAGATGAGTTGTTTGATCAGTTGCAAGGATCTTCTTTCTATTCTAAAATTGATTTGAGGTCAGGGTATCACCAGGTTCGTGTTCGTGAGGAAGATATTCCTAAAACTGCTTTTCGTACTAAGTATGGTCATTATGAGTTTTTGGTTATGCCATTTGTGTTAACAAATGCTCCTGCAGTTTTTATGGATTTAATGAACCGGGTATGTCGACCTTTTCTTGATAAATTTGTCATTGTTTTTATTGATGATATTTTGATTTATTCGAAATCTGAATCTGAGCATGAACAACATTTGAGAATGGTTCTTGAAACTTTAAAAAGAGAACATCTTTATGCTAAATTCTCAAAGTGTGAATTTTAGCTTCGGGAAGTACAATTTCTGGGTCATGTTATCTGTAAAAATGGGATTAAAGTGGATCCATCTAAAGTTGAAGCTGTGATGAAGTGGAATGCACGTAAAACATCTTCTGAGATTAAGAGCTTTCATGGGTTAGCGGGTTATTATCGAAAATTTATTAAAGATTTTTCTAACATTGCTGGCCCGTTGACTAAATTGACTCGTAAGGATGTAAAGTTTCAGTGAAATGAACAACAGGAATCAGCTTTTCAGACTTTGAAACAGTTGTTGTGTCAGGCTCCTGTGTTAGCATTACCTGATGGGTCTGATGATTTTGTTGTATATTGTGATGCATCTTTTGCTGGTTTAGGTTGTGTTTTGATGCAGCGAGATCGAGTTATTGCATACGCTTCTCGTCAGCTTAAACCTCATGAAAGAAATTATCCAACCCATGACTTAGAACTTGCAGCTGTTGTATTTGTTTTGAAAATCTGGAGACATTATCTATATGGTACCAAGTGTGTTATCTATACAGATCATAAAAGCCTTCAGTATATGTTTTCACAAAAAGAGCTGAATATGCGTCAGAGACGATGGTTGGAATTGATAAAAGATTATGATTGCGAAATTCGATACCATCCGGGAAAAGCTAATGTGGTTGCAGACGCTTTGAGCCGAAAGGTATCTTCTGACAAAGTTTATTTTATGCGTTTGGAAATTTCTTCTAATTTAATGAATCAAATAAAAGCTGCTCAATTAGAGCCTTTGATGGATCATAACTTGAAATCTGAAATCATGTTGAAAAGAAAAGATTTGTTACTTGATGATTCGAGGGGATTAAAAACTTTTCAGTCTCGTGTTTGGATTCCATTGATAGGGGGTCTTCGAGATGTAATTTTGACTGAAACTCATAAATCTCGATTATCGGTTCATCCAGGAAGTAATAAAATGTATCATGATTTGAAACCTTTATATTGGTGGCCTATGATGAAGACAGACGTGGCACGATTTGTAAATTCTTGTCATATTTGCTCTCAAGTTAAAGCTGAACACCAGAAACCGTATGGGTCGTTGAAACAGCTTGAGTTTCCAGAATGGAAGTGGGAACATCTAACCATGGATTTTGTAACTAAACTTCCACGGACACCACGAGGTAATGATATGATTTGCGTGATTGTAGACAGATTAATTAAAAGTGCTCATTTTCTTGCTACCAGTGAGACAGCATCTTTAAGCAAATTAGCCCAGTTGTATATTAATGAGATTGTTTCTGACAAAGATTCGCGATTTGTATCTCGATTTTGGCAAAGCCTACAGCATGAGTTGGGCACCCGAGTAAATTTAAGTACAGCTTATCACCCCCAGACAGACGGCCAGACAGAGCGTACCATTCAAACTCTTGAGGATATGCTACGTGCTTATATATTAGAATATGGTGGGTCTTGGGATTCACACCTACCATTAATTGAGTTTGCCTATAATAATTCTTGTCATTCGAGTATTGGCATGCCTCCCTATGAGATGTTATATGGGCGACGTTGCAGAACACCAACTTGTTGGTTAGAGGTCGGGGAGAAACAGTTTGCAGGTCCAGATATTGTTCAGATTACAGCCGATAAAGTAGCTATTGCTCGCGAGAAATTAAAAGCAGCTCGAGATAGACAGAAACAATATGCTGATCCGCGTAGGCGACCCGTTTCCTTTGTCGAAGGTGAATTGGTATATTTGAAAGTTTCCCCATGGAAAGGTGTAATTCGATTTGGAAAACGAGGAAAATTGGCTCCTAGATATATTGGTCCTTTTAAAATTCGACGCGTTGTTAATAATCAGACAGTTACTCTTGATCTTCCACCGGAACTTGCTGGAATTCATGATACTTTAATTGTTTGTTATTTGAGGAAATGCAATGTTGAAGATCAGTCTCAAGTTCTTCCTTTTCAAGAATTACGTGTCGATCAGAATCGGAAATTAGTTGAAGAACCTGTTGAGATCTTAGATAGAAAAGTGACCAAATTGCGTAAGAAACGGATACCTATGGTGTTAGTTAAATGGAAGCATAGTCTAGGTCCAAACCTTACGTGGGAGACTGAAGAAAGCATGAGATCACGATACCCTAGATTATTTGTCCAAGATGAGATTTCAGGGACAAAATCTTCTTAAGGGGGGTAGATTTGTAACATCCACCCTAAGGGCCTAGTAATATACGGGTAAATTCCTAACTTTAAATTTATTATTTAATGTGTTAGGAATATTTTAGTATTATTATGTTTATTTGATAATATTAGTCAAAAGGATAAATGAGTTATTATGACTAATACATAAATCATTCTTTTAAACTAATCTAGTTGACGGTAAAATAAAATAGATGGTTCTCGCAAAATGGTTTTAGGTTCCAGACAATAGATTAAGAAGGGAACTAAAATTGTAATAGTATTGGGTTAGATTAATATATATATACATATATATGTTCTCAAACCTTCTGTAAACTTTCCTAACCTCATTTTCTCATTTCATAACCTATGGTCAAGCTCACAAGTTCGTTCAATCAATTGATAGCAAACTGATTTTGATTCAAGATTAGAAAATCAAATTTCATATCATCATCATCATCTTGTTCTTGTGAGTATTTGAGTTATAATTTGTTTTTATGAAAATAATCAATTCATGAATTATTTGTGAAAATGAAGCTTGAAAGATGTTATATGATGATATTTGATGTATATGAGTTGTTAGAAAGCTTGTTAGAATGATAGGAAGTCGAATTTGTGAGTAGTGGAAGAAGAAAGTTCGGGAATTCTGGGTTGCAGTAGCGAACTTCGCAGGTTGAAGATGAACTCAGTTCGCAGTGCTTTATTGCAAAGCGAACTGAGTTGCCCTGCGAACTGAGTTATTGCGAACTGAGTTTTGCAAACTGAGATTTTGTCTTGTGAACTGAGTTCTTGCCCTGCGAACCGAGTTGGGCTGCGAACTGAGTTTGCTGCGAAGCGAACCGAGATCCCTGCGAACTGGACATTGCTGAGAACTGAGATTTTTAAAATTTTGTGTTGCAAATTTTGAAATTGCGCAAGTGTTTCAGGGTAGCGACTAAGTGACAAATTTCACTAACTCGGATTGGGTAGAAATTCGCATGGTCACTCAAAAACGACCCAATAATCAAGGCTCTATTGAAAGAGCCTAGGTAGTTTTTGGCCTTTCGGGGTCATCTTGGGGTCGAAAATGGCATTTTTCAGTTTTAAACCTCGTTTCGGGATTTTCTGGTTTCACTTCGGATTGAACTTTTGTTTCTAAGACTTCAGAGATTTGCTTGTTCGCTTAAATACGTTATATGATTATGGAATGAGTTACTAACTCATTATTTGTTGTATTCTCAGATCAGCAGAAGAATCAGTAACATTAGACTTCTGAGTTGTTGGACTGAGACTGACAGGTGAGTGGATCTGGAACTCACAAGTTTGATTTGGTTGTAACGGTTTGGTTGCAACAAGTAAACGTAGATATAATTGATAGACTGTTTAGTCTGATTTGCTGATTATGAATCTACATGCAATGTGACCTTCGGGCATTGGTTGTTATTAAAGAGGTCAACAGATTGTTTGACTTGGTTATTACATGATTACAGATACAGGGTCTTGTACATGTGTTGTATTAGAACCTGTGTTGTGAAATGGTAATATCAAGTTATCGGTATATTCTGTATAGGCCAATACAGATTGTGATAAGCGTTCTTTGAGGGCCACCGCGGCAGTAGGGTTCCTCAAAAACCACCGATCCTCTTTGACGATTTGTGTTTACGATTAATTGATGTAAACAGATTGTTATGCTAAGTTGAACTGTTAGTTTCACATTCATTCACTTAGCTTTGTGCTAATCCCCCACCTTAATCCTTGCAGGTCAAAATGGGCGGGCAGGAAGATTATGTTCAAGGAATGTTTGACCAGCTGTCAACTCTGATATATTTTTGAAAACTTAAATGAAAGTGAAATTATGTAACACCTAGTTGTCATACTTTGTTTTGAACAATATATATGTACCTTTTGTAAATGTTATTAATGCAATATATGTTTTGACCTACGCTTCCGAAATGAAAGAATATTTTATATCATACCAAGAGGAGGGCGTTACACACATGTATTGGTTTTTATTTTTATACCAAAACAGTCCACATTTTATATTTCCAGAAAATGTAAAATTTTGTTGGCTCGATTTCAAAAATCATAAATTCGAAATAAAATACAAGAAAAATCATAGATGTTCCTCTATGTCTTGACTACTTCGAGTAATTTTTCTAGAATTTTTAGGCAAATCTAAGTATTTTTAAATATTACGTTTGTCCTCTGAGGTCCAAAATTGACCAATCTGGACACATGCAACAAGGTCTAATTTCTGAGCAAAATCTATACCTTTTCAGAGAAAGTTATCTAAACAACATTTGTACCTAACAAAATTTGGAGGTTTTGGCGGTGATTTCAAGTTATTTGGAGATGTATATCTCGAGTTATGGTTAAAACCCTAAAAGTCATTTTCTGACTTTTTTGGGTAGATTATACCTGTTTTCTTACAAAAATTATTTAAAATAGTAAACAAGCTCCAAAAATTATGAAACCAGTTGGATTTGAAAGCCAACTTCTTGAGCTTGAGTTTTCTCTTTTGAATCATCCATTTTCATTAAGTTTTGAGTGAGAAACACTTAGGTGAAATTCGTAGCATTTTCTGGACAGAAAGTGCATGTTGCATTTTTGAAAGTTGTTGATGATGAAAAACGTTTTTAGCATGGTTTTTGGACATGAATCTTTTGAGTGAACATTTTAACATGTTAATCCAGTATTTTAGAGGTAGAATAAGTTTTCTTACAAAGAAATGGAAGAAGGAAAAGGAGATGTTGTAGAGCTTGAATCCTTGAAAAATCTTGAAGTTTTGAAGTGGTGGTTGTACAGCGGTTTATGATGGTCAAAGGTGGTTGGGTGGTGGTCAAGGGTGGTCTTGTGGTGGAGTTGTGGTGGTAAATCTCCAGATTTTAAAAAGAGGGAATGAGGGTTAGAGAGAGGCTAGAGAGAGTTTAGAGAAAAGTTGAGGTTGAGTGAAGTGTGGAAATGAGGTTGTGTGTGAAAATGAATAAAGGGGGCGTGGGTTAAGAAAAAGAGGGGGGCATGGGGCTGATTTCTTGCAGATTTCAGGTGGGTCCCACCCCCATGTGGTGTGTTAAATTAATTCCTCAATTTGCGTTACGCGCGGTGCTCGTTTACCCGTTCGTTTCATCGTTCGTTTAAACGTTAAATGTTTGTTAATTATGTTTTTCGTTACGATTTTATCGCGTAAATTTTTTATTGAAGTTTTATTTAAAATACTTCATTTTAAGTTATTGAAATATAAATCGAGTTTTGTTCGGTTGTCGGGCGCGATTCGCGCGTTTTTGTCGCGTTCGGTCACGTTTTAATCAAACGAGGTACGTGTGTTATATTATAAGAATAATATAGGGTAAATAATAATGTTTATTAAATAATTTCATATTATCTAATAACTTGTTCACCAACGTCCGTATTTGCGTTGTCGGTTATTTATCCGACCCGAATTTGTACGATTTGAACGAATCGTATACGCGTGTATATATAAATATACAAATTTCCGCACATATTTAGCCTAATATAAACTAAATGCATGTAATTACCGATGTGTTAAGCGCAAGTAATTGTCCTAATTTGGCGGGTGTCACAGCAGCAAGCGAAGCTAAACAGGCTGCAAGATCTACTCAGTCTTCGGAGAGAGTAGATATTCCTCCTACTTCTCAGTCAGAGTCTGTATCAGATGCTGCTAGAATCACAATCTTAGAGGCTCAGGTTACTTCACTGGTAGATAAGCTGGTAGAGATGTCCGGGTTTATTCAGAAGCTTGTCGATCGCAACCAAGGTTTAAATCTCGTCGTTGCTGAGCAACAAAAAAGAATAGATCGTCATGAGCGATTA
This sequence comes from Gnaphalium uliginosum, assembly GCA_963930675.1. Taxonomy (NCBI): domain Eukaryota; kingdom Viridiplantae; phylum Streptophyta; class Magnoliopsida; order Asterales; family Asteraceae; genus Gnaphalium; species Gnaphalium uliginosum. Next base: position 37,177,784 of record OZ005681.1, read on the forward strand.
ACTACTGATTTGATGAAGAACCAGCCAGCTCAAGGGGGGATATTGAGCATTTTAGGCTGTAAAGACGATGACTTGAGAACGAACACGGGAGAAGACAAAGACGATGATCTCAGCGCTCCAAAGAATGGTGAGTTGCCAGTTACTTCAAAGATGACAACTGGTATGCATACTGCATCTCAGGGGTAGTCAAATAGTAAAGCCGCTGGTGGTGGTCAAGAAAGATCAACTCATGCTGAAGAACAGATTGAAGTGTTAACAAGAATTGATGATGAGTTGGATGTGTCTGATATGTCTGAAGATGAACCTGAAAAGGAGCTAGAAGAAGGAGAATTTGTTGCTCCAGATATTGCATACTGGAATCTGATGATGAAGTGTTCGAAGATGCTGATGCTGATATTGATGAGCATATCGTGATAAACCACCCAAAGACAGATGTGATATTTGTAGATGAATCTAGTGTACATGAAATTGATTTGTCAGAGGTTAGAGCAACAGCAAACACAGAGTCATTCGATGATCAGTTAAAAGAGCCACACAGAGACGTATCTAGAGAAGAATTGAGAAATCTATGGTTCAAGAAGGATGAGAAGGAGGAAGTAATCTACAAGAAAGATTACAGGGTATCAAGTGCAGTAGATCTGAAGAAGGGAATCATAAGTTGGTTTTACGACAGGGATCTAAAGTTGTTCTTGATAAAGAGATATGACGGTCTTCAGTATCTAGAGCGAAGCTTGAAAATATTCAATTCTCTACCGAAGTGTGAAATTAAAGACTTGGCATGGATTGATTTGGTCAACTTGGGAGATAATCCTTATGCAGATTACATTGCACGGGTTATCAGAAAAGAAGGAAGATCTAACAGGTTTGATAAGTTAAAGCCAAAAGCTGAAAAGATATTTCCTGACAAGTCTAGAATAGATCCAAGAACACGTTGATATTGGATGAAAATGATATATAAGCCTGTCAATTTTCTGAAACAAGTTCCGTTGAAGAAGATGCCACAAGACATTCTTGCGAATCTAAGATGGTGGTATGTGGATAATAGAACTGGAGAAGCAGTCATGGAAGAGAAGAATGATGAGACGAAAGGTGAAGTAAAGGAGTTGCTGAGAGTGTACGATTATATTGTCAACTTGTCAAAGAACGATATTGTAAAGCTGCACGAGAACAGCATTTTATATCGAGATGATTGGAGGCATCAAGCTCGGAAGTATCAGAATGTGGTGAACTTATGTGTTGCTCAGAGCTTACATGTTGGGAGTGAACGTTACAAGTGAAGACTATGCGAAGATATTGAAGATGACGTCTAGAAGCAATTGTTCTTCGCGTTAATTCACATAATAATATGCAACTTTTTCTAGAGAGAAACCTTCGACGATAGGAAGCAGACGCGAAGAACTCGCCGAGTTATAGGAGAACTCGACGAGTTAACTGGAGTAGGAAAACTTGTGTGTGTCGTGTTTTTTTTTGTTTTGTGCGGTTTAAGTGTTGACTTATACATGGTTATGTGACTTGGTGCGATCGTGATCGATCCTAACGATCTGTATGAGAGCGGGGTCGACCCCAATAACTAGTATCAAAGCGAGGTCGTGGAGAAAAATCACATAATCGGGAGGAAGTCAATACGGGAGAGAAAACAGAGTTCGGTTCGTCATATTCCGCGCGACATAAGGAGAATTAATGGAACTTGTTCGTTAACTATCGGATCATTGTGAAATTTGAACCGTAGGTTCATAAGATGTCTTAACAATCTAACAGTTGGGATTTGCGATTGGAGATACCGATATAGAGATATGGGTCGTCGAATTTTGTGCAGAATATTCATAGGGTTTCAACGCGTCTGTAATGAAGAGAGCATTGCAGGTTCGTTAACCGTTGGATCTTCGTTATATTTTGACATATGGTTCAAGACATAATAATCTACGTTGTGACTAAATGGGGTCGATCAGATGTCTAGAATGTGAGATATGAATTTTATAAATTGCTGCTAATTTGGAGAGGACATCTTTTGTACAAACTTTTGATTTGGAGAAGAATTATTGTGGTGATTAGTGGATGATGTGAGGTTCAAAGATGATGAGACTCGGTGTAATATGTTGATCGCGAGTTTCCTTGTATCGAAAGTCTTCCTAACAATGAGGTTGCTATGCGGCGTGTCCTGAAAGAGAGAAAGACGGTGGCAACAAGATGAAGGTCACACTCATTATCATTGAAAATGAGATCCACGTCATAGCGGGAGTTTAGGAAATTTGAATCAAGGGAAGATTTCTTTGGGTAATAATTCAATTTCCTAAATTAGTGAGATTTGAAGATCAAGTAACTTGGGTAACAAGTTTACTTGGAGCACAAGTTGTTTGCCTATTATAAATAAGAGTTAGTTGGTAGAGTTTTGGTGAGAAGGTTGAGCAAAAAAGAGAGAGTATGGTGGTCTCGGTGATTTAATAACGACGGCGTGAATTCCGTTATTGTAATCTACTGGTGAGAGTGGTGTGAGGATAGGTGATAATATTCAATAGTGTTGAAAGAAATGTCAATTCTTGTAATATTGTTCGTATATAGTGGAATTTTAAGTGGTCGTTGGTCCCGTAATTTTTACTCTCGTTTGAGAGGTTTTCCACCTAAAAATTGTGTGTATCGTGTTTTTTTATGTTTTGTGCGGTTTAACTATTGACAAACATGGTTATGTGATTTGGTGCGATGGTGATCGATCCCAACAAAATCCACTGTCTCATGCAACAAAGATTGAGGAGTTTTGTAGGAAAAAGATCATGATCCCAGTTTTAAAATCAAGATTAATACCATGGGTACTAATTTTTGAGGAGTTTCGTTTGATCCGTTTCATTCATTCATTATTGACGATTTGTTTCTATTGCCGATTTTGTAACTTTTGTAAAAAAAGGAAGAAAAAAACTTTTGTTAGACGGCTTTTGCATTCTGATATATACATTTGATTAGAAGTGTATTATCGAAGTGTGCAAGGGTATTGAGATGCACATGTAATGATAAATTGATGCTTTTGTACTGTGATGATTTGCTTGTATAATGTTGGTATAATCTTCTAGAAATTATTATATTAAAATTATTTACTTTTGAAAAGGAAAACCTGAGAAAAAAAGCCTCCACTTGCTATTGAGTTGCTTCATGTTGTTTATTAAAGAGTGGTTTTTTTAGTGAATTAAATAACCTTTTATTTTATTTTACTGTGGGTATATTTAGTTTGGATACTGGCTTGCTTTACTTAATTTATACTATTATGTTTACTTTTGACAACCTTATTCCAACTTCAAATGTTAATTACTTTGCACTTTAATATGGTTTATTATTGTATTTCTGTGCATAGTACTCAATGCTTACAAAATAATCTAATTTATTTATTACTTCTTTCGTCTCATTTTATTTATCTAAATTACTATTTTTTTTCTCATCAAAAAAGTTGTCCGCTTATCAAGATAACTATTAAAAATCATTACACCCTTTATTTCACCTTCACTTATTATTCTCGATCATTTAATGTTAATAACTTTCAGTTAAGCTTAGTTTAAATATAACGACAAAAATGACATTTTATCAGTCTATCTTAAATCAAATAAAAATTATTGGGGGATATATATTTTGAAATGGAGGTGGTATTATTTATGTTTTTAGTTGAGTTACAACTATCATTTGCGGTATAAAACTTTGCAATTGTACAGTGTGCGGATACTCCGAATATTCCTTAAAGAATCTTGACGTTCTTATTCTATTGAAGACTAGAGTAAAAGAAGTTTAAGCTTCTTACAATGAGTTTCACACTTTCACGTGTGGAAGTTGAGTTTTTTGTATTATATTGATGTCTAAAAAATGCTAAGTAGGCCTAAAAATAAAGATCTAAATCTAGGCCGAAAAATCTAATTGGTTGAAATGGAAAAATGATTGGTGAATAAAAAGAAAGATAATTAGTGGATTCTATGTGGCACTAATTGTATGATTTATGCCTAAATTTAGATCTACATTTTAGGCCTATTTGATAAAACACTATTTGTTTTATTTCAATATACAATTTTGCATTATATTGACATAATTTTTCACTTATTTAAGGAAGGATTATATATTCCTATGTTACTAATGTGTATGTTCAAAATGGTTATTATTTATGAAGAACTCTTCGATGATAGATATTATATACAAAATGAAAAGAAAAAAAAAATTATATGCATCCATAAAACAATTTTTTTCTTATTAGTCAAAATAAATCATGCATGTAAATATACATCGTTAATTCTTTCTAATACATATAAATATAAATCATTATCTTTTTTAAGCAATTACATAAATGCATCACTAAGTCGCCTGAAAACCAAAATAATTCAACATCTAATACACAAAATTGATATCTACATTATTATGCTAACAAAATTCATCAAATAATCTTATCTTATGATTTTACTTTTCGTCAAACTCGTGTAATTATAATACTAAAGGAGTCTTTCTCAGAGCTCCCTTTTGAAGATTTTATAGTGTCGTGGGTTGTTGACGGATCGACTCACTCACCAGATGTATGTATGCCGATAACTTTGTGGCCTTTTGGGTATTTATGGAACAATTGCTCCCGTCAGTTGTAGGATCTTATAACTGGAACAAACCGATGTTCATAAAAGCAGCCGATCTGTACAATAAACAGTGGTGACGCCATGAATTCTTACCACCGGTGGCACAATTTCACTAGACGATTAAGTAACAACATGTACGGATTGAATAACGGGTCAAAATAAGTCCGAGTCACAATGTGTCACTTAAAAAACTATATATAACTAATAGTTACCACCCACAAAAAATAAAAAGTTAAGGCTATGGTGGTGTTTTTGGCCGAATTTCTACTTTTTCTAATTGAATTTTAAATCAAGTGATCACCTAAGTAAGTGAAGTGATTAAAAAATCACATAATCTTGAAATACTTAGTTGGGACAATGAAATTATAAAAAAATTATAATTTACTTTTAACTAAATATAATTACACTATTGCCAATAGGTAATTAATGGGTGTTGATATTTTCACCATTATTTTTGATAAATCCATCATAGTTATGCATCACTTGTATGTACAATATAACTACTCAATGTATGGTTATGTTCTATTTATCAAAATCAATGGTAAAAATAGTATCACCGGTATTTAATCTTTCTCAATGGTAAAAAAAAAAGTCCCAATAGCCCTATTTTGTTGTAGTGTAGATAATATTAGGCATTTTGTTAAATAATCCTATATCTCAATAAATAAAACTGATAAAAAAATTTCTAATAAATTGATGAAACATAAATAAGAAACATATTATAAATAAATATTAATGTGTATTTTAGATTGAGTTTAATGAGCACAACGTAAATTGAAATATTGGAGATTTTTAGTTTTAGGGGCAGCGGCCATTTACATAAATTAATTACTGCAAGTGTCAAAATTCATCTCAAGAGCAATTAGTTTTGGGTTGAAATTTAACGATTGTGTTCAATTTTTGATGAAGACTGTACCTCCAATATTCCTTAAAAAGATTGTTCAAAATTATTTTTCATTGGTAGCACTAAGAAACTAGAGTTACAGTATCATTTGAATAACACATATATTGACACTTTGTTGCTCACGTGACTAGTAGCACGTGGTACCAGCATGATACATGTGGCTCCGCCACTGATATCAAATTATTGAACCATAATTATACTCAATATTTATAAAACGAAAATACATCAATATAACTAGAAATTCGAATATCAACTTATATTATTTGAATAACAATTTAATAAACAACTAACAACTTACGACATATCATAACACACATACAAATGGAGCATCTATGCTCCCACCTATATTCATCCATGGTGAACCATCCTCACTATTAGCGGTGTTCGTTTGGATGGATCAGATCAAATCCAATTTATTTACATAAATCCATTTAGATTTTGCTTTTCGGAATGTGAGTCCGATCTATCCAAATAAATCGATTCCGAACTAAATCGAACCAAATTACAATTCCGAACTGAATCAAACCAAATTACTCGTAAAACGGTAATGTCATGAGCGATATTAACGGATATGTATTGTTGTGATGCGTTGAGGGTTTATAAAAATGTGAAGTTAGTTTTTTAGATCAAAGCTTAAAATTTTAAGTTATATACAATGATAAAAATTAACACTACCTATTATATAATAAGGTTTTATATATAAATATTAATCAAACAAATATTGAATATCAATTTTGATATATAAGCAAAAGTATTACATATTACTATTCGGTTTATTTGGACTATTCGGTTCTCATAATAGTAACCAAAACCAATTCAAAAATTGAAATACTAATTTGACTTTTGTCGATCCGATAAAATCAAATTGTGCTATCCGAATAGACCATTTGGATAATTCGGATATATTCGAATAGTAAACACCCCTACTCACCACCAAAAACCCATCTTCTTAATTGGTAACCCATTGGTTAATACCACCCTTCACCTGGATCTATTCGCGTCCTTGGAATTAGCCACATAAATCGAAGTGTAATGATCCAATCACACCCAACCCACACTCAAATGTAAGAACTATTCTTGATCAGTTCATTATATTTATGACCCTATTAATATTAAATTAAGATTTCATATTCAATACAAATGCACACTATTATCTCTTTAACCACAATATCAATTACTTTTACATAAATAGCTTAAATATTTAGGCTTAATCAAATAACTTTAAAACACATGTCAAATATGTTTTCTCTTTGTAAGAATTATATCCAATAAAACTTTTACGTGGATAAATGATTTCATTAACTCTATTAGAGCATAACAAGTGTAAAGCGTTCTTCTCGAACTTCAAGACTCGACGTTCATCCACTCCCTCTCGAAGTTCTCGGTTGAAGTGTCTTCAAAGTTTTCCTTTTTTTTTCTTAGCCATTTATTTATTTGGTTCAAAATATTTTGTGAGTCCGTTTTAATTCCGAGAAGAATACTGAACCACTCTCGTTAAAATCAAATCATACGTATTCTTCTTCGGTACTCTTTTGGCTCATATAATTAGTTTAGTCATATCTATCAGTTTTCTTACAAGAAGCATATAATTCCTTATATGAATTATACCATCACAACATTCTTTTATGTATAATCACGAGTTTTCTTTTACCCATTTTCAACACGTTGCGGCGGGTATACAAATATGTATTTTTATCATAACAATAATATTAATACTAACAGTTATCAGTTAGTACTTATTACAATAGAAAGTTGAGAATTTAATCAAAACGATGACCACAATAATATTCGTAGTATTAAGAACACGAGAATTGTTTATTCACAATGACAAACTTAGTCTTGCAATGTCAAACATAACATATTGCCTGCTATATACCTACAATACATCGATCTATGCGGAGTATAAATAACTTAGCTAAAGGGTAATTTGGAGGGTACCTCATACTATATTTTAATGGTACGCGTTCGCTTCACCTGTAAGGATCATCATCGCCGAACAAATCACATGTCCACAAATCACTCACATGTGAGGTCTGGATGTTTGCGATGATGATACCACTTGGACAATGACCAATTGTTTACGTACCCTAGCTATATCCCTACTAAATTATCTACTCTCTCAAGCCTCACCATACACCACCTCATCTCATCTACTCTCAAGTCTGAATCATCCCCCATCCCCGTCTCGCCATCCCTATGTACTATTTTACTTTCTTTTTCATTTTGAAACTATATCAACAACATTTATATTATTTTTATTTTCTCGTACTTAGTTTCCAAATATAAGATTCAGTATAACATAAACATTAGTACTTATCAATCACACAGTTTGTTAGCTAATCTGAAACGTGAAGTTTACATTTACAATACAATATATATTATTATACTCAAGTGTTTATGAATTTTAATTTTTTTCTGTACTTATAACTAATTTTCATCTATATATAAATCTTCAAGCATTTATCATCCATCTTCAAATTTGCACCATGTACACCTGAAACGCTAAACTTTAACAAAGAAAAGGTTAGTTCAAACTTTGTTGAAGTAATAGTAGATTTTTTAAAAAAAAAAAAAAAAAATCTAAAGTGACGTTCATAAATTAAGAAGACAAACAAAAATCAAAGAATGATTTAAATATAAAAACATTCGTATAATGGATAAAAACGTAGAACCTTTGAGTTCTTTCAGAAAATAATCATCATCATCCACCACCTAAAAACTTTTCAAGATACAAAATTCATAACATTCAACTTACCATTTTAATCATTAAGTTACCAAATAAAAATTCTAGAAGAACCAAAGTTAGAACGTAAATCAAGAAACAGAAATAAAAAAATCAGAAAGATATACATCTATAATCTCAACCATATATACCTTAAATGTAAAGTAAAATGTGAAAGGTTAAATCAAAATAAATTTTTTTATTTTGTGAACTTTTACATTATCAAAACCCATACATATATAGTCAGTGACATCTATACTATAAAGCAAGAAGTTTGAAAATCACACTCACCCATAAATTTGAAAGAAAGTAGTACAACACAAATAAAAAAAATACACACAGATTTATAAACCTTGTAACCACAAAAAATGATGGGGTGGTGGACAAAGTCAGACGGTCGGAGGTGTTCACTTGTCACCGAAAAGTGGAACTTTGAGAGGTAAAAGATGAGGTGAGAGATGTAATTGTTGAAAGTGGGAGGATTTATGAGATGAGGGGAGATATGAGTTTTGTTGGGCGTATACTATCCAAGTATTCATCGCTATTCATCACTATTCAACAACAGTGTTAACTTACCCTAGAAAACAGCAGTAGAATGAATAAAAAAAAAAGAAAATAAAGACAGTCTAGGATTTGAACATGCCACCTCATCATAAACCATGAAATTGTTAACCACTCAAATGCATCTCTTCACTATGAACATGTTATAAACAATTTAATCACCTTTGGTGATTGTAGAAGTTTAAATGTGAAGTCGCGGGTTATAAATGAATAATACAAACATAAGAGGAAGATGAAATACTCTATATTTTCAAACTAGTGTTTAACCTATGCGATGCACGGTACCAAAAATAATATTGTGTTTATTGTTTTTAAACTTGATAAAAAAAAAATTAAAACATAATTCTAACACAACTTGGATTCAAATTCGGTGAAAACTTTTTTGATCTATGATAAAAGTTTACAAAAAACACTTTAAATAAAATGTGTGTATATAAATTTATCTTTTGCAGGATCATTTTATTATAGTGGCGTAAATTATCTATTCCACTAACTACAGATTGAAAATAAGGTCCAAACTCACAACTCATGAATTCTGTATACCTAATAACATAACCGACATACCTGCATGGCTGCATATAGCCATATATCTATTTTTTCAGTCATGCTCTTGTTTACCGACCATAGACTTTCTGATATCCGATTTTCCAAAAACATGTACATATACTACACTGGTAGGTTATAAAAAACCTTTGATGTTTCAAATATAATTTGTAGTTAATAGATAATTATATGGTGAGTTATTATAAGATAACCTGACATTTCAAATTAATACATAATTATTTAATATTATACTTTATTGTGAAGTTATTTGTGCTTAAATGGCATCAAAAATGTTAAGATCGTAGGCAATTACGACATAAGAAATAAGAAATCCACACATGTGGCATCATAGATAAAAACCATATAATAAGGGACTACTCACCTAGTATATCACCTAGTATATAGAGGGAAAATTAATAATTAATGATTATTTATTTACACGAGTATTAATGTCTAACTCCGCATAATATATGCATGGTCTTCATTCATTGGAGAGGCGTCGACTTCCGTATTTTATTTCTGACCCATAAAAGTAAACGTTGACTCAGCCGCTAAAAGTCAATATTATTGATTGACTACAAGATTATCTCTCTCAAGAACCAATCACATTGGAGACGAGTTAAAGCACACAAAGAAATCGTCAAAGAAGGAATAATCTCACTTGTCATTTAACAGCTAGCAAATACGACAACTAAAATCAATGATGCACTAATTAATTTAAGGTTGGCGCACATCAACTTGTTCGAATAAAAACAAATCTAAATGCAAAAATTAGATCAATTTAAATTTCCCATCTGTTTGGGAGTGAACATGACTCTCATATTGAAACTAAACACAAAAGAACGCGATTATTGTTTAAAATGTATTATACATTGACTCTGTTACTATTATATGTGATAAATTTTTATTTGGTTTATTGTATGTAATGAACCTATCTATTGTACGTACATTTTCTTTTATTGGCATTTTATTGTATCTTTGACGAAATTGACGGGTTCAATGCATAAAGTAAAAGTTTAGAAAATATTCTCATACAATAGTAAAATAAGTAAAGTATAATAGACTTTGAAACAATAAACCTTAAAAGAACCTCAATACTTTTATTGTAAACTTATATACAATACTTGACTTGATGCAATGATGCATACTTCAAATATGAGTAGATATAATGTGAAAGAAAATAACTAAAAAGATATTAAGTTGTTAGGTACTTGATGCAATGATATGATTCAAAAAAAGGCAAGAAATATTCATAGATTATCGGTCTAAATAAAGAAGTCGTCTATTCACATGGTTTTAGCCTAGTTACTATTATTTGTATTTGACAACTATAACCCTTAAAAAAGTCTTACCATTTTAAAGTCAACGAATGAAATATCCACCATATAAACCTCATTAATCAAGCTTCAACTCTCATCACTTCAATTCTTACTATCACAATGCCCGGACAGTTAATTAACTTGCTGCCGGTTCTTCTCTTGGCGATATTTTCATCCTCTGTTTCCGGCCAAAGTAAGTAATGTGTATTAAATTTAGTTAACTAAACGTTAGTAATGTTTGATGTTCTGTTTGTTACATCTGCCCATATTCTAATTATAAATAGGTAACAGCTCGAGCTCAATTCGAGCTAGAATAAAGTTTCAAAATTGTGTTCGGGCTTTTGTTTTAGTAATTTTTTTTATTGTACGTCCAAGTTCAATTAAGCTCAATAGTTGTTTAGTTATTCGAGTTACTCTAATAAACAACTTTTCAATCTTTGAGTTTGCTCGTTACTAGCTTGAGCTCGATAAACTCATATTATAGGATGAGCTCGAGCTCGAGCTCGAGCTCTCATAACTCGTTTGTTCTAGGAATGATTTAAATACTTTTATAGTTATCGAAACACATATTTGATTGTAAACTAGACTCGTTCCATAGGTTTGTTCAATCTAAATAGTTAAACAAGACATTGAACGAGCCAAGCCGAATTTTATTTATTGGCCATCTTGTGAAACTAATCGAGCAGTTTTCTTTATGTTCGAGTTCAATTTTATCTTGAATATAATAAACTTATGCTCAAACTTAACTTTTCAAATCCTTAACATCCAATCCGTAGAATATTCAACTTCATGCATGCTTATATTTTATCGTTAACTTGTGGTTTCCTGAATGAGTTTCAATATGGTTTTAGTAATTGCGAGCATAAATTGTGGGGAAACGGATGTCAAAGTTGATTCGAAAGGCGTAATTTGGAGCCCAGATGCTACTTCGATCTCAAATGGGGTTGCTCGCGTGGTTCAATCTAGTAACTCGATATCTTCTATTATGGACACCCTAAGGGTTTTCACTAGTAGAAAAAAGAATTGTTATTCTATCCCCGTTACACAGGGTACAAAAGTCCTAGTTCGTGCAATTTTCAACTACGGAAATTATGACGGATTGTCAAAACCTCCAGCGTTCGATCTCCAGTTTGATGGGAACTTTTGGACAACGGTTCAGACTTTAATTACCGGGCTAACAATGCAAGAAGTCACTTATGTTACAAAAGGAGAAGCAGTTAGCGTGTGCTTGGCACAAACAAAGTCCGGTCAATTCCCGATAATATCAACTATTGAAGTTCGTGGTCTTGATTCAGAAGTTTATAGTGAAGTTGACGATAGTCGGGCTTTGCTCTTAGTCGGTAGGTTTTCTTATGGTGCAAGTGAAACCTTAAGGTATGCTATTCAAATTGCTTTCACTTCTTCTTTAAAATATATATATACCATTTAGACATCTTAAAATCACATGTTATACACTGTCACATATTATATATACCTTTTTATATCAAATGAGACGTGAACTCACACATTTTTATATACTGTATAAAACCTAGCATTTTAGTTTAAGTAATTAACTTTTGATTTCTAAAAAGGATGGTTATGCTCGATCTTAGGTACCCGCTCGATCGTTATGATCGAATATGGATGGCTACAACGGCTGGAACTGAGAAAGTCACAAGTGATGCAATTTTCATCGATCCGACTGGACCTAATAACCCTCCGTCAGGAATTTTCCAAAACGCAATCACAGTTGCAAGCACAAGCGATAGCTTATTCGTTGCATCAGTTACTCCACCAAGTCTTCCCTTCTACCTAAATATGTACTTCTCAGAAGTTAAAGCCCTCGATACCGAAACCAGATCATTTGATGTTTACGAGACATCAAGCTCCCATAGTACTCCTTTGCCAGACTCGATTTCACCACCTTATGGGAGCATAGTTGTAAGCTCAATTTATAATCTCACGGTGGATTCAGCTACAAACATTTCTTTAGTTGCAACTGCTACATCTGACTATCCTCCTCTCATAAACGCCATCGAAGGGTTTTACATTAGCGAAGTTTTGACGGATGGTACTGATAGCAATGATGGTATGTAGTCATCGACTTATTCCGAACGTGTGTTAATATAATTAACATTTTCTTTTATTAATTTGGTTTAAACAATAAACGTACAGTTGAAGCTTTAACTTTGTTACAAAGCACATTCGTCGTATTAGGAGGATGGAAAGGCGACCCATGTCTCCCAGCACCGTACTCGTGGGACTGGCTCAACTGCAGCAACGATGCTACGCCTCGTGTTACCTCATTGTAAACGACCGAGCTCAACTCTTCATGAATGATTAATTATTTCAAATTTGTGACGGTCCGTCATTAAAATTGAATCGACCCCGCTTAATTTATATGGAAATTTAATTTTGCAGGTATCTTGATAGCTTTGGTCTTTCGGGTTTATTTCCAGATATCAGCTCTATGGATGCTCTTGAGATAATGTAAGTTTAATAAATCAGATGTGCTAGTTTTGAACATTGTCTAGAAAATGAAAATTACAGAAAAAATATAGACAAAGAAGAATTTATCTTACTCTTGTTCTAATTCTTTCGTTTAATTACAGTGATTTGCACAACAACACCTTGATTGGAACAATTCCTAGTTCCCTTGGCACCTTGCCTAATCTCCAACAACTGTAAGTTTATATTTTGCCATCATAGTACAGGTTCAATAGGTCAAATGGCCCAAAAAAATAACCAACTTGTTAAAATTTGACAATAAAGGGAATATCACTTTTACAGATGCCCGAAAAGAAGCTACATTTGAAAATCATGCCATAAAAGGATTTAAGTTGTCAAAAAAAGTTCAATTAAAGGTGTAATTACGATTTCAGTTTTTGTCTTTCAATTTATGATCGATTTTAGCTGATTTGGAGCTTAAATCTCAAATATTCAATTAATATGTGACCTTTTGACCTAGAAAACATACGATATAAAATACGATATAAACACTAATCTGACTTTTTGAGTGTTCAAACTTGAATTTCATTTTTACTGTTCAATCCTTTTTTGACACGATTTCAAAATGTTTAATCCTTTTATGGCACGATTTCAAAATACTAAATCCTTTTATGGCACGTTTTTAAAAATGAACAATAATTTTACCCTTAATTGAACTTTTCTAACAACTTAAATCCTTTTATGGCACGATTTTAAAATGTAAGTCCTTTTTGGGTATCGACAAAACTCATATTCCCTTTATTGTCAAATTTTGACAAATTGGTTACCTTTTTGGGCCATTTGCCCGGTTCAATATGATTACAGTTACAAGTAAATATAACATTAACGCTTAATTCCTTTGTTATTTTGTAGCAATTTAGCGGATAACCAATTTACCGGACCCGTACCCAGTTCATTATCAAAGAACAACAAACTGAAATTAACGTAAGTAGGTTTATTTTCAATATTCAATGTATATAAAGTTATAAAATTAATAAAACGTACATTTAGAATTATTTCTCATTCCTTTCTTCTATGTTGTGAGGATAGTGTTACAGGAAATCCAAATTTGTGTACATCTGGTAAGTCCTGCTCGAGTTCTCCAGGGACCATCAATCCATCTTCGGGGACCACCAACTCATCTCCGGGTAGTACGATGAACGTTGCTAAGAACAAGAAAAAAAGCAAGTTACCGGTGGTACTAGGAACCACAATCCCAACATTTTTTCTTACATGGATTATAGCTGCAGTTGTAATCATTTTACGGAGGAAAAGGAAAGCGTCAAACGTCAATTTACCAATCGTTACAGGTCCGGTTTTACTTGTGATTAAGTTGTAACATATGTAAAACACCAAATATTTAACAAAGCATTAGAAAAAATTTGTGAGATATTTGATGAAAGTTTATATCATATTTGTAAACGAATGGCATATATGCAGGCAGCGGAGCAAACGGACATGCTGGTGGAGGATCAAATGGGAACGTTGAGGGTTTACAAAAATTCGGTGAAGAAATGATAAACGAAGATATGGACAATGTAGTGCAACAACCTTTCGGATCGCCTTCACCTTTACTTAATGATTCGGCTCTTGCTAGCGATTTATATGGACAAACAGGAGTACAAAATCCATGATTTATCCCGTTGATCATAACGTATTCTTTATTTTTGTAACACGTATGGAAAACAAATTCTTATATTGTTTGTGTTTTAAGAGGCTAAGTACGTAGGATATATATTGCTGGATAACGAGCTCGTATGCCTTTTTGACCTATCGTTTGGTTGCTTTTATATATCACAAGGAATTAATTATACTAAACTAATTTCATATTTGACATGCAAAATTTAATAGTCAATAATAAATAGAATAACTAGTTCAGAGACCCGTACGTATACAGAACTTTGCAAAAAAAATATATATATATAGATAAACAAGAGTATTACATATATAATTATTACTATTCGGTTTATTTGGAGTATTCGGTTCTCATAATAATAACCAAAAACCGAAATACTAATTTGCTTTTTGTCCGATCCGATAAAACCAAATTGTCCAATCCAACCATTTGGATAATTCGGTTATATCCGAATAGTAAACACCCCTACTCACCACCAAAAACCATCTTCTTAGTTGGTAAGCCCATTGGTTCTTACCACCCTTCACCTTGATCTATTCGCATTCTTGAGATTGCCACATAAATCGGAATGTAATGATCCAATCACATTCAACCCGCACTCAAATGTAGAACTATACTTGATCAATTCATTATAATTTATGACCCTATTAATATTAAATTAGATTTCATATTCAATACCAATGTAGAATATTATCTCTTTAACCACAATAACAAATTCTTTTACATAAATAGTTTTAATATTTAGACCTAGCCAAATCACTTTAAAACACATGTCAAATGTGTTTTCTCTATGTAAGAATTATATCCTATAAAACTTTTACGTGGATAAATGATTTCATTAACTCTATTAGAGCATAACAAGTGTAAAGCGTTCTTCTCGAACTTCAGGTCGATGTTCATCCACTCCCTACCGAAGTTCTCCGATGAAGTTTTTCTAAAAGTATTCAAAGTTTTTCCTTTTTTCTCTTTTCCATTTATTTGGTTGGTTTAAGATATTATGTGGGTCTTTTTTAACTTTAAGAATATTGAACCACTCTCATCAAAATAAAATCGTACCCGGTGTTCTTCTCAAGTACTCTTTAGGCTCATATAATTAGTTTAGTCATATCTATCGTTTTCCTTACAAGAATCATATAGTTCCTTAAATGAATTATACCATCACAACATTTTTCTTGCATAATTCCGAGAAGTAGCGGGTTAAACGAGTAATACAAATATAAGAGAGAGGGAGATGAAATACTCTGTATTTTTAAATTAATAATTAATAATGATTATTTATTATTTATTTATATTATATACGCGAGTACTAATGTCTAACTCCGCATAATACATGCATGGTCTTCATGCATTGGAGAGGCGTCGACTTCCGTATTTTATTTCTGACCCATAAAAGTAAACGTTGACTCAGCCACTAAAAGTCAATATTATTGATTGACTACAAGGCTATATCTCTCAAGAACCAATCACATTGGAGATGAGTTAAAGCACACAAAGAAATCGTATTAGTTTATATCCAAGTTTATATCAAACAAGTTTAAATTAATCCAGGTGGAAAACAAGATTAATTTTGACACAGAGTTTATTATGAATCAAAGTATTATTCACAATAAAGTGTTTGTCTCACACAGATGACAAAGTATTCAAACCCACAGAGATGGTTTGAATACGATCCAAGTGTTAGTATATTAAGATACAATTATCACTACAAACTTTAACAGTTAGTGTGGTAATGCTTTGAGCCTAAGCTTAAAGGTCTTGTATACTATTTTGCTTTGAGTGCTTGGATTCTTGGATGCATAGCAGTGCTTTTTGAACTGCTATTTATAGAGTTGGATGTAACTCTATATTATCCAGCTTACATAATTGTCCAAGGGATAACAGATGCATCTTGGGCAACTTTGCACGCCTCCCTTTTTGCTTTTCTTGGAAACAGAATAAGCAAAAGGTAAAAGGTTTCTTTGCTGAGAAGAAAACCTTTGTTCGATATTTGACCTTTCTCAAACATCTTATCAGTTGTATCTAGCCTAAGGAAAGAAGAATATCTTCTGTACATTTGTACTTTCATTCTTCAATCTGTGCTCTTCAGTCTGTGCTCATCAGTCTGTGATCTTCAGTCTGTGAACTTCAGTCTGTGAAGCCTTCTGTATTCAATCTTCATTCTTCAGATGATGAATTCATAAGTCTTCAGGAAGAGCATGGCTTTCAGTCTGTGAGATTCTTCAGTCTGTGCAGCACAGACTCTTTCAGTCTGTGTAGCACAGACTCAGAAACACAGACTCAGGAATTTCACTAAGTTTCCTGAATACAACTAAGTTAGATTTTGACTCCTCAGATTTATAATGTAGGTTTGATCATTGTTTTTCCCAACAAAATCGTCAAATAAGGAATAATCTCACTTGTCGTTTAACAGCTAGCGAATACAACAACTAAAACCAATAATATGCTAATTAATTTAAGGTTGGCACACATCAACTTGTTCGAATAAAAACAAATCTAAATGCAAAAACTAGATCAATTTAAATTTCCAAACATGACTCTCATATTGATTTTCAACACAAAAGAACGTGAAATGTATTATACATCGACTCTATTACTATTGTATGGGATAAATTTTCATTTGATTTATTGTAATTTCATCTATTGTACATATACTTTCTTTTGTTAGAAAGTGTACATACAATAAACGAAATTGACAAGATCAATGCATACAATAAAAGTTTAGAAAGTACGAGATCTCATATAATAATAAAACAGATAAAGTATAATACACTTTGAAACTATAAACTTTAAACGAATCTCAATACTTTATCGCAAACTTATATACAATACTTGACTTGATGCAATGATATGATCTTACTATTAGCGAATAATTTTCAGAAAAGGGAAGAAATATTCATAGATTATCGGGCTAAATAAAGAAGTCGTCTATTCACATGTTTTAGCCTAGTGACTGCATATTATTTGTATTTGACAACTATAACCCTTAAAAAAGTCTTACCATTTTAAAGTCAACGAATGAAATATCCACCATATAAACCTCATTAATCAAGCTTCAACTCTCATCATTTCAATTCTTACTATCACCATGCCCGGACAGTTAATTAACTTGCTGCCGGTTCTTCTCTTGGCGATATTTTCATCCTCTGTTTCCAGCCAAAGTCGTAAGTAATGTGTATTAAATTTAGTTAACTAAACGCTAGTAAGGTTTGATGTTCAGTTTGTTACATCGGCCTAGGTAACAGATACGAATAATGTTACAATGATTTATTGCAGTGTTATTGCTAGAATAAAGTTTCAAAATTGCGTTTGAGCTTTTGTATTAATAATTTTGCTATTGTACGTCCAAGTTCAAGCTCGATAGTTGTTTAGTTATTCGAGTTACTCTAATGAACAACTTTTCAATCTTTGAGTTGCTCGTTACTAGCTTGAGCTCGATAAACTCATATTATAGGATGAGCTCGAGCTCTCATAAACTGTTATGTTACGCTCTAGGCTTGATTTAAATACTTTTAGTTATCAAATCACAATATTGAATAGTAAACTAGACTTGTTCGATAGGTTTGTTCAATCTAAATAGTTAAACAAGCCATTGAACGAGCCGAGCCGAATATTATTTACCGGCCATCTTGTGAAACTAATCGAGCAGTTTTCTTTGTTCGAGTTCAATTCTATCTTGAAAATAATAAACATATACTCAAACTTAACTGTTCAAATTAATCCGTAGAATATTCAACTTCATACTTATAATTTATCTTTAACTTGTGCTTTTCTAAATGAGTTTCAATATGGTTTTAGTAAGGGCACTCCCGATGGGTGAGCAAAACCGACTGGTCACTTTCTGTCAACTCAGCGTCACGTCAGCTTTTCTCAAAACTGACTGAAACTGACTAACAACTGACTGACCCGTGCCAATGGTCACGGTCAGTTTTTCGGTCACTTTTTAATTTACATATTTAAAACACAATAATTAAAATAAAACACATTTCATTAAAATAAAAACAGTACAATAATTAAAAATAAACATTACATTTCCTAAAAGTAAAATACTATAATTAAAAACATTACACTTATTGAAAAAAAATGCGATTAGCGTTAACGGAAATTTGGTGGCAGATGTGCAACGTGTTCGATTAGAGCATTGCGAAGTTGATGATGTGCCGTTCGATCGCGTAATTCCTTGTCCATACGTAATTGAGTTGCAACCCTTTCTTGCCATGAACGTTGTAATAAATTTGCCGGGTTTGTCAAATAATCTTCTTCAAGTTGACACATATTTCGACCGTTGTCCTCGGTTATCATGTTGTGTAAAATTACATAACAATACATGATTCTTTTTATTTTGTTGATGCTATATGGTCTTGCCGGGTTATTGAAGATTTGCCAACGGCCTTGAAGCACACCGAATGTTCGTTCCACATCTTTTCTTGCGGATTCTTGATATCCCATTCTGGATAAATCCCGTCAGCAAGATAATAGCCTTTGGTGAATTGTTGTCCGGCAATGGTGAATTCTACTTGAGGAACTCTATCTTGTAGTAAATCGGAGAATAAATCTGATTCATTCAGAACGTTGATGTCGTTACTCGAACCTGCAAGACCAAAGAAGGCGTGCCAGATCCACATATCGTAAGAGGCCACCGCTTCGAGTATGATCGTTGGACATCCCTGATCACCTCGGGTGTATTGACCTTGCCATGCCACTGAACAATTTTTCCAAGGCCAGTGCATACAATCGATGCTCCCGAGCATACCCGAAAAACCATGCAACTCGGCATGACGTTGTTGTAAACGTTGCACCATCTTGGAGTGTAGGTTTTCTTAAGTACTCGGTCGAAAATAGATGAAATACACATTTAAAAAAATTGTCTAAACAATCGTATAACGTTTGTTGACCCAAGTGTAAGCATTCATCAAACGCATCGGCGGCACAACCGTATGCCAATTGGCGTACGGCGGAAGTGCACTTTTGAAAAACGTTAAAACTAAGTGTACCGATAGCGTCTCGACTTTGGTGAAAATATGCAAAATATGGAGGTAGCGGAAGTTGGGAGTACGATAATATACCTTGACATATACGGATAAATAAAGGCCGGCTCATTCGGAAACGTCGTCGAAAGTAGTCCGGCGGGAATGTTGGGTACTCGGCAAAGTAGTCTAAAAATAAACGTTGGCCCGCCTCGTCGTGATTTCTCCGTAAAAGTCATCTTTGTCTTCTTGGCGGATTGAATGAGCTTTCTACATCTTCGTCGGAATCAAAGTCTATCGAATTAATCATATTGATTGCGGCGGTCGTATCGAAAACACTCGTAAGCGTTTGAATTTCTTCAATATCGGAATCGGAATTGGAATTAGACATAATATGTATTTTGTGTGGATAAAATGGGTGTATAAATTATATATGTTTATAGAGATAATTGGTTATTTTTTGTGTGAATTATAGTTGTTTGGAGTGGGTATATATATAGGAGTAATTGTGTATGAATTAAGGGGTAAAATAAATAAATAATTGAAAAAAAAAATTAAATTTTTTGTTGGTTTGTGAAGTTGGCCGTTTGGCCCAAAATTTGAGAATTCAAAATTTAAAAAAATTGATCCGTTTGTAAAAAAAAAGAAAAAAACAAAAAAAAAAAGAGCCGAAGCTCGTCGGATATCCGACTAAAATGAACCGACGGCTCAACCGATGATCCCGTGCCAATGGCGTCGGTTTCGTCGGCCAAACCGACAGCCCAACCGACGGGTGCATTGGCGCTGCTCTAATTGCGAGCATAAATTGAGGGGAAACGGATTTCAAAGTTGATTCGAATGGCGTACTTTGGAGCCCAGATGCTACTTCAATCTCAAATGGGGTTGCTCGTGTAGTTCAATCTAGTAACTCTGATATTATGGACACCCTAAGGGTTTTCACTAGTAAAAAAAGAATTGTTATTCTATCCTTGTTACACCGGGTACAAAAGTCCTAGTTCGTGCAATTTTCAACTACGGAAATTATGACGGATTGTCAAAACCTCCGGGCTAACAATGCAAGAAGTCACTTATGTTACAAAAGGAGAAGCAGTTAGCGTATGCTTGGCACAAACAAAGTCCGGTCAATTCCCGATAATATCAACTATTGAAGTTCGTGGTCTTGATTCAGAAGTTAATAGTGAAGTTGACGATAGTCGGGCTTTGCTCTTAGTCGGGCTTTGCTCTTAGTCGATAGGTTTTGTTATGGTGCTAGTGAAACAATAAGGTATGTTATTCAATTTGTTTTCACTTCTTTAAAACATATACCATTTAGACATCTTAAAATCACATGTTATATACTGTCACACATTATATATACCTTTTTATATCAAATGAGACCTGAGCTCACACATTTTGATATACTGTATAAAACCTCGCATTTTAGTTTAAGTAATTAACTTTTGATTTCTAACAAGGATGGTTACACTCGATCTTAGGTACCCGCTCGATCGTTATGATCGAATATGGATGGCCACAACGGCTGGAACCGAGAAAGTCACAAGTGATGCAATTTTCATCGACCCGACTGGAACTAATAACCCTCCGTTAGACCATAGCCAACGGCATTCATCGGTTTCAACCGATGAAGCCATGGCTTTCTTCCCCCATTGGCACGACTTCTTCTTTCCCTTCGTCACTTCACACCTCTTCGGTAAACTGAAGAAAGGAGTGAGTTTTTCGCGGGCCCAACTTATATTTAATGTATTATTATTTATTGTTTAGCGTATGTAAACGTAGGTATATTGGTAAATGTGGAGCCCAAAATTTAAGTGACGAAAGGACCATTAGTAGTGTTTAATCAGTCTTTCATCAGTTTTGGATGTGCTGACGTGGCAAAACTAAAAAACCAGTGAAGAAGCAACAGTTGAGAGTGGTCTTAGGAATTTTCCAAAACGCAATCACAGTTGCAAGCACAAGCGATAGCTTATTCGTGGCATCAGTTACTCCACCAAGTCTTCCCTTCTACCTATATATGTACTTCTAAGAAGTTAAAGCCCTCGATACTGAAACCAGATCATTTGATGTTTACGAGACATCGAGCTCCCATAGTACTCCTTTGCCATACTCGATTTCACCACCTTATGAGAGCTTTGTTGTAAGCTCAATTTATAATCTCACGGTAGATTCAGCTACAAGCATTTCTTTAGTTGCAACTGATACATCTGACTATCCCCCTCTCATAAATGCCATCGAAAGTTTTACATTAGCGACGTTTTGACTGATGGTACTGATAGCAATGACAGTATGTAGTCATCGACTTATTTCGAATGTGTGTTAATATATTTAACATTTTCTTTTATTAATTTGGTTTAAACAATAAACGTACGGTTGAAGCTTTAACTTTGTTACAAAGCACATTCGTCGTGTTAGAAGGATGGAAAGGTATCGAGGGCTTTGATGTGTTTTCCTTCTTCTCATTTGTTGTTGCTTTTCCTTCTTTTGCAACTATCGTTTCCCAAATACCATATGCCTTCAATATTGTCTCTATCATAATTACCCATGTTGTGTAGTTTGTTTCGGTCCGTTTTGGGCATTGAAGTGCTATGTTTTGCTCATGTATTGTTGCAGATGCTTCTCCGGATGTCATCCTTTCTTCCTTGTTTGTACCACACAAATTTCAATTTGCCACTAAGGTCTTGATTGTCACGAAGGTCTTACTTGCCACGAAGGTCTTACTTGCCACTTAGGTCTTATTTTCCACGAAGGTCTTATTTGCCACGAAGGTATTTATTTTCCACTAAGGTCTTATTTGCCACGAAGGTCTTTATTTGCCACGAAGGTCTTATTTGCCACGAAGGTCTTTATTTTCCACTAAGGTCTTATTTGCCACGAAGGTCTTTATTTGCCACGAAGGTCTTATTTTCCACGAAGGTCTTATTTGCCACGAAGATCTTTACTTGAATAATCTAAAGTTGCGCACTCCCTATATTATCCTTCTAGTACAATAAGTAGTGAATATACTAGGTTATTATACTATTATTATTATTTCTTGAAATAAAAATAAAATAAATTTTATTTCTTATTTATATATATATAAATGAAGGGGGGTTTTATTACTTTGGAACCTGGGGTTTTATTTTGTGTCCGGTTCCCTTTGTGTCGTTTCACTTTGCGGTGCCCTTTCTTTTCTTCCTCGTGACTGCATGTGTATGTCCTTGTGGTTAACCGCTGATGGTGGCGTAACCGTCTAGATTCTCTCCTTTATGCTTGGCCGGTGTTGGTTCCTTCTGAACCGTTGTGATCCCGATTAATTTTGGATTGCAAACGAGGTGTGTTCTTTCCTTTGCTTGCACCGTTTCACTTATTTGTCCCTGTTATTGATCCCCGATGTATTGTCCCTTTTGATTTTTGTTGTGAATCTCGAGTTGAAACTTAACCGTGCCCTTTGATTGATGATTATGATGATTTGTGATTTCCCCTTTTTGGTTTAATCTTCGTATGAAAGATTGTTGCAAACTAATTTTTGAAACCTTTGATGCCGGTCGAATTTATCACTGCGTGTGATTGATTCCCTTGGTGACAAATGGATCCAAAAACTGTTTTCCTTTGAAAGTTTGTTGTTGATGATAATTGATTCGGTGTTCAAAAAGAATTTTGTTGATTGAAAATTGTTCTTCACGGTTTTGATTCAAACAGAAACTTATAAACTTGGTATATGATGAACTTGGTTGATTAAACCTGCTATGATACCATTGTTGTCCCTTATAATAATCAATCCAAGTGTTTGAATGATCACGGTTTGATTGTGTGATCTTGTTTAATTGTAAATTGGGGCGTATTTGGTTGAAACAATATATATGACTTTAATAGAATAATCAACACTTAATTGCAATGTTTTCATGGCTATTTATAGCCCACGACTAGACTCTATGAACCATTGTGATGGTTCGACACACCTATTACTTTATGAACCATTGTGATGGTTTGACGTACCTATTCGACTTTCTTTATTACATAAATGCTCCCTATACTTTCTAATACACACCTTATACTTTAAATACTTGACCCAAACTATAATAAGTTTAGTTTAACATCCAATACCCAGTTCATTATCAAAGAACAACAAACTGAAATTAGCGTCAGTAGGTTTATTTTCAATATTCAATGTATATAAAGTTATAAAATTAATAAAACGTACATTTAGAATTATTTCTCATTCCTTTCTTCTATGTTGTGAGGATAGTGTTACAGGAAATCCAAATTTGTGTACATCTGGTAAGTCATGCTCGAGTTCTCCAGGGACCATCAATCCATCTCCGGGTAGTACGACGACCGTTTAACAAGAAAAAAAGCAAGTTATCGGTGGTACTAGGAACCACAATCCCAACATTTTTTCTTACATGGATTATAGCTGCAGTTTTAATCATTTTACGGAGGAAAAGGAAAGCGTTAAACGTCATTTTTTCAATCGTTACAGGTCCGGTTTCACTTGTGATTAAGTTGTAACATACGTAAAACACCAGATATTTAACAAAGCATTAGGAAAAATTTGTGAGATATTTGATGAAAGTTTATATCATATTTGTAAACGAATGGCATATATGCAGGCAGCAGAGCAAACGGACATGCTGGTGGAGGATCTAATGGGAATGTTGAGGGGTTACAAAAATTCGGTGAAGAAATGATAAACGAGGTTATGGACAATGTAGTGCAACAACCATTCGGATCGCCTTCACCTTTACTTAATGATTCGTCTCTTTGATGTAGATTGCAAATAAGATAACTAGATTAAACCTGTTGATTCCAATGAATACCAGGAAAATCTCTTCTAAGCACGTTGATTCAAAAGAATACCGCGGTTAGGATAAATTCAACTCAATTGTAAACGAAAATTTAGAGAAAATTCGATTTCTTCAAAACTCAAAACTAATTGTTTCTGTCACAAGATGAACTTTAGAAAGCCAAACAGAAAATTCGTAATGGGCCTAAAACATAACGGGCCGAACATAAAAGCCCAAAACAAAAGTCCAAAATAAAATAAAAACATAAAAAGGTCCATAACTTCTTCTCGAGTCCATTTAGGTTTGGGCGTCTAAATTTCCGAGTAAAAAGTTCAAACATGAACCCGAAATGATTTGATAAATAAGTTAACGGGTCAAAAATAATCAATTCGGAAGCTACACTCATTGTGCTTGTTGGTCGATCAACCTCTTAACTCGGATATTAACCCCACCCTATCCAAAATTTTAAAATAGTTGACGGATTTTAACTTATGTCAAGAATTGTCACATATAAATTGAAGTATGAAAATCATATACTACTATTATTTTAGTTTTCACCTAAGTAAGACATGGCGTTAGACAAAATATTACCGCAAGTGAAGTCTTTTGTTGCCGCCGCATTACACACACAACATGCTAATATATATATATATATATATATATATATATATATATATATATATATATATATATATATAGATAAAAAAAAATGGTGAAAACAACGGAGCTTCATAAGTTTTATGAAGAGATGAAGCTCCGTTTAAGGTTTACAATTGAAATTATACCAGTGAAAAGGCTAAAAATTTTCAGATTTTAAAATGAATTGTAAATGAAAATCGAAAGTGCTTTTGCTTGTGTTGTATATTCCTTGTTGTTACTGAGAATTTAACCCTCGAATATAAAACCTGGGAAGAACCGAAAAAAGAGAATAAAAAAGAATATAAAACAAATATATAAATCACAAAAAGAAAATAAAAAAATGATCCGATTTTGTTTAGCACTTCGTATATATTTGTCCTCACGATGGTAGTCTAGCGATGGAGGACATGTAGCATAAAAGTGAAAGTCACCAGTTCAAATTCCATCTCCTTATCCCTTTAATCGTGAGTTACACAATTTACCTCTCTTATATTGACCGTGAAACTGAGAAACCACTAGAAGGTACCCATTTCTCTTACTCCGTGTATATTATTCTAAAAGTAGCCTTTAGAATTATAGTTGAAAAATTTAGACATGCATAAAAGATTTATCCCTTGATAATAACCACTTATCAGAAAATTTAAATTCTACCAAATAACTTAATTTAACACCACTTTATTCATAATTTTAATTCTTAAACATAGCCATTATTGCGTTTTGAAAAATCCTTTCTTTTATTTAAGAAAAGCTTCCAAAGATGAGGGGCCGATTGAAACCAAATGTCGGTGTTTTTTAATGTTTGCCTATAAATAAGAGTAGATAGATTAGACGACGAACAAAACCCCCCAAAAATAAACAAATTCGTTTGATACGGCGGTCGCAACTTGGATTCGATTTGATTTCGCAGGTATTGAAAATCAATTCTCGTTTTCGTTTGTAAATTTTTTTTGGTTAAGTTTCCTGAAGTCGTACATCAATTATTCAGTCGAGATTAGATAGATTGATTAGTAGATAAAGATGGGTGGTGTTAAAAAGCAGCGTCACCACCACGATGAACTTACTTCTGAAGACTTATTGTATATGATATTTTCAAAATTAGACAAAAAGATTGATCGCGATTCGTTTGGCCTAACCTGTCACCGTTTCCTTAATATTCAGAATTCAAGCCGTAAACATTTGGAACTACCACTCCTCTGTTGCTCTGATCGTCCTATTTCCGACCCCATTTATTTTATCCTCAATAAACTGCTTAATCGTTTTACGCAGTTAAAATCCCTGTCTTTAAAAAGTTATAATGTAACAGAAATTGGACTTAACTACATTGCTTCTGTTTGTCCCTTGTTGTCCGTTATCAATCTTTGTAGGTGCTCTACTATAACTGATGATGGATTAAAAATATTAACAAGTTCGTGTAGATTGCTAACGCAAGTGGATATTGGATGGTGTTCTAGTGTAACGGATTGTGGACTTGGTTATGTTAACAGAAATTGTCGTCAACTTCAAGCGCTTAGAATCTCTGGATGTGATAAAATCTTGGGTGAAAGCTTTCAAGATTGTTCTCCAACTTTGACTTGTTTAGAAGCTATACATTGCGCGTTTTCTTTTAAAGGTGTCACCGCGTTATTAAGTGGAGGTGGGGTTGAATATCTAAATCTTTCTTTTCCCTGTGACTGCCCTTGGGGTCATGGGCTCGGAGTCATTGGTTTAGGATTTGGTGAAAATATTAAATTCCTCAACTTTGAAAACTGTAGGAAGGTTGCTGATGATGATATAATTAAAATCTCGAAAGGTTGTCCGTTGTTGCAAGAGTGGAACTTATCGTGTTGTAATGAGATTACGTTTACTGGTTGGCAGTCTATTGGATTGTATTGCCAAAATCTGGAGATACTTAACGTCAACAGATGTAGATACTTCAATGATAGAAGCTTGTTAGCTTTAGCTAAAGGCTGCATTCGCTTATCAGTGATGTACATGAGCAATTGTCGTAAAATCACCCCATCAGGAAAATGCTCTTTTAAGAAATACAGACACGATGTGGAGCTTAAAGTCGAAGAAGGAGAAGAACGAATTACAACTAGTTGGGCCTTAACAGAATGATTTTTTGGACCCAACTTTGAAGACTCGAAAGATTGTCTTTAAGCTTAAACTATTAGTCTCTAATCGATCCAAACATTTTAATACATATCAACTTTCTATGTCGTTTTACTTGATATGTATGCAGATTATGCTTCCAACTAACTTGGTCCTTATCCATGTATCTATACTTTCCATTTTTGCAGAAAACTGTCCAAGTGCTATGGGAAAATGCTATGAAAAGGTAATATGCTGACAATTTATTTGTTTGAGTTTTGGGTCCTGTCTCTCTATCATTAGTTATTTGTATCTCCTCAAGTTTTGGTTTATATCTAAATAATGGTGATGACGAGGTTTATACCTCCGAATGAGATTTTGTGTTAATTTATGTCTTGTGTGTGTTTAACTGTTTATTGAAGACTTTTGCTTATGGTGTGTGTTTCTCTGATTTCTGTGGTGTGATTTGGAATTCTGCTGATTTGATGGATATAAATTGTGTAGAAGCTCATGCAAAACTGTTGCAACATTGCTAATGAGGTGATTAAAATTACAGAGGAATTGGATGAAAAATATGATGAGTGTTCTTAA
The DNA here is from genome assembly GCA_963930675.1 of Gnaphalium uliginosum. NCBI lineage: Eukaryota > Viridiplantae > Streptophyta > Magnoliopsida > Asterales > Asteraceae > Gnaphalium > Gnaphalium uliginosum. The sequence continues at coordinate 37,205,548 of OZ005681.1, forward strand.
TGAATCTTTTCTTTTAAATTTTTTTGCCAGATCAACTTTAGAAAAAGTTGGAAATTTATACAGATATACATGTTATGAAGCAGTGTGTTTTCTTGCTTTCTACGTATGTGCAGATCCTTCGATGTGAATTTATTCCATGAACATATGGAAGTATACAACTCATAGTATTCATGTGCATACCGGATTTTAATTCCATTTTTAATTGTATGATTAATAATTCTTCATTAGGTGTTGTTTGTTGATTGATCATGCTGATTTAAAAATGCTATGATTGATCCTGCTGACTTAAAAATGCTAGGTAAACTGGTGCTCAGTTTTGTTGAACTTTGGATAACTTAGAAGTTATTTGGGTTAAATTTTTACATATCGGAATAACTGATAATGTGTTTTATTATGTAAAAGTAGTGATATATGATATGAGGAAGTAGTTGGAGGAACAGAAGAGAATGATTAAGGCTAGCTCTTTGAATAAAAAAGCTATTAATACTTCAACAAGGTTGGCAAACTCTATGAAAAGAAGAAGAGAGTCGAAATTCCCAATTTGCATTGATGTTCAATATTGAGGAAGAGAAAGCAGTTAATGGGTTTCAGCAACTCTTGCTTCAGTACTAATGAGAATTGGTGCCAGACCATAAACCTTTTGGTAATTTGGTTATGGAGATCTGAGTTGTTGGCGCAAGTGAGATGGGTTTAGCCAATCTAAACAACTAAATCTGTGATTTATTTAACACCTCTCGATTTGGTTTCTTTGAATCAAATATGAAAGAATTTCGATATCTCCATAAAACCCACATAACAAATTTAATTTACCGCATCAAATTCTTTGATTGTTTTCCCTTTTCATATCATAGAAGAAGACAATGATTGTATATCTATTTTATCTAGAAGAAGACAATGATTGTATATCTGTTTTATCACTGGGTATCGCCAAAGGCAACCTCCACAATTTAAGAACAGAGGGTTATACATGTCTTGCGAGTATGCAGCTTGCAAAGAGATGATTCTCATTTTTTATATCACTGTCACATATCGGGCACCGTACTGAATCAACGTTGACTCCACAGGACACCATATTGCTTCTTATCGGAAGCCACTCGGTGAAAATCCTCCATTAAATTGATGGGTCTGACGCGCCCATCTACACAAGCAAAATTTTGTATTATGATGCTATCATGCCTGGTGTCTAAACGGGCAGGTCAATATGTTGCAAGGTTTTTGACACCCACCCAAACATCACACTGAAAGAGGTATCACCATCTAACAAGGTTAGAATAGGATTAACACAAAAGTCGTAGCCTGTATTTTCGACCCCTAACTTGGCTTCTGGGAAAGTAAACGACTCCAACCTTATGTGTACCTTACGTCACAGGGTTAAATTCTTGACCCGTGTGGCACTCGCAAATCCTCGGTACAAGGATGCCAAGTAAGCCTTTAAGATGTTGAAAGAGGTTAGTGGGACACTTGCAAAGGAGAATACTTGTATTGATCTCAAATTGTGAAGTGATTACAAATGAGGGAGTTTTGGCGTTTATATAGATGAGGCCTACACAAACTTTGATACAGGACGCATCACCAAGATGATTACTTTTTCAGAATTTTTGTCAACTTAAAAGAATAAACTGGAATAGTGTAGGCGTCCATATTTAATGTGTGATATATGGCTGGAAAGCTCTATATGTCTACTTTTGTATGCAAAAAATGTGTCTCACTTGGAGTTCTTTAGAAGAAGCTATGGTGTTTTTACTACAGACTGTTCAGAAGAGACATTCATCCGAATTTGGACATGTTTTTTGAAGTTTGAGTTTCTTGAGTTGTTAATGTGTGTTTAATGAATTTATTTTAATTAGTCTTTTATTATTCTTCAACTCTTGCCTTTTGGTATTTTGGAGGTTAATGTGCTTTTAATATTTTTGACCTCTATATGAAGGCTACCATTATGTACTAGAACATTTTTAGTTATAGTTTTTGATTTTATTGATTTTATGAAAGTTGAATTTTCTCTCAATTTGTGTTGAACATCTGAGTTAAATTTTGCCTAGCCGCGGTATTCATTGAATCAACGCGTGTTGAAAGGGATTATTCCTGGTATTCAGGGAATCAACAGGCTTAATCTATTGTTTCATTAATTGTAATCTACATTAGTTGGTATCAGAGCCGAAATCCAGGCTATCCTAAAGAGAAATGACAATCTACGATGTTTATGAGGAGCTAGAGAAACCGGATGAAGGTGACATTTTGTTTATAAACAGTGTTCTCGATGGTAAATTTAGGCTTTCTAGTTATGACGATATGAGAAACATATTCCATAAGAGTTACATCATCCAAAATGACAATTCTGATGTCATTATTGATGGGGTAAGTTGTGAAAATGTTATTTCCTTGAATATGGTGGATAAGTTTCAATTGGAAGAGGAAGACTACATGCATCGTTATAATCAATCTTTACTTGGCAAAGAAAAAGATGTTAACGACGTCATAAAGATATTGTTTGTTCCACTTTTATTGACAAATACTTATGAATCCTTGAAATGGAAAGATGATCCTAAGATCATTCAACGAACATTTCAATTTTCGAGAGAGATGTTTTCTTCACACTAAAGTGAAAAGGTTTTATTTGTCTATTATTACCATTGTTCTATTTGGTTATATTCTTTTAACCTCTAAATTGTTAATGCTACTGATCTGTCTTCAAATGTTGAACAAAAATTCAGTCAAGACTCGGGGACGAGTCACTTTTAACCGAGGAGAATGATACGGGATGCATCACCAAGATGACTAGTTTTTCAGAATTTTGGTCAACTTAAAAGAATAAACTGAAACAGTGTAGGCGTCCATAATTAATGTGTGATATATGGATGGAAAACTCTATATGTCTACTTTTGTATGCAAAAAACGTGTCTCATTTGGAGTTCTCTAGAAGAAGTTATGTGACACCCGGCGAATTAGGCCGTCATTAGTGTTTAGTCGTAGATCATTATTACTTGTATTTAGTATGAAATAGGACTAAGTGCAGTAACAGTTTGTATGTATGTAAATATATATACACGTACGTAATTAAATTTTAATTACGCAAATTCGATCGAATGGAATCCGGCACAATCATACGGAAGTTGGTGAAAAATATTTTATTAAATAACGTGATTATAATAAATAATCGTTATTTAACTTATATCGTTACAATAATATCTAAAACGTTTTACGTTTCGTATAAAACGCACCGTACACGACAAAAACGAACGAATCACGCCCGACAACCGAACGAAGCCCGAAATATATTTCAATAACTTAAAATGAAGCATTTTAAATAAAACTTCAACTAAAATTCACGCGAATAAAACGTTAACGAAAAACATAACGAATAAACGTTTAACGTTTAACGAACGACGAAACGAACGGGTAAACGGGTACCGCACGTAACGTAAACTTGGAGAACAATATTTAACACACCCACACCCTTGTGGGGCCCACACAAATCTGCCATCTTTCCCTCCTCCACACTCAAGACCCATATCTCCTCCCATACCCCATACCCATTCATTCACTTCACACACACTCAACTTCACACCATCTTTTCTCTTTCTCTCAACTCTCCCATCTCTCTCTCTTGAACCTCTACGATTTACCAGCCTCAAGCCACCCCCAAGACCACCAAAAATCACCACAAGAACCACCACAAACCACCATAACTTCATCTCTTTCGGTTTGCAAGAAAAAGCAAGAAAACGAGCCTTCGACCTTCCTTCTTCGTGCTTTCATCAACTTCTTTGTAAGAAACTCTATCCCCCTTTTATTTTACATGGAAAACACTTATATTCATGTTATAATGTCCATATAACAAGATTATGTCCAAAAACAAAGTCGGAAATCGTTTTTGAAAACATAAAAACCTTAACAGTTTCTGGGCAGAAACTTGGCCCGACTTCAAGGGAAAGTTTCGTGCTCAAAACTCAACCAAAATGGACGAATCAAAAGGCAAAACTTAAGTTTAAAGAGTTAGCTTTCATCTCCAAGTGGTTTCATAATTTTTCGACATCGTTTGATACTCGAAAACAATTTTACAAAAACATGTCGCATTTCTGTCTCGGGTGACAGATTTTTGACTCAACTTCTCGAGTCCATAACTCGAGCTACACGACTCCAAATAACTTGAAACTACCGCCAAAATCTCACAAATTTTATTAGGTACAAATGTCGTTTAGATAACTTTCTTTGAAAATGTTTAGATTTTTCTATGTAATTAAATCTTTGAACATGTATCCAGATTTGTCGATTTTAGACCTCAGGGGATTCACCATTTTATTTGACCAACATAAATATCTCTAAAAAATTCCGAAAAAATTACTGAAAATAACTAAGACTTAGTAGAGTAACCATAAATTTTTTTGAAATTTAATTCGGATATTTACTTAGCTAAATCGCGTGGACAAAATGTATGATTTTTCTACAAAACCTGCGAAGTGAGATTTGAGAGTTGACTTGTTGACCGCGAACGGAGATTTCCGAATTGACTTTTTGACCTGCGAACCGAGACTTGCGAATTGACTTGTTGACCGCGAACTGAGACTTGCGAATTGACTTTTTGACCTGCTAACCGAGACTTGCGAATTGACTTTTTGACATGCGAACTGAGACTTGTGAGTTGACTTTTGACCTGCGAACTGAGACTTACGAGTTGACTTTTGACCTGCAAGTTGACCCTCTGACTTGCGATTTGAGACTGTACGAACTGACCAACGAGCATCGAATTCGCGTAACGACAATTATACTTCATACGATATAACTTACACATATAATACATATACTGTTATAAGTATACAACGAAACAATCATAATAATCATGTCTTTAAGAATTATTATTACAAAACGTCACCAACGGGCCGTACATGTTTTCTAAACACAAACGATAAACAAACGTTGGACATAACTAGTTGAATGGACAACTAGTACAAGTGGACATTAACCCTCCACTTGCATGCATAAGTGGACATTAACCCCCCACTTACCTACAATCTTATGCGTTTAGGGCGCTAGAAGGTTGCATTTGGGACACCAACACCCACAAATTGCTATATTTGCTTACAAGACTCAGGTGAGTCTCATAGCCCCTCTTTTACTGTTTTATACTATGGGGTGAGATTACATACAGTCTTTATAATCACAAGTACTGAAACAACTCTTATACGGATTGCATGAGACCTTTAATCCACGAAAAGTCCTCACTTTATCATAGTTCGTTAATTGTATGAGCGCGAGTATTATTGGATAGATCTATCGGGGATTGACATCCTCGTCCGGGCTAGTCGCTCTAGCCGACCCACGGACGCATTAATATTTGACTGTTACGGGTGTATTGGATTATGCACCTGCCCGAGGCACAAACCTGGTTAAGCGTCGAACTGTGAGACTCATGGCAATAGTATACACTTATTTTGCATTCGTGCAACACTAATTAATCTTGTGATTATTACCAACTTTTGATAACTGTTTCAAACCTATGAACTCACCAACATTATGTTGACCGTTTTAGTATGTAATCTCAGGTACGCAAACACAGTAGGATGGCCTACAGGGAAACCTTAGCTCGAGTCGCATGCTTCACAAACAAACAGAGAGATTTTCCTGCATTACTATTTTTGTATTGGTAGTTATGTACTAAGATCTCTAGGCTTTTATGCGAACTCGCTGATAGAATAAACGTGTATTTTTGGTGAACAATGTATTTTTATGGAATGTAATTCTAAACGTCTCATTTAGAGGTCGTTTGTTATAACTTATAATGATCCATGATTAGTCGCGCCCCGACCCGACTTCCGCTGCACATCAAATTTGGGGGTGCGACAAGTTATGGCGATTTTACTACAGACTGTTCAGAAGAGACATTCATCCGAATTTGGACATGTTTTTTTAAGTTGGAGTTTCTTGAGTTGTTAATGTGTGTTTAATGAATTTATTTTAATTAATCCTTTATTATTCTTCAACTCTTGCCTTTTGGTATTTTGGAGGTTAATGTACTTTTAATATTTTTGGCCTCTATATGAAGGTTACCATTATGTACTAGAACATTTTTAGTTATAGTTTTTGATTTTATGAAAGTTGAATTTTCTCTCAATTTTTGTTGAACATTTGAGTTGAATTTTGCCTAATCGCGGCATTCTTTTGAATCAACGTGAATTAGAAGGGATTAAATCTGTAATCAAGATTTAATTCGTGTTAATAATTTGTTCTACATCAAATGTCTAGGCAACTTCTAGATGACTCCTTACTAGATGCTTCTAAAGACTATTCTAGATTTTACATACATAGATATTCTAGAAACTAAGGATAGATATTTCTAGAGATGGGTACTCTAGATTATTCCAAGTGTTGGATGGGCCATGGGCCTACTTTGGTGGGCCAACAAAATAGGCTCTGACACCCTCCCCCACTTGATTTTGCGACGTCCTCATTGCGATCCTTGCGTATTGTCCCTTTCTTGAGTTGCATCGCCGAGAGTGATCGTTTCTTTTCACTTCCTTCGTTCAACTTCACTCAATGAACGCCCTTGTCTAAAATGATTAGGAGTGATCAATGGGGATCGGTAAGACGCATCCCATGCGGAAGAACTCTAACCCCAACACAACCTTGAAATCATCAATTGGGGTGACCGTAAAAGTAAGACCATTAGACCAATCTCCCACGCGCACTTTAATCTTTGCGGTTACTAAGATCTTCTTTGCTTCCGAATTCAGTGCCTTGATGTTACCATGACTTGGTCGATAATGTATGCCAAGTCTCTTTGCTTCTTTGACATCCAAAAAGTTATGAGAAGCCCTCGTGTCGATAAGCGCCGAACTTTCTTTGTTGTTGAGTGTTAAGTTGACGAATAACAACCCTTATCCTTGTGTTTCTTTGGGAGGTGCCTTCTCTAACGTTCCAAGATATTGTAGTGCACCAATTTGTAGGTTTTCTTGTTCTTTGTACTCTCTTTCAGTGATTATGGCATTCAGGGCCTTGCGATTCGGATAATCACTCATCCAATGAGCACCGTCACACAAAAAGCATGGCTTTGACGGCTTTGTTTCTCCCGCTTTGGTGAGGGATTTCGTCCATGCTTTGATCTTTCCTTATCTCGTGTATCAATTTTCTTCGGACTTTCGTCTTCTCCCCCACTTAATTCAAAGGTAACTCTTGAAATGTAGAGGCGTAGTCCGCAAGCAACTCGATTGCGGTGATGGCGTCGTCAAATGTCTTGACATTTTGTCGGTCAAGCTCAGTTTGTGCCCAGTTCTCTAAAGTCATCTTTTATGTAGAATAAGGCATCTTTATATGACAAGTTATCAATTTCGAGTCTTATGTTAGTAAACTCCTTCATATAATTAGGGATTGTCATACCTTTGTGGCGGAGTCGACGTAGCCTTCCTCTTGCTTCTAAACCCGCATTATGAGGTACAAAATGTTTGATCCCATGTATTGATTATCCAAACACCTTTCTCTCTTTCCATATGTGTTCTCCTCCACCAAAGTTAGGCAGATTCTCGTAAAAAGGATGGTGCATTCCCGATCTTGGCAGCGTCATTGGTAACTCCAATGGATCCAAAGTATTGGTCAAATCCAAAGAGAAAATTCTCAATCAATGTTGCGCTCCTTGTGCCATTGAACATTTCCGGCTTGGGAACCTTTAAACTTTGGACGGGTGGAGCATACCCGGTTGGATGGCTCGACCAAGGGGACCGCTTGAAAGCCCTCCATTCTTGCCGTATTTTATCCGTTTCTTGGTGTAGTCCATGATGTTCATCTTCCACAAACTTTCTTACGCTTAGGAGTTCTTGGCTCATGGAGTCCACTTTTTTGTTGAATTCATGGCTTACATTTTTGATCATTTCTTTCGCCACTTCCCGTTACCTCGGCGTTCTCTTGAGTGATGATTTCCATAGATTCTTGCATCTCACCTATTTGAAATTTTAATGATTCAAAAACTGATTCAAGTTTAGAGATACGAGAATCCATACCTTCACCCGATGATCCGATAGGTGGTTTTGACTTGCTCCTTGACTTGTGTTGCTTGGAGTGGTCCTTTGTTGGGTTTGTCTCTCGTCCACGAGTTTGCTCTTGTTTCACCTCGGTAACATATCCGTCATCTCCAGCCATCGTGTTGCTCTTCCCTCTTGGTATTGAACTGTGCTCTGATACCACTTGCCACGGGGATAAATTTTTGACCCCCATGGCACTCGCAAATCCTCGATACAAGGATGCCAAGTAAGCCTTTAAGATGATGGAAGAGGTTAGTGGGACACTTGCAAAGGAGAATGAGACTAAGGAAGAGAGCAAAGACTTCTAGAATAGAGAATACTTGTATTGATCTTAAATTATGAAGTGATTACAAATGAGGGAGTCTTGGCCTTTATATAGATGTGGCATACACAAGCTCCTAGGCAACTTTTAGATGACTTCTTACTAGATGCTTCTGAAGACTATTTTCTATTACAAAGATGATATTCTAGAAACTAAAGATAGATATTTTTAGAGATGCATACTCTAGATTAGTCTAAGTGGTGGGCCCAACAAAATTGGCTTGTGACACTTAGCTGGCAAAATATGTTCTTTTCTAAATGTTTACTTTTGAGTTTTAAATTTGAAAGTCAACGTCAACATGTTAACTAAAGTCTATCCCTTGTATTCAGTTCACAAAGTGACTAAGTAATTTCTCATGGTATTTTAAGGTTATATCTTTTGATGCTTTCTCTATTCTCACGATAAATGGTATTTTATATCTTTGAATTTTCATCGATGGTTATTTTATTTTAATTGTGTTTCTTGAAACTTTTACTAATCATTTATTTATTTAAACAACTAAATCAGTTGCATTATTTTTTTTTTCATCTGTCGTATTCTTTCTGATTCGTTCACCGATCTTTAGAACTGGATTTAAATGTAAAGCACAAAGTACTACACCTAGTGTCGTCAGATAGCGCAAATGACCTCCGATAGTCGAACGAATTATCAATCATATAAACAACTACAAATGTCACTTACCCTCTCTTTTTAGTGATAGTATCTTAGTGTGCGTTACAATCACAATACCCCCTCTGGCATGTCTAAGATACAATGGGCATATGCAAACGTTTCTTATCTTCTTTCATTATTATCACTTTAACTACCACAAATTGTTATTTCCACTTCCATTGCCACAATTATTACCACATTTAGTTCAATACATAAGACCCGAATCTAATGAACCATGCAAGCATGTAAGCCAACACATAAAAGACCTGCATATATCACTACTACAATACAATTCAAATCCATGAATACACACGGACTGTTAAATATATATTTGATTTTTATTAGTATTGCAAATAGTAGAGAAGATTTGTAATTGAAGTAGTAAGATAAGTCAACAATAGATATATCTCATCTCATATAATGAATTTTGTGCGAAAGTTTTAAAATAGAAGAAGTGGTAATAATTAATTTACCCCTCTATTTATCTTATTCAAAATTTAAGCATCTACAGTTAATGCGACTTATTACAAAAGTCAATATATCATAAATACTTTCAGTTACAAAATATGAAACCTCATTATTATTAATTTTATTTTATAAATTATGTAACTTGCATAACATATAACATATTGATGGATATTGAACTGTCAGTTACACATATTTCGATATAAATATCGGTAAAAAAATAGATGTTTTTATCAAATTCTAATCATCTTCCATCATCTATACTAATACTCCATCCGTTCCAATTCTATTGTACACTGACAAAAAAGAAAAGTGTACTAGTTGAAGTGTACAAGTAACAGGATTTAATCTCTTACCACATCAAAGTATTTTGATTGATTGAAAGTACAAAGTTGACAATAAATTTGGAACATTCCAAGATAGAAAATTAGACAATAAATTTGGGATGGATGGAGTATTATTGAGTTTTGCAAATTTTTAGACTCCTAAAAAATATGGATAATTGAATTTTCTTTACAACCATTTTAACTATGTTATTCGACATCTAAACACTTGAAACAAATTCAAGTAATTTAAAACTTATCATGATACTATTATATAAGGAATTTGGTCACTTGGTAGTCTTAATACTCTGTAAAAGTTACTATTATATCATTTTGGTTAATACAACATGTAGTGCGTTGCTTTTATTTTATTTATTTATTTTGTAACCAACATTTTTTTAATAATCTCATTTAATAGCTAGATAATATTTGTAATTCGGGTAGTGAGGATTTGGGGATCAAAAGTTCACAACCGAACTAATTTGGTAAACGGGTTGGCCATGTCAAGCTAACCAACATGCACATTACTTGCATAACCTGTTTAGGTAAACGACTCAAACATGCTGATTGTAGTCGATTTGTTTTTTAGTTTTTTTTTTAAATTGAGTTTTTTTAATCCAGTTGGCCAATCAACATATTCATCCGAACTATAACACATCCAAACCTGAATAATTACAATGGTTAGTAGTTGTGGAGTTAACAGACAAATTAGTTGAAAATTCAACTCTAACTGGTCCATTTAATTTCGTACAACTATGGGTTGCGTTTTGAACGTGTTGAAAATTGTGACCGTTAATTATAATATTTTAAAATATAATCTATAAATAAAGTAAGTATATAGTGTATCGCTATTTTTTTAATTCTCATTAAAGTAAAATCTATCATTAATTTGAAAATGTCGTCGGAACTAAAATATTTGTTTACTGTCACATTGTGTGATTAACATGCTAGTATGTTATAACATATTGATTAATTTACTGTCTTACGAGATAGATCCTGAATATCAAGCCAAACCACTCGAAAAGAAGAATTTTTTTATTAACTCTCTTAAGACGTACTCCCTACGTCCCAATTTAATTGTCCAATTAGAAAATGCACACTGTTTAAGAAAAATGCAATTATTACACTGCTGATCAATAGGATTTTATTTTTCTCCACTTAAATAAATTTTGATTGGTTGAAATTTGAAGTTGACAATTATTTTGAACATTTCAAAAAGAAAAATGGACAATTAAATTGGAACGTATGGAGTAGTACATAAAACAATGACCAGAATCACAAGTTTAAAACATGCCGCGCTATGCCGCGGTACCAAATACAAATGATACGGTATAAGTCAGGTAGCAAAGAGGGGGGAGGCGTTCCATGGAGTGAATGCACTACACCAAATTATTGTGTGATTTTTGCTAAAAGTTTTTATCAAAATGAATTTCATTAGCATTATTTCTTTTTTAACATGTTAGACAAAAATAAAAACTTACTGATCTCATCGACTACAGAGCACATGCAATATCAGGCCTAAACTCTAAACATAACCTCCATTGTTAGAATGTGATATGGGGAGTAGTCCTCATTTTTTCATATAACTTCTTCCTTCAATACAATAAAGCAAACATATAATAGTATATCATTAAGAAGAGTTGGGTTGCTATAGAATCAACAAGTTAGAAGTGGGTGCACGACCATTAACCTCCCTATATTCATATCAACGGGTCATCGAGAGTTTTTATCACCCTTAACATGATTGACTCATTTTGCAACAGTCTGTTTCTAACCCGTTTCTTACCGCATTCCTCCTCGTCCATGCTTTCTCAATGCCCAATATTTTCTTCTCAGTCACCTTCATCTCAACAACCTATTTCTTAAAAATATGTACCTTCAAAACACAATCTGACTATAAAACATGATGCTATCATCAAAACCAAAATCAATGTGGTCTCTCAAAGTCGGCATAATGTGATACAGACTCTATATCATCCTTATGTCCATCTTTATTAATATCAACATAGGAAACCTTTGCGTTTTCCCTTTGAAGTGAATACATAAAAAGACAGGTCGATCCTAAAGCAAATACAGATAAGCCAGAAGTTTACTTCTTCATTGAAAGCAGGAGGCTTTGATGCTAAAATAAGCATTAGAAAATAATATTATACTCCTAATAAACTCACTTTAGCAAATGATTCTCCACCATCATATATCATCTACAACACAATCCCTCCTTACACCAAGTAAAACTGTAGACTTTCACAACACCATTTAAGTGTTCAACTAAAGGTCCGTAAAAGTCTAAAGAATGAAGAAAAACACATACATTAATTAAAACCGCATAAACAAAAACATAAATTCGATCCCCGTATCTCTAACATTAAAAAAGAATTGTCTGATGATTCCACACTGGATATGTATATGGACCTCAAACATAGAGAGGTGGAGGACGCAGATGCTGAAAGTGTACACCCTCCAAAACGCAATAGAATATATATCCGTAGAGAACGTGAAGAAGGACATAATGTCTTTGGAAAGACTATTTCGATAACGAGCCAGTTTTCCCACCTAATTTATTTAGGAGAAGGTTTCGAATGCGAAGAGAGTTATTTCTTAAAATAGTAAGTGATCTCTCTAACCATTCTATTTATTTTCAACAGATGCTTTGAGACAAAAAGTTCTTTCTTCACTACAAAAGTGTACTGTTGCGATACGTCAATTGGCATATGGCAGTGCAGCTGACCAATTCGATGAATGGCACGCAATATACGAAAGGATGTTATCTAGCGGATGGTATATATCCTGAATGGGCTACAATAGTTAAAAGTTTTTCACATCCAGATGACAAAAAGATGTCCATGTTCAACGAGAAGCAAGAGGCCGCAAGAAAAGATGTCGAGCGAGCTTTTGGTGTCCTCCAATCTCATTGGCCAATTGTAACAGGTCCGGCAAGATTATGGCAAATAAAAAATATAAAGGATATCATCTATGCATCTATCATATTACATAATATGATTGTCGAGGATGAAGGAAATGCGATTAGTGAATGGTCGGATGATATTGATCCCCCAATACGAGTGCAACGAGGACCGACCGATGAAATTCGATATCAAATCGAACGAAACTCTGAGCTACGAGATAATAGAGTACATCTAAAGCTTCGAAATGACTTGGTCGAGCATATTTGGGAACGATTTTTATTTGAAAGTTATCAAGATTGATATAAAATATGTTTGTACGATTTATATCTATCTATTATGTCTAGTAATTTCAATGGCCAAGTACGTTAGTAATTACTTTGAATATATATTTGTGTTGATTGAACTGATTTATATGGGCTAATTGCAAGTTAAATTAACATGGAAGTCTATAAAATATAAATAGTGGGGAATAAAAAAATGACATTAATATATATGGGTCCATATCCGTACGTGTTAAGACCAGTGGTAGCAGATTCCAATCTTTTATTCTGCGTTGCATTAGGTGGCAGGTCACAATGGGTTAGACATATGCCAGCTCATCGTTTCAAGTTCTATTCCACGAAGCCACGTGAGTGGACTATGGATGCTCTAAGTTGGATTGATTCGTTCCTTACCCTGGTTATAAAGTGTTGAAGAAGTGACTCGAGAGATCGTTGAGAGAGAAAAATAGTTGTAGTATCGTATCATATTAGACTATAAGGTTATAATTGGTTATTCATTTATTTGTTTCGGAGTTGAAATGGTGAGCTTGGTTTGGATATTTCAATTTTGGAATTAATTTTATCTTTCTACTATTATAAATGAAGAGTGAGGTTCAAATGAGAATAAAATTTTTTGTGAGAATTGAGGAACTAATAGGAATGCGTCACGTGTCACAAAACTCATTTTCCCCCTTATTTTAAAAAATTAAATATCTCTATGTGTTACCTGCTGGTATCATATGTGTTACTCGCCGGTAACACATGTGATAGTTGTTTACAAAACCCAACGTAAACGAAAAAAAAAAGTTGTCGAAAATATACCTTGTGAGATCTCTAATCGACGAGAAAAAAACGCTGACTTTTATTGTGCAATTTATATAGTTTTTCGACTTACCGTTTGGGAGATATTTAATTTTTAAAAACGTGAAGGAAAGTGGGTTGTGTAACACCTGGTACGTTCTTATTGATTCTTTCATTAACACCTGGTACGTTCTTATTGATTCTTTCATTCTCATAAAAAATTCCGTACTCGTTTGAACCTCAAAATATGTTGACAACTAGATACAATCAACTAAATGATAAGCATTTTCCCTTTTGATTTCTTCGATCAAATACATATTGGTTTAATTGTTTGAAGTTTGAATGGATGATATATTGTAATTGATATTTTTATTTTTTGAATTGGTTCAACTGAACGTCTAACCTATTTTCTTTGGTTCAATGTTGCATACAAATAATTTAGTTGCCAGTTGCTTGTTTCTAAATTATTAGGTTCAAATGAAATATATGCTCTTAATTTTGCTGCTGCTTTTCTACGGACATTTGGGACGCTTTCATGATATCAACGAGGATATTTGACCCGTGCGTTGCGGCGGATTTTTCTAGTTACATTTTTGTATGAATAATTCTTTTAGAAATCTGACTTGGCAATGTTTTTAGTGGAGTTGGAAAGCTGGTACTGATATTCTTTGATGAGAATCCAAACAGCCTGGGATCAAAAACCGTTTGAGGGAGGTAAGATCCTATTCTATTTAACGATTGGCTCTAACTTTTGTTGATTGTCATGACATAGCAAAGCTTCACGGGGAAGGGAGTTCAATATTTGGTTTAAAATCGTTTAATCTGAAAATCAAACCGAATTTGAATTCGGTGTTCGGTTCGATTTTCGGTTTTTTATCTTTTGAATTCGGTTAAATCGAAAACCGAATTCGAAACCGAATTCGATTTAATAAAATATATTATTATTTATATATCAATATATTAATATATATATATATGTGTGATTTTTCGAATTCGGTTGAAGACTTGAAGAGTTTAACATGTTGAAAACTTAATTTTTTTAGCTACCATGTGTTTATGAAAAATAAATATTTTGTTTGGATATTAAAATTCACATACATTGACACTTTTATGCTTTATAAACTTGAATTTGGTTAACACATAACAATTATTAATAATTAGATTCATATAATTTGTATCGTATAATCGTGCATATTTCTTAGTTTTGTATGTTGAAAGGTGTTTTTGAAAAAATGTTAAGTTTTTCGGTTTTAATTGAAACCGAACCGAATTCGAATTCGGTTTTCGGTTCGGTTTCGGTTCGGTTTTCAATTTGAATTCGATTTTCGGTTCGGTTTTCGGTTTTGCTAAAAAAAATTTCAAAACCGAACAACTCGAACCGAATAAACCGAGGAAACCGTAAACCGAACCGATTAACACCCAACACAATTAAAATAAATGAAAACTCTCTTTATCCTATAAATGTATATTTCTCTAAAAAATTAAATGCATACAAAGCAAACCTAATCACATACCAACATTCTATGTATAAAACTTGTACATTTCCGAACCATAAGTGAAACAAAAAGTGTATGCATATATAGTTGTAAACATGTATTCACAAACTTCAAAACATTTACGGAGTAATTTATGTGATAAATACAACGTGAGTTATATAAACCTCAATCAAATCTATGATATACAACAATATAACAAAATGACTAAGTAACAACACAAAAGTTACAATCAAAATTTCAGTTTCTTACAACCAAAATTTCAGATTCCTTCTTTCCTACACAATTCTTTTAAATATAATTTTTATAAGTATCAATAGTATCATCTAATTAGCTAAATGGTAAATTACTAAATTATGCACAGACAAAACTCATCACCCTCGAAATTATTACATACATAAATTTTTCAGGGTTAATATAAGTTGCTCTATAATGCCTCTAATTAGAATGCGGATAATATTAAAATCTAAATAAACTCACTAAAGAAGAAGAAGATAAAAGTTAACGTAACCAGTTAAAAAGAAACTACTAATTTTGTTACTGGTGGAGACCTTGTTATTGGCTAGCTAGTAATTATAACTTGTTCCGTTATTTTTAGTATCCTCATAACTCCCTTATGCACACCTAGCTTATATTTTTAGTATCCTCATAACTCAGATAATAGCTAGCTAACAATTTAAGAACTCTTTGATGGTTGGTAATTAGAAGAGGAAATGCATGATTAAGCTGAGTATTAAAAATGATGACCAGACACGACTTATTAGAAATACAAGACAGCCAGTTAGAAATGTCACAAAATCCCCCGCGCTTTGGGGATGCCCTCAGCGTCGAGGAACATGTACTAGGGTGTATGTGCGACTCGTTCAGATCATGAACCAGAACAAAGGAAAGAGAACAATGTTCAAATATAAATGATCAAATAAGATAGAACGGAAAAACGAACTACATTTCTTTTTTTATTATTTTATGATTACATTTGGTTTTATGAAAGTCACAAAGAAAGAATGAAATGCCTCATACTAATAATCGTGGAAAATGGGAGATGGCGTAAGTAATATAAGGGGTAGATTGGGGCTTTCATCATCTTTAATTTTGCTATTCATCAACTATTCTTTGAATAGTTGCATTTAGTTTTGCTAAATGTTTATATAAGTAATATAAGGGGTAGATTGGGGCTTTCCCATCTTCCCTAGTTAAGTTTTAGGTAGAAAAGGGTAAATGAATTATAAGTGTTTTAGATCAGATAAAAACTTAACCAAATCAATGTGTTTGGTTTTTAACTCGTGAATGATGAATTATTTACCAATTGGATCTAAGTTGTATTTATATGGAAATTTATATTTGGTTGCAAGATTCGGGAAAGTCACAGGCCATATTTAAGCCAATTGAGATTCAAATCTGATTTTTAACACAATCTTCTCTTCAACTTATATCTAAACCCTTATACATTTCTGCGTGGCACAATAAAACTCTCAAATTATATGTATATATTTTTAATTTTCTTTGGAAAAGGCCATGAAATTAAAGAAAAATAAATGACACAAGAAGCTCCAAGATGGAGCCTCAAGAGCCCAAAGTCAACAACATCAGACAACAAAAATAGTGAAAAAAAAACTAGCAAAGAAAATAAACAACGACAGCAACCAAATAATAGACCAAGAGACAAGCTATCCCAAAATTACCGATCGTGTGTCGGTGAGCCAACAGCTCCAGTCCAGACCAAGCTTCGAGCATCTCTTCGACAACCACAACAGCGAGAGCCTTTGAATACAAGGAAAGACATCTTCTGACCGAACACTATTCAAATCATCGACATCAGCATGAATACATATGTTCCTCCATTTCCATATATTACATAAAGAGACCAAATAAACACCATGGAGAATTTTGTCCAGAATTTTGTCACCCAGATAAGGTAAAAGACCGAGAGAAATGTCTTTGATAGAAGTGTTGGAAGAAAACCAACAAGATGCTCAAACGTAACATTTTGTTAACGAGCAATGGAAAAGAAAGAAGTTACAAGGATTTATTTCATCCCCACCTCCTTTTTATAGAGGTTTGGGGTAAAGAATCCTAATCCTACTACGATAAGAATAACAATCATAATTCTAATCTTATTTAACTAGACCTTGAACTAAGTTACAATTAACCCCCTAAACTGTATAACTATGTATACTAAATTTCAACAATTTCCACCTTAGTATCATAGTTAACCATCTTCGATACGCAGCATCTTCAGGCAATGCTGGAACCTCGAACCAGGGTTCCACCTTATTAACTAGGCGTTGTACCTTAGCTCAGCTCCTAACTCTCTCAAGAGTTCCTTTAGCCAAATAGCCTCTTTTACAGCTCCGTAAACACCACATACTCCACTTCTGTAGAGGTTATGTGTTGAACCGCACACTCCTTTACCAAGAACACATACCCGGTCTTCAACCTAACCTCGTCAGGGTCCTTAAAATCTTAATATTCGTGTGTTCACCTTGATCTCCTCCATGCACTAGACCAACCTTTGCAGAGCCTTTTACAAAACTCATCGCACGTGCAAAATCCGGTCTAACACAAACCATCAAGTTCCCTACAACATTATGATGTGTAACCTTACTAATCTTCTCCACATCTCAGTCATTCTCAAGGCGATCCTTCAACAAAATCATGAAGCGTTCTCCCAATGGCATAAATACCGAACCGTCATTCTTCATTCTATAACAACCCAGAATTCCTTGCACATACCTCGACTGAGACACCTCAGGATTCGGTTATCCTTCTTTCTGACAATCACCATACCAAGAACCTTGTTAGCGAGACCCTCCATGTCGAAAAGCTTCTCTAACAAACCTGTTGGTATCCTTGATTTCAGCCTTGTTATTCCAAGTAATTACCTTTTCACTTGTGTGCTCCTCCTGATGCTAAATTTGGATATCTAAACCGCCCCAGTTTAGCCACTATCCCAAGATTATATTCCCGGGGAACCTCACGTTTTCCCTCATCACTACTCTCCTGACCTTACTCAGATTAGTGATGACTTTCGATCAACTCACCTTGATTGCCCTGTGATTCCACCTCAAACTCGACATGTTCCACAAATGTAGCACCAACCTCTACACACCCATCCAAAAAGTATATGCGACACTTTGTCTTGTTCCATCAAAAACCGTAATGGAACCCTTCTTCACACGCCATAACCTGAAGGCATTATACTCGTCGAACTTCTCGACATGAAATTTCGTTAGTGACATCATCCTTTCGTTACTCCTCTTTACAAATCGTATACCTTTAGAAAACCCTAAAGACGATTATCCAATCACCTGAATCACCTACTTGCTCCCTAAGTTACAAAAACCCGTAACTTGATACGCAAGAAAACCCGACTATACTTGGAACCCAAGAACCTTAGTAACTCCTCGTATCATTGCTTATCCTCCATGAAATCGATATCTTGCTCCCGAAGAATTATAACGTACCTTGACACGCAAGAAACCTCGATCACCCAAGAATCCTAGCAACACCTTCCTTTTCCTTGTATCTTGCTACAACCTTGTCTAGTTGTCTTTTACCCTTTAAAAACCCTAAAGTTACAACCTTTTTGACAAGTCTCACAAGTCGTGTGCTAACCCGCTATCTTGCAAAGATTGGTCTACTAACCTTTAGAAAACCTTAAAGCTTCGATCCTTCCACCTCAAGTCTACAAACCTGATACCTTGTACTCCAAGTAATTACTTTCCTACAAAAAGTTAGACCTTACTTGTCTTCTAAGAATCAACAAGACTTGAATTACAAGAAACCCACGGATACCTTCAAACCCAACACCTTCAAGAATACCAAGAACTCTAAAACCAACAAAACCCTTGAATAAACCATCAAGATCGATTCTTTTATCCAAGTTCTCAAGCCCGTATTCTTGAAGCTCGAAGATTCAACTTTGTCGAACACCTTGAACCCGAAAACCCTTACAAACCTTGACACCTTTGAAGCTCAAAACCGAAACTCCAAGAAACCTTGTGTCAAATATTGATCAAAAAGAAACCCTATACTATTTGGTCGCCATTTTCAACCTTACTTCAACCTCGTCAAACCTTATATCCCAAGAATCTTCGAACGACAATTGCAGAATCTGAAGAGCAACTTCAAATTAGTGTATCTCCCTATTGGAACCTCTGATCAAAAATCCTTCCAGTCAAAACCTTGAACTATGTGTCTATAACTTCCAGTTTAAGTTTCACAAAGATCCAACGGTTAACGAATCCACAATGGCAATTCTTCTACCGCTTCGCAGAAACTGATAAACCAAAAAGAGAAGATACTACTTGTTGGGATTGAATACCAACCTAACATTGGCTCTGATACGAATTGTTGGAAGAATCAACAAACCTTAAAGCTAGCATGGAATAAAGACACAAAGAAACCACACAAGATGCTCAAATGTAACGTTTTATTAACGTGCAATAGAAAAGAAAGAAGGTACGAGGATTTAGTTTCCCCCCACCTCCTTTTTATAGAGATGAGGGGTTAAGAATCCTAATCCTTCTACGATAAGGATAACAATCATAATCCTAATCTTATTCAACTAGACCTTGAACTAAGTTACAATTAACCTCCTAAACTATATAACTATGTATACTAAATATCAACAAGAAGGAATCGAGAATTGTCCCACCCGTCCGAGATCCCACCAGCCCCAACATTTATGCCATATGTGCTGAGTTTTTGAGCGTCTGAGAACAATAGTCAATTGTTTCGGCTTCTAAATCATAAAAAGGGCAGGAATTAGAAAGCAGGTTAATCCCTCGAGACCTGAGGTTTTCCTTTGACGACGGATGCTCCAAAGAAGCAAGCCAAAAGCATAAGTTCACCTTTGTAGGAACCAGGAATTCCAACAATGATGTTTGTGCAAGTTGATATCTGAGAACACTAAAGCTTGAACCATTCTTGATAGAGTCCTAGAAATTTCCCGAAGAGTCTAAATTCCAGCTTCAGTGGTCTTCCTTACCTGCAATTAATTTAATTTCTCCAATAGTAGAAAATAAGTTAGTTAAATCATCAAAAGACCTCCCACGAGGGAAGATCTTCAACCCCAATTTCCCACCTAAATCCCATTTTGAAAGCTCCACCTATCACTAACTTTGCAAGATTTATTTGACTCGAGTGCATATAGGCGAGGGAAGGTCCAACAAACCGGCGACCTAGTTTGTACCAAACACCCTCTCAAAATTTGGTAGAGCTACCATTGTTGGTAATTTTAATAAAAAGAAGTTGTTAAAAGGAACACCAAGACTATCAATCTTGTTTATAGATTTATTAATATCCATCTAAACAACATATTTTTGGCTCATATATATTTGAATCATCTCCGAAACCGCCATTACCATATACGCACTTGATGACTTTGACCCATAGAGCATTTTCTTCAATATAAAACCTCCATTTCCACTTCCCAAGCAAACTTACATTATTTTTCTACGATGCTTCATACTCCACGACCACCCATATCACCATCATATAATATGTTTTTCCATTTAACCCAATAAATTA
Source organism: Gnaphalium uliginosum (assembly GCA_963930675.1). Lineage (NCBI taxonomy): Eukaryota > Viridiplantae > Streptophyta > Magnoliopsida > Asterales > Asteraceae > Gnaphalium > Gnaphalium uliginosum. The sequence continues at coordinate 37,226,310 of OZ005681.1, forward strand.
AATACCCTTTGCACCTTCTTTAAAACCCCAAAAAAATCAACACCGAATTGATTCCATCTCATTTATGATCCTTTTAGGAGCATTGAACAAAGAAAGAAAATAAAGGTGTACGACACCAAGAACCGCCTTCACAAGAGTAAGTCTTCCTCCAATTGAGAGACTTTTCGCCATCCAAAATGAGAGACGGTTAATTATTCTATCAAACACCTCTCTCCAACCTTCACCAAAATGCATGTTCTTTCTCGTTGAAATTCCCAAATAAAAGAATGGAAGTTCACCATATAAGCATTTTACCGAGTTGGCCACAAGAATAACATCCTGGAGATTTATTCCAACTCTAAAAATTCGACTTTTATCAAGATTTACTTTAAGGCCAGAAGCTTTATGAAAGCACGCTATAATATATAATAGACTTCTAACATTTGAAGGAGACCATTTTTTCGAGAAAAAAAAAAGGCATCATCTACATATTATAAAAGAGAAAATAATATGTTATATAATTTGACAACTTTAATCGATAGTCAAGCGTAAAGTGTCATTATTGTAATTAACCGAAGAAGTTAAGAGACTTTGTTGGGTCATTGGTCCTGTCCAACCCAATTACTGTTATGATTATTACCTGAAAGAAATGATGAAGACCAACTCTTTGTCACTGATGAAGAAGGTCACAGCTACTACAATTAATAATTAATTGTTTAGTAGAATGACTTAACCTCAACTATGTGTAATAGTTGGTCATCTTCATGATAACGAAAGGTGTAAGTCACTCCCTTTATCAAAAAAAGGCAGCAGTTGTTGTTTCTGATTAAAAGACAGTTGCTGAAAGAAGATAAGAAGAATTACTCTACAAGAGCACGTTAGCTCGCAGTGAGTGAAGAAGATTATCTCTCTTCCAATGACTGAATGAAGAATAAAATTATAGAACCTATCTTTGTACTCGCAGCTTGACTATCCCTGATCATAGAGCATCAGCAAACATCCAAGACTTATACAAGTGAAGGATTATATGACGTCAGATTAATTGTGATTGGTAGATTATCAAGTCACACTATTCGCATGATCAGAAATGGGGACCACATAATGTTCTAACCGAATCTAGATAGATCAGAGCCAATCAAGAAGCGACACGTGTCATTCTTCCGAGTTTATAGGAGATATCTACGTGATATTTCAACAATATATATAATGACCCTTTGTACTTAGAAAGTTGTCGTGTTAAACTATGAATAAGAATATTTTATTGATTGAATGAGTTGATCAAAGAGATTACAGAAGACCTATATTTAAATACTATACTAAACTTGATGAATAAGAAATCTAATAAGAAACTAATACTAATTATAAGTTAACTAGGAAACATATATATTATAAACTAACTAGGAAATATATATATTATCTTCTTAATAATATATTCTAAAACTCCCCCGCAGTTTGAGCGAGAAAAAGACGAACGGTCAAACTAGAACGAAAATTTGTAGAAGAAAGTGCTTTGTATCGGTGATGGGCCACCAGCGGTCACTCATGAACTGAGTATCCTGTCGTCGGACCATCCGCTAGCGGCCTCACCAGAGGGTGTTTTATATTTATATTGTTGAGGCCTAAGTATACTAAAGTTATGGGTTAATACAGCGATAAGTATGACCTAGGGTCGTTCTTCAAACTACAACGGGCATGGAATTAAGGATCATAGTTATCTTTGGTAGATTTAGCTGAGATTTTAATATTTGGAATTGGTTTTGTTTTGTTTTTATAATTAACTACAGAAATAAAGTAAAATAAAGGTGGTGAGGTGGCTAGGAGGACTATAAGATTAAACATGTGTTCACTATGATGACAGTTAATGCTATTGAGGGGTAGTTATTTTAAGTAAGGCTTTATGATAACTAATCCAGAGGTTCCCATCAACTCAAAATACTCAACGATGATCCACGAAGTATTATACCTACGACTTTTCCATGGCTTCCACGTTGTACTACACACTGAGGTGTTTCCAATGCTATACCAGGGGTTCAGTCGGTTTATGATTTTTCCTTTGCTATGTTGAAAAGTTCTTTGTTGTCTAATTTAGATTAAGATTTTATATTTCCTAATGAGCCATGCTCCTAGCCTATTATTTATTTAACGTAGAGTTGTCTGCAATCAGATAAATAACATGTCACAAAGATAAGAGCAGTGGATTGTCAACTATACCGGAAGTTCTCCCAAATATAGTAACCAATTTAACCGACAACCATCCTCTAATCCTATTCCCCAATCTCGGACATCTGAGATATCCGTATCATGACATGAATTGTTGAATAAACAAAAACATGAACAGGAGTTATCCCGCGGAATAAGTTGGGATGGTTTGTCTAACGGTCAGTTAAATTGTTCTTCATTATTTCATATAAAATATCATAACTATTCAAGCGTATTAAATTGATGTATGAAATTAAACGATATTTGAAAACCTAATCATGTATCCAATAATCAGCATTCAGACAAAGTGATACTAGCATACAAACCCTAAAGCAACAATCAAACAAGAACATGCAATAGAGTAGCGTAACAGTAATCAGTTTATTTTATGCAGAGTATCTGGATAAACGGTTAAGTCATAAATGTTCTGAAAGTTCTCTCTAAAACATTTATTATATGAAAATAAATCTAATCTATCTCTATTCCTAGGCTCCGTGTCTCCTCTCGATATATTTCAATCAGGAGAACAGCGGCCATGTCGAGTTCATCGATCATCAGACACAGAATAATTGAGGGACCTATTTCTAGCAATTGGCCAAATTCTATCAATAGGTGTCAAACCACAACATAAGTTGGATAGATAAACAATGGAGATTTATTTCATAGATTCAAATATAATTCAATATCATACAAGCAGAGTAACAGCATGATTTATAACATAACTACCCTAGCATAACGTCTATCATAGCAAACACAGATTTGTTTAGCCTATCATAATAATCTTATCATACATTCTTAAATAAGCATGACAAAAATATTTAAAAATAACGAAGAAAGATTATATAATAAAACCTGATAAAGCGTTTACAAATCTTGCATAATCGTAGCTTCGGAGCACCTCCGTACAATTTAGCTTAAGCGCTTTTAATTATACTAACTAACTACTAATTATTCTAGAGAGAGAAAGAAGTGAGAGAGAGATGGTAGGTTGAATGAGATGATATAAAATGGTGGAAGAAGCCTCATATTTATAGTAATTGCCCAACTGTATTTCTCAACCGTATTTTAGCTTCCAAATGCCCAACCATATTTCTCAAGCCATGGACCATATTTTTCGGCCATGGACCGTATTTTTGGGGTTCTTGGACGTATACGGGTGGCACAGCCCGTATACGGTTGGTACAGCCCGTATTTCGGCTAGTCGAGCTTCGTATTTTGGCCATAACTTCTTCGTTTCTTATCCGTTTGGAGCAATTCTTGCGTCCACGGTTTCGTAATTTCCTAATGAATAAAATGACACTAATTAGAGATGCTAACTCAAAGTATAGGTCACAGGTCATTAAAATGAATGTACGAGAATGTCGTTGATCATTTTTGCTCTATTTTACACGTTTTTGATCCATTTTAGTTGATTCTTGAAGCATCGTCTATATTTTAGCATCTATGATGAGTTTTAGTAAATAATGGTTTGTATCAAATGTTTTCATCAATAATAGGGCTAAAAAGGTGGAATAACTGTACGTAAAAATATGACTTTTTACGTGTTATCAATCGGCTATTTGTCTTTTGGATGCATTAGCTTGCTTTAGTTTGCTTTTGGCGGTATTGGATTGCTTTGGTTTGCTTTTGGCGCGGCTTGTTTTTGTTTCATCTGCTTTTGGACCGAGAATTTTCAAGTGCACCGGTAATTGATCGACGTTAGATGTCGATAGTTGTGATTTTGTGAAGAAAAGAAATTAAGGTACAAGAAAGAGAAGTAGAATGGAAAAAAATAGACGATTAAGAATAAAATTTGGATTAAGAAGAGTGACTTAGAAGGAGACTACAAAAAAGGATTGATTTAATTAGAAAAAAAGTGAAAGGAAAGAAAATTCGGCTTTAGAAGAAGAAATTAAGAAAAGATCTTTTTGTTGTATAGAACTAGAAGGCGACAAAAAATGGGATTGCATTTTTTTTTCAGAAGTATGAGAATTCAGAACTTGATTCGAAAAAAAAATGAACTATCTAAGTATCTAACCCTATTAGATAGATGAAACGATTTATAGTATTTTCGTTTTACAGATAAATAGGTAATTGAAACAAGTAAAAAGATATTGTTGGTAATAGAAAGACAGAGTGGATGGAGAATTGAGAGATTTTATTTATTTATTTATTTTTTATGTAAAAAGACTAAAGGTTTTTAATAGAAAAGTGGTAAGAAAGTTAAAAAGCATATACTTAGAAGGATTGCAATTGCAAAAGCTTAAAAAGAAGAAAGGAATTAATATTTTGTAGCATTACAAGAAAATAAAATCAAAGGGATATTGATATTTTTTTTTTTTTGAACCCATGTGAAAAAGATTATCGGTTGTAACTTTTTTTTTCTTTTAGCTAACAAGATGAAAAAAAACTGTGACTTCTAAAAAAAATAGATCGAACTGTAACAATAGAGAAAAAGGGATCAAAGTCAGAAACAAAAGAAAACAAAACTCTTACGTGAAAGAATGGAAAAGCAATGATGATCCCTCCGGATCATCAATGTTTAGCCGATGACTGGAGGATGATAACTTATGAACTATGTGCTCAGATCTTTGGCTCTGATACTATGTTAAACTATAAATAAGAACATATTATTGATTGAATGAGCTGATCAAAGAGATTACAAAAGACCTATATTTATAGACTATACTAAACTTGATGAATAAGAAACCTAAAAGGAAACTAATACTGATTATAAGCTAACTAGGAAACATATATATTATAAACTAACTAAGAAACATATATTATCTTCTTAATAATATATTCTAATAGTTTTCGTATTAATAATCTGTATGTCAGTGATTAAGTTTGTCTGAAATACGATCACGAGTCAGCGAGTACCATTTGATTGATTAGTTGAATCAGTGGTTATTCAGCGAGTTTGTAATAACTTAACATATACTGATTAGATCTTAGCTTTGGCTAAGATATGTTCCGCAATCAGTTTGGGTTGTAATTGTTCATCATTATAATACACTCTTCAGCTACTATTGCATCTTTATTTAAGCGCTTTAAATACTTATCTTATACTCTGTTTATTGTTTTCAAAATATAAACTGTTAAAATGATTATGAATTTAAACAAGTATTTGTATTCCCCCCTCCCCCCTCCCCGTCTACAAATTAAAGCTATATGTTTGAAACTTAGATTACTTAATTAATAAGTAACTTGAGACTAACAAGTCTTAGTTTTCGCCACATAACGCGAGTATATATATATATATATATATATATATATATATATATATATATATATATATATATATAAATGGAAACTTGACTCTATTTGAAAAATCAAATTTTACCAACATCATCTTTGATATGATGATAATCGCGCACTCAGTGAAATTTATCGCATAAAACTTAATTTACAAATATATTGAAGAGTAATATCGATCGCACCAATAATCACGCACTCAAGGTAACATATAATTCGTCTTGTTTCTACTCTTGTATGCTTGACTACTCTTGTATGCTTGACTAGCTAAAATTAAGGAATAATATCATATATTCCCCATTTAAACATCTAATTTACAAATTTTCCCAATTAAATATCTTAATATATTATATTCCCAATTTAAACTTTAAAACTCTCATATTTACCCAATTCAATAACTAAATTATAATTAGTAATTTATAATGCATCTTATCTTATCTTAATATAATATAAGAAACTTTTGATGATGTCATCAGACTTTCGATTAGCCAATAGGATTATTTGATATTATCAAATTACCTAAAATTAAGAATATGATGACATCATAAATAATAACTTTAAAAATAATTAATTTCATAATTACCTTGAATATAATATAGGAATTCTACTTTTACAATGTCATCAATTGATATTACCCAAATCATTATTTTTTATTTCTTAATTTATTTTATAATTTATCTGTCTATTTTATTATTGTTCACCATCTGTAGGTATTTTTTTTCTCCTTTGGCTCTACGTAAACTCATAGCAACATATATTCTTCTTTTACTTATTTATTTTTCCTTAACATTGGTGATTTAATATATATATATATATATATATATATATATATATATATATATATATATATTACGGGGAAATATTATGTACTGAAACATTACATATGTTTTGTAATGTGAAAAGTAAAACTTTTAAAATTTATCCCTTGAATTTTTAAAATAGACATCATTTGTCCCTGAATTCTTTGTCACAGTACAAACAATGGTACTATTTTCACACTATAAATAAGATCCCCATATATTACGATGGCAATAACGGTAAAATTTACTTCTCAAATATATTAATTTCCGATAATATAGCCACATATAGTACATTACTACACAAATATGCGTGCCATGTATATACACGGATATAAAGTTAGTTAATTATAAAACTAATGATGTGACACCCGGCAAATTAGGCAATCATTAGTACCTAAGATAGGTCATCATTACTTGTATTTAGTGTGAAATAGGACTAAATACAGTAACATTGTTTTGTATATTTCGTATATGTAATTAATTTTAACTACGTGATTTCAATCGGATAGAATCCGACTCGATAAATACGAACGTTGGTGAAAACTTTAATAAATAACATGAATCTATTTTTAATTAAATAGTAGTTTATTTACATTATATTATTATTGTACGATAATATACGAAAATATTACGTTTTGCATAAAACGTACCATACGCGACGAAAACGCGCGAATCGAACCTGACACCGAAAGAAACCCGTCAAATATTTTGAAAAGGTGCAATTAAGTATTTAAAAATATTTAGTCACTTTAAAATAACAATTAAGTATCAAAAACAAAACGCAGAAATTAAACGTTAACGATTAAAATCTAAAACGCGCGATTAATGTTTAACCGATCAAATAACGTAACACGAAATCGAGGAGCGAGTCATGAGCCCGAAACCCAAGAGGGGCCAAGCCCATTTCGGCCCACCCCAGGCCCAACCCCCCCCCCCCCCCCTTTGGCCCCCTTTTCTTTGACTCCACACCCTTTCAAACTTTCATACTTCACAAATACTTAAACTTTCTTTTTCTCTCAATTCTTTACTTTCTCTCTCAATCTCCAACCATAACCATCCCCACCACCACCATTCTCAGCCACCTCCAAGAGCTCTAGTTACCACCATCATCATCTACATCATACGAAGAAGAAGAACAAGCAAAGGAACACGAACCGAGTTACAACAACACCTTTCTTGCATTTTCGGCTCTAGTTCGACTTCCCCGTTGTAAGAATCTCTTCTAAACTCATTAGTTTTCCTTGGATAATGTTCATATACATGTTAGATGTTCTTTGTTGCTAATTATGTCCAAGATCTAAACCGAAAACCATTGGATAATATGAAAAACCGTTGGATAATGAAGTTAACCGCTGGACAAAAACTTAACCCGACTTTGATTCTATGATATCTAACTCATTTCTCAACCAAATCGAGTGATTCTTGAGCCTAAATCAAGTTTAGGATGTTAGCTTTCGAACCCATATGGTTTGGTAATTTTCTGAGGTCGTTTGGTATGGGAAAACAAATTTACAAAAGTAAGTGTCCGGACTGTCCTTTTGAATATAAAATTTGACCAACTTTGAGAAGGCATATCTCGAGATCTACAAACCCAAATCGACTGAAACCACTTGGAAAAGTTCACATTTTCGGTTACCTTTAAAAGTAGTACTATTTCGGTTTCTGAAGTTTTGTAAATCGTGAGATATAGACTAAAAACTGAGCAAAGGTCAGGAAATTGACCCACTGGACACATGTTTGGTTCTTGGACGATTTCATGACTTACAGTTGACCAAAAATTATGTAAAAATATGTTTTGTAAAAGTAAGACATAGGGGAATACCGTAGAATTTTCTTGGATTTTAATTCGAATTTTACCTAGTTAAATCGAGCCACGAAAAACGTATAAATATCGAAGAAACTACTCTAGGGACTGATTTTGCAACGAGTATAAAACGACACTTTCGGGTTAACCATAAAACGTAACTCTAATTTTTATAAGTTCTAAAAACATATTTAAGAGTCGTGTAAAAGTTTCGGGTCAAACCGAGCACATTTGACCAAGTTCCCGAACACGAAAACACATCAGGTGGTCTGTGTCGCAGTTGGCCCAAAACCATTGCGACACAAGCCCTGTATCGCAAAACTCAATCTCAGTCTATTAACATAGTGACACAAGTTCTGTGTCGCAATAAACATAACTAGCAGTACTAACTTGCGACACTACCCTTGTGTCGCAACACTTATAACTAACAGTATTAACTTGCGACACTAACCCCTGTGTCGCGCATCGATTTAAATTCACAACCTGCGACACCAATTCTTATGTCGCATAATTATCTGAAATCTACACACTGTGACACTACATCTGTGTCGCAACAATTCACAGCGACACAACCATTGTGTCGCATACAACCATTGTGTCGCATAACACAGTCTGATTTAGAAACATGTTTTCACAAAGTATCGATATCGCGAGATAACAACTATACTATATACGATACCATTCGTACACGCAATACATATACTCTTATAAGTATACAATGAAACAAAACATAATAATAATGTCTTCGGGAATGGTTATTACAAAACATCACCAACGGGCCGTACATTGTTACCAAACACAAACGATAAACAAACACTTGGACATAACTAGCTGCGTGGACAACTAGCATGAATGATCTTTTGAGACATTCACTCATACATAACCTTATGCGTTTAGGGCGCTAGAAGGTTACACTTTGGATATACGTTTATTGATTTAAACGCACGCTTTCAAGACTCAGGTGAGTCTCAAAGCCCCACTTTTACTGTTTTAACTATTGGGGTGAGAATACATACACTATTTTCATGAACACGAGTACAGATTGACACATATACGGATTGCATGAGTGTTTTACTTTCATAATCCACACATAAGTCCTCTACATATCATTGTTTCGTTACTATGGATCTTAGCGCGAGTTTTGAAGAATAGATCTACTTGGGATTGACCATCCTCGTCCGGGTTAGTAGCTCTAACTGGTCAAACGGGCGCTTTATTATTCGTTCATACGGGTGTTCAGGATTAGACACCTGCAGGAGGCAAACTCATATCGGTTAAGCTTCGGACTATGAGCTCATGGCAGTAGTATACATTTATTTATCGTAGTTTTGCGATACAAACAACATGGAAATCTCGTGGTTCACATTTATACTTTTGATAACTAAACCTATGAACTCACCAACATTATTGTTGACGTTTTAGTATGTATTTCTCAGGTTCATAGCAACAGTAGGATTCCTTCAGGGGGACCGCACACTAGAGTCGCATGATTTCACAATTGCATTTACTGGAGATTCCTTCGCATTACATTTTGTAAACTGTTATGTAATAGAATCTCCCGTTTTAAACGCGGGCTCTAGAGAAACAATATCTTGTGACATGTAAACAATACATTTCAACATTTTATATGGATGGAGTGTACTATTTTTCAAACGACTAATTTAGAGGTCGTTCGTTATATCCTTGTGTGATGATTACTAACTTCGTCGCGCCCCGCGTTAACTGCCGCTGCATCAAATTTTGGGGTGCGACGAATGACCATGTTACCCTTATCTTCTTCCCAAAATATTCGCAATTCGATAAACCCTCACATCATCATTCCTTTCGAATTATAAATTGTTCATTCGATTTGTTAGTTTTTTTACATAAATTTGATAAATGTGTCAATTAGATTTGAGTTCTTTCTTCAAAGCTCTTTAATTCTTGCAAGAAAAAATTAACTAAATAGTTTGGATGACAATTTTGTTGCCTCCGGTAATAAAAAAAAAAAAGATCTCGGTCAGTTAAATTGATTTGTATCTTTTTAATGGCACGGAGTCGTCGGTTCGGTCCGTCGATTTTAGCCATCGGCTATCCGACGCTCCATTGGTTTTGTTTGTGTGGGTCCGCGATGTAGCCGTTTGAGATATAAAAAAATTTAAAAATTAAATTTAAATTTAAAAATAACGGCTAGTTTTTCCGTTTTTTTATTAAATATTAATTTTTCACTATAAATAAACACTATCTTTTACCCATAATTCAAACTACAATTCTTATACATTTTACACATTTCACACACTACAATTCTCACTACTATCAACATTTTCATACACTACAATTCTCACAACTTTTACACATTTCATACACTTCTGTTTCAAACAATAAAACACTACAATTCGTACACTACACTATGTCTAAAAATAACAAATCCAAATACAAATCCAAAAAAGATGAACAAAATATTGAAAAAGATATGTGGCAAAATTTGTTAACAATCCGATAACAAACCAACATCCGCCTACGGGATCGTTCTCCACTCAATCAAACTATGCATCACCGTCTCAACCTACGGGATTTGCAAGTTTCGCACCCACTGCAAATCCTTATGAACTTTCACCCGATGACCCTCGAAACAACTACCAATATCAAGAGTAGTACCAAAGCCCACAATTTTCGCAAAGCCAACAATGGTCACCAAACCCACAATTTAGCGGATCTACATCCAACCCGAACCCGAACTTTGGATTTTCACATTATTCACCAAACACACCAAATCCTAACTTTCAACCCGCTAACTTCTCCGTACCTGAAACCCAACATTTAATAGAAAGTTCGGACGAGGCCGAACCCGAAGCCGAACCCGAGCCCAAACCCGAGACCCAAAACAACAAAAAGGGTAAAAGGGTTCAAATTAGGTGGAGCGATGATAACATCAAATAATATCTTATTTATATTATAATATTCCTTTATTTCTAAGCATTTTTATTGCAAATTATTTATATATATTACTGATTTCGTTTATATTTGCAAAAAGGTGTTTAAATTAAAGAAATAAAGAAAATGAACGAAAACGAGCTGAAAACTGAAGAAAATGAAGAGAAGATTAAAGATCATGAAGACTGGGCCTAGAGAGAAGATTAAACCCAAGAAGAATAAGTTATTGGGCCAAAGAAAAGATCAAGATTCGGATTTGTTAAAAAGAAGCCCAAAGAGGAAGCCCAGCCCAGCTGCAGAATATTCTGGAACATCAGTTCAGCCGGCAGTTGGAATATCCAACCGGCGGTTAAACCTAATCAGAAAGGCGGTCGAGCGCGCTGGTCAACCCAACTGGCGGTTGGATTCGCGATCCTGAAATCTATAAATAGAGGCCATTATCAACCCATATACTATACAATTAACATACGAATTAAGTAAACCTTAATTCGGTTCTAGGTTTAGAGGTCGACTAAAGGAGGTATTTGGAGGCTAGGAAGCTAGGGTTTGAAGGTTTTCAAACCTAACGAAGATCTAGTTCGGTTTTTGGATTTGATTCTTAATCTTTTTTATTTATTATGTGTAATAACATGTTTCTAGATTTGATTTGGTTTACTTTAAACATGAGCTAATTCTTTAATTGTATTTACTTAGATGAATGATTTTTAGATAAAGGTTTTATGATATGTTTATGTTGATTTAAGTTATGAATGGTTATTAAGTTTATTCGAAAGATTCATATTAATTGTGTGTTGATTAATTGTTTCTTAACGTAGTCAAGAGACTTATACTATAACTAACGTTTGTATAAGTTGATTGATTATTTGCAATTAAGTAATTTATTAGTTAATTGTGGCTTGAGACTGTAACCGGTAATAGGTTAAGAGAATAACAATTAATATAACCTAATTGATATGATAATTATTTAACCAATAATTATAGACTTACGTTAACACGAGATTGCTGAATGAATCTTAATGATCTGTTGATAGTATTAAAAGGATAAGGTTTAGGTTAATAACACGTAAAAGAAATTCTAGTGTATTCATGAGAATCTAGTATTAAGCTAAGGTTTATTAGGGATTAGTTAACCTTAACAGGAGGCTATCCATATTAGTTTGAAATCACCATAATAAACAATCAACAATTCAATAAACATATCTGAATCCTGAATCGAGAAATCACTATTTTTAAGTAAATACATGCTTCTCTATCTGATTACTTTTAAGTTACTTTCTATCTTTTTAATTGTTTAAGTTTTATTCGTCTTAAATTTAATACGTTTGTACGGAACTAAAACGCACCTCTTATCTATTTGTTATTTATAATTTTTAATTTTAGATTTAATTAATTATTTTAATTTACACCGATTCCCTGTGATTCGAATCGGTCTTACCTAAGCTATACTATAATACGAACAGGTATTCTTGCCTGGTTGTGTTAAAGTTAACTTTAGTATTTCCTATCAATTAAAACTTGTTATTTTAACTGCTACTTAACACGCATCAAGCGACGAGGAGGAAAGAATATTGGCAGAACGGTGGATATATTGTTCTGAAAATGGCGTTCAAGAAAACTCTCAATCAAACGAGAGGTTTGGAATAAAGTCCACTAGGGTAACAATTCTGTTGCACGGGTTAAACATAACCTTAACTCACTCACGGGAAACTGGAATAAAATTTCCCATGACACAAAAGTATTCCAAGGCATATACAAAAAATTTGCTGAGATTTGCCCTCAAAGCGGTGCCGGAGACGAAGACGTTTTAAATGCGACCGGAAAATGTTTTAAGTAACAAATAGACAAGCGTAAATTCATTTACGAAACATGTTGGGATGTACTAAAACATTACCCAAAATTCTTTGCTGAACCGGACGTAATGGGCAACAAACTTCCATTTCAACCCGAAGCCACCGATCTTCACGCGAACGACTTCCCGATGTCTTCGTCTTTTGAAGCAAATATGAGAATGTTGTTCCGAGACGACCCAATATGCCGTCCACCGGGGCGAAATTAGGCCAAAAGTTCGGCTTCATCGGATGCCGGTTCCTCTTCAAGAAGTAGTATACATTCCGAAAAACTTGAAACCCTTTCCGCGATTAAAAACAATATAAAAAAGCGGCTTACAAGGCGTTGAGTTTTCTTTGTAAAAAAATTCCAAAGTTTGCCTCAAAAAAGGAACTCATAATAATCAAAACGACTCGAAAAGAAGTGGTGGAACAATATCAAGACATGTATGGAGGACAAGACTAGAATGATGACGAAGACGAGGCCGAGGATACAAACGAAGCTGACGAATCGAACTCGGATTAGACTACTTTATTTTAATTCTAGTATTTTTATTTGATTATTGTAATGTTCTTTTTCTTTATTTAATTATTGTAATGTTCTTTTTTTTAATTATTGTAATATTTTTTTATTTAAGGGATAATTACATATATGCCCTCCTTAAACTACACAAATATCATATATACCCAATACGCTCTAAAAATATCATCTATTAGATCGAAGCCAACGGCTTATTCAGTTGGGGAACCGACGAACGTCGGCGAACCGACGCGGTTGGCACGGTTTCGTCGGTCATTTCGTCGGTTTAGGTTCTTCGAAGAAGAGACAAAGGGAGAAGGAGGGGAGGTGGGGCCCACGTGCGATTTTTTAATTTTTTTTTTAACAACTAACGGTTATATATCAATTATTTTGAAAAAAAAATTAATTTTTTTAACTTTTTTATCCAACCCCAAACACAATTCACATACATTTTTATCTTCCATTATCTCAATCAAATACATTATTCCGCCCAATTATTCTATACAATTCAACACTTTTCATTATCATTCTTTCACTGTCACTTCCAATTCAATCAAAATGTCTAACCCCAACAACAATGATTTCTTTCAAAATTTATTAAACACTCTTATTTACCCCAATTCACCTGCTAATTCATCTTCGGCAACTACCTCCAACATGTCACCAACCAGTTTCACATCATATCAATCCCAACCCCAACCATGGTATCCTCTACAATCACAATACGGCTACCAACCACCACAATTCGGCTACCAACAACCACAATACGGGTAGCAAACACTACCACAATACGGCTTTCAAGCTTATGCTCAATCACAATCCGGCCAACACTCACACTCACAACCCGAAACTCCTTTCCAAACACAACCTGAAACCCAAAATACCGTAGTATCCGAAGACAAAGCCGAGCACGAGGTTAATGTCAAGGTTAAAAGTAAAAAAAATGGAGCACAAACTAAGTGGATGGACTATGAAGTTAAAACATTGGCCGAGCGATGGGTCGACAATTCACAAAATCATATCGAAGGAAATTCGCAAGCCGATTCGCAATTTTGGAACAAAATAGTCGGAGACTAAATCAGTTAGTTGATCTTAAACGCACAAAAAGTCAACTAACGGGCAGATGGAAGAAAGTTAGAACTGACACAAAAAAATTTATCGGTATCTACAAAAAGTACAACGAGCATCGGCCAAGCGGGTATCAAGACGAGGATGTTATTAGGGTGGCAAAAGAACACTTCAAGCAACAAATGAAAAGGAACTTTATTTACGAGGTTGCGTTCCACGTAGTCAAAGACGTCCCCAAGTTCTATGCCGATCACGGAATTACGTACAATAAGCGTGCGTTCCAAGAAGATGACGTTCCAACAAATCTAACCGAGGACGAAACCGACGATAATCCGAACCCCGCCGACCTTGCGACTAATATGAAACGACTATTCCAAAACGACCAGCTTCGTCGTCCACCCGGTCGTGAAACAAGTCGGAAAAGTCAACGAAGTTCGGGTTCTTCGGATGCAACATCTTCAAGAAATTCGAGCGACGCGACGCGTGAGGCCATTTTGGAATCGGCAAGAATTTAACAACAAACTCTAAAAACTATACAAGAAGCGACGCAACAAAAAGTGGAGTTTGATAAACACAAGATGGTGTTAAAAATGTGAAAATTTATCCTACGGCGTCACACTGGGGACAACACGAAATTGCAATGTTCAAATATACTAGGAAAAATGTAATAAAGAAGTATCAAGACGATTTCAAAACGATGTTCGGAAAGGATACGCGACAAAGTGGGTTCTCCGACAACGACTAAATTCGTTATTTTAATTATCGTAATGTTTTTTTAATTATTGTAATGTTTTTTTTATTATTGTAATGTTTTTTTATTATTGTAATATTTTTTTTAATTAATGTAATATATTTTTTTATTTTAATAAAAGAGTTTTTATTTAATTTGTGTTTAAAAAATAAATGTTGGGATAAACTGATTTGGGTTTGGATTACCACTGATAAGTCTGAAGAGATCAAAAGATTACCACTGATAGTGAAGAATTACCACTGGTCGAAGATTACAACTGTTTGAAGAACTGAAGGTTAACACTGCTACGAAGATTACAACTGTTAGTTGATTTTGTAAGTAGTTTCCACTGTTTATGTAATTAAGACTGTTAGTGTATATAAGTGGTTAACACTGTTAGTTGTTTATACTTTTGAGACTTTCATAAACGAAGCAGTTACCACTGATGGAAGTTTGTTTCCACTGAATGTTAGAATGTGGTAGTTAACACTGTTTATGACTTTGTGATAAGAATGAGTTTGTTATAGAAGTTATCTAATTCCATAATAATAGGAGATTGTACAGGACTCTATGTGTTATAAATAGAGATCCTTAGAACCTAGATCGATATACGAATTAGTGAATAGAATAGCGCAGCTTCAAGGTGTAAACCCTAATACAAAAGTGTATTCGTCTTATTCATATTAATAAGATTGAGGCTTTGATTTAATATTTGTGTTTCGTTATTTATTGTTCTAAATATTTATCTTTGATCTTTCTAATATTATTGAGTGTTATTCCGCAACTTCTCAGTAATAATTCAAAGCTTGTTTAAGTTATATTTGAATAGAAGGAAATCGGGACTGTCAATAAATTAATAGTTAGTGGGTCCTAGAAATGAAACTAAAGAAATGATTGTTGGCGGTGTTTAGTTAGTTTTATATCAGTTTTGGTTGTGCTGACGTGGCGCTGAGCTGGCAAAACTGAAGAAACAACTGAAGAAATGATTTTTGGGAGTGGTCTTATATCCTTAGTCTTTTGTTTACAATCTTAAAACTGTTTATCTCTCTACAGTTTAACCAAACCTAAAATATGTCATTTATCATCGGATGTTAATTTTTAGAATACATAATTACATATAAAATACTTCATTGAATACCAATTGATTTAATTGATTTAAATCCACACATGCTAATTTGGAACTACAAGTCTACTATGAATAGATAAAGCAAATTGAAATGTAGTTTTAGTGAACGAGAGTAATTGGGGAAGAAATAGAACATGGCAAATAGACGACCGACCGACGTTCTCATTATTTGCTTTTAAGTTGTCCACACACATGTAATTTCTTCTGCGTACGAATTAGTAGTCAAACACTAATGTAAATATCTATCTATTACTCGTATGTATTTAAGAGATATATAACCATGTAATAGCAGATTGTGGTTCGATTCTTTTAGTGATTTTAAACGGTTTTTAAGAACCGCAGAAACATAAAGGATAAGGGTGTAATAGTAATTAACACATTTATCTTGTTTTTCCTGAATTTTAATGTATAACAAAATGTATGATTTGGGTATATGTGATATTTTTAAAGTGTATTGGGTTTATATGATATTTATGTGGTTTAGTGAGGGGATATATGTAATTATCTCTTTATTTAATTGTAATGTTTTTTATTTTAATGAAATGTGTTTTATTTTAATGAAATGTGTTTTATTTTAATTATTGTGTTTTAAATATTTAACTTATTAGTTGTGAGTCCCTGAAAAAAACTGACTGGCAGGGGCCTGTCGGTTTCTGTCAGTTTTGTGAAAAAGCAGATGTGGCTCTAACGTGACTCGTCGATTTCTGTCAGTTTCAGTCTACGGTTGAGAGGAGTCTAAGTGTATTGCTTGATTGGTACAACATCAATTAATATTTTTGATATGGGATTTAATAGGAAAAACAGTGTATGATGTAATCTTGTCTCGTCAAGTATGCAAGTCTTATTATTGTTATATTTTCTTTTGGCAATGTATATTACGTATTAGTGTAGAGGATATAATGGTCATTACCTTTACAACTAATTTTTCTTTAATATTAAAAGAAAATCATAACTACGTAATCTTTATAAAGGTAGACTCTTCTCGTGATCCTAAAATGTTTTATTCTTTTAAATAGAAGCTGTTGATCTTTCACTTCAAAAATTGATTACCTAAATAACAAATTAGAGGTTGCACAAAGACAAAAATACCCTGATAGTTTGTGATAATTACCCTCTTTAACCATTTCCTTCTCAAATACAGAGGATCAATTTATTTTCAAATTCTAATCGATCTTTTGAGCCGAGCCGACGATCAAAATCAAAAGCTTTCGCCTATACCTCTAAAAGGTAGAGCATTATGAATTTAGGGTTTTATTTTCTCCAATTCTAGATCAAAATTGATTTGAATATTTCTTTAAACTTTTGTGTAAATTCCTATCTCCAATTCCAGATCATTATATGCTAAAGATCATAATAATATATCTTTATCATCTTCATCTCCTTCGAATTAGGGTTTACTGCTTTTTTACAATTTGAAATCATGTGTCTTTCTTAAATTATTGATGACTAAAGTTATTCCGGTAAGATTGATTGGTTTATTTGAAGGTTTTGAATGGGGTTTTCCTATGACGTGAAGATGAAACCCTTATAAAGTTAGAAGATCTCATTTGTTCATCTTTCTCTATTTTTAATCAACGATCAAATTCGGGTCTCCAAGTTGTAGCATATAATTTTTGTTGATAGTCTACGGTAATTTCTGGTTGTTAAAGTTGATGCTATGATGTTGTTTGAATGTGAATTTAATTTACTCTTAAGTTTAAGTTAAAAAGTAACAATTCTTATTAACTACATTCAGTTAACTATTTTTAAACTATCTTTTTGACAATTAGAGCACAGCGTGTGGCTTGATTTTTGTCACCGTTTTCCGACGAGAACGCCGTCGGACGGCGTTCTGCAGCACCGGGACGACGTTCCCGATGGCATTCTCGCCCCGTTTTTCGGCCGCCGTCCTCTTCCGAACGCCGAAGTTGCCACGGTTTTGTTTTTTTTTTTCTAACGGATAGTTTATATTTAATAAAAATTTTAAAAAAAAATAGCCGTTACAAACGGCCGAATTTTTAAAAAAAATAATAATTTTTTTTCCTATTTAAACACACCTCAAATACAATCTCAAATTACAATTCAAATACTATCTCAAACACTCTTTCACACACACAATCTAAACAATCAAAAATTCATCCAAAAATTCTATTTTCTTCATATCATCTTCTTCATCATGTCGAACAACCCGAATAACTCGTACCATTTACAATCCACTTGGAACCCATTCACGAGCGAATGACAAACCTCACAACCGCAACAAAATCAACCATCTTTAAACCCACAAATTCAAGGTTTTGCCCCATACGCTTACAACCGACCGATGCAACCACCACCACAATTGTCACCCGATGAATACGCCCAATTTCAAATGTGGCGTCAAAGTCAACAACAACCTGACGTCCAATCCGTTGAAGACACCAACCCGACACCCGAATCATCCAAAAAAAACCAAGGGCAAAAAATCCAAAAAAGATTCACCGGCCAAAACCAAAAAAGTCGTTCCACACCGTAACGTTTGGGTACCGGAGGACGAGCTTCGTTTGGCCGAAAGTTGGATTTCGGTGTCCGAAAATTCACAACGTGGAACTGACCAAGAAGTGTCTTCGTTTTGGTATCTCGTTATGGATTCGTACAACGCACGGAATCCACCATTCCAACGAGGAAAAGACGCGTTGTTGTCAAAATGGACCAAATTAAATGTGGACTGCAACAGGTGGCAAGGCATTGGGAAAAGGCTTTCGGATCAACTACGGAGCGGTGAAGGCGGGGATGATTTGATGATCCGTTGTGACACGCAATACAAGTTGGAAAACGAAAAAACTTTCACAAGTTTGTTGGCGTGGAACTTTTTGAAGGATAAACAGAAGTGGCTACATCCCGATCTGTTTGTCGTCGGTAGACGAAATGTTCCAAGACGCCGCGAGACGGTCAATTTGGACTCGGACTTTGATGAACCACCGGAGCAAGAAACGCAAAACCCGAATGAGGGTTTATTTGGGGACGATCCGCATCAACGGCCGGCTGGAAAGTCAAGGAAACTGAAGTCTCAAAAAACCACTTCTTCTGGTTCGGCCGATTCCTCCCGTGCTTCGTTTGATGAATCACTCGCAACAACATTCGAAGGCATCCGATCCGACAAGCAAGGCTACTACAAAACGAAGGATCCCGAGGCCAAACTTCGAATCTTGTCTATGCCGACTGAGCATTTACCGCCGCAATCAAGGTTCATCTTGGAAATGGAGAAGATGATGATTTGCGAGACAATGGGATGGCCATACGACACGGGAGCGGGAGGTGGTGCTTCGGGTTCGGGATCGGGAGACTGATTTGTCTTATTTTATTTACTTTTGTATTTTAAATTTGTAGGACTTTTTAAATTATGTATTTTAATTTTAGGACTTGTAATTTTTTTTTTTAATTAATTAAATCTTGTTTTATTTGATTTATTTATTTTTATATATTAATTTATACAATTATAATCATTAAAAAAACATATAAAATAAATATTAAAAAACTCCAGAACACTGTCCAGAACACTGTCATCACACCACAAAATCCTCAATTACAACATTCTCCAGAACACTGTCCAGAACACTGTCCAGAACACTGTCCAGAACACTGTGGTGACAGTGTCACCACACCCCGTGCTCTTAAGCTTTGAATTTTGGGTGTTTGGTTATATTTTGTGAACTTGTGTAAATATTGTAAAGCTCATATCTTTGTTGCTGCCCATAAGTTAAGTATGGTTAACTTCTAGAAGAATCAGGTAAGTAAGTTTGCTATGTGTCTATGTGAAATCAAATATTCATGTCAGAAAACTATTTGGATATAACAGCTTTATTGTTTGTGATATTGATGTCAATTTCGATCTGCCGTTGTCAATTTAAGTTATATTTCGTCTCATACATATCAACTGCAGAGTGAGCGGTCTGTGAACCAAGTTTTTCTATATGATTTAAAAGTGGGGTGGGTCGTGTCGACCCACCAACACCCGTTCTTTGCTATTTTATCTTAGAACTTGCATAAATTACTTATTGATATATCGAATATGATAAACAAAACACCTTTCTTACATGATTTTTTTTTAATAACGCAATTTTGAACTCATTAAACAAGTTGTTGAATGGTTGACAGACAAACAGTGGAAAGAGGTTGTTACAGTATCTCCCCGTTGAAAAGAATTTCGTCCCGAAATTCAATTCGTTCCATTGGTTGCCGATGTGCTTGGAAATAGGTGAGGGGGTTAACAACTTCTTTCAGAGTTAGGCGATTTCCGGCGAGTTAGGCGATTTCCGGCGAGTTAGGCGATTTCCGGCGCCCGGTCATGATTTGCACCTTCTAGTCCGGCCATTGTGTTCCCTGTGTGCTGGTTTCTCTCTTTGTTCGTGTTCGGGTGGCTTTCCGGGGACTGTGGTGCCCATCGGCTCTTCGTGACCGAACTCCGGCGAGTTAGTTTGCACTCTCTAATCATGAAAGAGAGTAACAATAAAAAGAAAAAGAAAGTGGCGAAGACTTCTGGTTCGAGGGGTACCGGCGCTCATGAGGAGTCGGGTTCAGGTCTTTCGAAAGTTCCGAGATTGGATGGTGCAGAAACCCTGGCGCCGTTACTGTTGCAGGATGAAGAAGAAGGTGGCGACACAGTAAGCGACACAAGCCGCAACCCAAACCCTAATTTGTTTGGCAACACAACTGTTTTCCGTAATTCTTGCGACACTAACTTGTTTAGCGACACAAGCTTGTTGTGTCGCACCCTTCCCAGTTCTGGTAGCGACATTATAGGCGACACAAAAGGCGACATTGTTAGCGACACATCTCAGTGTCGCATGAGTGAACTCCACGACTCTCAGGGTGCTAATCCTGGTAATCCTCGTTCTGGGCTCGCTGCCCCCGCACCCCTACCGAATTTACCGCGAAGTTCGATCCGGGCGACCCACTGTGATGATCTTGGAATTTGGGCTGAAAACTTACTTGCTTCTATGCGTGGGAATCAGGTTGGGGTGCAAGACCTTTGTAAATTCCCTGATTCTCGCCCTGGTGCGGGTGCTGAGTCCAGTCACTTTGGAAATGCTGTAAGTCAGGTCGGGATTAAATATCCCTCTGAAATCCCTGATTTCTATGATGTTAATGGTCGAGAAACGAAGGAGGGTTGTGAT
The DNA here is from genome assembly GCA_963930675.1 of Gnaphalium uliginosum. Lineage (NCBI taxonomy): Eukaryota > Viridiplantae > Streptophyta > Magnoliopsida > Asterales > Asteraceae > Gnaphalium > Gnaphalium uliginosum. The sequence goes on from OZ005681.1 coordinate 37,247,644, forward strand.
GCTGACATGGCCGACAAACAAGTTCCTAATGGTATCTCTTTCGCTACTAGTGGTATTGAAAGGCTGAAAGCGGCTACGGTTGTTGTTCAACAACCGGGCCAAAATCAACCCATTCTTGGAAATAAATCCTATGCCTAAGCTGCGAACCATGTTATTAAGCAGAAGGTTAATTTCCGTGCTTTGAATCTGGAGGCTCCTGATGGTAGTGACGTGGATGTGGAGATCCCTCTGGCCACGATTGTTGAAGCAAGCAAAAAGTACTCGAACACTCTGTACGGGTACTTTATTGGCAAGAGATTAGCTTTCCCCGTGGTCCAAAACTATGTTATGAATGTTTGGAGGAAGTTCGGTATCGAGAAGGTTATGATGCACTTCAACGGCTTCTTCTTTTTTAAATTCTCTTCGGAGCATGGTGTGAATGAGGTTCTTGAAGGGGGCCCCTGGATGATTAGACTGGTCCCTATTATGTTAAGAAAATGGAATTCTGATGCTGATTTAGCTAAGGAGGATCTTTCAAGGGTGCCGGTGTGGATTAAGCTCCATGATGTTCCGCTTTTGGCTTTTAACGAGGTGGGTTTGAGTGGTATTGCCACCAAGGTGGGGACGCCTCTCATGCTTGATTCCTACACTAGCACCATGTGTATTGAAGCTTGGGGCCGTCCTAATTTCGCCCGTGCCATGGTTGAGGTTGTCTCTGGGACTGAGCTAAAGGAAACTGTTACGGTTGCTATTCCCAAGCTTGAGGGGGGTGGTAAAACTCTTTATTCGGTTAGGGTGGAATATGAATGGCGACCGCCCAGGTGTGGTACGTGCAAAATCTTTGGACATAAAGATGCTGAATGCCCAAAGAATGTGGTTGTTGTTGAAGCCCCAAAGGCAAGCAATCCAGGTTTTGCTGCCCCTAAGAAGACTGCTCGTGGCCCTATTAAGCAGATTGGGAAACCTGGTGATGGGTTTTCTGTGCCGAAACAGAGACCAAAGATGTTGTATAGGGTGAAAGACTTGGGAACTGCTTCCAAACAGGCTCCTAATGGTCCCTGTCCGAAACCGTCTTCCAAGAAGGCTTCGGGTATTTCTAAACCCTTATCCTTGGGCAACCGCTTTGGGGCTCTGAGCAGCGATGAGATAGAGGATGTTCCGAGGAATAAAAATACCCAACAGGGGGATGGTAACGGAGATGGCCCAAACCAGCCTGGTAAGCTCAAAGGGGCGATTAATGGTGGCGATTCTGATGCTGATGATTCTGAATCTGACATTGAGGAAGTTCACAATGAGACGGCAGACTATATGAAACTTCCCAAGGGTGGGTCCTTTTCGGAGGGGGCAAGCACTCCCAAGGCCTCTATTTACCATGGTTAGTCTCGCATCATGGAATATTAGGGGTTTGAACCGTGCCCCCAAACAAAAAGAGGTTCAGCAGGTGATTAGTGAGAATAAGTTGTGCCTCTGTGCCATCTTGGAGTCCCATGTTCATGTTTCTAATCTCACGAGTATCTGTTCTAAGGTTTTTAGGCGGTGGAGTTGGACGTCTAACTCCTCTAGGAGTGTTAGCGGCTCTCGCATTATTATTGGCTGGGATCCTGACCGGGTCGACCTTATGATCATTTCCTTCATGGATCAGGTTATGCATTGTCAGGTTCGGGTGAGGGATAGGGATCAGTCGTTCTATTGTTCCGTCATTTATGCGGGTAATGCTTATTCCCATAGAAGGGAGCTGTGGGATAATCTTCGCCTGCATAACAGGTTTGTTGGTGCTAAACCCTGGACGCTTTTGGGCGATTTTAATGTCATTCTTAATCTGGAAGATTCTTCCTCTGGCCCTTCCAGGCGCTCTACCTCTATGCGCGAGTTCAGGGAATGTGTGGAGGATATTGGGATTGTTGATGTGCAGGCCTCGGGGCTCCACTTCACTTGGAATCAGCGACCTCAATCTGACTCGGGAATCTTGAGGAAGATTGATCGCATCATGTGTAATGGAGATTTCTTGGGCGCCTTTCCTGGGGCCCGTGCTTTATTCCAGCCTTACAGAATTTCTGATCACTCTCCTGCAGTTCTCTCTCTTCTGGTGATTCAAAAGCCTCGGGTTAAACCCTTTAAATTCTATAATCTGCTTGCTCATAAGCCTGAATTTAAAGATATTGTAATTGATGCGTGGAAGGAGGAAATTGTGGGACATGCTATGTTTCGGATTACTTCAAGGTTGAAGAGACTGAAGAAGCCCCTTGCCTCGTTAATGAGGGATCAGGGTGACCTCCATAAGAAGGTTGTTAAACTTCGCGCTGAATTGGACGAAGCTCAGAAAGCTCTTGACTCTAATCCCGACTCTGCTGCGCTGAGAGAGGAGGAGAGTCTCTCCCTTCGTGCTTTTAATGCGGGGGTCATTGATGAAGAACGATTCCTGAAGCAGAAAGCAAAGATTGAATGGCTTCGAGTGGGGGATTGCAACTCTAAATTTTTTCATAACGTGGTTAAGGAAAAAGCGAATAGGGGTCGGATTGAACGAGTGCATGACTTGGATAATGTAGTCCATGAGGGAGACTCGGTGCCTATAATCTTTGTTGACCACTACCAGAAATTTTTGGGTTGTGCTGGTGATGCTTTGCCGCTGGATAGCTCGGGGCTTTTCTTCCGCAAGCTCTCGAGATCCAAGGCTGACTTGATGATTCGTCCAGTTACTAAGGATGAAGTTCGGGTGGCCTTGTTTTCTATTGGTGACTGTAAGTCCCCGGGGCCAGATGGTTACTCGGCATCCTTCTTCAAACGGTCGTGGGACACTATTGGTGATGACTTGTTCTTTGCGGTCCGGGATTTCTTTGTTAATGGCCAGATATTAAAAGAAATCAACCACACTGTTATTGCCCTCATCCCGAAAGTTTCCTCCCCTAGTCGGATTAATGATTTTCGACCTATTTCCTTGTGTAATGTCTTGTATAAGTGCATCAGCAAGTTGATCACTAGTCGTATCAAGGATGGGCTGGAGGATATTGTGAGCGACAATCAATCTGCCTTCATTCCTGGCAGGAGTATCTCAGATAACATCCTCTTAACCCAGGAGCTTATGAGATGTTACCACCTTAATCATGGTGCTGCTCGCTGTGCTTTTAAGATTGACATTCAGAAAGCTTACGATACTGTGGATTGGGGTTTTCTCAGGACTATCCTTCATGGCTTTGGCTTCCACCCGGTTATGGTGAATCTGATCATGACTTGTGTGTCTAGCACGTCCTACTCCCTCAGTATTAATGGAGGTGTGCATGGGTTCTTTAAAGGAAATCGAGGTCTGCGGCAAGGGGATCCAATGTCTCCTTATATCTTTACTCTAGTGATGGAGGTGCTGACCCTACTTATCCGGAGGAAGGTAGACGGCTCTACCTCCTTTAAGTACCATGCGAGGTGTGAAAATCTAGGGCTTGTTAACCTGTGTTTTGCAGATGACTTGTTTCTCTTTGCGCATGGTGATCTGGAATCTGCTACGGTTCTTCATTCTGCACTGAAGGAATTTAAGGAAGTCTCGGGCTTGATCCCTAGTATCCCGAAGAGTACTGCTTTCTTTTGTAATGTCCCCGACTATGTGCGGCAAAGTATCCTCCACATCATGCCTTTTGAGGAAGGCACCCTTCCGGTTCGTTATCTCGGGGTTCCCCTCATCTCCTCTAGGCTTGTCAAATCTGACTGTAAAGTCCTGGTGGAGAAGGTTCGGAATAGGATCGGGGATTGGAAGAATAAGGCTCTCTCATTTGCTGGTCGTGTCCAATTAATCTCCTCTGTTCTCACATCTCTTCATGGATATTGGGCATCTATGTTTATTCTTCCTGCCTCTATTATTGATGATATTGAGAAGCTTATGAGGGGCTTCTTGTGGTGTCAAGGCCCAATGAAGGCTGGTAAAGCTAAGGTGGCATGGGATGACGTATGCCATCCAAAGCGTGAAGGTGGTTTGGGGATCCGTCGCTTGAGTGAATGGAATATCTCTCTCATGGCCAACCACATTTGGAGTATCCTCTCCAGAAAGAATTCCATCTGGGTCAGATGGGTGTATGCTTACAAACTTCGTGACCGCAGCTTCTGGGATGTCCCTGCTCAGAGTAGTATGAGCTGGGGTTGGCGAAGCCTCCTACGTATCAGGGAGGTCGTCCGGCCGTATTGCTGGTATAAGATTGGTAATGGGAGGTCTGTGTCGGTTTGGTATGACACGTGGTGTCACCAATGTCCCATTGCCCGCATCTTTTCCAGCCTCCGTGATATTACTCGCTCGGGTTTCTCAATATCTGATCCTGTTGCTGATCTCATTGACGGTGACTCTTGGAGATGGCCGGCCGAATGGCGTCAAAGGTACCCTTATCTTTCTCAGGTTGAGGTCCCTACTCTTTCCTCTCTGCCTGATAAGCTTCTGTGGCGCGACTCGGCCGGAGAGTTCCTCGATTTTCGGGCTGGTCAAGTTTGGGAATCCATTCGGCCAAGAGGTAGCGTGGTGGACTGGGCTCCTGTTGTGTGGTTTTCTTCTTGCATTCCTAGGCATGCTTTTCACCTGTGGCTCGTCTTAAGAGGCAGACTGAAGACCCAAGACCGTATGAGGCAATGGGATGTTGGCCCTTCGGTTGACTTAGCCCTGCTGCGTTGTCAGCTGTGTGGTTCTTGCCATGACTCTCATGCTCACCTGTTCTTCGAATGCTCATTCTCCTCCCAGGTTTGGTTCAGGGTTATTAATCATGCGAAGTTGCAGGTTATGTCTGACTGTCTTGAAGTTCTTATGCCCTCCTTCCTATCTGCCACAAGCTCGAAAAACATTGACCATGTGGTCGCCCGTCTGGTGCTGGCGGCATCAACGTACTTCATTTGGCAAGAACGGAACTTTCGTCTTTTTGACAAAGGCAAAAGGTCCTTTAAGGAGGTGGCTGACGCAATCATCAATACGATAAGGTTAAAGCTGGTTTCCTTTGCCTTCAAACCCTCGTTTCGTGCTCTCCGCACTATGGAGAGATGGAAGATCCCGAAAGGGGTGAGTCCTTCGTCAAGTTAATCCTTTCTTCATGCGGACGCAGTGGTTTATTGCTTGGCTAGAGTCTTGTTGTTGTTGTTGCCTCATGGTTGTGTGGCCTCATAGTTGGGCTTTGCTGGTTGTCATACTCAAGGCCTGTCTTGTGTATGCGCTTAGTCTTTCCGTCTGTTAGATTAAGTCAATGTGGTTCTACCACATTCTTTGTACTTGTATTGATTATCATTTTATTCTAATAATATTTGCCGGGGTATTTTTTCCCCTTTATAAAAAAAAACAGTGGAAAGAAGGCGCGTGTAGCAAGCCACTGTCTTTGGAGAATTGGTCTCAAACTGGTTTATAGATAGGATATGATTGAGTTTGGTATTAATATTTGAGGTACTACCAATTGTTAAGTGAACTCTAGAACACTCGTGCAATCTATTTCTTCATGGTAACAAGGATTAAGTTGGAAGTTTAGTCTTCAATTCCAACTCCATGTCTTTCACTATCACGGGTTTAGAGAAAAGTCAAACTCGGTGTATGTATCTTTGTGAACGTTAAAGTATATATTCATCTCTAATTTCATCATACTTTATAAACTTCAGACATATACATATTTCCTTTCATTAATAATATTACTGCAATGTCAACCGCAAATATACGTTAATTTAAAATTTACGTAATAAAATATAAATATTAATATAAACTTTGTATTAAAATCATGTAGTAGCCCGCGAATTCGCGAGTTATAATCTAGTGCATTTTAAAATATTAGATATTATTAAATTGTTAAATTAATAAAATGGGTAAATATGAGAGTTTTAGAATTTAAATTGGGAATATATGATATTAGGGTATTTAGTTGGGAAATTTTAAAATTTACATGTTTAAATGAGGATATATGATAGGATAAGGTTCAGATGACAATCCCTATTTGAGAGGCAATTAGGTCTCCATATCAGCCATTGATTTTTTTTATCCATAGTCTAAATTTACTATGTAAAATAAAATGCAGGAAATGACTTAAAATGCGGTAAATTTAAAATGTGAATTTGAATTATTGATAAAAACAATTAATAACTAGAATGAATTATGTTAATTCTCCCTCTCAAACCGAGATAGCAAACCGAGATAGTAAGACATTATCCCTAAAAACAATGATTCTAGTGTTTTATTTCGTATTCTTGTAAAATTCTAAATTTATATTATATTTTTTTAATTATAAATAAAATTAAAACCGATAATTGCATTTCACCAAAGCCTTTATCCGTTACGTCAACGGTGTCGTTTTTGCCGCTACCACCGTGAATCGGTTATAACCGTGGCTGTCGGTGTAATATATTACAAACTCTTCCTAATTTCATATTTTGGTGAGTAAGTCCAGCAATTATTTTCCAAATAAAATTAATTACAATTATTATTATTATTTATTCAACATATTTTGGTAATTAGGGGTAACCATATTCTCTTGACGATTTGAATTTCAATCTAATCGAATTTGATTCTCAATTTTCAGTTTTATAATCAAATGCTCGGATCAGAAGAATGTCGCCAACATTTGCCGTAACGCCAAAAAGCTCTGCTTATTTCTCCGCTCTAACACAAGAGATCGATAAAAAGCTTCACAAGGTTTGTAAATTGACATCAATTTTTATTTTATTTGATCGTATATTTCATATCCGTTGATCTGTTTATATGAATTTGAATTTGTGAATTGCACATTTGATTTTATTTATGTATGAATTTTTCAGGCAATAGCTTCACCGAATCAGAGACGCGATTTATTACAAGCTCTGTTTGCTGATATAGCTTTAGAAGTTGATGATCGAGCCAAAGGTACTGAAATTATATTTATAAATTAATTTATCAATATTAAAAAATTGATACATGCAAGAGGTAATTGGGGATAAATATATTGAGGATATTTCTTATTGTTAATAACTAAATTTGATCGCGTTTAAATTGTTTAGATACTTCATTGAAATACTTGTAGTCGTCATCATTATTTATTCGAAGGAGGTAATTGCTGTTTGTCAACCTACTTCCATGTTTGAAACTAAAAATAATAATAAGCATATGCCAGATCATTAGCTAACATAAAATTGCTGTTGGAAAAGGGGGAGCGTACTACCTAACACCTAGAAAATGGTAGGTAATGGTTTGGTTTGCATGATGGAACTTAACTAGTATAAAACTTGTATTACGTTTGCACAAAACCATTTAGTGCAGATTTCTGATTTTTTTTATTGAATTACCTGTTAAAACAAAGGATGTGGTAATTTAGTTATAAATAGTGATAGTTTAAAATGTTTGATGGATTTGGTATAAAAACATGGTATGACTTCATAACGATCATCTGACAGTTTATGAATTTACATCACTATCCGATCTTGCTGGTACCACTATAGTAAATCTAAGTAGATCTCAAGCATGTTACGGAAAAACATTACATATATTTCTACAGAGTATAATGGATCTTCTTGCTACGTCTTTTCATTTATAATGATTGATGTTTGTTATGACTTATGACATTGTGAATTTGGTATATAATAATATTATAGAACACATACTCTTTTCTTACGTGCTCCTTTTCATACTTTCTTCATTGTTTAAAACTGGAACCGTTCATAATTAAGGTGCTAATATTTTTAGTTATATACACATGAAATGAGAAGAAAACTTTAGGGTGCAATAGTGCAACGTCTAAACTGTCATCTATGGACGTTATGCCATTTCATTGTTATCCAAGACTTTATTATGTTTTTAGATGTCTCTAATTTCTATGCAATGTACTTGGAACAGATATAATTCTTGGCAGAGAAGATGATGCAACTTCTGATTCATGGATAGAAGTTAAGGTTCCCATATGTTTTTATGATGTGCTTGCCGATCATTTTTCCTTGGAACCTGAAAATGGGAAACCAATTCTTGTTTTAATTGTTCAACTCTGGAGCCAGCCATTTGCCTCTCATATTTTTGCCCTTCTCTTCCATAAATGGGTAGGTCACTTATGCATACTGCTAGTCCGCTACTTTGTTATATAATTTATTATGTAGAATTTCACTGGATACCAAGGACTAAGTATATTTCAAGTCACTAATGATGTTGTGATAAGATTATTTAAACTTATAATATTTGGTTTCATCCAACACTTTTTTGTGTAGATTGTAAACTTTATCAAGTCGGAAGACTTATCAAAAACTTGTATTTTAATCATCACTAATTCATGCGAAAGGCTTTAATGGTAATTGTTATTCAGACTGTCCATTCAAAAAGTCCCGACAAATCCTTTAAATCATTCCGGTCTTTGATTCATACAGCACTAAATCATATTGCTTTATCCAACAAACCCTTTGTTGAGATACCATGTATAATTTTTCTTCAGTCACTATCATCATTATTAGTATACTACCAAAAAGCTGAGAATCATTCATTTGTCCTTAACCATTCATTGTTTGAAGCAAATTTCAATTTTTCGGAATTAAAGTAGAAGAAAATATTTTATCTGGGATACGTCTATTATTTCCATCTTTATGGCTATATTCATCATTATGGATGTTCCTGTTTGACATTCCACTGTCTAAATTTACCGATTTACGTTCATCTTGCAGTTATTTGAAGTTGAACTTGATAGCGCGGATGTCCTCCTTCGTTACTCTTCAGCTCTTGTGCAAGGTGCAACAAATGTCTTTTGGTATGTTGTTTGCATTTTAATTTCTCATTAGGTTTACTCAATGCAGCTTGTTAGTTACCTATATATAGAAAAAATCGGGATAATAACATAATACATATTTAATTCTGTCAACTTTGTATTATTATGTGTAGGATTGATGTCCAGACAAATACGAAACACTTCCAGAGTCTTTTCTCAGTGTGAGGGCTTCTAGTTTATACTATTTTTATGACCAGCCTTAATGAGCCTCTTCAGTGACACAATCTTTTATTTGGTTTCAGTATCTTCTTGTGGATGTTGCATTGGTACCCGAGAGGTTGAAAAAAATCCCGTTGCAGGTAAGATTTTTCCTATAAGTATGTTAAGAGGTAGTTGGGGTGGGGGTGTTTGAAAGTGATTACGTTTGACATGCTTCTGCTGTTTGAGGTTGTAATAATCAAATAGTCAGTTGTTTAAATGTTTGGTAAGTTCTTAATATATAAAATGGCATCTTTGTGAAATATAGTTGAAACTAGAAACAGTTAGTGAAGTAAAAGTATCTCAAATTAGGTTAAAAATAGGGTAATTAAGTAAATATATATTATCCTTAAATTATCATGTTGTTAGAAGCAGAACCTATTGATGAAAACTTAAAAAACTATTAATTGAGACTTCAAATTGCAATGTCATATACTCAGTTCCAAAATGCAAATCTAAACATGCCCTTAGTACATACAGAAACGCTTATTGTTTAGAGTATCTTACAGATAAGAATGCATTGTATTTGTCTTTTGACAAAAATAATGTTATCTTCATGATCTGCAGGCACAGCGAGATCTCTTTAATCTCATTTCAAGATTCATATTCCTTTATAATCTAGGTACTTTTTAATTGTACATCTACAGATTTACTTCGTTATGAACTGAGATTGTGCATCAAAATGTATTGTATGTGACCTCAATGTTTTTTACAGTTGACAGAATCGAAAGCTTTTTAAAGAATTTTCCGGTGTTTCCAAATGCTTTCTTAGTAGGGGGTCCTGCAGACATTTTCGTTATTGAACTAGCTGATCAGGTACCACCAAGAAACTACGTATTTCATGAATATATCATGTTTAACGAAGTGGAGTTTTAATATGTTCTAAATGAAATTGGTCATTGGGCAGCTTCAAAAATTGAAAGTGGAACCTGTGTTGTTACATTATCTGTCCCACATTAAAGTTCTCCAAGGTCTGGAATTGAGAATGACTACAAGCACCAGACTTAAGACATGCTTGTACAGCTTCACTTCTCCTGGTGGTCCAATGTATCCAACAAGAGCTGTTCGTCATGCAGCCTGGGATGCTCTGGATTTTCTTTTCCCGGTGAGTAAAATTGATCTGATATTAACTATTTTTTACAGCATATAATAATGAAGTAAAATCAGCATAAGCTATTAAATCTGTTAGTTAATTTTTGCTGTAAGATTCTTAAAATGCTTCCTAGGAGCAGTTGGATTCTACCAAAAGCTGTTGTGTTATGATAGTAGTATAGTACCAAATGGATAGGTTACCTGTTTTCTGTTAAGTCTACTTTTTAAAAACGCCCACCCTTTATACTGTGTACTCGAGTTGTTTTAGGGGAGAAAAGAAGTGAAAGGAAAGGAAATATAAATGACATGTAGTGTATGCTGTTATGAATGTTTAACTTATGATAAAAGTAAGTTGTGTTTGTTATTTTGACTTTGTATTGTCAACATTTCACATCAATAAATAATCCCCGAAAACTGCAATATGATTACACAATTTCAATGCCACAAGCTGCACGTTGAGGTGCTAAAAAACTGCACTTTTAGTGCAAAAACCAGACATTTCAATGCAAAAAAAGGAAATAAAAAAATACCCCTGCACATTTCAACGCCAAAATACTGCACATTCCAATACCATATTTGACTGTACATACCAATACCATATTAGACTCCACTAGCACCAAAAATCAACAGACCCACCACCTATTCAAAGGGCTTGGCTCTCTTGTGTAGATACAGCCTTGTCATCCCAAGCCACTTGTTTTTCATCATCTTGTACCACTGCTTGCAGCACCTCCTCTTGAACCCGAAACTTAAAAATTAATGAAGTAATGCTTGCAGCAGCAGCTTAATTGCAGTTCAAAATCCAATTCTTCAACCAAATGTCCGTACAATCTTTCAGTTCAGCTGACGCAGAGGCTGTAGGAAGCACATAGCTGCAAAAGGCGTAATTAAGCTACATGTAGTATTGGTATCTCTTGTGTTAGTGTGAGAAACAAAACAAAAAGGATACTGGATAGACCAATGATACTTAAATCTAGCTTAACTTTCGCCAAATTCAGAGAGTTTTTTATTTCAAGACCAAGAATATGTAACCCTTCATCTTCTAGGAGTCATAAATTGTAAAACAAAAGCATTTGAAGTAGCCTAATGCAGTTGGAAGATTATGAATAAAAATACTTAGAAAGGTTTTGGGATTCTTTGTCCATTTCGATACATGCTTTGATCATTAATCAGTGTTTCAAAAGAACTGCATATATTTCTTCTCCTATTTTCCCTAATTGAGGAATATTCCATTTAAATATACTATGAAAAGGCAAGAGCTAACTAGGTTAGGACAGCAGTGACCAGTACTTTTTCTTGCCATGGTCTTGAGTGAAACATCTTTTGCCTAAACATGAAATGGATACCAACTTATCTTTTTTACCCAAAGGATACAAGTTGTGCATTTAAGGGATTTAGCTCAATTGCACACTGCACAAGCAAATATGTTGTTACTAAACTCACTGGGTTAGTTTAAAACCCTCACTTTTTCATACAATCTATCCATAACAGTGACAAAGAGAAAAGCTTCAAGTTATGTAGAAGAACTGCTTATTGGATGAGATCGGCCCTAAGCTTGTCATTAGGGGTAGGGTAGAACTACTATGGTTCCATTGGTATGAGGGGACACCACATGTTTTACGGATTGTTATCATATATAAAAATATGATAAAATGTACATGTACAAAATGCATATTTCGCACTGTGAATCCTAAAAAAATGAACTCATATGGGTCTGGTTAATTCGCTAACTTATGTTAACAACATATGTGCCGCAGGTTTCAATTTCTGCACAGGTATATTTGTTTGCTTCATTATATCTAGGGCAAACTGTTGATGAAGTATAATTGAGTTATCATTTTCTACAGAGAAATTCGATGATACAATGATCAATGATTCAATGCTTGTCTGTGATCTACAACATCATTCCAGTAAAAAATCTCTTGAACGTTTATCATTTTTTTCTACCTTCCTTACAGTGATGCTAATAGGCAAATGATATAAGTTATACTGTAACACATCTCGCATCTCGACTTATACATAATTTAAGACTATTAATTCACTTTACGTATATGTTATGGAATATTGCAATATGTTTTTTTGTAAGGCCACTTTCAATGTTTTGAAGCTGAGGTCATCGATCTGAGTATGAAATCTGTTCTGCTTCTTCTTACTAGCTGGATCTTTTAATGGCATAATACTTGTACTTTGATTCAGGTGGGGCGATATCCTCGACACATCATTAGTCTCTTTTTTCGGTTAATGTATCCGTGGTACTGGCCATCTTCATGTTGGAACTTTCTCTTGTCATGCATACAAGCAATATTTTATTCCATCTTGAGGCTCATCTTTCCCCGCCATAAGTTAAGAGACCCCCATCAGTCCTAGTCATGGCGAGCCGATATACAGACAATATGTAAAGCTGATGTCAAATTACTCTTCGTGGCTCTAGACAGCCAGCTAACTTGTATTTATTTATTCACTGGAATCGCGCACACCTTTTTGGTTGTCGTGAGCCAATGTTGGGTTGTTGTATTTTATGCTAGTTATCCTCCTAAATGAGAAGAGTTTATGTGCATTTATTTCTTTGCAGTACTCATGTTTAAATTTAGTCTGGGAGCTTTTGAGCTACTAATGGTTACTCCACAGTGGCTTCAAAGCAACTTGATGTTGTATATCATTTCTTTTTTCTTTTTTCTTTTTCCAGTTTGCTGCAGTGCAGTTGTAGTCAATGAAATATATATATGATGGGATGATGAACGATTTTTTTTTAGGGAAGGGGAAGCATTATTCATCACGGGGCATTTTAACTTCGAAAATACAAATCTCACAAAGAACGGAGTGAAATTTAATAAATGTTAATTAAAATCGACGCTATGAATGTTAAACTTTCTTGATAAATTCTTTTTGCGGGTTATAACATCAATTTATGAATATTAGACCCAAAATTGCTAATATTCATCGTGGTGAATGTTAGTTACATTCATGGCGATGAATGTTAAAGTTAAAAATATTCTTCAAATATGTGATGTTTTAACATTCATCATAGTGAATGTTAGTTAACATTCATCACGGTGAATGTTAATAATTTATTAAATATATATTCATCAACTAATGTTATGACTTAAAAATGAAATTTTTCCGTTAATATATTCTTTATAGCATCGACTTTGATTGCTATTTATTGGTAAAAATAATATTTTTGTTGACATTTTGATTGGTAAGTGTAATATTATCCGTGATGAACATTAACGTTTCCCCCTTCCCTCAAAAAAAACATTTCCCTCTTGAACGCTCCCTATATATATATATATATATATATATATATATATATATATATATATAGTCAAAGGTTCAAATGAGAACCACAAGAAGGTACAGAACTGAGAGAACTTTTAAATTATAGAGATTTTAACATTTTTAATGATTCAATCACATATGAACATTGATGTAGATTAAGGTTAAAAGCAAAATAGTTTGAAAAAATATCAAAATAACCTTTAAAATCAAATTTATATTTTTCATTCACATGTGCACATTTGATATGAGCACATGTGAACACTTCATATATTTTATAGTTTAACATGTATTTTGTTGTTTTTAACTTTTGTTTGTCAATAATATGAACATTAAATAACATTTATATGTAATTTGTTGCGTTTACATGTATAAAAACAATGTAATTTAAAAGTTTTCGCAGTTATGTAACTTTTGTGGTTCCCGTTTGAACCTAACCCTATATATATATATATATATATATATATATATATATATATATATATATATATATAAGGTAGGGATCAAGAAAGAAACAATTTTTTGAGGGAAGTAGAGAAGTTAACCATTCGTTCGCGATAAATGATAATTAAAAAAACATTTGGAGAGACAAGTAATATCAATGATCTTCTTTTTTAATGACAGGAGTTTAACTTCGTCATTTCCAGTAATAACATCATCAGTGATTGGGTTGATCAGAGACCAGTGACTCAAAATAATGTTTTAGAGGTGAGATAAAAAGAAGAGACTTGAAAAATCGTTTAAGCTCTAGTACCATAAAAAGAATTATTATAGCTTTCTCAATAGATATACTTTTATTAAAAACGATATACAATCTGAATTAATGGTTTTTTTAGGGGCATCAACTAAGATCTCTATACTAAAAAAAGTTTTTTACATTTTTTATAAATTAAATAAGAGTATATCATTTGTGATGTTGACTAGTCAGCTTATAAAGTTCTTTAATTTATATTTATATAAGTTCAGCTTTTTTGTATGTATACAGATGACTCCTTTAAAATTAACAGCACAAAATTATTTATACAATTTTGCTACACAAATGATTTGTAAATTAATTAATGGCAGCCTAAAACCAAGTTGAATATGTTGTAGTGTTGTACCATTACTTCTATCTCAGTTCATCACTTTTGCAACTCGCTCAAACGCCGCTGCATTTTCACCCAAAATGAAAAACCTCCACCGCCACCGTCACTTTCTGCCACTTCCCCACCGTAATCCACCCACCGCATCTCCGTCGTACCACCACCACAACCACATTAACTACGACGAAACCCTAATTTCAACTCTCACCAACATTCTCCATAATCACAAGACCTGGAATTTATCATTCAACAGCAACACATTCATTTCAAACAACTTAAAACCACACCATATCGAACAGGTACTTCTCAAAACCCTAAATGATCCAAAACTAGCTTTACGTTTCTTCAATTTCTTAGGTCTTCATAAAAACTTCAATCACTCAACGACGTCGTTTTGTATATTAATACACTCACTAGTTCAGTTCAATTACTTATGGCCTGCATCTTCGTTAATTCAAACATTATTGTTACGAACGTCTAACCCGCGTGTTTTATTTGATTTTTATTATAATACTTATGTGAATTTGAATTTTGATAAGAGTTTAGGGTTTGATTTGTTAATTAATGCGTATGTGCAAAGTAAAAGAGTATTGGATGCGTTTCTGGTTGTGAATTTGATGAAGGAGAGGAGTTTAATGCCAGAAATTAGGACTGTGAGTGATGTGTTTAATGGATTGATTCGAATTCGGCGGTTTGATTTAGTGTTGAGGTTTTTCGATGAGATGACGGAAATTGGTGTAAGAGGGAATGCTTATGTGCATACTGCAGTGATTAGATGTTTGTGTGAGGTGAAGAATTTTGATAAAGCTAAAGAAATATTACGGTGGTTAGAGTGTGATGGGAGTGAGATTAATGTTGTTATCTATAATGTGTTGATTCATGGACTTTGTAAAGGCCAAAGGATGGAAGAAGCGATGGAGATTAAGGAATTGTTAGGTTTGAAAGGTTTAAAAGCCGATGTGGTGACTTATTGTAGTTTAGTTATGGGATTTTGTAGGTTACAACAATTTGAGAAGGGTAGAAATCTAGTGAGTGAAATGGTGGAGATGGGATTTGTACCAAGTGAGGCAGTTGTTTCGGGTTTAGTTGATGGGTTGAGAAGAAGTGGGGATGTTATTAGTGCTTATAGTTTGATACAAGATTTGGGGCACATTGGAGCGGTGCCAAATTTATTCGTGTATAATGCGTTGATTAATTCTTTATGTAGAGAGGGAAATGTGGTTGAAGCGGATATGCTTTTTAGAAACATGGGTTCTAATGGTGTAACCCCTAATGATGTTACTTACTCGATTATAATTGATTCGTTGTGCAAAAGAGGGAAACTTGATGATGCCCGTGTTTTTCTTGATGAGATGAATAATGCAAGTATACGAGCATCTGTTTATCCATACAATTCTATGATATGTGGATACTGTAGGTTAGGAAAGCTAAGAATTGCAGAGTTTCTCTTTGAGGAAATGGACTGTGTAGGTTTAAGTCCAAGTGTTGTAACATATACTATTTTAATAGACGGGTATTGCAAACAAAAAGATGTGCCTAAAGCATTGAGGCTCTATCATGAAATGACGGGGAAAATGATATTTCCAAATACGTATACCTTTAGTGCTCTGATTTCTGGACTTTGTCTTGCAAATATGATGGCAGAAGCAAGTGCTTTGTTTCATGAAATGGTGGAAAAGAATGTTATGCCTAATGAGATAACTTACAATGTGATGATCGAGGGGTACTGTCGAGAAGGTAACACGGATAAAGCCTTTGAATTGCTTGATGACATGGTGGAGAAGGGTCTTAAACCAGATACATATACCTTCAGATCTTTAATAAGTGGCCTTTGTTTGCTTAATAGAGTTTCTGAAGCTAAAGAATTTGTAAATAATCTCAATCAGCAGCATCACAAGCTAAATGAGATGTGTTATAGTGCTCTTTTGCAAGGTTACTACCAAAACGGATGTCTCGATGATGCATATAATGCCTGCAACGAGATGGTGAAGAATGGGATCAACATAGACCTCGTTTGTTATTCTGTACTTATAAATGGAACTGCTAAACAAGGTGATGCTGTTAAATTAGTATATTTTTTGAAAGAAATGCACGATCGAGGAATGAAGCCTGATAATGTTTTATTTACTATCTTGATTGATGCTTTTGGCAAAGCGGGAGATCTTGAGAAATCAATGGGGTATTGGGACATAATGATCGGTGAAGGGTGCAACCCTAATGTTGTGACATACACTGTAATTATAGATTGTTTATGTAAGTTAGGATTTGTAGATAAAGCTGAAATATTGTGCAAGGAGATGCTTGTTAATGGCATTATTCCAAATCATGTTACATATGGTTGCTTCCTTGACTGCCTTACTAATGAAGGGCATATGCAAAAAGCATTACTCCTCCACAATGTAATGCTTAAAGGGTCTCTAGCGAACACCATAACATACAATATATTAATCCGGGGTTTCTGTAAAATGGGTAAAATTCAAGAAGCTACTAAAGCTTTGTTAGAGATGCATAATAATGGCATCTTACCTGACCTAATAAGTTATTCAACCGTTATTATTGAATATTGTAAACTTGGTGAGCTACATGAAGCAATAAAGTTATGGGACTCCATGATCGAAAGTGGTTTAAAACCTGATATAGTGGCCTACAACTCTATAATACAAGGTTGTTGTGTTGCTGGAGAATTGATCAAGGCAACTGAATTTCGTGATGACATGATAAAAAGAGGGTTGAAGCCAAGTAAAACTTTACAGCTGTTGTGATTCAGTTTGGGCTATGTTCATTAAATGATCAATGTAAGAATTTCTGTGTCACAAGAAGTAGAACTTTAATTTATATAATTACCATATGGAACAATTATGTTTGACATAGAACTTGTTTTTGCAGCTTCACTTTTCCTGGTGGTCCAATACCACCATCAAGAGCCGCTTACCATGCAGCGTGGGGTGCCTCCCTCGGTGAGTTTGGTCTGATTTTTGTAGTTAACAACACTTTCTGAAATTTGAATTTATGTATATTTCCTCCTCATTTTGGTATATCTACCATTGGTGACTAAAATGTTTTCTCATCTTTTTTTGGAATCCATCATCTTCATATATTGGTTCATTGTGCCCATTTGTAAATATATAACAGCTTACACTTGGTATATCTCTTGTGCCATTGTGGAGGTATTGTAGGTCTTAAAAGGTGTAGCCACCCCTAGGCTTTGTTTTCTGGTAATAACTGAAGTTGAGGAGCGGGCTAATTCCTAATGTGTTTTCTATCAACTTCTTGAGATCCTATATTCCTATCGTCAGTTAAAAAGGAAAACGTGCTTGTGACGGTATGTCAATTGATAGATTAAGTCATTCAGTTTTATGCTAATCTAAGTTATGTTTGTCTTTAAACCATTATGTGCTCGTCTCAGCATGGACAGTTGTCACAATCCTCGAGACTTCATCGTGCTTCAAAGTCATTACAGAAGAACAAAGCATGGGAACACGGTTGATCTTTTGACAGAAGGTAAGATCCAAGAAACTCGTGTTTTCAAGACTTTATATTCTGCTTATTGAAGTTGATAGTTTGACATGGTTTATAGAAATTACCCACTGGCTAGCTTTATGAATTAGCAGTGGAACGAGTACTTAGACCTTTTACCTGCATCACATTAAACTTTTTACTAATACAAAACCAACTCTGGTTCTATAATGAATTATATGCTACGTCAGGTGCCTGCGAATGGTCATCTCGAACTGCACCAACGGTTTCATCTCATCAACACCGCATGAATTTGTGTTTGATTTTGGCTTCAAGTGGGCTTCATTAGCAGCATGCTCTCTACTCAATCTTGAAAAGAAAACGTTGATTTAATTGGTTGCTTCCCATTGCATATGAGTTGAAAAAGACCTGAAGTAGGGGTTAGCGCTCTGTGCAGTTTGTGGCAGATGAGTAATCTTGATCGTCTTTGCCTTCAATTTGGGGGATTGGGTTAGAGGCTAAACAATGAACGCCGACCTTATTGGTTGAACTCTTTCCAGCCAACTCTAGAAGACCCTATTCTAGAGAACTCTGTTACATCTGGTAAACCAATATTTTGATCGTTCCACCTGATGTTCAAAAGAGTCATTTAGCGGTATCCCCATCAACCGCAAAGGTATACTATTTGTTTATTTTAATGAATGTTTTTGATGTAATAACCTGCTCTAGTCAATTGAAAGTCTGAGCACTATATGTTTGTTATATCAAGATCTGAATCTCTGATGTTAATGATGCCCCAGGCTCCTTCCTCTTGGTGCCATGTTTGAAGGAAAAATAAATAGAAAAAAGGATATGGCTGTGATGTCAATATTGTTTGGAATGAATGTGATGACTACAAACCAGATACTTTATCATCTTACAATGGTAACAAGAAACAAAATATGTGTCTTGCCCTTTCACAGACCATCAACACCAATTACAAGAAATAACTTCCATTACTCAGTTTGCATCATAATACAGAGAACTTTGGCTATTTTGGGTATATGTGATCGTGGACTACGTTACCAAAGAAAATATATATGTTAATCTATACGGAAAATGTTTGGAATAACGAGTTCAGAACCAATGAGGGATTATGATAAGAGAAAAAAAATAAACCAAGAAGAAAAGAAAAATGGAAAAAAAAAGGTTATTCCGTATTTACAAAAATAACATACTACTTACTTAAAGTTATGACTCTAACAACAAAAGGTTTCGTGGTGTAGTTGGTTATCACGTCAGTCTAACACACTGAAGGTCTCCGGTTCGAACCCGGGCGAAGCCATTTCTCTTTCAAATTTTTTAATTTGAGTGTTTGAACTTTTGAATAGATTGGCGGGCACTGGGCAGGTATCATTCAGTGTTTTTTTTTTTTTTCCTTTTTCTTATACCACAAATTTGTACCCAACTACATCTATATTTATTGTATTTTTCCTTTTTTCCCTTTTGCTCGTAAGGAGGTTTTATATTGTGCAGCGGGTTTGATGCTACCTCAATACAGCTTCACTCAGGGGTGGCTCAACGGTAAAGCCAGTGAAGCTAGGGTTTAGGCCCCGATTTTGTAAGGCCTCAAAATTTTAATATCATGTATTAGATATAGGATAATAACAACAATCTTCAATATTTCTATACTTTTGACTTTATATAATATAAGTTTTAAGAGATTATACTAACTTTATGTGAAAAAATGACGATGTAAGGCCTCGAAACAGTTTAAGTCGTAAGATATTAGGCCTATTTTATGTGGAAAAAACGACTATATGTCCATTTTTGTAATTTAGTTTTAAGCAATTTCATTAGAAAAATTTTGAAAATCTATTATTCATGTCTTTAGTTTCAATCTTTGTTTTTCATTGACTATAATGAAGGTAATTTTCTAATAACCATTATGTTTTCACGATGAATTCCTGAAACATTTTTTACAAATGATCATTTATTATATTGCTCAAATAACATATTTCAAATATGACTCATGATTAAGTATGTGAGTTATCTTTGATTGCATATTTTGTATAATATTATGTTTTCTGTAATATACAGTCATTAAAAGTCACTTATAATTCGGTACATGATCATTTATTATATTGCTAAAATAACATATTTCAAATATGACTCATGCTTAAGTGTGTGAGTTATCTTTAATTGCATATTGAGTTTAATATTATGTTTTCTGTAATATACGGTCATTAAAAAGTCACTTATAACTCGGTATGACGATATGACGTAATGTTCTTGAAGAAGAAAGCACGACAAATATGTTATCTGCATAACTAAATTTAGTAAAGTGTTTATAAGTTATATGTAAAATACGTGAAAGTTAATTTTTATTTGTTGCTAAAAACTTTGTTAAGACCTTTATACAAATTAATAGCAATAAGATGTATATTTGTAATCTATAATTAGTCGATAACTCGAGCTTATTTCAAACTTTATATTATATAAGTAAAATATTGAAGATAATCTTCTTTAAATGACAATAGTTTTGGGATTTTTCCCTTTGTCTATCGAAATGTATAGTATGAAATGAATAACAAGTTATAAAAGTCGATATCACACCGGAATATATGGATTTGCTTTTTCTAAATTAGAAGATAGATTATCCGCACTATACCTAACAAATTTTACTGAATTTGCAATAAAATAAGTTAGAAAAATAGTAATTATATCAAATCGATAAGGCCTCATATTTAAAGTTCGCTTTAGGCCCCATGAGATCTTGAACCGCTCCCGGCTTCACTTATCTTGTCTTTTCTCCGTTGCTAGACCCCATTCGGTAAACAATCAGTCCATCACTGTCACAAATATGCTTTTCCCCTAAACTCATCTTCACTGTTGTAGCTTCTCTCACCCGTGATCATCTACTGATGCCTTCAAAATTTGAGTTTAAATTTGAGTTGGTTCTATAATCTTTATTTCAGTTATTTGCATAATGTGAAACCGTGAGCTTGTGTTGTAGGAGTTAGTATGGACTTTCTCATGTCTGACTTTGTATCAGGTTTTCCCAACCATCCATCTGTAATTTCAATATTGAAGCTAATAAGTCAATTGTATTAATGTAGACGTTGCTAATATACTTCTATGTGGCGGTTGGAGACTGGAGAGTATCTGCAGACTAGAGGTGTTAAATACGAGTATATGATTGTGTGCTGTTTAATACTTCACATATGCATCCTAACTTTTAGATGAACAGGTTAATTACTTCTTTCATGGCACCTTTGGAGTTCATCATGCTTTGTTTTGTAGCTTTTGGGTCATTTCCCATAGGAATTAATTATTCTTGTAAGACTATTTTATGTTAATGGGAAATTAGTTGGGTCTGCCCTAAGAAGATCAAAGATTGTTTTGTTTTGTGGCATGTGTTTTGTCGATGATAAAAAGATGGATGGAAGGAAATGGTGAAAACCTAAAAATATTTAGGGGCAAGGTAAATGATATTAGTTATCTGATAGATATAATTAGATTACGAGTTGGGCATTGGGTGTGCACAAAGTGCCAGGATGTGATGTATACTCCTCTAGAAGTTTTTGTTAATACAAATTGGATTAAGGACCACTGGAGGAATAATGGTAAGCTCGATGTTCAAGCAGATTATAGCAAGAATCCTATTTTCTTTAAGGTTAATGGTGCAGTCTGTAGAGCTAATGGTGTGCTAACTGATGCTAAAGGAAAGAAGTGTTTTCTGTAAACCCTTGGGTAGCTGTGTGTTGGTAGAAACCGAGTTAGAGGCAATAAATGAAGCTTGGGTGATCGTGGCAGGAAGGAAGGACATGATCTATAACACTGGTAATTGAGAGTGATTTTGCAGCAAAACAAGGGCTGTCAAGATCAAAGACGATGATAATATGTGACAATTTGTATAAAAAAGATAAACAGAACAGAAACAAGTGAGTTTCATTCATGAGGATTTGGGTACATCTAAACACATTTAACAAGTTCTAGTTTCTCAATCAACTAACCCAAACAACCAACAAAAGCACAAAAGCATAACAATAATCATATACTATTAAACAGATGCTAAACTAATCAAGCTTTCTTAGGAGATTTGGGAGCTTTTGATGGAGATTTAGGTTCTTTAGTAGCAGCAGCAGTCTTCTTGGGCAATAGAACAGGGTTAATGTTAGGTAAAACACCACCATGAGCAATTGTTACTCCGGACAATAGTTTTCCAAGTTCATCATCATTCCTAATTGCTAAAAGTACATGTCTTGGTATTATTCTGCTCTTCTTGTTATCCCTTGCTGCATTTCCAGCCAACTCTAAAACCTGCAAACAAATAAACAAACAAAATCAATAACAATATTAGTAATATTTGAAGATATTCAAAAACAAAAAACAAAAAAGAGAACACCTATGATATAACAATTAGAATGATTAAATTAAGAGCATTATCTTAGAAGTAACTATAAATTATAAAATTCGTGAAGTACTAAAATAGATCTATGATTCCAACTGATGAATTAGAACATCAATTGCAGATCATTCATGTATATGCAAATAACAAAATTTCATAAAATCGATTCACAAGTACAGATCTACATCTACATATATATAATATATAAGAAGAATAGGAATAAATTATATATTATGTATGGATGTGAATTAAATCGGAAAACTTACTTCAGCGGCAAGGTATTCAAGCACGGCGGCCAGGTAAACCGGAGCACCGGTTCCAACACGTTTAGCATAACGTCCATTTTTCAAATAACGGCCGATTCTTCCGACCGGAAACTGTAATCCGGCTTTGACTGAACGAGTCACCGACTTCTTCCTTGGACCGCCGCCCTTCCTTCCTCCGGCACCTTTCTTTGCTTTCCCTGTTCCCTCCATTTTTTTTTATTTCTCTGACTTTTAATTTTACAAGAAAATGAATGAAAATTGATTTGTTTGGTGATGAAAAAATGCTTTGATGTTGTTAGTTTATATAGTTACCAGAGGAAGTGTTTGGGATTGTTAAATGGGTGAATCTCAGCCGTTGGATTATGAATAATCTGTAATCCGTGTGAATAGATATGGACCAATAGGAGGTCTTGTTTAAAATGTTCTAAATTTGTGGGAAGACAAAATTTTGAAATTTGTGGGAAGAATTCGTAGTTCCCGCTTATAGGGATATTTTCTTTTTTCGGTCAGCTTTTTGAGATTTTGTATATTTTCACAACGAGTAAATTTGCGTTTCTAATATACTTCAACTTCAAAACTAAAGATTTATACTAAAACAATGGAATTTAATATAATTTTTTAATAACATAACATTATTGAATAAAATAAATATATTTTTATTATTTTTTAGTAAAGAAAAAGTGATATCTCGGATAAAATTTATTTAACAATAAAAAGTATAATTACATACTATGGGATGTGTTGGCAAAATTTGTTATTAGTTGTAGCTTTTAACTGAAACTGTAAACTATAGCTTTGTTTACGTAAATGTGTTTATTAACTATTTGTATTTGTAACTGACAATTGTAAAATGACAAAAAAAAAAAAGGGTTAAAGACGCAGATCGCCTTTGTACTGACATTTTTATTTCAATATCACTCATGTACCCATTTTATTACTACGATCATCAACATACTTTCAAATTTTGTATTCATGTCAACAGTTAATTTGTATTTCATCGGACACAATTATAAAAACCTGACGTGGCGTTGTCATGTTATCTTTTCTGTTGACATGGCTACCACGTAAGCGACATTTTGACACGTGGATATCTATCACTTTAAAACCAGTTTAGTTCCATACATTCATTTTATTAATCCTAAATCGCGAAATTGGCCAGAGAGTATTGAAACTTCAAGTTTGCAACGATGTCAACACATTCTTCAACCTCCATTCAATCGACCCCACGTGGTTTCTGTATGTGTTAAAAGCCCCTCCCTTTGAAGAAACGAACGTCGTGGACACCCACCAACCCTGCTCGAAGGTTTTTTAACGTGCCCCAATTCCATGGTAAGTGTAGTTGTGTAAGGTTTAACAAATCCATTTTATGAAAATGTGTTTAATTTCATGCCATTATATGTCAGTCTCCATGGAAGAAGTGCAAAGCGTTTGACTGGATCGATATTGAATTGGACATCGATTGGTACAAATCGAACATATATGAGTTGTATTCATGTTTGAACCGGGACAAGAGAGACAATTTTAATCAGATTATGAAGTTTAGATAAATGTACACTAATTTGGAAGGTGAATTTGAGGCGTACAAGATTGAAATGGAATCTGCTATGGGTCTGCTAAAAACCGAAATGAAGAAGAGCAAGTCAAAAGCGAATTTTTACATGAAATTGTGTGTTGTTCTTGGGTGTTTGATTGCAATTGTATTCTTCTTTTGAATGTGGTAGTCACTTCAGTAGGTGTTGTTGTGTTTTGATACGAGATTTAATGCAGTAGTAATGTATGTAGATAGTAATGCAAGGAGTATGTGAACTAATTTATTTTGTAATGAATGTTGTTTAATGCAAGTTGGTTTGGCTTTTGACCATTTGATGTTGGGTGTGTATAAATGACGGGGTAAAATAAATGAGATGGAAAATATAGTCAACCTAATCCACGTGTGTCCTCAATTTCCAACGTGTCATCAAAAAATCAAATACAAAATGCCACATAAATGAGACTAACCGGTACAGCCGATAACTGGTTAACTTTGGGTGACGTTGGGTGACATGAACACAAAATTTGAAAGTATGTTGATGATCGTAGTAATAAAATGGGTACATTGGTGATCTTAAAACAAAAATATATGTACAATGGTGATCTACAACTTTAACTCAAAAAAGAATCTGAAAAAAAAAAGAAAAAAAAAAGGTAAGAATTGTTAACATATAAAATTTGTATAAACAAATTAATTTATTATTAGAGTAACATATTCATTTTTCTATAAGTAACGCTAACAAAGACTAAAAAGCAAACAAGATAAATTATTGTTCTCTAGGTATAAAACGTGATTTATGAAATGTAATAAAAATGAGAAGTGTTATAAGAGCACAAAGAGTGGGTAACCATTTTTTTTTTTTGCCGCTCATGCCCTTAAATGTCAGGAGTCGGCGTTCAATAGACCTGATCGGCTTGAGGAATTTAACGTTGTGTTTTTCTTTTTTTCTTTTTTGTTTTTTGAATGTTTCGATTTGAGAAAAAAAAATCCATTAATTAGGCGTTTTTTGTTTTTGTATTTTTTTAATTCTTTTTTCATACTATAAATACAACACTTATACATCATTTTAAAACACATCAACACACTCTTTCTCATCATCAAATACTCAAAAAACTAAAAAAAATAAAATCGCTATAATTCATAATGTCGAACAATCAAACTACAATCAAAACCACCTACAATCCGAATCGAACCCATTTTTTCCTTCACCCACTTCAAATCCGTCAGCCCAACTTCATCAAACGCACCTATGTCGGATTTTATTTATCCATACCAAATGTCTCAGACACAAATTCCACAAACACAACAATACCCTATTTTGACCCCCGACCAATATCACGAATACCAAATGTAAAGACACAACAAAATTAAGACAACCAACAACAACCACAAAACAACATACAATCACACGAAGACAAACACCGATGTAGTCTCGCAGAACAAAGGTGGAAAAAAAAGCAAACAACACGACGAACATGGTTGAGTCACATTGAAAATTGGGGTAGTGGTAGCTACGGGTCCGTTCACCATGCGAAAAGTAAATTTCTTATTACATATTGAGTTCTCTGTTTTATTATTATGGTGCAGTTTGTAAATACTCGTTTTCAGAGACACAACGGGATTTGAGAACGGGTCGTCATAGTGGTGAAATGTTGAACAAGTTAGGTTATGGGTCGAAGATCAGAAACGGTGGATTTATTCTAGATAAAGATTTGACGAAGACGACAATGACAACGAAAAACCCAAATGACACGTTTTTGGTGATGATCTTAATCCATGTCTACCGGGAAAGGAAAGGCCTTCTAAGGGTGCAAAAACGTACCTCGTTTCCAATTCTTCGTATCGTCCTTCTTTGATGACTCAGTCACATCAAACTTTGAAGTCGTCACTTAAACAAAATAAAAGGCTTCTACGAGATGCGAAACATAGAATTCGGTCTCATAATATTTAAGATATTGGTAGACGGCTTGTTGTGAATGTCTTTTGATTATTTACTAGAGTATAACTCGCGAATTAGCGAGCTACTACATGATTTTTATACAAAAGTAATATTACATATTTAAAAAAAAATTTGTTGGGTATCTATCTATATGTGTGATTTAAGTTTATCTATTTTAAGTTTATAAAGTATGATGAAGTCAGAGTAATCGAAAGGTATATTTTTTTAGTACCATACATATTGTAGACGTCTATGAGAGTAAATTAAGGATATGTATTACAATTTTTTTCTATCAATTTGAAAAAGTTTGAAATTTACATTGAAATAATTGCTTGTTTACATTGTAATAAGTGATTGTTTGTCCATAATACACATTCAAGTATACAACAATAAATCACAGCCGCACTTTTTACATGGTGACGGCCAATTGAAGAAATTACCCATTTGTCTCTTGTTTCTTGTCCGTTTTATGAAATCAGTAAGCCTCGAACATCACAAGACAATGCAGGATCCTACACAACACGAGAGCTAATAACATAAGTGATATATCCATGCTTATTGGCAGATTTACCCATTGTACATGGTGATGGAATTTGGTATCATAGAGGATGATGTCAAACATATTATACCAAACCCTAGTGACAAAAGAAACCCTAGTGACAAAAGAAAAGTAGATGGGATTTAGAAAAAAATATTACTATAATGTATCCAAACATAAAGCCCGACATGCTACTACGCCCACAAAACCCATAACAGAATGCCCACATAAGAAGCCCAAAACAGAAATCTCTAAATAGAAAGCTCAACACCTTAAGCTCTAAATAGAATTTTCAAAATAGAAAAACTAACACAGAAAGCCCAACCAGAAACCTAAGATTGTTAACAAACAAAGCTTACTAGAAAACAAAACCGACTACAAACTTAAGCCCATACAGAACCAAAGCTAAGTATAACCTTATGTAGTCCAACTATAAACCGAAACCCATTAGAAGCAAAGCCCAATTATATTGAATCTGGAGGTGGAACAATTAAAGATAGATGATCGAGCGATAGTAAGGATTGGAGGAGAAAACGAAAACAGGACTTGTGGTGATCAGATATCAACCGGCAGTTGGATTAAAACCCAACCGGCGGTTGAGATTCAAACGGTGGTTGAGTTGTCTCGACCGGTGGTTGGAGTGTCTGTTAGCACATGTTTGTTGTTTTATACTTATGAAGATCTTTTTTGGCAATTCAAGCGGAAGGAAAATTTCTTGCAGTTTCTGAAAGGTCATGGAGCATCACGAAAAGGAAATGTGTCTGCCGTTAACGATAAGTATTTTAATTCTTTTAATTCGATAAATTTATATTTACAGGTTACTTATCGATATTATCATCCATACTTTATCTTTAGTGTGGGGAAAGTCATCCAAATTTCAAGTAAATAAAGGTGGAGTCAAGCTATAGACTCGAACAAAAATAAGTGTTTCTCGGGAGGCAACCCGTGTTTAATAATTTGTGTTTGAAGTATTTTAAATTCGTACATAGATTTTTCGTTATAGTATTTTATTTTATCATGTTTTATCTAGTCTTTGGAAATCCGAGCTTTAACTTGCAGATCAAATAATAAGCAGTATCAGATGAACTCGACGAGAAGGGACTCAGTACTCGCCGCACATACGAAAAGTGTCTAAAAACACATTTTCGGTTTCTCGACGAGCTTACTGTTTGTACTCTCCAAGCATCATCTGAAAACCATATGTACAGACCTTGAAATTCAACCGAGCACTACTTGAAGTATTTATATCAGAGGATTTTTTCTGTTCCACTTCTTTTCTCTTTTCCACTTTATCGTATTATTCATTTTGTACAATGAATGCATTGTACAACTCAAGTGGGGGGAGAAACTTAGAAAATAAGTTTATTTGTCCTCTACTTTTTAACCAACTAAAACTTTTGTCATATTACATAAAATTTTGCTATATTATTTTTGGGAAATGATAGTATATTAGGAGCATGTATAAAAATGGAAGTTTTAATTACTATTTTTTATGTGTTGATAGGCCTAACTAACATTTTTTATTAAAATTTTCTAATTTTACACATAAGTGTTAGACATCTTCATTATATGATGTATTGATAGGTTTTCTATACAAAAGTTTTTGAATTTTAAGAAATAATAATCTAACATGAATATAATTTTGTGGTAAACACAAGTTGATATATGACTTTGTAGTCTTAATTTTTGTATGATATCATGACATATTCTCTAATTTTGGGGTTTAAATTGAAATCATTTGAACATACACTGATCGATTCCTCTGTTGTACTAAGTACAGACCTGGTTTCCATCAGGATATCTAATTAAATGCAAAAATGCTTATATAGATTTACAAAACGTAAATGATTAGTCAAATTATGTCGCTCTGTTGTACTGAAGTACAGACCTATCACCGCTGGTTTGACTAAAAATTGGTTCTACTTATATTCAAGTCAAGTTACGTCGCTTTGTTGTACTAAAGTATAGACCTGTCACCAATGTCTTGACTTTTAAAAAAAATTATTTATCAATTACTCACCTATTATATAGAATTATGTGCATGATTTGATTACAGGGGTATATCATTTGTTGGAGTCATAAGTTATATTCATAAATAATAATAATATGTTTGTTCATAAATGTGAGTATGGAAGGTTTAAAGCGGATTAAAATATCAATAATCATGTTGAAATGTAAAAATTAGAAACTTTCGTGTTTTAAGGTGTTTGATGTGGTTTATTGTGAACAAATATATCAACAATCATGATAGACTTAAGATTTCCTAATAAAAAATGTTCATTCCTAATATGATCCATTGGTAGTTTTAAATTTTTCGTGAAAAAAGTGATATGTACATTTCTCATCTCTTTATAAAATTCTTTAGAGATAAATTTCTAGTTGGTTCTGAATTGATAAATTTCTTTGGAGATAAATTTCTTTAGAGATAAATTTCTCATCTCTTTAATTAATAATATTTTCTATTTTTAATACATTTATATTGCATTTATATGATTTTAGATACTTGTTTCGTTCATATTTGCAATTAGGTGTGATTATGGCTTGAATCTGAAAAGAATGAAAAAAAGGACTTAAAACGAAGAAAAACTGAAGAAAAGGATAAAAGTGTAAAAAGAATAAAGAGTTGAAGTTGGATCGTGAGAAGAATATTCTGGAACCCGAGCCCAACAGCCGGTTGGAGCTAACGGGCCTTGAGGCGGTGGAACACACGTCCCAACCGCTGGTTGGAAGGCCCAACCGCCGGTTGGATGTCGGTTTCAAAATCTATAAATAGAGGTCAAACCCCAGCTTTATACCATACGAAATACTTTAAGCGTAATTTGACTTTAGGCTTTAAGGGTAGCTTTAGGCACGAATTTGGAGCAAGGAGGTTTAGGGTTTGAAGGTTTTCAACCCTCACGAAAATTGTTTGGTTTTTCTGTTTGGATTTCGATTCTTATTCTTTTAAAAATGTTATTTTGTTTGAGTTTAATTTTGATTTCTTGTATCGTAGTTATGAGCTAATTTTCTATTTGTGTTTACTTAGACAATAAAACCTAGACGAAGGTTTAAATGTGTGTTTACGTTGCCATCCCCAAGCTTGAGGGAAATGGTAAGACCCTTTATACGGTTAGGGTTGAGTACGAATGGCGCCCGCCTAGGTACAATACGTGTAAAATATTCGGCCACAAAGATGTTGAATGCCCCAAGAACGTGGTTGTTGTTGAAGTTCCAAAGACTAGTAACCCGGAATTTGTTGCCCCAAAGAAGATGGCCCGAGGCCCGCTAAAGCAGGGCGGGAAACCGCTTGACGGTTTCTCTGTGCAGAAATAAAAACCTAAAATGATTTTTAGGGTGAAAGACGTGGGAACCGCTTCCAAACCGGTTCCAAATGGTCCTTATCTGAAACAGTCCTCCAAGCCGGTTTCGGGAGCTTCAAAACCCTTATCATTGGGTAACCGCTTCGGTGCCCTTAGCGACGAGGACAGAGAGGATGATCCCAGAGGTAAGAAGACCCACAACGGGGATGGTAATAGAAATGGTCCAAGTCAGCCCCGTAAGTCTAAAGGGGCAGTTTCTGGTTGTGGTACTTCTGCTGATGACTCTGAATCAGACATTGAGGAAGTTTATAATAAGACATCTGAGTATATGAAACTTCCTAAGGGTGGGTCTTCATCTGAACGGGCAAGTACTCCCAGGAACTCTAGTCTCCATGGTTAGTCTTGCCTCGTGGAATATAAGGGGTTTGAACGGTGTCCCCAAACAAAATGAGGTTCAACAGGTGGTTAGTGAGAACAAGTTGTGCATCTGTGCCATCTTAGAGTCCCATGTCCATGTCTCTAATCTCAAGCGAATCTGTTCTAAGGTGTTTAGGAGGTGGAGTTGGTCTTCTAATGCCTCTAGGAGCGTTAGTGGATCTCGCATTATTCTTGGTTGGGACCCTGACTGGGTTGATCTTATGATTATTTCTTTCACGGATCAGGTTTTGCATTGTCAGGTTCGGATGCGGGGATAGGGATCAGTCTTTCTATTGCTCCGTAATTTATGCGGGTAACTCTTATTTCCATAGACGGGAGCTGTGGGATAATCTTCGTCTGCATAGCCGGTTTGTCCGTAATAAGCCCTGGACGTTATTGGGTGACTTTAATGTCATTCTTAATTTGGAAGATTCTTCTGCTGGCCCCTCTAGGCGCACTACTTCTATGCGCGAGTTCAGGGAGTGTGTGGAGGATATTGAGGTTGTTGATGTGCAGGTCACGGGGCTTCATTTCACTTGGAATCAGAAGCCCCAGTCAGATTCGGGTATCTTGAGGAAGATTGATCGTATCATATGCAATGGGGAGTTTCTGGGAGCTTACCCTGGGGCTCGTGCTTTATTTCAGCCTTACAGGATCTCTGACCACTCCCCTGCGGTACTTACCCTGCCTGTGATTCAAAAACCTCGTGTTAAGCCCTTTAAATTCTTTAATCTGATTACCCATAAGCCAGAATTTAAAGGTATTGTTATGGAAGCAAGGAAGGAGAACCTTGAGGGGCATTCTATGTTTCGGATTACCAGAAGGTTGAAGAGACTTAAAAAACCCCTCGCAAAATTGATGAGGGATCAGCGTGACCTCCATAAGAAGGTTGTTAAGCTTTGTACTGAATTAGATGAAGTTCAAAAAGCTCTTGACTCTAATCCGGACTCTGCTGCTTTGAGAGAGGAGGAGAGCCTTTATCTTCGTGCCTTCAATGCGGCGGTTATTGATGAGGAACGTTTCCTGAAACAGAAAGCAAAAACTGAATGGCTTCGGGTAGGGGATTGCAATTCTAAGTTATTTCATAACGTGGTTAAGGAAAAAGTGAATAGGAGTCGGATTGAGCGTGTGCATGACTTGCAAAATGTTGTCCATGAGGGAGACTCGGTGCCTTTGACCTTTGTTGACCATTACCAGAAATTTTTGGGTTGTGTTGGTGATTCTACACCGTTGAATAGTTCGGGGCTCTTCTCCCGCAAACTCTCGAGATCCAAGGCTGTTATGGTGATTCGTTCTGTTACCAAGGACGAAGTTAGGGCTGCTTTATTTTCTATTGGCAACTGTAAGTCCCCGGGCCCTGACGGATAGTCGGCCGCTTTCTTCAAACGGTCATGGGACATTATCGGTGACGACCTGTTCTTTGCGGTTCGTGATTTCTTTGCTAATGGCCAGATCTTAAAAGAAATCAACCAAACTGTTATCGCCTTTGTCCCGAAAGTTGCCTCCCCTTCTCGGATCAATGATTTTCGGCTCATTTCCTTGTGTAATGTCCTGTATAAGTGCAACTATAACCTCAACCCGACTACAAATATTGTCGAAACAAAAACACACTAGAACCGTAGCCAAAGTAGAACAGAATCCGACAAACTTAATCCCAATAGAAATCTCAACGAAACTACAATGTATACCAAAACAAACTAAAGTTCAACTACAAATGTCAGCCAACACAATGAAAAACAAGAACGTAAGAAATAGGATACCAATAAACAGAACTCGAATACAAGAGTCCAAAAGGCATTACTATAAGTTCAAGGCCATTAAATGTCGAATCACAATAGAAACCCATTACCAACACAACCCTTATAGTAAACCCTATACAAACTAAACACCTTTAAAATCAAGCCTAACTAACATTATTAGTCTAACTAACATAAACAAATGATATAGGCAGAACAAGATACGTAAGATGTAGATTTATTTATCATGTGATTATTTGCATAGAAAAAAGAGGAAAAATACTAAAATTGAAAATTTATTTATCAAAGTCTTACAAAGCACTATGATAGTGGTCAACCAATTTTTTACTATATAATCTCTTATTAAAATGTAAAAATCACATAAATTAAGAAGAAATGTTATCTTGCTTTTCATTAAATTATTAGAATTCAACTATAACATACTAGCTCAAACTAAACTTTAAGTAAACTTTAAACATTTTTATATATAAGTCGCATACATAAACGCATTGATGGATCAGTACTTTCGTTTAAAATGTTGAAAGATAATTGAATTATAATCAATAATCAAACTTATCTATAATATGAAAATTTGTAAATAGTAAAATATGTGTGATCTCCGTTATCATAAATAACATATTGATTTTAGACTTTACGAGTGAAAATGAAATGTCACTAATAAGTATGACTTTCTGATTTTAACTACTTGTCAATGCTACTATGTGCGAGCATACTGTTAGTTGTTTAATAACCTTGTATCCCTTTTAGTCAATTTTAACCTTTTTCCAATTAACTAAAAATGAAAGTAAAGGTTAAAATTGACTCTTAAAATTTAAGTAAGAGTCGACAACCTTTTTTAATTACTATCTTCATCCTAAAATAATTGTCACCCGATAAAAAAACACAGTTTAATAAAAACATAATCACTAATGGTTTTTCTTTTTTACTTTTTGCAGAATGATAGTTTTACTTTTAACCAATTAGTTAATATTTTTTTTCTTAAATCTGTAATAATAATTTCAAATAAGAGTAATACGATAATTACGATCGAACTAATTAATTTGTAACGTTAAAAGAAGAAATAAAACTGTATTTAGAACTTAGGTACTAGCATTTAAGTTACCACGCATCACGCGAAACACATTTGTGACTCTTCTTTTTTCTTTTTTCTTTATTAGCGGAAAAAAGAGGAAATCTACAGACACTACAAAATCAATCTTCGTCAGACAGATACCAAGCAATCACAGCCGTTCATCTGATTCCACGTCAACGATCCGAGTGAAACCCAATTATCTAATAGAAACACACTCACCTCTCTTATATAAGCGCTTACGAAACATCATCTTTCTCACACAATCAATATTCAATTTCCCCCAAATTTGAAACCCTAGAATCCTCAATCTCTTAATTCCAATTCAATTCAATGGCACCAAAGGCAGAGAAGAAGCCAGCGGAGAAGAAACCGGTGGAAGAGAAGAAATCTGCGGCGGAGAAAGCACCGGCGGAGAAGAAACCAAAGGCCGGGAAAAAACTACCAAAAGAAGCCGGCGGTGTTGCCGGAGATAAGAAGAAGAAGAGGTCGAAGAAGAGCGTGGAGACGTACAAGATCTATATCTTCAAGGTGTTGAAACAGGTTCATCCAGATATCGGAATTTCAAGCAAAGCGATGGGAATCATGAACAGTTTTATCAATGATATTTTTGAGAAATTGGCTCAGGAGAGTTCGAGGCTTGCGAGGTACAACAAGAAGCCGACGATTACGTCACGTGAGATCCAAACGGCCGTGAGACTTGTGCTTCCTGGTGAATTGGCTAAACATGCTGTTTCTGAAGGAACCAAAGCTGTTACCAAGTTTACTAGCTCTTAGATCGGTTTGTTTGAATGATTTGATGTGATGGTTATGATGTGTTTATGGAAGGTGAAAGTGTTAGTGTTATGTTGCTTTTGGTGAATTGGTAGGTTTTAGGGATATTAACTGTGTATTTTGGATTTGCTTTTGATCCAATTTGTTTAGTGCAAAATATATATGAAATATGATATGATGGGTATGATTCTGTTATATCACTTGTCACTTCAGTTGTTTTTTTTTTTTTTTTTTTTTTTTTTTTTTTGTTATTTTAATTTATTTTGATTTCGATGAATTATTAGTATTTGTGGAATGGGATTTAAATATATTTTATAAAGTTAGAAGAAATTGTGAAAAAGTTATTTGGTTAATGTTTTGAGGTAGACGGATTAATTTTTAAAAACAATACATTTTTACAGTTTGTGATATTTGTTTATTTTGATTCCACTTAATACACTGCCTATTCTTCTTATTTCTTTGTTATTTCAATAGATATCAGCTCATATTTCTTTGTTCTTTACCGTGTGACGATAAATTATATATATGGTGCATCGGTGCGCGGCCTGTCAACTGCGCAACGTCTACTTCCGATGTTGACTGTTGATATGGATTGAGTTCAAATCTGAGCCCTGATAATTGCTTATTTGTTTTGTTTGTTGGATCAAGGTTAAGGTCATTGTCAGCCATTGATGTACATGTGAACCGCTGCATAACTGCTTGGACGGTGGACGTGTGCGTTACACACCGGTTACCTTTGAAACGTTTCACCCACATCCAATATCTGCAGCAGTAACGGCTTTTCATCCCGTTGCATTCACTTTACCCAGTTTACATTCACTCCCTTGTGGTGGAAGATCAGAGAAGGCATGTAATCAAAATTCAGTTGTGATCGATCATTGGGGAAATTGCGAATCAGGTATTGGAATTGTTGGTTCGAATCGGTTTTCTATCTCATTCAATTATTATCCATGATTCATCTCTCTATTAAATGGTATATTTTATAGCTCTAATTTCAGGTTCGTTCCTTTCTCATGGTGGTTGGGACATAAATTTATGCATTTGATTATTAAAGAGTTAATGGACCATGATTTAATGTGATGTGATATTTTATTGATATTCAGGTTTCAGTTACTGGTAGATTTTCATTGCTGTTTACATTCTTGGAGTGGTCTTATAACAATAATTTTTATGGTTGGTATCTTCTTATACTTGATAAAATTTTTTGCTCAAGTTCTTAAACCCATATATCTAAAGCTCATGGTTTGCAGGTTCTTTCAAGAACCATGATTATGGTGGTTGGGACTGACACATTTTGATTTTTTTTTTTTGTGCATTTGATTATTAAAGACTTAATGGACCATGATTTAACTTGATGTGATACTTTATTGATATCCAGGTTTCAGTTACTGGTAGATTTTTCTTGATGTTTACATTCTTGTGGTGGTCTTATAACAATCATTGTTATGGTTGGTATCTTCTTATACTTGATAAAAAATTTCGCTTAAGTTCTTAAACCCGTATATCTAAAGCTCATGGCTTGCAGGTTTTTTCAAGGTAAATAGTTTAATGAAGCTTCTTCCAGCAACATACACTACTTTAGATCATAACCTTATTTATTTGTATTGAAGATAAATGTGCTACACTACCTACTAATTTTTTTAGTTATGATTGTGAATTTGTTCAATTGGCATGGTTATTTGCTTAATTGCTTAAAACTATCACTTTTCATTGTTTTTGAACCGGTTGGATTGCAACTGTACAGTTGAGTCCAGAACAAAAGACAAAATGGTAAAAAGAAGATGGCTTGATTCAGTTGCTACCTCAGCCAATCAATACACAAATGCAGACATTGTTGTCTTCACCACGAGGATTGGCGTACTCATGGAGACCTCCAATGGCTAAAAGCATTATACGTGTTTCATGGAGCATTTGTTTTTACTTCTTCGGCCATTTCTCATCGAACAAATACAGGAAAAGAATGAGATATGCTCAATTTTTTTGCATATAATTTGAAAGTTCAATGACCTTTTTGATACCTGACAGGTTGCATCACAAGATCTAGTTCTTTAACATGAAGATACAACACTTTAACTTAGAATGGGATTGGTGTCATCCCTTGGACCTTTTTGATTTTCTACTAGACAAAGAAAAAGTTGATATCAATAGGAGTGGGTATGCTGGATTGTCTACGGCTGGTCAACTCAATAGGTCAGGTTGTCTATGGCTGGTCAACTCAATAGGTCAGGTCATACAATACAGTATTTGAACATGCTGATTGAATGGTGGCTCAAATATATGGCGTCCACAGGACAATAAGACCGTTCAAACCATTATTGTAAGAGTTCCAGAAATTTATGCAGTTATGCTTACCGAACTATGTAGTATGTATAAAGTGGGTGGGTGGGGGGTCGGATTTTGATAGAGGTGCCAAATAAGGGGTAATTGGTCAAAAAAGCAGGAAAACGGGTTCTTTTTAAAACCATGTTAGTATAGGTTGACCCATGATTACTTAAATTTTCACAGATAACTACTAGTAATTTTTTCAACACCTCATCACCAAATCAGTTATATATTATCAAACCTTGCTATAAAGATTCTTAAAGCAAAAATAATATTATCACCTCAAATAGAAGATATTTCAAGCTGTAAATACATATATTATGAGACTGAAGGATATATTTATTTACTGCTTCTTTCGTGCTTGAGGAATATATGTATTTACAGCTTGAGCAAGGGTGATATCAAAGTTGTCAAGGTTACGGAGGGATATAATCATGTCATCTTCAGATTTGACTTGTTTTGTGCTTGAATATATTAATTTACGGCTCGGAGTATCTATTTATGCGTTATTATTATTTTTGGCCTTCATTTTGTATTGGTTCTCAAAAGTTGTACAAATATATATATATATATATATATATATATATATATATATATATGTATATATATATAATATAATTATGGGTTGAAATATCTATTCGGGTCAATTCGGCCTTTATATTGTATTGGTTCTCTATTGTTGGTATTAATATGGCCCATAGAAGAAACTGGTTTGCGTTCATGGATTTAAGAGTATAGGTTCTCAAATATGGTCTAAGAAATGACCCAAGTTGGACGTTTAACTTGTGGCCTAGGTTGGGCTAGATGACTTAGTTTGACCCAGTATTCATATGAAGTTTTTAACATACCAAACGACATTTTGCCTGCGGCACTGCTTGGGTGTTACACTACTTGTGTTAGTTTTTAGTGTTAAATTCTCTCTTTCTTCTTATATTTATTACTTTTTCCCTCTTCTTATCCCTAATTATCTTTATTGAGGTTTTTTGTGTGCAGTAAAGCGTTGTTAATTATTCAGGTTCAAGGGATTAGGATTGCAACTTTCAGCAAATAGGCTCAACTGAATGTGCGATGAGTCATGTCAGGCAGTATCTTACAAACACCTGGGCTGTGGTATAACTCTATTTTCTCAAGGTGAACTCGAGCCTCATCTGAGCCACAACTAAGATGCATTAAATTCTTTTTAATTTTACTGAATGATTCTCTTTTTGGAGCACTTCTCTTTCATGCGCAAATAAGTCATATGTCGTGAATGTAACATTTCACTTCTACAATCTTTTTATTTTTCCCATGGTTTGAGTTACATAACTACGTCAGATCTCCATTAACCTACCTGGTTGGTTTTAACAAATACAATAACAGGTGCTCGAAACTGATACAGA
Source organism: Gnaphalium uliginosum (assembly GCA_963930675.1). NCBI lineage: Eukaryota > Viridiplantae > Streptophyta > Magnoliopsida > Asterales > Asteraceae > Gnaphalium > Gnaphalium uliginosum. The sequence goes on from OZ005681.1 coordinate 37,285,119, forward strand.
TGAGACCTATCTGGCTGAAAAAAATCTTCATTAAGGGATAAACAAGGAGATGATCGTCAAAGTGATCCCAATGGTAAAATGATCCAAGTTGTCCTTTTTGGTTTTGCTTTTATGGAAATAGATATGGGCAGTGTTGGAAAGTCTCACTAGACTGTGTTAGGGTTTGTGTTTTTTAAGTGCTTATATGACTTGAAAAGTTTGTTCAGAACACTGCACCAAAATAGGTTTATATGAATTGTAAAAGTTCTTACTTGGCAGACGTTTACCTTATCATTTCGCTTAAGCTTAATGACTGCAAAACTATAATCTTTTTGCTGTAGTTAATTGGATGTGGCAAATTTTAGCCCAATGTACATTGGAATCGGTCAATTCGGTTATATTGTACTCCGTACTATTTTTGACACGGGTTAACTTCTCAAGTTGTTTTTATGTAACACTTCTTTATTTATAGAATGAAGAATGAAGAAAGTGTTGGACTAACAATTTCACCTTAACTTGACTTGACATACAAATAATTTACTTATTTTTGCAATGTTATCCAAGAATCTGCCCATCTTACCACTGAAGCTTGTGGGAGAAATATGAGATTGCTATAATTGTGTTTACAAAGTAGTACATAATACCAAGAGTCACCTGGGCTGAAGAATCGAAGGTCAGTTAAGGATTGTTAGTGGCATAGACGGAGCTTTTAAGGGGTTAGGGTGGGCCATGGCCCCCTCAAATTTTTGTAGTATTATTGTAATTTTGCGTTTAAGGTCGGTGTGTCTTTTCAATATTTTTGCCCTTCTAAAATGATTTACAAATAAAATGGTCTCTCAATTTTATAGCTCACTAGTTCATTTATAGAAGACTCACACTAATATATTTACGGATCTTTTGTACAAATTTTAACAATTTTCAATTATATATTTATAAGGATTACAACAATAATAAAATGGTTGAGGCAACTTTTGATTTCCTTTATCTTCTAATTTTTTCTTTTCTATATGATTGGAGTACATGGATTGCTATGTCATCTTAAAACATTTCGCCCCCCTCAAAAAAATATGTTCAAGTTCCGTCACTGGTTAATGGTGGTGCCATATCTGATCTGATTTCGTAATACAAAAAGATGCGAACTTTACTAATTACTTAAAAAACATAATTATAGTTTATATCTGATTTCATCTTATTATGTTAGGTCGTATTCAAAAACTTCTATATTCACTAGGATGAATATAACTATTCAATGAATAGTATAATTTGTTTTAATTATCTTTTTATGATTACAAAAATTTAATAAAAGTTACTTTAAAACAACATTTTTTAGTTTTTTCTATTTTTTAAAAAATCTCCTTTTGTGATTACTAAGTTACATATATTTATAAAATGTACTATTTAAATGGTTAAAATATTTTACAATTTTAATAAAAATTACTTTAAAACTATCTTTTTAGTGAGTTTAATTTTCGATATCGATTGATGTTGGACCCTTTGTTCTGGATCTAAATCGAATCAATTCAACAATTGAAAGCGCGGAATACAATCAATTGAACAATGCACGTTAACAATCACACGAAACTAGTCGATTAGCTTTTATATATATCAAGAATAACGAATCAACCAAATACAATCAATACCTCACAGATAGCTTGAAAACTCTCTAGGTTCGTCCACCCTAGAACTGAACCCGTAAGTCTCTATTTATAGCCAAACTCTAAACGACGTGCGACACAAGCTCTGTGTCGCCAAACCGACCTATGCGACACAAGCCTTGTGTTGCTATTGCGACACAAGCTCTGTGTCGCCTAAACAGTGACATCAATTATATATTTACACAAATAACGTTTTATATCACTGAACACATTATTACAAACTATTCAGACCTAGACCAAGTGACAGACATACAAAACATGTATCAACAAACTCCCCCGTGTCTTCAGCTTGGTCTTCAAAATTTCTTCATTCAGCCTCGGTCTTCTAACACTTCCAACTGGCAGGAAAGTTTCCTCCAGCGTGTACTCCTTGAGCTATACATACGCTGACAACCTTTTGAAATCGCATAGCTTCAACCTTAAACTCTTGAAAATAATCAATCTTCTTGGCATGAAGAGCTTCAAGGTCTTTCTTGGTAAGGTTAATCAAGCTCAAAGGATCATACACTCTAATCCTCGATAGTTTGGCTTTCCATAGGTCTTCAGGCTCTGTATCGGAAATATAAACAATCTCTGCTTCGCCTGTATAACCGTCATATATCCACAGTTGTAGTCTGCGCAAAAAATCAACTGGGAGCTTCTCCAGAGGAATGAACTTTAAAGTCTTTGGAGATTTATATACAATCTTAACCCAGGGCTTGTTGCTAATCGGATGCATCTTGTTTCGGTAAGTGTACCTTGTCCCCAGATTCGGTCTCAAAAGATAAAACACTTTAGTGTTGACCTCTTTCCTCAAAATTCTCTGAAATTGGTTGGCTAATTCGTTGTTCGTGGGATTTATGATATTCAATTGTGCTAAGTGCAGTATCTCACAGTAAGGTAGTGTGCTTAATACTTTGAAGTTCACAGTGAAATACTGCATCCCATCTTTCCTCTTAATAACAATCACTTTGTTCAATTCATCAAACTTTCCAACTGATAATTTGACTCTTATAGCGTTTGCTGCTGATCTTGTAGAACTTGCAGGTCTTTGACAGATTTGGCTTAGCAGCAGTGGAAGTAGATGGTTCGGTTGTAGCCGAAGCAGGAGTGAAATTTGCAGGTTGTTCTTCCTCAATAATCTCCTCTGTATCAGAGACCTCCATCTCCTCTCCGAAATTCATTTCATCAACATTCACAAAATCTTCTTGAACATTTACTTCTTCAACATCCACTTCTTCATTATCAAACACAAACTCCTCATTGTCATTTTCTATATCTTCTTCATTTATTAGACTTTGTAGATACTCAAGATTGGCTTCGGAGTAATCTACATTTAGGGCAATTGGTTGTCCTGGGATTGGAGCAGAAGACGCAAAATAATCTAAATTAATATTTTCATTCATAGCTTCTTCGGTTACATCATCAGTATTTACAATTTCAGTTGAACTAGGGGCCATTGATGTTGTTTCATCTAAGCCTACCTCCCCCGGAACAACAGCTATGGCCTCTAGTTCTAACAGTCGACTCTCCAGCTGAGGAACCCGAGACGCTGTCGCTTCTAAATCCGTAATCTTAGAAGCTTGAACTTGAATGAAAGCCGCTTGATCAGCAATCAGCGCTTGCATCTTTGCTAGATCATCCAAGATCTTTTGAAGAACAGCTGGTTGTAGTGGAGGATCAGCAGAAGTAGAGACCGGAGGAACTTGAGTTCGAGGACGAGGACGGGGCTCGTAGATGTCATCATCCGAGTCCTGTACTTCCCGGGGCCGTTTCCCCCGGTTAGACGGCACATGCACCCGTCCTGTCCTAATTCGGCGAAGAACACGCTCGTATCGAAGAGTATTATGGACTCGGAGGCGTTCAATGATTTTCGGTGAGGGGACATCACCATCCGAATCCGTTGGGGTGTCGTTTGGATCCACGGATACAGTATCATCCGAGGCCGCATCAGCAGCAGTCTCGTCAACTGTTTGAAAGTTATCAAAATCCTGCAAAACATCATTAATATTCTCACCCTCGGTTTGAACCGGTATATTTACAAAAGCATCCTCAGAGGGAAGAGGAGCAGCAGCATCATCCAAAAAACCTTCATTAGCCGGAGGGACGTAGCCCTCATTAACAATATGCCCAAAGAGTGGGACATCAGCAGGGGCTGCAACTCCTGTGCCGTAGGAGCTGCAAATGGCAAAAATCCGCAGGTTCATTGGCGTTTGGCGGAAAGTTGCATCAGGATTCACCGGAAGATCCGGTAATAATTGGTTGATCAGCAACTGGATAAACCTTGGGTACATGACCCATTTGTCATTTTCAGCTTTGACATTTTCCACCATTTCATGGAACAGATATCCGGAAAAATTGTAAGGTTTATTGTAGACCAGGGCCAGCATGGCAGAGACGGTACGGTGACTTGCACCATCGAAACCTGCCTTCCTGGTAGACAAACACACGATTATCACGTGCATCAAAAATCTCCAGACGCGAGTGAGGTGCCCCTTGCGGTACTGATCAGAGGGGACACCCGGATAACCCATTCGTGTCATGCCACCGGCGAGAAATACGTTGGAAAATTGGGTGGGCATGTCCAAAGTATCATTAAAACGGAGAACTTCGCGAATCAACTGCTCAGTTATAATAACCTCACGGTCAAAGACTCTAGATATAATCTGGGTCTCCTCCAGTTCGGTGTTTACAACCGCATTTCTCCAAAAAGGACCAACGTGGTCACGGTAGATAGTGGGAGCAGCAGTGATGGCATAGAATATTCGGGAGCGCCTAAGGAATTGAATCATTTGGCAGAAAAGGGGCGGCAGAGTCCCGATTTGCTTCTAAAAAAGCGACTGTGTTGTGACGAGGTTCGAGCAACCTCAAGAATGCGTCTTGTCCTGCCATTTCTAAAAATACACAAGAAAAAGCACTAGAGAAGCATTAGCAATAAATATTTAATTGAAACAATCTGTAGAGGCGACACAAGGGTTGTGTCGCACAAATGGAGCGACATAGACCTTAGTGTCGAAAACATTTAAGTTAATTAATTGAAATCATGCAACCGACACAAGCACTTGTGTTGCAACTCAAAGATGCGACAGAAAAGGGTTGTGTCGCATTTGGCAATTATTTTGAAATTAATTAAAGTAAGCGACAGAAGGACTTGTGTCGCAGAGGGGTAGCGACACAGACGTTAGTGTTTCAGCCAAACACTTGGAAGAAAAATTGATTTTGATAGAAAAGCGACACAAGAGCTTATGTCGCATAGAATAGCGACACAGACTTTAGTGTCGCTCCCAAAGTCTGCCATTAAATTTTTGAAAAATCCTGCGACACAAAGGCTTGTGTCGCATGTTGTGTCGCAAAGATGAACACCAAACAGTGCCCAGATCCCAATGGTCGAAAATTTGGGGTTTTTGCAAACCAAATCGACCACAAGATGCGTAGCATCATTAGGAACAAGAAAATATCCGTCTTATCAAGTTAGGCACACATAAACACCTCAATTTAATCCCAAACCGAAACCCCTAAAAACCCGTGACTTTAATTCACAATTAAACACAAAATACACGGTGAAAAAGGGAAAGATTTATACCACTAGATCGAGTAAGGTAAGGAGAATGAGATCGTATGGATTAATTGGAACAGAAAGCTCAGAAAATGAAGATCAATTCGAAAATCACACGGGTTTGCTTGTGTCGCTATATCGGGTGCTTGTGTCGTAGAAATTAATGGTGATGTCGCAGGTAATTAAGAATAGTAAACACGTTAAGGTAGCAGAGGTTTGCTTTTATACCCGTACACTACATAGCGACATAGCCTGCGACACAGGCAGCGACATAGGGAGCGACACAGGCTTGTGTCGCAAAAGGACACTTGTTGATTTTTCAGTATGGTTTCGATTTTCAGAGTTCGATACTCGATTTGATATTAATTTATAGACTCGGAGAAACTAATTAAGCTACAGATAAAATAAGAAATAATGCAAAAAGAAAAATCGTTGATTCAATTTTACAATCAACGAAAAGTTCGTAACCTATTTTTGGTGACGGAAATGTTTAAGTCTGGTTAGGGATCATATCAGGATAACATGCCATTATTAGGAATAGTAAGTGTTATTTCGATTATCAGTATGTTTGTCCACTTTAAATTTACTTAGCATATTTAAATTACCTGTTATAAAGATTAGTTCAAGACGATTATTGATATTTTATCCATCTAAACATTTGTACTTAAGTATATGATTTCAATTCATAATGAGATGAACCACTTGTGTTATTATTAGCGTGCATATTATATTATATAGCTCACATTAAAATATAAATTTGAAATCAAACCATGTTAGTATTTTTTATATAGAAGGTGAAGGTATGGACGTAACTTTAGAACCAAGTTAGCGGTGACAGGTCTGTACTTTCGTACAACAGAGTCAGATAAACAATAGTTCGGGTTGAACAAACACCAGTCTGAACACTTTAAACTAGAGGGTACAGGTCTGTACTTTCGTACAACAGAGTACCATAGTTTAACACAAACTAGTACGAGGCAATCTTTTTATAACTTTTCTGTACTTTTGTACATTTTATTTTGGGAATTGTAGGAATGCCACGGGTACGTAATAGTTGTCTAAAGCTTATCATAGACTACACACCTAAGTTCTTTTCAAGAATATATTAGATGAAACCAGGTCTGTATTTTCATACAACAGAGGAGACAACTAATATATTCCCCCAGATAACACCATACAAAGACCCTATATTTTAGATCATAACATGTTTATCATCCAAATATTAAGACGAAGCGTCAAAATATTTCGGACATTTTGGCCCTTATTTCAACTTAATGTCATACATATTAATATGTCTTTATATAAAGTAATATGCATATTTGAAAGTTAAGCTTCTTTGTAACTTTAGAACAAATGCCTACCAATACATCATTTGATGAATCTTATATTTATAAAAGATATTTCAAGTATGCTAGATAAATCTACTGACACATCAAACATAAACCTTAAAATTTCATTTTATGCATGTCTCCTGATGTACTATCATTTCCCCAATTGTTTACAGACACAATTCAACGTATATTTTTAACAATGTTGCAACCATTGCGTTTCTTTACTACTAACAAGTATAAAGAGTGGCAGTTGCCCCCCCCCCCCCTTTTTTTTTTTCACACTCCAAGTCATAAATTAATTTTTAACAAAGAACCTTATCCCTATCATAGAGACAAGTTCATCAAATCGAGATCGTGAAAAGGCCTTTGTAAAAAGATCAGCGTTTTGCTTAGATGTATCAATTTGGACAAGGTCTATCAGGTGTTTCTCATAGCAATCCCGTATGAAATGAAAACGAAGTTCAATATGTTTAGTTTTTGAGTGTTGTACGGGATTGCGTATGATAGAGATAGCAGCAGTATTGTCAATGTGGATAGGAGTTAAAGTTAAGAGTAACCCGTAATCACGCATTTGATGCTGAATCCAGAGAACCTGAGAACAGCAACTTGCAGCAGCAATGTATTCAGCCTCAGCAGATGAAGTAGAGACTGTGGTCTGCTTTTTACACTGCCACGAGACTAAGCGACTACCAAAGAACTGACATCCTCCAGTCGTAGACTTTTTGTCCACATTGCAACCACCGAAGTCTGAATCAGAGTAGGCAGTTAAAGCGAAGTTATCCTCATTAGAATACCAGAGACCCAGAAATGGTCTAAATTTGAGGTAACTAAAGATTCGCTTAACCGCCTTCATATGAGAAACCTTCGGATTTGCTTGAAATCTTGAGCAGATAGCCACAACAAACATTATGTCGGGTCTCGATGCTGTGAGATACATCAGTGATCCTATCATTGACCGATAGTCTCGCTGATTTACGTCTTCTTCGTCTTCAGCCAAACCAAGTTTGTGATTTATGTCAATGGGAGTTCCAAAGGTCTTACAGTCGAGCAACTGATATTTGGTTAAGATGTCATTGACATACTTAGTATGATGAATGTAAATACCTTTATCAGATTGCTCAACCTGTACAGCTAAGAAGAATGTAAGTTCTCCCATTGCACTCATCTCAAACTTGTCCTTCATGATTTTTTCGAAGTCCTTACACAGCTTCTCATTGGTAGATCCAAAGATAATGTCGTCCACATATAGCTGCACAAGTAACAAATCGTTTCCAACCTTTCTAATAAAGAGTGTGCTGTCAATCTGTCCTCGTGTGAATCCATTAGCCAGCAGATGTTTTGACAACGTCTCGTACCACGCCCTTGGAGCTTGATGAAGTCCATATAGTGCTTTGTCTAATTTGTAAACATACTCCGGATGCACTGAGTCTTCAAATCCAGGAGGTTGCTTGACATACACTTCTTCACTGACCTTTCCATACAAAAACGCGCTTTTTACATCTAGCTGGTACACTCTAAATTTCTTGTATGAGGCGTAGGCAAGAAATATTCTAATTGATTCTAGCCTTGCAACTGGAGCAAATACCTCATCATAATCGAGACCTTCTATTTGAGAAAAACCTTGTACCACTAGTCTAGCCTTATTCCGAATCACAATACCACGATCATCTTTCTTTGCACGAAACACCCAACGCGTACCAATAGGGTGTTGCCCCTTGGGGAGTGGAACCAAACTCCAAACTTGTAACTTTTGAAATTGATGAAGTTCATCCTGTATAGCCTCGACCCAATGAGAGTCGATTAATGCTTCCTTCGCATTTTTCAGTTCAATCTGAGATAGAAAACATGATTCCATCTCAGCTACAAGACAAGAAGAAGAGTCGGATGTAGTGGCCTTAACTTGATGTCGTGTTTGTACACCTTTAGACAACTCACCAATAATATTATCAGTCGGATGAGATGTGTGTACTCGTTGCTGTGGAATCTGTGGTGGCACAACCTCAGAATCTAAGTTGTTTAAATCTCCCTCAACTTCAATAATGGCAGGCAATTGGTCAGCTTCAGCAAATTTATCCTCAGTTTCATCATCGGATAAACCCGGCATCTCAGAATTAGTTTGTGGAATAGATACGCTAGGAGCTGTTCCAGAAGTAGAAGGGGTATCATTGTTTGAGGGTGATGGGACTTTAGGAGGAATAGATACATCCTGAAACATATCAATTCCATGCAGTAGGGTCACCACCTGATCAACATTATCATCCATAGATAGATGAAATGAGTCAAACAAGTCATCATATTTAAACAATGAGTCGGGTCCCGTGCTTTGAGGAGATTCAGTATATCTTAAACATTTAACTTCATAGTGCTCCTCAATCCTCTTCGTTGATTTATTATAAACTCTCTTATTAGGAGAATTAATAGAATAACCCAAGAAAAAAACCATCACTTGACTTTTCACCGAATTTGGCAACTCGTTCACGTGTGTTCATGATGATGCAGGGACACCCAAAAGGTTCAAGAAACTGCAAATTGGGTTTACGGTTATTAAATAGCTCATAACATGTCTTATTTCGTTTCTTCACCGTCAAAACCCTGTTGAGAACATAACAGGCTGTATTAACCGCTTCTGCCCAAAAAGTGATAGGCAATTTTGAGTCTGAGAGCATGGTTCGTGCAGCCTCTATTAGAGTCCTATTCTTTCTTTCATCGACTCCATTTTGTTGTGGAGTTCTTGCGGCACTGAACTGATGAGTTATTCCTTTCTTTAAACAGTACATCTCTAATGTTTTGTTCTTGAATTCAGTTCCGTTGTCACTCCGCAGTTTCTTTATCTTCAGATTGCTTAGGTTCTCCAGTTTGTCAAACAGATAAATTAGAATATCAGGCACCTCATCTTTAGAAGAAATGAAGTACACCCATGAAAATCGAGAATAGTCGTCAGTCACTACCAAGCAGTAAGAACTTCCGCCTATACTCCGTTTGCTCACTGGTCCGAAAAGATCCATATGCAATAACTCAAGAGGTGTTTCATTGGTATTCACTAACTTAGACTTATGGAATTTCTTGTGTTGTTTTCCTTTGAGACAGGAAACACAGTTATCATTTAATCCAAAAGATTGTTTAGGAACGCCTAACACAAGATCATGTTTTACAAGATAGTTCATCTTGCGGAAATAAAGATGTCCCATTCGTCTGTGCCACATTAGTGAATCCTTTTCATCAGCTTTAGACAATAGATAAGTATGCTCTGTAGATGAAACGGTACGCATATCTAGTACATACGTGTCCTTTGTCCTTGGTGCTCTCATTAGCACCCATTCCTCGGGAATCACAAATCCCGGCTTCAGAATCAAGCATTCTACATCAGTAAATGCTGTGATATACTTCTTGTCACACATTTGAGAAAAACTGAGCAAGTTGTTATTCATCTATTCAACAAAATTCCCTTTTTCAAAGCTCACTTGCCCATTTGTGAGTGTTCCTTGGCCAGTAATCTCTCCACCCTTATCACCCGCAAATGCAACATAACCCCCATTATATGGCTTCAAATCAGAAAGTAGAGCTAAGTTGCCAGTCATGTGTCGTGAGCAGCCGCTATCGATATACCATTTACTATTTTTCAATTCCTCCGACTGCTGCAGACACAAAATGTAGGAATGGATTAGTTAGTAGTGGAGACCCAAGCCTTTACAAACTTGGGTCTTCCAAGGTCATCTATAATAACAACATCAGTTAAAACTTTATCTTTTAACAAATCAGTGGTGTTTCCTGATGTGTTATTATAGGATGACAGGTCATTGGTTGACCTTTTAATCTGCCAAACCTGTTTAGGTTTGGGTGGTTGCTTATCGATAGGATTGTGCTGTTTGACACTAGGTTTACTGGGCACAATCTTATTGACTTTCCTGACAGGTAAGGGAGATGATGAGCTACGCTTCGATTGAGATTTATTAAATGAATTTGTATATAAAGAATTTCGTGGCGTGGATCTCCCAAATCGTTGTCTAGAAAGCAACGGACAAACATTAATGAGATGACCTTGTTTCCTACAATAGAAACAAGATCGTCTTTCAAAAAATGGTTGAGGTTGAGGATGAAGCACTGGAGGTTGTTTAAATGAAACATTAACAGAACATGCACATTTGTGTGTACACGATGAGTTAGATGCTGGTGAAGATGTTGATGGTTTATCCGAGACATCAACAGGTTTAGAAGATTTCTCAGGTGATTTGTTCTTTTTATCAATTTTTAAAATCTTCTTTTGAGGCTCAGCCGTAGCTTTGTCTTTTCCTTGAAAAGCCATGTCACTTAATTCAGTGGTTATCATCAGGTTTTACAGATTCATTAGCAGTAGTTTGTTCAGATTTAGACTCAACACTTTGCTTAGAATCATTAACTGGGTCATTAACAGATTTCACGACTTCCTTTAAAAAGGAAGGCACAAAGTCTTTGGCTTCATCCTTTGAAGGCATAGGTAGATAATTTATAGGAGGTGGTACTTGGTGATAACCAAGGCCAACCTTGCTTTTAGTATCATACCTTTGCCTTGAAGAATTTCATCAAAGACAAGTGAGGACGTTGAGAAATTAGAAAGTTTTCTCTTAAGGTTAATTATTTCTGACTGTGAGTCAACAAGTTCCTTTCTAAGATCAGCTAGTAATTTAAGATAACTATCAATTGCATCTTGTTGACTAAAAATTTTAGCTTTTAGTTCCTTTCGGTCAGAAAATGCAGCATCTAGTTTCTTATCAAAAGCTTTTTCATTTTCTTTTAAGATCTTATTAGCCTTAGCAAGTTTTTCTAATTCATTATTCAGGCGTTGGTTATCCTCAGAGTATCTGTTAATTTTCCCAGTTAATTTAATGCATGATATACAAGAGAATGGTTCTTCGATGGGTACCTCATGCACACTAGAGATTTCAGCCATAAGAGCACAGTTTTGATCATCATTTGCTTCTTCACTCTAATCATACGCCTCTTCATTTTGAATAAGAAAAGCATTTGAGGCAGGCGTTTTCTCTGGAGTCCTCGGAGATGGTCTTGTGTAGGCAGATGGTTTTGAGAAGCCAGAAGCAGGATGCTTTGCCTTCTCACATTCCCTAGCAAAGTGCCCAAGATTTTGGCAGTTGTAGCACTTCACCTTACTTTTATCAAAGCCCAGACCGGAATCACTATCATCATCCAGATTCTTTCTCCCAGTTTTCTTTAAATATTTCTTTGCTCTCCTGGTTATCATAGCAAAGTTCCAACACAGATCCATTCTTTCCAGATCATCGGGATCTATTTGTTCAAAATCTCTCAGTAAGATCGATTGTGCTAGTTTTCTTTGAAAGAAAACTATCATAAGCACTGAGAAAGGCTTGAAACACAGCAGCATTCTCTTCAGTATCAGGTGAGACTAGAGTATTTGAAGAGTAAGGTACTCTTCCAACTGAAGGAATAGCTGGTTTAGTAGAGGATGCAGAAGATCCACTAGAGCTGCCAGATAATAATGCCACACCAGTAGTAGGAGACGAACTACCATATAAGCTGGGATCTTGAACCTGTGCACTAGACTTCGTTTCTTTTCTCTGCATATCTAGTGCATAAGCTTGTAGTCTTCCAACAAGATCATCTAACGAAAGATTCATTACTCGTTCATCTTCCTCCATCATCATGACACGATGATTCCATTTCTTAGGCAAAGCGGCTAAGAGTTTCTTGTTCACATCCTCAGTAGTTAAAGTCACCCCTCCTTCATTCAGCTCACTTACCAGATGTGAGTAGCGAATAAACAGTGCATTAATAGACTCATTTGGTAATATGTCAAACAATTCATATTGCTTCTAAATGAGTGCAAGTTTACTCTTTTTGTATCTCTCATTACCCCCACACCGTTGTTCAATAGCCTTCCACAAATCATAAGCAATAGTGTAGTGTTTAAACATTTTCAAAACATCGGCAGACATGCTCATTGTGATTGCTGAATGTACTTTTTTTTCCAAATCCCAAGCCTTTTTCTCATCCGGAGTCAGGGATCTAATAGGTTTTGGCGGAGGGTTGATAGAATTGAATTGACCATCAGATGGTGGATGTTCATAACGCTCCAGCAGAGGAATTAACATATCAGGATCATTATATGAAATGAAAGCTTCAAATCGTTGCCTCCATTCCACATAATCAGTGTTTGCAGTAAATAGTGGAGGTTTGTTTGTGCTTCCAACTTCATTACTATGTTTCAATAGCTGAGTAAAGCTTTGAAGAGAGATTGTATTTCCTGCACACTAGACAAAACACAAAAAAAATTGTTTTTCAAATATTAAACAGCGACACTAAGGTTGTGTCGCAGACAAATGGCGACACTAAGACTAGTGTCGCTAACCAACAAAAACAAGTTAGAACATATGCGACACAAAGGTAATGTCGCAAGCAGAGACAAATGGCGACACAAGGGGTAGTGTCGCAATAAAAACAACTGGCGACACAAGGGTTGTGTCGCAAACAGTGAATAAATGAAAAAGATCAAAAGCGACACGAAGGTTATGTTGCTATCCAATGTCGCTGTCCAATGTCTCAGGTTTATGTCACACCCAATGTCGCAATGATAATGTCGCAAATAACCCTAACACGACACAGAGTGATTGTGTCGCACAAATAGCTTATGTCGCTAAAACCCTAGTGGCGACACAGAGGTTATGTCACTATGCTGCGAACTCAGCCGCACTTAAACCCCAAAATTCGAATATTTTCGTAAACCTCATGAAAATTAACGACCTGCAATCGAACGAACCTTCAATAATCTTTCAGAAAAACCAGATTTCAAGCTTTTACCACTTCTAATCAAGAGTAATTGCTAAAAAGTATGTGATTTAACCCGAAAAACGCACAAAATCGATTCAATACCACAAAATCAAACGATTTTAGCTCTGATACCACTTGTTGGACCCTTTGTTCTGGATCTAAATCGAATCAACTCAACAATTGAAAGCGCGGAATACAATCAATTGAACAATGCACGTTAACAATCACACGAAACTAGTCGATTAGCTTTTATATATATCAAGAATAGCGAATCAACCAAATACAATCAATACCTCACAGATAGCTTGAAAACTCTCTAGGTTCGTCCACCCTAGAAAACTGAACCCGTAAGTCTCTATTTATAGCCAAACTCTAAACGACGTGCGACACAAACTCTGTGTCGCCAAACCGACCTATGCGACACAAGCCTTGTGTCACTATTGCGACACAAGCCTTGTGTCGCTATTGCGACACAAGCCTTGTGTCGCTATTGCGACACAAGCTCTGTGTCGCCTAAACAGTGACATCAATTATATATTTACACAAATAACGTTTTATATCACTGAACACATTATTACAAACTATTCAGACCTAGACCAACTGACAGACATACAAAACATGTATCAACAATTGAGACTAACACCCAGAGTTTAATTCGAATAAGTCGATATAAATTTTATTTTGAGCTTTAGAGAGTTTTTTTACTTATTACGTTTGTTAAATATACGAAGTTGAAAGAAATGATATTGTAAACTCCTACATTTTTGTAAGAATGTTTGACGGGAGTTACTATTATATGAATCGTAATTATTTTTTTTACAAAATTATATAATATTAATTTTAGATGACTAAATTTAATAATTTAATTGTACGTATAATTCATATAAATATCCACCATAATCATTTTCGTTAAACCTTTTTGGCGTGTTTAGTATAATATTTATAAAATGATAGTAAAAAATTATTCATGATCAATAAAATGTTGCGTAAAATGAGTTGATTATAGGTATATAGGTGTGTGTGGGTGTCATGGAATAATAAATAGAAATAAGTATGGATAAAAACTGCTAAAATTAAAACATTAAATATTTTTACAGTAATTTTGTAATCAATAAATATAAATTATATACATCTAATTCTAAGTAAAAAATGTAAATTTTTAGGTACTTTTATTGTCTTGCCAAATAAAATAATTGACCAATAACATAAAGTTTACGTCCATACATAGCTCCTTAAATCATTCTTATATCCGAAATTGACTACATACGGAACACTGACATTTAAATTGCATATATACCAAATTATTTCGTAAATTAATATAAGTATTTTTGATCCGCCACAACGCACGGGTTAAAAACTGCTTGTTACAATTAAAGTGGATTGTTGGTACTTGGTACTTGGTAGTGCCATTTATGTATGATTACTAACTGACGATCTTCCTAGTTATAATGTATTACTAGGTGAAGGATCCGCGACAACGCGGGTTTTGATATTTGTTTTTGTAAAATTTTTTAGTTATAGAGTAGTCAGACTCACGGTAACGCGGGCTACTGCATTTAACTTTGTAAATTTTCAATTAGAAATTTATACTTTTTAAGATAAAAAGGTATATTAATTGTGTGAAATGTATTTTCAGATGCCAAACCCAGTTGGTTGGTTATAGCTTAACTGCACCCACAAGATTTTCAGAATTCTAAATTCAAATTACTTAGACTCTTTCAAGAAATTTCAATTGTCTGAAAGTCGCCGAAGAAGTTAACTATTCTTGTTGAGTTAGAGTACAATATATGTATTTTGAGAAAGCAACACTTTTATTAATACTAAATAAACGCACATACACGTTCCCATTAAAGAACTACATTTACATTTTTTTCTTGGCGAAAATTGAAAATATATTGATTTGGATCTGGATGATCCAGTGAAAGGAAGGGTACACCTTCTCATTGATACATTGAGAATTCAACTACTTGAGCTTGATTGAACTAATTGAAGATTAAACATACAACTAACAAATTTTTGTGCTACACTTTGACAATTGGAAAAGCCAGAGCAATCTCTCCTTTGAAAAAACATCTTGACTCCACTTAGATCTTGAAAACATCTTGAAAAAGCTTCATGAAAATGTACTCATGTCTTTAATCTACACCATACCGCATTTGAAAATCGACACTTAAAGAACCTTAACAACGATCTGGGGTTGATGAAGGAGTGAAATCGTTGAGAAACGATGATGAAAAACCCCATGAGTGTCGAGAAGGAACCAACGCCGACCACAAAATGGATGATATGAAACCAAAGCATGAACATCAACTACACCTGCTGTGCTAGAGGCTAACAACCTACATCGATGTTCAAAAAAGGGTATGAAACTAATTTATTAAAGGTTGAATTTAAGGCAACTAAAATAAAAAAGAAAATAAACTAATTAAAGCTTACAAACTTGCAAAACCTACAGAGTAAATTAAAATTATGAATAAAACACCTTAATTCTTTTTTTTAGAGAAAGCAAATCTTATTACTATACCAAAAATATACCACAGTTACAATGCATATTTACAATGACTACCCAAAACAATTGTATTCACATATATACTCCTATCTATACATAAATGTTTATGCACACTACACACACATATTACAGACCATTACACAAACATTTTTTTATGCACATTCAGCTATCCAGTAAGTAAACACCAGCAACTGAGTATTCTTCTTGAACACCTAAAACATCACAAATCTCAAAAAACAATATAGATGAAAGTAAAATAAAAAACCAAATTCTAAAATAAGAAAACCATTAAAGACAATAACACACCCTTACTTTGCTTACCTTACAGATCTAAAGTACATCAGTTACTGAGATAGATTTTGACATCAAGAAACTGCCTTTTGGTTACTAAAAAAATATTACACCATAATCTGCACCCAGAAACACCCATTTCAACTAAACAATAGTAACTGTATGTGTTGAGCAGTTAAAAGGCGGATGAATATCTTAATCAAGCTTAATAATTAACAACACAATCTCTTAGTTCACAACATCAAACTGCAATTTTATGCAGCAAGATAGTAACCTTTTGGAATTTCTTTTACCTCATATGCCCTCTCGTCTAATCCCTCTTACGTATAACCTGATCGAGCATGTACGAAAAAAAAAACTTTAGAATTTATCAAACACTTGGCTTTCATCTATATATTATATATCATTTCAAGTAAGTAAAAGTATATCATTTCAAATGAACAAAAATAAATTTCAATTATAAATTTAGGTACCTATAAAAGCATGTCATTTCAGAAACATTTTTGTTGAACTCACTAATTAAGATGATGCTTACATGATAATTCTTCAATCTATTCTTTGTACCAACATGTTGAAAAGTATTAGATCTTCAGTTTAAAACTGCGAATCAAATGGGTCAAAAGTCAAGCAAAAAATAACGTGAATATGATCGAAGCATCCAATACACACAAGCATAGATTTATCAACAGAAGCATTTACAAAGATAAAGTTGTTCTTCAATACTAACACATACATTTTAACTAACACTTGGAATTGCATTCAAACCTAATCCTATTTCTTAAACCTTTAAAGCTAAAGAAACACAACCAACCTATACTAAGTCAGCCATGGTTTACACAAAAACTCATCAAAGTAAATAACAATTAAAAAGGTTAGCCATAATAACAAATTAAATGCATTTCTCCTATAAATAATGAAGTTTGCGTAATCCTTTTTTTCTCTGTTTCAAGATGTCATCACAATTGTTGCTTTTTAAATTCAAATTAGAATGAAATTTAGAGACAACTAATATGATCTACTAAAGCAATTTTCAGACCATATTAGAATCAACTGTGTAATCCATTTTGGGGTATACTTCATATATAAATTCAAAATGGCTCAAGAACATGCTCAAAACTAACCATGCCAACTTTCTAAAGTATCGTAAACCAATTGCAGCTTAAAATTCTACTCCTAGAAGACTCGGACAGAAGCCATATATGATCTAGGACCATACAAAATTCCCAACATGGGCTAAGAAGGGATAAGAAGAATTAAAACATATATAAACAACTGAAAAGATCATATCTTTGAGATTTTAACAAAGATTATTACATAATTGAAAAACTTACCTTTAAACCTTAACATAAGCACTTACTAAATCTTATTTCCAACACTTATGGCTAAACATGAATTTAAACTTACATAAACGACTCGAAAAGCAATTGAAATTGTTTCAAGTATTCCTACCATTAGAAATAAGAATGCCTAGCATATGAAAATAAAATAAAAATAAAATTTGGCCATGATTTAGAGAAAATATTTGATGAGTAAGTACAATAATACATACCTTAACTTTAAATCAGACTAAATTGCATCCGGAAAGCAACTTATTTAAACCCAAACGTTGTAAAACAACTTCCATCTACAAAAACACTGAAACAATCGACATGAAAGCCTTTAAAGAGATACAGCCGTTTGCAACAACTTAATTCTTACATATAAATTATTAGAGAACAACTACTAAATAATAACTACTAATGAAATTGACATGACAGCCTTAACCTACATAACTTGAAACATACTTTGAGTTTATTAATACTTGTTTCTGTTCCCTATGCAGTACAAATTATATCAATATGTCATGAAAGATAAGTTGCAAAATAATGTAATTTGTCAAATGTATATTAAGGTAATTCTAATGAGTATTAATCGGCAAATAGTTTATACCTGGCCCTTGTATACACCCACATTTACTCCCTTTGACAAAAGCTTAAAACCTAAAAAGCCATTTAAATTGATGAGCATTTCAAGTGTAACATATAACCTGATGAAAACTTTTAATCAATAAAGGGACCATATATTCATAGGGTCCAATCCATCGTATCAATATTTTGTTGTATTAATAGATTCATAGATATTTTTATGTTTAGCAAATACTAATTTTGAAGGTTTACCTCTGCCATTCTCGACTTCATGAATGGATCCAACAAAAGCATCAAATAAGACTATAGATCAAAAGCCATACTTGCAACTCAACTAATAATCAAAACTTACAGTAACAACATGGCAGAACAATACCCAGCCTGCATAAAGCACCAAAACCCATATCAAAACAGAAGTTCGTTTTACATTAAATAATGTCAAATGGGTCAGAAAAAAGAGTTAAAATTATCCGTTTGTATTCTTATGTAATTAAAGATCATGCTAGAATCAGTCATACCCACATATGCGTGTATAGGATATTCATTTACGGATATTAGACAGGGAGTAAACAAACATCGAACATGACTAAAAAAATACCGCACAATGTAAAGTCAAATAATTACTACAAATATAATGTTCACAATGATTCCTCGAGAAGATTCAACAAAGTAAGTTATTGAGTCAGTTTTGCATTTGTGTGGGTTCAAGCTCAATTCACTCAACAATGTCTCTAAAAATCATATAAAAAAGTGGACATAATGAAATAAGAGTCACTTTTTCTAAAGATCCACTCTCCCAAACATGTAAGCTCCCTTCTCATACCTAAACAAATACAAGTCCGTAAAATTGAACATAAATTGTGTATGCCATTACTGAAAAAAGTTAATAACTTGAAGGATAAAATAGAAAAATTAGGGATGTTACACGTCAAATTGACTGATGATTAACCCATCTTTAAGTACTTCAAGGAAGAAATTATGGCATGGTGGTTCACTTCATGATGGAATCCTGTACGGAACAGTATTGCCGGATAGTTTTTCTGCTGTTTCTCTTATACATTAGTTTCTTCAACTGCCGTGGAATTATCGACTGGAGCGACGGAGTAAACTGTGTGCGGCTAAGTAGGGTTTTGGAAAAGTGAGAAACGGGTTTAGGCTTTTGGGGACGGTTTATTTTTCACAAATAAAATCAAATAAATAAATAAATTGTCTAAAAAAAAAATATTATTTGTAGGTTTATTTTTTTTTCCCAAGAATAAATATCAACCCTTAGATTAACATGGAAGGAACCATCGAAGGGTCCAGATTCCTCCATTATAACCTCTTTTAATTATATATAAAAGATATAGACATGTACAACATAGAAAGGTTAGACTTTCAAATCAAAGCTTTGATAATTTCAAACACATCTTTGATTTGTTTATCAATTATATCTCTTGAAGCCGACAGTTTTATGTTTATATTACTCCATCCGTTTCAATTTAATTGTCCACTACTGAAATGCATACAATTTTAGGAAATTAGATTGATTATGTGTCAAAAAGTAGGATTTAATATATACCCACTAAAATACTTTCTGATTAGTTGAAATAAAAAATGGACAATAATTTTGGGACATCCTAAAATGAAATACTAGACAGTTAAATTGGTATCGAGGGAGCCACTGATGCAAACGGATGCATCAGTTGGTGTCAAATCAGCGCTACGTCAACACTTCTCAAAACTGACTAACAACTGACTGAACATAAACAACTATGGCACATCACTCAGTTTTTTCGAGCATCACATTTACCAATATACCCTTTATTTCTATACACTAGAAAAAATAAAAACAAAAACAAAAATTTTTGCCCCACTTTTACCTTCGGTAGCATGTCGAAAAATTGAAGTGGATGTGTGTGACACTCCTCAAAATTCGATATATTTACGTACACTGAACACGTGCATGTCTTAGTCTAATTCCCTACTTAAGTAAATTCAAACTATTTTTATGAGATAAGTCTAGCAAAGCCCAACAATTTTAATACGTAAAGTATTACTATTTTCGTAGTTAGTTATAATTACGCGCGAAACAATCGGAACGAGTCCGACAAAAACATACGTACGTTGGTGATACGAAAACTTACTTAGATTTATTAGATTTGTTGCTAAAATATTGGTATTAAACCCGAAACTCCCGGCTTTGACTCGAATGAATGTTTTGAAGAAACCTCAATTAAGTTATGTTATAGAAAAAGAGGATTCTTGCGTTTTTTGCTCTCCTGCTAAATAACGTAAAACTATTTTATATAGTAATTATTTACTTTGAAATATTATGCATAACGATAAATAAAACTATTATACGTTTGTTTAAAAACGTAACGTACGCGATTAATATACGCAAAACGAACCTGACAACCAAATGAATCAAATTTTATAATTTGTAAACTTAAAATAAAGTATTTGAAATAATACTTCGAAAGATATTAACGTATATTAAATGTTAATGAATTAATCGAAACATACACATTTAAACGAACACGCGAGTAACGGGTAAACGACCTAAATTCGTAATACGAGTTTGGGGAACAAGATTTTAACCATCCCATGCCTAGTGGGCCCCATAAAATCTGCCCCAAAGATTGGCCAAGGCCATACCCCAACACCCCCTTACTCTTTGTTACTCAAACACACAAACACAACACATTACACCCACTTCACTCTACCTATCTTTCTCCCTCTTGTTTTTCCTCTCTCTCTCGGTCAAGAACCAGCAGAAAATCAGCAGCAACAACACCATCATCATCCACCAAAATCATTATAAAAGTCATCTTGCTCATCTTGCAAAAGGAAAAAGAAAGAACAAGCATAAAGATCATCATCACCTACTGTTAGGTCACAAGGTTCCCAAAACTTAGATACAGATTAAATAACAGTTATCTTAACGTGTTAGTTTATATCCAAGTTTTATATCAAACAAGTTTAAATTAATCTAGGCGGAAAACAAGATTAATTTTGACACAGAGTTTATTATGAATCAAAGTATTATTCACAATAAAGTATTTGTCTCACACAGATGACAAAGTATTCAAACCCACACAGATGGTTTGAATACGATCCAAGTATTAGTATGTTAAGATACAATTATCACTACAAACTTTAACAGTTAGTGTGGTAATGCTTTGAGCCTAAGCTTAAAGGTCTTGTATACTATTTTGCTTTGAGAGCTTGGATATCTTGGATACTTGGATATTTTGAAGAGTGCTATTGAGCTGCTATTTATAGAGTTGAGTATCAACTTCTATTACCCAGCTCAGTCAGTTGTCCAAGGGATAACACATTCATCTTGGGCAACTTTGCACTTTACCCTTTTTGCTTTTCTTGGAAATAGAAAAAGCAAAAGGTAAAAGGTTTCTTTGCTGAGAAGAAAACCTTTGTTCGATGTTTGACCTTTCTCAAACATCTTATCAGTTGTATCTAGCCTAAGGAGAGAAGAATATCTTCTGTACACTTGTACTTTCATTCTTCAATCTGTGCTCTTCAGTCTGTGCTCTCAGTCTGTGATTTTCAATCTGGGATCATCAGTCTGTGATCTTCAGTCTGTGAAGTCTTTTGTCTTCAATCTTCATTCTTCAGATGATGAATTCATAAGTCTTCAGGAAGAGCAAGGCTTTCAGTCTGTGAGATGCTTCAGTCTGTGCAGCACAGACTCAGAAGCAATTCTTCAGTCTGTGTAGCACATACTCAGAGACACAGACTCAGGAATTCACTAAGTTTTTCCTGAATACAACTGAGATAGATTTTGACTCTTCAGATTTATAACTTAGGTTTGATCATTGTTTTTCCCAACACCTACATTTTTCGTTTCTTCATCTAAAGCATTGTAAGGAAACATTCCTTTTCACTAATCTTTCATGTATTAAGTGTTTTGACATGTTATAAGTTCATATCATGAAAGATCTTACATGGAAACATAACAAAAACTAAACAAAACTTAACTTTTGTGATGAGTATTTTCTGGACCGATTTGTGTCATGGTAGAAAAATCATAACAAATCGTGTGAGTAAAATAAACGTGTGACACCACTTGTAAAAGTTTGGTAATTTTGTTGGCTACAACTTTCGTTTAGACTTCATCCTCTGGAAATACACCGATTTTGATTTATAAACTGATTTGTGTGCATATGTCGATAGAAGTAGCTGCTGTACACAGTTGTCCTCACGAATTTTTTTGACCCACCTCTAGTTATCTAAAAATCATGAAAAAATACAGGAAGTAGCCAACTTATGTGGGATCATTGTGTAATGTTTTGGAATTTTTAGATAACGTATGCTTAGTCAAATAAAAATCCCAAAATGGTACTGACTTTAACTCCGAAAGTTTGACTTTCGGGAAAAGGTTTGACTTTCTGATTTTAGTGGAAGTTTCGGATTTTGACTCTGAAAGTCAACTTTCAGAGTTGAGTTGACTTTCGAAAAACGGCATTTTTGCCCAAAGTTTCGGATATTTACACTTTCGGACCTGAAACTTTCGGATGAACAGTATTTGGTCCTAACTTTCGGATGGACAATGTTTATTCGATTATTTTCGCATCAAACATTCTCGAGGGACATTATATACTAAATATAAAACGAATCAACAATAATAACATTGTGAAATATTAAGTATTAATGCGAAACAAAACAATAATACATATATTTTTCGAGAAATATTATCAGTACAAACATCACCAACGGAACGTACGAAACTTTAAACAACAAAGATCTTTCAAACGAGTGAACGATTAACATGGTTGGACGTGTAGTCAACTACTTATATTACTATCTCTCACGTTTAGGACGTTAGAGACTTTATTTGGGCATACGCTTTGCTAGCTCTCACTACTTAACTCACGAGGTGAGTTCACAGCCCATACTTTTACTGTTTTCAAACTAAGGGGTGAAAAACATAAACACTGTATATGAATGATTTTCATACTATTATACTTGAACTGCTTATTTATGAAGTAACATTTTCATACTATTTTGGGGAATTTTGACAACGAATCCTGGTACGGACCAAGACTTACAATGTATGCTTAAAAGACCTTATGTCATGCAGACTATAACCATTAGCTAGGTGACTCTAGCCACTGAGTATAAGGATAGTACTATCACCGTGACGACCCTCCCACAGTTTTGGAGCGTATACTTACATGTCCTTAGGCAAAAAACGAAACTTGGTCGTGGTTTGGTTATAGGGTTAGGTTGCGTGACTTTAACCCGTAAGGTTTAGCTCACCTTCGGGGGATCACCGTCAATATTTACCCACAAACAACAACGAAACTTTATTTTGGGGTAACATCCCAACTAATCGATATTTTTGGATAGCATTCCAACGAAACTATATTTTTGGGTAACATCCCAACGAAAGATTGGACAGAAATTGAAGCTGGAGTTGACTTTAACCAAGAGCAAGAAAATGGTATGGGTGGATGACCTGTACACTCTAGGGCTTAAAGAATGGCAATCCATTGCTAATCTTTTGAAGAGTGCAGCTGACAAAGATTTGAAGAAAGAAGTTCTGGATGAGTTATCTTACCTGATTGAGTTAGTTCTCAGTCTGGGGCTCATTTCAGAAGAACAATACAAGTTGTTCTGCATAGCAAACAACTTTGTAATAAAGAAGAAGTCAGCTGGGTTATCTACAGAGAATGAGCAGAGAAGGGAGCATCCTCTACCAGAAGGTATCGTTTTTATCGATAGATCCTATGTCCACACTGATAATATTGAAGGTCTGTGCTACAGAGATATCAATGGGATAAAGTGCTTCCAGGATCAAAATATATTGTATGGAGAATCTCTGCTACATTGTATTGCCCTGCTGAAGGAATGCAAACATTCTCAAGCCAAGCCATTTAGAAGAAGACTGATTAGCTGGTTATTCAACAACTTTTCCAAGATCAGGATGATGATTGGGTTTGAAGACATCTACAAGAAGATCATCTTGGAATATCAAGAATTTGAAGAAAAATCTGATAAGGAAATGGAAGTATTGTTGAAGAGGAAAGTGGAAAAGATCAAAGAGATCAGGGCTCAGAGAAAAGATTGAAGATTGTTAAATTTATGCTATTTACAATCTCATGTAATAACTGTAATATTTTTGTGAACTGACTATGATTTTGACTTTATGTATATAACTCTTGATCCATATGTTATGTTTCACTTTAGTATTTATTATTTCTCTATTATCTTTTGTAAATAGATTTTGACATCATCAGATAGGGGGAGATTGTTAGGAAAAATAATGATCAAACCCAAGTTATAAATCTGAGGAGTCAAAATCTAACTCAGTTATTTTCGGGAAAAACTTAGTGATTTCCTGAGTCTATGTTTCTGAGTCTGTGCTTTACAGACTGAAGAATTCTCACAGACTGAAGAATTCTCACAGACTGAAGAATTCTCACAGACTGAAATCCGTGCTCTATTTAAAGACTTATGAATTCATAATCTGAAGAATGAAGATTGAAGACAGAAGGCTTCACAGACTGAAGATCACAGACTGGTGATCACAGATTAAAGATCACAGACTGATGAGCACAGACTGAAGAGCACAGATTGAAGAACAAAAGTATAATCGTACAAAAGAAGTTTTTCGTTCCCTAGGCTATGGTACAACTGAAGAGATGATTGAGTAAGGTCAAACATTGGAGAAAGGTTTTCTTCTCAGCAAAGAAACCTTTTACCTTTTGCTTTTTCTATTTCCAAGAAAAGCAAAAAGGAAATAGTGCAAAGTTGCCCAAGATATACTTGTTATCCCTTGGACAACTAACTGAGCTGGTTAATATAGAGTTGATACTCAACTCTATAAATAGCAGCTCAAAAGCACCACAAAGAAGTATCCAAGAAAAATAATGTACAAGACCTTTAAGGTTAGGCTAAAAGCATTACCACACTTACTGTTAAGTTTGTAGTAATAATTGTATCATAGTATACTACTTGGATCGTATTCAAACAATCTGTGTGTGTTTGAATACTCTGTCTTCTTTGTAAGACAAACGACTTATTGTGAATAAAACTTTAATTCATAATATATTCTGTGCTTTAATTAATCTTGTTTTCCGCCTTGATTAATTAACTTCTTTGATATAACTTAGATATAAACTAATATATTAAATACTTGTTATTTAATCTGTATCTAAGTTTTGGGACCTTTAAGACCTAACAATAATAATGAGCAAAGAGAGGTTACGTTGCTAATTCTTGCAACTTTGGATCCAAGCTTACAGAAGCTTATGGAGGGTCGCGAAGCATATGATATGCTTGTTGAGCTGAAAAGTCTTTTTCAGCAACAAGCACGTCTAGAGGTTTTTAATGTTGTTAAAAAGCTCACTACATGCAAGATGAAAGAATGATGTTGGTCAGTACTCATGTTCTTAAGATGAGGAGCTATTTTGATGAACTACAAAGAATTGGATCTCCTATATCTAATGATATGGGTGTGAGTTTCATGTTAAACAAGAGAATGTATACAGTTTAATCATGTATATACCTGAATCACTAGTCGTACTAGCGTCGCTATCATTAGCTGGAAGTGAAAGATCAGACAGCTCCTCTATCAAGCAAGCAATCTATATGTCTTTGTCCTTTCTTTTACTTCGCGGCTTTGTTTTCTTGACCCCCTTTCCCTTGATTTTCATTAGATATAGGAGATCCAAGCCTTTAAAGTTCATCAAAATAGCTCCTCATCTTAAGAACATGAGTTCTGACCAACTCCACCTCGGCCATCTTGCATGCAGTGAGCTTTTTAACAGCATTAAAACCTCTCGGCGTGCTTGTTGTTGAAAAAGACTTTTCAGCTCAACAAGCATATCATATGATTCGCGACCCTCCATGAGCTTCTGTAAGTTTGATTGCAAAGTCGCAAGAATTAGCAACGTAACCTCTCCATGCTCATTGTTAAGCTTATTCCAAGAACCGTGAATAGCAGAAGAGTCAGTGGAAGTGGGAGGTGGAGCTAGTGGGGTATCAATAATGTACGACTTCCCTTGATTCTTGAGGACCGTCCTCAATTTTAGTCAAGGAAACGCGTACCCTTTTGATTCTCCTTCTCCGTCAAGGAAGAGAGAGTTAAGTTCTTTACGGTTTGAGTTGACATCTACAAAATCAAGATAAAAGTTCATTTTAGTATTTTCGATAATAAATCCTTGTATAAATTAACTACCCAAGTTTTATAATAAAACAATTAATTTATGAAAGGCTATGATCCACATCGAGCTTCTATCATCATAACGATTGATTACGAATACAATGATAGATTCAATCGGTAGATAGCGGGTACCAATTGCATTACAAGTGCAACTCTTAGATCTTTTATGGAATTGAGAAAATATAGTACTAAAACTACATGTCTCCTACTCATATGTTTATCCCTTCCTTACCTCGAGCTTAGGTCTGACCAGGGCTCGATTAAGTCGTCCAATTTTGAGACAGTGATAATTTGCATAGGTCTGACCAGTGACAACTAATCACCTCAGCGTCAAATTTGCCTAGGTCTGACCATGGTCAAAAAGGACAACCAAGTGTCTCTCGCTAATTGGACGGCATGACTTAAGTTTGGCGGGTTAATCCTTATTAAATCTATGTGTCAAAAGGTATGTGGCAAAATAATTCATTCATATTAGTTTGCTACACGATTTGTTAAAATCAATTTTAACTTATCGCTTAAAATATATATCCGGTTTTACGTTTTTCATGTTTGCGCGTCAAGTGTTATTTTTTTAATAATAAATACCTACATGAGATTGTTATAGTTTTATAAAAATCAACAAGCACGAACTTGAATCATTGAAACCCTTTTAAAAGTCACCATAAAACATATATATATTATACCGAGTTAAAATCACCAATTTTCAACTCTATTAGAGTTTTAACTTAAAATCATCAATTTTAGCTTTAAACTCCACATTTGTGTTTTATAATATTGTTTTCAACGAAACAAGCTTGCATACAAATAAGATCAACAATAATATTTAACATGCAATAAATAAAACACACACACATATATGCATAGCCAAGCCTAAAATCATATCTTCGGTTTAATGAGCCAACTTGAAAACCGAATGGTAAATCTAAGGACAATCTTTAATCATCTTTAAAAAAGATGTGTTTTCAGCTCCCACTTGAATCATCATCTCATGGTGATCAAGATTGACTTTACGTGACTTGGTCTTCATCTTCTTGGATCCTTTATGCTCTAAATCTCCGTCTTGTTATAATTTTAAATAAAAGTACAATAACTTATTCTAGGTACTTAAAAATTAAAATAAAATACAACAATGGAACATGAAGATTAAATTAAAATATTACATCAAAAAAGGGATCAAAATTCTCAAAATAAATTATTACAAGAATCGACCCAAAATCACCGTCAAACCAAAACACGCATACAAACACAATCACAACCACAAGGCTAGGGTAAACATGGCTATGTATAATAAACATGATATTTTAATAACTACATTATGAAAATTAAATTAATGGCTCGTCATGGTTATTATGCATGTTGATAACCATAGTAAAAAATATAATATATTAAAATAAAACAAGTCATTAACTTAATATTTAAATATCAACAGTATTTAAATAAAATAACTTGTTGCTAACACATGCCAAATAGTTTCTTAGATCTACAATCCAAAAATCGATTTTCATCATTAGTAACACAAGATGATTATTTTGATATTAAACATGCGTCATAAGATGTGCTTAAGTGATGATCCAAAAAATCAATTACAAACAAGACACAAACTTTACACCATGAGTCCATATCAAAACTAATCATTATGATCAATATTGGATATAAAAGTGGCTCTGATACCACTGGTTGTCTAATTAAATTTATGTTAATTAACAATTAATTAACAAACGGAAACATAATAAATAAACATGTACAAAACGATTTCCATTGGATCCAATTATATCCTCATATTGAATCAATAATAATAAAGAGGATGAATACGAGTTATACCTTCTTTGATAAAACTATAATCAATAGTATGATTATCTATATGGTTGATCCACACAATACTTTGTTGATCACCACCCAAATGCTAATTCACAAGTCCAAATTGAATTACTCCTTTGCTTTTGTTTTGGACCAAAATTGGCATCCCTTTTTGGGTCCTTTGTTGTTCACGGCCGAACACCACACAGAAAAACAAAATGTTGGTTCCTCTCTTTTTGTTTCTTTTGTTAGGGTTATTTATAATAATTAATATCTAATAATCTTTTATTATTAATTAATTAATTATTTACCCCTTTAGGTATTAAGAATAACAATTTAATAATATTCAGTTTAATAACATTTATTAAATGATCTCAAAGTAATTAAAAACTCAACTAATTATTATAATTAACTTAACTTGGCTATATGAGTAGTATCTAAGCGTTATTGTGTGTGACCTCATAGGCTCAATCGTAACTAACAATATAGTTGTTTATTGTTCCGGTGCATATTAAACCTACACAAAGAACACATAGACACGTTCTTCCTGAAGCATGTTGTTCACAACAAGGAGATCATTGGGTGTGGTACTAAGAAAGGGGGCTTATATTACGTAGATGACTTCAATACTGGACATGCGTTTCAAGTGAGAAAACCAAAAAATGTTACTGAAAGACAGATGTGGCTTTGGCGTTTTCGTTTAGGCCATCCTTCGTTTAGTTACATGAAACACTTGTTTCCATCGTTTTTCCCAAAAGGTTCGGATTTTGAGTTTAAGTGTGATACTTGTATTTTAGCAAAAAGTCATTGAGTTTGTTATCAGTCTAGTTCAAATAAAAGTAATGTTCCTTTTCCTTTAGTTCCCTATGACGTTTGGGTCCATCCCAGTTTCTGTTATTTCTGGAATTCAATGGTTTGTGATACTTGTTGATGATTGCATTGGTATGACATGGTTGTACCTATTGAAAAACAAAGATGAAGTTTTTAACACTTTTAAAGCCTTCTACTCTGTGGTGAAAACTCAATTTTCCGCCCAAATTAAAATTCTAAGATCTGATAATGATAATGGTGGTGAATTTATAAATCAACAATTTCGTGATTATTTCGAAGCTCATGGTCTTATCCACGAAACAACATGCCCTCAGACTCCACAGCAAAACGACATCGCTGAGAGAAAAAAATAGAAATATTTTGTAAACAATTCGAGCTTTATTAATTGGAGCACACACGCCGAAACACTATTGGACGGATGCAATTGCAACTGTGGTGCATTTGCTCAAAAGAATGCCTTCCAAGATATTGAACTTTCAGACTCCACTTCAAGCACTCGCAACATATACTATTTTGCCATCAGTTCTAACAATTCCTCCAAGAGTGTTTGGGTGTGTTGCATTCGTTCATTTGCACAAGAATCAACGAACAAAGCTTGATCCATGTGCTATTCGTTGCATTCTACTAGGATATGCTACACACCAAAAAGGATATCGATGCTTCGATCCGACTACAAAAAAAAACTCATGTTATTATGGATGTCACTTTCTTAGAATCAACCATGTTCTACTCTCCTGAATGTCCTGATTCTCCTCTTCACGGGGAGATACATGATGAAGAGTTTAATTGGTTGGAGCTTAACTCAGATGAACAGACCAAATCAGAATCACTAATGGAGGAATCTACAAATGAGTCGGCAGATGAACCAACATCAGAAAACATTTCAACTAAGCATCAAGAAGAGTCAACAAATGATTTAACTTCATCAATGACTTCGGATCACGAGCCCCCTGATTCTCTGGTACTCGCTGATCAATCTCCTGAGAACATCCCCAAGGTAAGTTCTCTGGATCCATCACTACATGAAGATAATATAAATATTCCTGCTAGTTATAACCTGCCTTTCAGGCACAACTGTGGCAAGTCACCAAACAGGTTCTCTCCGGATATGGAGAATAAAACGTCCAAATATCCAATTGCTAACTACGTCTCTACGGAAAAAGTTCCTGATTCATTAAAGAGGTTTGCAAATAAGCTTTCTGATGATCATATCCCTAATAATGTTGATGAAGCATTAAGGGATCCTATATGATGTAAAGAATGATACATGGACTCTTACAAAGGCATCCTTACAAAGGCAGTCAGCAACACAAGTCTTCACAACTCACTTGACAAGTTGGGACTTAGAGATCTCTACGTACCAACTTGAGGGAGATTGTTAGTATGAGTTGTATTTGCTTAGGTATGAAATCAGTTCTTGTATTATTTAAGGGAAGAAATAATTCCTTAAACTAATAAAGGAAAATATCAAAATTAATTTAGGCCTAGAATCAAGTCTTGAAAAGGATGTGTTGATTATCTTTGTATAAATAAAACATTATTCTCCTCATGGGAGATACGATTAATAAAAAATAACTAGTTCCTTTTTCTTTATAATTGTAAGACTTTAGACTGCTCTCGGGACTTCACTTCACTTAATTGATGGGGTTGGCACCCCCCCATCAGTTTTCCGTCAGTCACGTTGTCACACCCCCACAGCGGTCATCGTTGGTCAGCGGAAGCATTAGTGTGTACAATGGGGGGGTCGTGACGTCATCATTTGGACAATCATGCATCAGAGCGTATGATTATTGCAGAACAAGTAAATTAAGATGCCATAGATAAATTGTTTGTTACAAAAGCTACAACTTATCCATGTTGTAGAAATAGTATTGTAAAATACATCCATTTAGTAAATACATAATTTAAACAGAGATTTTATAAGTATGACTAAAGTGTATTAGTTATACAATGGAAATCTCGTTCATTTCAAAATGTGGCATCCTAATTCGTCGTGGGTAGCTTACTTCCAAAATGTATGCAGTTTTACATGAGCGCTAATTTCCTGAAAAACATAGTAAAAAGTCAACAAAGATTGTTGAGTGAATTCACAGATTTTATAAGTATGGTTTGTTATACCAAGTTCTTTCTGTAAGTCGTTGACATAAAAGTCAAATAAGTTTCGTTTTGTTGGAATGTTATCCAACTGCTTGAGCTTTGACTTTCTGAAAGTGGATTGTAGCTTAGCTTTTAGGCTCTCTATCTTCTGTAATTTTATTGACAGCTCTTCATCTTCTTTGATCTGTTGCTCAACTTGACTCCTTTTGGTTTGAGTCTGTGAACAACCTTCATCTTCTAATTCTTTGGACAGCATGTCAACAAATCTTGCTTCATTCAGCTTCTGCTCTTCTTCAGTTAATACATTTAAGTATTCAGTTCGAGTCATACCTTGAGCAGTAGCTTCTTGTTCCAAGAGTTCATCCTGTAGATTTGACAGTTCAGGATTTCTTGTACCAGCAGCATGATCATCCACCATCTTCTTGATCTTGCTCAACCTCTCCTGCTTGGATAATGCAACCTCCTTGCCCTTACCCTTAACCATATCTTCTTCCATAGTAGAACTCGACCCAGGATATGTGCTTATCAGATGAGCATTTCTCCATTGCATTCTGTCTTCAAGTTCACTTCTACCTGGAAGCAGTATTCTGGTTGTTGTGGTTGGTCTAGCAGGATTGGCTTCAGCTTGGATGGCTTCAGCACTGATGATTGGAGCATCAATGCTTGCTGCTTGTTGCTTTGAGCTCTGAGTCTGTGATGGATGCAGTGTCTCAATCTGTGCAGGTTCAGAGGGCATAGACTTAGACTCTCCAGGCTTGACTTTTGAGGCACCTTCATCTACACCTCCAAAAGTAGCATCATCATCATCATCATCTGATCTTCTAAATACCTCAGACTCAGAACTGCAATCAGGATTGATGGCATCATCATCTTCATCATCAATTTCCTGTTCTTCTGCCAGTTTCTCAAATTGATCCCAGGTTTTGATTCCTTTCATTTTTGGTTGGTAATCAAAGATATCCCTTTCAGGAATCTTCCTGGCCATTCTCTTTATTTTCCTGGCTCTTTTGATTCGCAGAGGTTGAACATCTTTATCTTCTTCTTCCCTTGGTCTTTTCAACTCCATCTGATCTAGGCCTGAGAAAGTTGCTATTGGGTCTATGTGTAAGACAATAGTTGACTCCCCCTGAGTCTGTGCAACCATCTCAGTGTGTTCACTTGCCTGCAATCCTTCTTCATATTTTCAGTCTGCGGCACAGACTGAGCTTCAATCTGAGACTTCACCCTAGCACTTTCGGGTCCATCATCTCCCTCACTGCTATCTCCCCCTAAATCTAAGGATTTATTATTTAGTAAATTATCTTTTGGGGTTTTAGCTTCTACAGACCCAAACTTCATCTTCTCCCCCTTTTTGACATCAGCAGCTAAGCTTGAGAGGGTGGTCTGCATTTCATCTAACCTATTGGATACCTTGTGCTCCAGCATATCCACTTTATCCACCATGGTAGAGACTAGATGCTTCATCTTCTCTAGCTCTTTCTTATTATTATCGAACTCAGTCTGTACCCATTCAGACAACTTGGTGATGGCAGAAAGCACATCATTAAGTGTATTAGAAGGCACAGACTGGGTCTGGTTGGAATGATTAGATTTGGGTGATGGTGTATGTTCCTCACTTGACTCATGTTGTTTCGGAGCAAGATCACTGGAATCTTTTGGTGTTGCACTCTTTGCCTCATTCTGTGTCCTGTGCATGGAAAAGCGATCATAGGCGTTGAGTGGTGTAGTTGTGTTTCCCTCAGATCGAATCCGGTGATAGGATAAGACATCACTGAAAAATGATTTTGTTGCATTTGTTGCCTCAAATAGTCCCTGGTGTAAAGGAACAGTATCACTGGCAACGAATGTGGAGGTTGGTATGCCTTCACTAACCATCTGGTGATAAGATGGTAGATTATCAAGCAAAGAAGTGGAGATCTGTGCCTCAATCTGTGACATGACTGGGGCATTGGCGATCTGTGCAGAGGGGTGTAAGGAAAGACTCACTAGAATGTGAACTATTACAGGACTACTGGTCAATATGGGTTCAGCCATTGTGAGTGGGGTAAGGAGGGGGTTGGTAGTGCTTAGGATTGGAGCATCTTCTTCAATGTATACTACAGGGGTCAGTGTAGCAGCAGTAATGTGGGTATCCAAGCTGACTAATCTAGGTTCAGGTTGGGTCAGTTGGGTAGCCATTGGCATCACAGACTCTAGCAGAGCTGTAATGGAATGGTCTACAGCACTGGAAAGTGTTCTATTTACATCCACTTCCATGGATGATGATTCCATTTGTGTTATACTTCTGGGGGTTGAGTCCGGTGATTCCTCCAAAGTGAGTGGTGACTCATCTGGGTTGGTTTGTTTGTGACTCTCTTTTGTGGGTGAGGATGGGCTAGGATAAGAAGGTTTATCTATATCCATCTCCTCAGTTGAAGAAGAATTACTACCTGCATCTTCTGTTTAAGATGGAACAGACTCAACAATGTTTGAGTCTGACTCCAAGTGCACAGACTGAGTTGAGTCTGTGTTAATGGAGTCTGTGTGCTCTGCTTCAGCCACACAATCTTCAACAGTCTGGGTCTCAGTACCCTCACTATCACTTGAATCATCACCCTCCATAGATGCAGAACCAACATATGGTTGATCAATCCATTTCTGCATAGCAGCGGTGATAGGTGCTCCAGAGAGTGGAACCGGATGGTTAAACACTTTATAGGTGAGCACAGGGACATGTATATCTGCAATTTTATTGTTAAAGGATATATATACAGACCCAGATAATCTGGATTGGATGCACAAGGAGAGTAGCCTTATAAAAGGTACATTAAAAATTCTGTTAGACTCATTCACCAATTTAAAAATTTCTTGAAAATACAACTCTACAAAGTTGATGTTTAAACCAGTGATGAATGAGCTCAACAGTTGAGTTTCAAACTCATTTAGCTCCCCTGTGCTACCAGATTTACCTCCTAGACTTCTAATGATGCCAGAGATTAAAAATTTCCATCTGGGGTGAATCCTGACATCAAGACGGTGCCTTTTTCTTTGGTATATCCAACGAAAGTAAGAGAAGCCCTCGCTGCTTCTTTGGTTGGAATGGGTTCAAAATTATTTCACAAAGGCAAGTCTAAGACATTCCTAATTAGCTCCTGATCAATGGTAACTGCCCGTTTACCATGATCAATAGTACCAGTAATTGCAGTATTGGTACTATTTGTAGAGCAAGTATACCACCATTCCATAAGAAAATCAGGATATATTTGAGGAATAGTGTTGAAAAATGCTCCCCTTAAAGGATGAGCAGACATAAAGTTTGTTAGTTCCTCAAATCCTTGGTTCTTTTTAGAATCAGGGATGGAAATGGTAGCAACTTGGTTATTTATACAGAGTTTTACATGTTTACCCTGTTTAAAGGGTTTAGCCGCGGCGATGTTTTTAGGTGCAGTGTAAACCCATTGGTCAGCCATTTTTAAAGATGATTTCCGGAGATTGATTTTGAAAGTGGTTGAGCGATGAAAAGTTAGGGCTCACAAACTTTGTGTATTCTTGGTGTGCAAGTACAAGTGAAGAAGGAAAGGGAAAATCAGAAATGGATTTTTAACGAAATTAAATTTCCGTTAAATGGGACCCACTGATTGTTATCCCTTTTCATTGTAGCAATGAGGCTCAGGCACGTGCACCTTTTTGTATTGAGCAGATAAATAGACAACAAGCGTCAAAACTTTTAATGATTACTACCATAAAAATGGTATAAGCATTAAATGCAAAGATATTGTTGTTTATTTATTTTTAATTAAAAAATAAAATAAAAAATTGGATAAAATAAAAATAAAAATAAAAGTTATGCCAGCAGTGGTAACAGATTGATATAGCTAATAGTACTAACTTGTGAAAGCAGTACTAAAATTAACTAACATTAGTAATAAACTACATTAACAGTATTAACTGTACCAATCCTTACCAGCAGTACTAATTCATGAGGGCAGTATTAAAAAGGCTTATCAGTATTAACCCAACAGTACTAAAAGTAACTTGCAGTATTAATACTAACAGTATAAAAAACACTAACCTTATGAATTAATAAAGCACAAAAAATAGAGGTGTCTAGTCTGAATGAATATGGTTAGTCTGTGTCGCTAATCTGGAAGATGTCACACAGACTGAAATATATAATCAGTCAGACTGAGAGAAAATAACATAATTTGTAAAATCTTTTTGGTATTTTCTTATAAAGTATGTACAAAGATCTCTGAGTCTGTGCCATTTGGTTGTATGTAACTGAAAGTTCAGACATACAGATTGAAAAGCATGCACAGACTGAAAGTTGAATCACACAGATTCAAAAGTTTTACTAGGGGTTGAGCATTCCTAGTTGACCAAGCAGATATAAGAATCTATCTTCATTAAGAGGTTTAGTAAAGATATCTGCTAGTTGGTCATTTGTGGGAACATATTTGAGAATCACTTTACCTTTCTCAGCACAATCTCTGATAAAGTGATGTCTGATCTCAATATGCTTTTTCCTGGAGTGAAATAGAGGATTCTCAGTGATGGCAATGGCACTTTGGTTATCACACATGATTGGAATTCTTGTAAACTCCAAATCATAGTCTGCTAGTTGATGTTGCATCCACAGCAATTAGGCACAACAACTACCAGCAGCTACATATTCTGCTTCTACAGTGGATGTAGCAACAGAATTCTGTTTCTTGCTTGACCAACTGACTAGTTTTCCAGCTAGTAGTTGACATCCACCAGAAGTGCTTTTCCTGTCTATTTTGCAACCTGCATAATCTGCATCCGTATAACCAATTAGATCAAAACCAGAGTCTTTGGGATACCAAAGACCCAGGTTAGGAGTACCTTTTAGGTACCTAAAAATCCTTTTTACAACTTTGAGATGTGATTCTTTAGGTTCAAATTGATATCTAGCACATAAACATGTTGAGAACATGATATTTGGTCTACTGGCAGTGAGATATAGTAGGGATCCTATCATACCTCTATAAGTGGTTTGACAGACTGACTTGCCAGACTGATCATTATCCAACTTATCTGCAGTGCTCATTGGTGTTTTCATTGTTGAACAGTCTTTTAAAGAATATTTAGTGAGTAGGTCATTAACATATTTGCCTTGGTTGATGAAGATTCCATCAGGTTTTTGATGTACTTGCAGACCAAGAAAGTATGTTAATTCACCCATCATACTCATTTGGTACTGTTTAGACATTAAATTTGAAAACCATTTGCATAATTTTACATCAGTAGACCCAAATATGATATCATCAACATATATTTGAACTAGTATGCCTTGTTCCTTTTGAAGAACAAATTTTTATCAATTAATCCTCTAGTAAAGTTATTACTCAGAAGATAAGACGATAAAGTGTCATACCAAGCTCTTGGAGCTTGTTTTAGTCCATACAGTGCTTTCTTCAATTTATAAACATGATTTGGAAAAGTTGAACTTACAAAAACTGGAGGTTGTTTCACATAGACTTCCTCCTGTAAGTTACCATTCAGAAATGCACTCTTGACATCCATTTGATAAACTTTGAAGTCCTTGAATGCAACATATGCCAAGAATAACCTTAATGCTTCAATTCTGGCTACAGGGGCAAACGTTTCATCATAATCAATGCCTTCTTCCTGCTTGTAACCTTGAGCAACTAACCTTGCCTTGTTTCTGATTATCACTCCATCCTTGTCCATTTTGTTTCTATAAACCCATTTAGTTCCAATAATGGTTTTCCCTTTTGGAGCAGGAACTAGGGTCCAAACATTGTTTCTTTCAAATTCTGTTAACTCTTCCTGCATTGCTTCAACCCAATCATCATCTTTTAATGCTTCATCAGTTTTCTTTGGTTCAATGATTGACAGGAAGTTTGTGTAGAAACAGAAATTTGCAGTAGATAAGTTTGACACTTGAGCTCTTGTTTGTACACCAGAAACATAATCTCCAATTATTCTTCAACTGGATGATACCTGTGTTCTTTGACGCCTAGAGATGATTCACCATTGGATGATAAATCATTTTCATTTAGTGGAAGAATAACAGGACTGAGTTCTGCATTATCTTCAACAGGGGGCAAGTCTGAGTCTGTAGAGTTCTCAGACTGAAGTCTACCAGACTGAACACTTGTATCAGAAGAACTTGAATCTCTGGACACAGATTCATTTTCAGTTGATGAAGGTACTGTCATTAATTAAGCAGGTTGAGCATCTTCATTATCACTTTCAGAGTCTTGTTGTTGGTGAGCAACAATTGGGATTTGAGATTCAGATCCCACAACAGATAATTCTTCTAATGAATGAACATCAGACTGAGAAACATGTTCATTATTAGCAGAGGAAACATCAAAGGTAACATTGATGGTTTCTTCAATTTTATTCATTCTGTTGTTGTAGACTCTGTAAGCCTTTGAGATAGATGAATAGGCAACAAAAATTCCTTCATCAGATTTAGGTTCCATCTTTGCTAATTGATCTCTTTGATTGAGAATATAGCATTTACTTCCAAAGGTCTGGAAATAATGGATGGTTGGAACCTTCTTATGATACAACTCATATGCAGTTTTGCCATGCCTTTTGACCAAAATAGATCTATTTCGGGTATAACAGGCAGTGTTAACTGCTTGTGCCCAAAAATAAATCTTCATTTGACCATGGCATAACATGGTTCTTGCAGCTTCTATGAGTGTACGATTTCTTCTCTCAGCGACACCATTTTGTTGAGGAGTTCTGACAGAGGCAAAGTTTTGAATAATGCCTTTGTCAGTACATAATTCAATTAGAGTAGAATTCTTAAATTCTGTACCATGATCACTCCTGAGTTGCTTGACAGGTTTATCTTTTTGCAATTCTTCCCTCTTGATTAGATTAATAATCTCATCAGGAGCATCACTTTTTGCCTTAAGAAAGATGACCCAAGTATACCTTGTGTATTCATCCACAACCACAAGTGTATACTTCTTTCCACCTAAACTGCCAATGCTCATGGGTCTAAATAGATTCATATGGAGCATATGCAGTGGTTGATCAATTGTAACTAACAATTTGGATGGAAGATGGTTCTTGGTCTGTTTCCCTAGTGTACATGCAGGACAAAGTTTGTCTTTTGCAAATGTAACATCAGGCAGACCTCTAACCAGTTTCTTCTTTGACAGGAGATTAATGTTTTTGAAGTTCAGGTGGGATAACCTCCTATGCCTTAGCCAGCTTAGTTCTGGCACAGACTGAATATAGAGACATGTCTCTACATTGATGTCTGCAGAAGAAAGATCCAAGAGATAAATATCTCTTTCTCTTTTGGTAACTAACATAGGTTTGCCTTTGGAATTATAGATAACAGCAGCCTTCTTTCTGATTCTGATTTCACTGTCATCATCACAAATTTGGCTTGCACTAAGCAAGTTATGCTTTAATCCCTCAATTTAGACTACCTTTGATATTCTGATGTTGCCAGCCTTCACCACACCATAACCTTTTGTCTTGGCAACATAATTGTCACCATATTTGACAGAAGGTCCTTTTTCTTCTACAAACTTTGACAAATTCTCCAAAGAACCTGTCATGTGTCTTGAGCATCCACTGTCTAGGTACCACTTTTTGTTACCATGCACGAGACAAACAAAATCAATTAGTTACTTTTGGGAACCCATCTTTTGATGGGTTCTTTAGAGTTGATTGAAGTCAATTCTTTAGCAGCTTTGTTGGAACCAAGCATGTAAAGTTGACTTTTAACCTCTCTAGTTTGACTTTGTCGTTTGTAGTTGACATTTGTTTAGTCAAAGCAACCTTTGGTTGTTTAAAAATGGACTTTGTGGATACAATACCCTCATGTCCCAGATTTCCACAGTTGTGACATTTTCTGTCCAACATAATGGTCATTTTGGATTTTAGGTTATTATTTACACTAAATCCTCTGTTAAAATCCTGCTTTGACCCAACAAATGTTTTAAAATCTGTGGTTAACTTCATTAAGTTTTCACTAAGCAGCTTAATGGTCTCAGTATGGTTGTTAAAAATAGATTTTTGAGAGTCAGACTGAGAGTTAACACAAATAGATTTGGAGTTAAGTTTACCAGACTGAAAATTGATTTTTCCAGACTGACAGTTAGATCTCACAGACTGAGATCTTTTTAACTCCCTTGTTGCTGGTTTTATGCCTTTAAATTTGACCTTTGGCATATTTTTGTCTGGACTAGCTACAGACTGAGATGTGGAAGGTTCAAACATATTGCAACCTTTCTGTTTATCCTTAATTCCTTTTACCTCTTTTTGTCTATTTTAAGATTGTACTTTGGGAATAGTAACTTTGTCTTTTACAAATCTTTTCTTTTCAAGTTCTATAGTTTCTAAAGATTCATTAGTGATTATAAGTTCAGGCAATTCAGATTGAGAAGTTTCACAGACTGAGATTTCGGAGTCTGTATCTTCAGAGTCTGGCTCTGTCTCATATACTAGTTCTTTAGCAACTATTTTTGGTCTTACAAAGGCA
This sequence comes from Gnaphalium uliginosum, assembly GCA_963930675.1. Taxonomy (NCBI): domain Eukaryota; kingdom Viridiplantae; phylum Streptophyta; class Magnoliopsida; order Asterales; family Asteraceae; genus Gnaphalium; species Gnaphalium uliginosum. The sequence goes on from OZ005681.1 coordinate 37,324,477, forward strand.
TTTGTCAATATAACTTTATCTCCCACAGTATAACTAAAAGTATGAGGTAAAATTTCAAGTACAAATATAGTAGGTTTTGAGTTTATTTCTGAAAGTAATGGCTTTTAAGATCAAACTCATCACCTATGACCGCTTGTATCTGAGCTGGAATCTGTTTGGATAAACAGTCCACATTTTTAAGTGATGAAATACACTAAGATCTACAGATCTTCTCATAATGATCAGCTTTATTTTTATAAGCTTCTTTTTCCAGACTGATCCTTTTGAGAATATCATATTGAGCATCAAGCTCATGTTTATACTGTTTATTTTGGCTTATTTCATTCACTTTTGACTGTAGATCTTTTTGAACTTGACTGAGTTTAGTTTTTAAATCTTGTATTTCCTCAAGTCTTTTCATAAAGTCCACATAGATGTGTTCAAACATTAGTAAGCACATCCTCTGTCCCAATTTGAATGAACACATGCTCTTTCTGCAAATTTGACATCTTTGTCAAACTGGCTCTCTGTGATAGCCATTAAGCACATATCCTCATCATCCTCAGATGATGAAGATTCTTCATCAACCCACTATTCAACAACCAAAGCTTTCTCTAGTTTCTTTGGTTGCTGTTTTTCTCCAATTTTCTTGGAGTAGAAGTACTTTCTTTTGTACTTCTTGGCCTTTTCTGCCCACTTATCAGAACTTGAAGATTCTGCAATCTTCACTCTGCAGACAGCAGAAATATGACCAATTTGCCCACATTTATAACAAGTAGCTTTCTTAGGATCAAAAGTTGGCCTTCCTTTTGAGCCTTTGAATTTTGCCTTTTCTAACCTTTGGGCTAGTAATGCCATTTCAGCTTCTAGAGACTCAGTTTCATCATCTGATTCTGAGTCTGTAAGAGTTAGATGATAATCTGCTCTAGAGAAAAGTTCTCTATTTTTCCTTGTTGTTGCAACAAGGGCAGCAGATGGATCTTTTGCAATTCTTTTGGCATTTAGATCCTTTTTGGCTTTGGTTTCTTCAAAATTTAATAAAAGTCCAAACAAACCAGATGGATCATATGTCTCCAATTTTTCACTTACAACTAATGAAGTAATAACTTCAGAAAAAGTGTTTGGAATGACATCAACAAATTTTGCACAGATTTCAAACTGTCCTTTGATGATATCATACCTTTTAAGATCATTTATTAAGATCTGAAATCTGGTATGAATATCAGTTAATGACTCATCTTGACCAGCAGAGAAGTTCTCATAATTTCTTATGAGATTCTTCTTCTTTTGGGATTGTACTAAACTTACACCATCATATTGGTCAGTTAGCATATCCCATATGGCTTTAGCAGTTTTACAACCAGATATCTTAGAAAAGATAGGCTCAGTAACTGAATTGCCCAGAATGGATTTGGCCTTAAAGTCTAATGCATATAGTTGCCTGTCTAGATCAGTCCAGGTATTTTTGGCAGCCTTAACAAATTTTTCAGGTGTCACAATAATACCATTTGCATCTAAAGTTGTAGGGACTATTCTGCCGGGAATAATGGGTCCTTCCCGAATGACTCTAAGCATTTCATCATGAATGCTAACAAGAAACCATTCAGCTTTCAATTTCCAGTGGGTAAAATTTACACCATTGAAGATTGGAATTCCCTTCCCAGCCATAGCAATAGAGAAAGTCATTTTTTCAAAGAAGAAAATGTAGAGAAAATGGGTTTTGAAGATAGTTTAATAAAACTGGGTTCCTTTTGATCGTTAAAGATATAATTAATAATTAAATCTTTATTTGCTCTGATACCAGTTGTTAGGTCTTAAAGGTCCCAAAACTTAGATACAGATTAAATAACAAGTATTTAATATATTAGTTTATATCTAAGTTATATCAAACAGGTTAATTAATCAAGGCGGAAAACAAGATAAATTAAAGCACAGAATATATTATGAATTAAAGTTTTATTCACAATAAGTGGTTTGTCTTAATAAGATGACATAGTATTCAAACACACACAGATTGTTTGAATACGATCCAAGTAGTATACTATGATACAATTATCACTACAAACTTAATAGTAAGTGTGGTAATGCTTTTAGCCTAAGCTTAAAGGTCTTGTACACTATTTTTCTTGGATACTTCTTTGTGGTGCTTTTGAGCTGCTATTTATAGAGTTGAGTATCAACTCTATATTAACCAGCTCAGTTAGTTGTCCAAGGGATAACAAGTATATCTTGGGCAACTTTGCACTATTTCCTTTTTGCTTTTCTTAGAAATAGAAAAAGCAAAAGGTAAAAGGTTTCTTTGCTGAGAAGAAAACCTTTCTCCAATGTTTGACCTTACTCAAACATCTCTTCAGTTGTACCGTAGCCTACGGAACGAAAAACTTCTTTTGTACGATTGTACTTTTGTTCTTCAATCTGTGCTCTTCAGTATGTGCTCATCAGTCTGTGATCTTTAATCTGTGATCACCAATCTGTGATCTTCAGTCTGTGAAGCCTTCTGTCTTCAATCTTCATTCTTCAGATTATGAATTCATAAGTCTTCAAATAGAGCACGGCTTTCAGTCTGTGAGAATTCTTCAGTCTGTGAAGCACAGACTCAGAAACACAGACTCAGGAAATCACTAAGTTTTTTCCGAATACAACTGAGTTAGATTTTGACTCCTCAGATTTATAACTTGGGTTTGATCATTGTTTTTCCTAACAATTATACTTATTCCAAGTATAATGAATAGCAGGAGAGTCAGTAGAGGTGGGAGGTGGAGCTAGTGGGGTATCAAGAATGTACGACTTCCCTTGATTTTTGAGGACCGTCCTCAATTTTCGATACGAGTCTAGGAAGCGGGTACCATGTAGATTCTCTTTCTGCAACAAGGAAGATAGAGTTAAATTGTTAACGGTTTGAGTTGACATCTACAAAATCAAAATAAAGTTCATTTTAGTATTTTCGATAATAAATCCTTTTATAAATTAACTACCCAAGTTTTATAATAAAACAATTAATTAATGAAAGGCTAAGATCCACATTGAGCTTCTATAATCATAACGATTGATCACGAATACAATGATAGATTCAATCTGTAGGTAGCGGGTACCAATTAGATTACAAGTGCAACTCTTAGATCTTTTATGGAATTGAGAAAATATAGTACTAAACTACATGTCTCCTACTGGCATGTTTATCCCTTCCTTGCCTCGAGCTTAGGTCTGACCAGGGCTCGATTAAGTCGTCCAATTTTGAGACTGTGAAAATTTGCATAGGTCTGACCAGTGACAATTAATAACCTCAACGTCAAATTTGACCTAGGTCTGACCATGATCAAAAAGGACAACCAAGTGTCTCAAACTAATTGGATGGCTTGACTTAAGTTTGACGGGTATGTTATTTAATCCTTATTAAGTCTATGTGTCAAAAGGTATGTGGCAAAATAATTCATCCATAGTAGTTTGCCACACGATTTGTTAAAACCAATTTTAACTTATCACTTAAAAAAGATATATCCGGTTTTATGAGTTTCATGTTTGCACGTCAAGTGTTATTTTATTACTAATAAATAGATTGTTATAGTTTTATAAAATCAGCAAGCACAAACTTGACTCATTTAAACCATTTTAAATGTCACCATAAAACACACACACACACACACACACACACACACACACACACATATATATATATATATATATATATATATATATATATATATATAAAGGGAGAAGGATTTTTAGAGAGAGAAGAGAAGGATTTTTAGAGAGAGAAGAGGGAAGAGGATATTTTGTTACTATGATTCAGTATTTTTATTCTAAGATTCAATTTTTTTATTTGAATGTTTGGGGGAGGGGGGTGCAAAAACGGGTCGGGGCTCCTGATCCATGGTGCACCCGCGCGACCTGCGGACACGAATGCAGCTCAAAAAATTTCGCAAGCCGGTTTTTGTTGCAATCCATTTGTTTTGATCCGACCCGTGACTCACTGGTTTGACCCATGACCCATTACAGTTTATGGAAATGATTCACAAGATCATACAAACGAATTTTAGTTGCTTTGATTTCGTTTTAATTTTGCAAATCGATTCGAAATTAATTGGAATTAAAAGGCAATGATCTGTTTTCTTAATACCAATGATTTGCTAAGCCCTATATAAAGGGTGTCATTGTTATCATAGAAACCTCACCGAAAAAACGAATCTCTTTCTCTCTAATACGCACAGTACACTCACGATCTCTGCTGCAATTTCAAGCAAGTGCTAAACTCCGACAGTACGCTGCTTTTGGCCGCCGTACCCTGAGAAACAGACGCGAATTCATTTTAAGAGAATTGTGTTCAACACAAGCTCCAACCCTCTTTGACAATTCGTTTAACTTTGTGTTTTACTTTTCTGTTACAAGATTGTTATTTCTGTTTCGTTTATTACATACATTCCTACAATATCCTCCATTATCTTTGTAATTATAAGCCAAATTATTTTTCTTCATATCTTTGAGACCCTCACAATGACAAAATTTAGTCAATAAGATGAGTTTTGTTATAGTAATAATCTTTTTCACTTCATTTAAAAAAATTTCTCTTCTAATTGTTTTAGTAACAATAAGTCCAACTCACATAGTGTTTAAATCTCCTTGTTTTACACACTCCTCAAATGAAGTACAATTGTGGCGGAAAGGCTCTCTGTACAATCCGTTACCTTTTCAACAAGATGTAATGGGACGTAAAACATGTTTTAGCCACTTTCAGTAACTCTAACTTTTGAAAAATCGCCAATCTTAGAGTGTGATAAAGAAATTATTTGACAATTGTTTCGCCTTTTTATATGTAATCAACCGATAAAATTTGGTTGCAAGGTCTTGGAAAATTTAGTCTACGAACACAACAAAATGACAAGAACTATGGTTACATACTTTTCTCGATTTCCCTCCCTGTTGGCTGCATTGTCTTTCACCACTTGAAGGACATTATTTGGTCCTACGGTTCCAATATTTTGCAATAGCTACTCCGGTATTCTCCATCCCTAAAAAGTCCTTAAAATACATAAACATAACCCATCGACTATTCATCGCAAGATCATTAATAAATGGTTGATGCTTAATGTTCGACCAACAATCAGACGCAATTGATACTCATTGTGAATAAAGTATCTTTGGCAAATCTTTTTCAATGTCCCCTACATATTCATCAAGCAATAAGGTTGTCATGTTTTCACTTGAAGGCACCTTAGAATCGGGAGGAGTCTTGTTGATTGTGCTAGCCATAATCCTAAGTTTTCATGGATTCTTTCTTTGTTACCGGGGTCGACCCCAAAGCCATACTCTCTTGGATTTGAGGATTGCACAAAACATTGAACGGTATCTCATTTGCACATAGACCCAACATGACTTTTAATGTGAGTCACGAAATATTATGCACATAAAAATAACACAAAATTTTGTTTATTTATTTCATTATAAACTCTTCATTATGCTTTCATAATTTTCTAATGACTCAAATATGAAACCACTTGATGTATGTGGTTCTCATCGTTGTCAAATTGTAGTGGTAGATTCCTTTGTCGTTCTAACTTACCCTTACCAGTATGTGGCGTTTGATAATTGCTACCATTGTGAAGCTTCTTTATTCTTTCATGTATGTTTGCAGAGTTAAAACGGATAAACGGAGGATGTTTTCTATGTTCAGGTTAACCCACAGAGGGCGAGACTCTTATGAAACTAATTCCAAGAGACTTTTGTTCTTGAGTCGCTAAAAAAACACCTAATATGCAATATAATTTAAATCTGGACTATTTGTGGCCGATAACAAAGCCGAATATCAAATCTATCTTGAGATGTTGATTTCTAAGACTTGCTATTATCAACATCAGTATTGGGGTTCTCAGTATCTTGTTGAATAAATTCTACATATATGACTAGGGTGTACATAAATGGTTCGGAACCATCAGAACCAACCGGTACACCGAACTGGAATCGGACCAGAACCGAACCTTAGCTGTTATTGATGGTAGAACTTTCTCTATTAACTGCAACCTCGTGCATAGTCACTCACAAAATAGGCTTCTTCTTCGATGTTCATTTAACACGATTATTGCTCGAACGTTAAGGCGGTTTTAATGTTGGGAGCTGAAAATAACAATTTTCCCGTAAAATACTTCATATTTTGATGCATCAAATCTTGGGCGTGAAACTTCAGCAAGAAACATGACTTTTGTTAAGAACTTTTCGCTTAATGTTTCATTTTCACCGGGAACAATGTAGTAACGTTTTGATGATCTTGAAATGTAAAACCACTTTTTGTTAATGTTGATGACATTAAACATATCATTCAGTTAGTTTGGCTTGATGGCATTTGTGTGTGGTGGAAGTGCACCTTCTTTGATTCGTCTATGCAAAGTTGATTTTGAAAAACTGTTGATACATTTAGAGTGTCTGTCACTTGGTCTAAGTTTCGAGTTGTAATTAATTAGATTAATTTTGTATTAGGCGATATTGTTAATATCGTACAGGCGATATCACCAATATCGCCCTTTAGTCCAGATTAGTTACATATAAATACTCGTTTAGGGTTTCAGTTTGATTAGCTTGACACTTTGCATTTTGGCACATACGAATTTTCTTTGGCAGCTTTTGTCATTCTCAGTGTTCCAGTCATTGTAATTCACATTGCTTTATATGATTAATTCAATATATGTGTTTGTGATTTTGTTGTTAAACGTACAATCGATAGCTATTGAATTCCGCGCATTAGTAATTGTTTATTGATTCATTGTTTAAGATCAGTCTTTGTTGCGATCCTACAATTGGTATCAGAGCCATTTAATCATTGGATTAGTGGTTATTGAATCATTATTCGTACGTTTAAAAGTCGTATTAACTAGTTTTTTTTCGTATAAACAAATTGTTTTCTATTCTTAAAAAGCTATTTAATCAGTATTTTTAGTGTTTTCTGGATTCGTGTTCGTTGTTTGCTACTCTAAACTTTGAAAATTTCGTTGTCTTTGAAATTTTAGGGTTTACAGCCGTTTTAGCGATATTAAAAGCGATATTATCATAATATCGCCTTTAGGGTTACAGCGATATTACGTGTTCTGTGCTCATTAATTTGAGCGATATCTCTAGCGATATTACTAGAGATATAACCTGGTATCGCCTAGTTAATTTTTGCGATATTGATTCAATATCGCCTGATTAAGTTTAGCGATATTACTCGAAATATCGTCTGTGATATCGCCTGTTTTGTCTGATTTTGATTTGCGCTTTAATTAGCGATATTGATAGTGATATCACCAATATCGCTCAATCATCAGATTGTTAGCGATATTAGCAATATCGCTATAGGGTGTTAGACAGATTTTAAACCTTTTTCAAAAGTTAATTTTAATTAATATAAATTAAAATGTCTACTTTACAAGCTGTTAATGCAATGTTAAAACACAATGCTGAAGTGGGTAGTGCAAACAAACCTCCATTCTTTGCTCCAGGAATGGAGTATTCTGAATGGAGAGGTAGATTTTTATCGTTTGTCGCGTTTACCGACCCTGAAATGGAGATACCTTTACTGGAACGATACGTTAGACCTGTTTCAAGTGGAGAGCATGTTGGTATTCCTCCACCAAAGCCTATTCGTTCCATGTCTGTTGAAGAACGCAAAGCATGGGAATGTGAGAGGAAGGCTCACTCTGCTATAACCATGTCTTTACCTGCAGATGCCATGAAAATGTTTAAACAACACGACATCGCTTATGATCTGTGGAATGGCATAGCTGAACGATGTGGAGGTACTACTGAGTACAAGCAAAGTAAACTGGAGTTAGTGAAGAAACAGTATGATCTGTTTGACATCCAGAAGAACGAGACGGTGAAAGATTTATTCTGCAGATATTCGCATCTTGTAAATGAGCTGACTGAAGGAGTCTACAAATTTAGCTCTATTGAAGTCAACAAGAAGCTACTGAATGCTCTGCCTCCTCACTGGGAAACTAGAGTGCTGATGATGGAGAATGATCCAGACATACTAGCTATGTCTCTGGATCAACTTATTGGGAAGCTTGAAACATGTGCCTTGGACATTCAGAAGAAAAGCACACGATCTAGCTCTTTGCTTCCTCATAATAGCAATTTTGGATATGGAAGTACAGCACTTCTATCTGGGCCGTCTACATCTTCATCTAAACCCAATTACTCTTCGGGAAATAACTCAGTTGGGACATTCTCTTCTTTTCCATCATCCTCTTCTGCTACTGCATCTCACAATGAGCATGCAGTAATCTTTAATGCCTTTCTATCATCATACGATGATTTTCTTTCAAAGAGGATTAACTCGGTAGATCTTACCGACGAAGATTTTGCGCAAGTTGATCCTGATGAGTTAGAGAGAGTGGATCTTCGTTGGAACATGGCCATGCTGACAAGAAGGACTAAGACGTATTTAAGGAGAACTAGAAAGAGATCTCTTGAAGACGTCACTGATAAAACCAACACGGGATTTGACAAATCCAAGATCAGATGCTACAAATGTCAAAATCTGGGTCACTTTGCACGAGAATGTGAGAAGGGTAGACAACCATCTACGGGTTTTACAAAACCTTCTATCTACAAAAAGGATAATGAAGTAGCCAAGGCAGCCATTTTGTTAGAAGAAGAAGAAGCATATGATTTTTCGGCTATGGATGATCAAGAAAATGTTGCCCTTATGGCAGATGTTCAAAATGAGGTAGAATGTGATTCTTTTAATTGCCAAACATGTATCACACTAACTGGTAAAATCAACAGGTACATGGTAGATAATGATCGCTTAAATACAGATCTGACCAATCTTATTGAAGCAAACAAAGTTTTAAAAGAAAATGAAAAAGTCTATGTTATAAATCAGAAAACTATTATGGAAGAAAAGAAAGAGTTAAAAGCAATGATTTTTAACAAACAAGATGCGATTGACAGTTATTTAAAACTCATTTCTCATCTTAAAAGGGAATTTGCTGAAACTCAATCGGATAATGTTGATTTAAAACGAAGACTTGCAAATATTTCCACATCTACTATGGTCTTTTCTGATATTCTGCAAAATCAACGGACTGATACAAAGAGTAAGGCAGGAATTGGTTATCACAACCAACCTCCTCCCTCAAACTTGAATCAGCCTATTCTTTCGCAGGAAGAAATTAAAGATTTTGTACCTTCTGTTCTTAAGAAGGATACAAATCCTGTGGCAGAACCAGTTAGTGTTGAAATTCCCAATCAGCCTGAAACTGTCAAGGGTGATGATGTTAAACAGCCTAAGCTTGTTAAGGCTGTTGATAACAAGCAACCTGAGTTGCTTAAAGTTTTGAGTTCAAATAAAAGGAAGGCTGAGCTTATTAAGCCTAAAGTTGAACCAATCAAGTTTGTCCTTTCAACAAATGTTGAAGAAGTGGTAGAAGTGGAGGATGTAACTCACGAGGTTACACAGAACGTTAAAAAGAATAACCTCAAACCTGAAAAGAAACAAGTCATCCAGGAGAAGTTTAAAAATAATAAAGTTTCAATTAAAAATCCTTCTCCAAAGATTACTTCAACTGTGAATACGTTTACTCCATCATGTTCACATAAGTGTTCATGTGCAGTAAACGAACCTGAAATTAAACCTCGTAGGGTTCCTCTTTCACCTAAACCACTATCAAGTTCTGATCAAACTTTCCGAGAAAGACGATCATGCTTCTACTGTCAGAAGCAGGGTCATCTCATTAATCAGTGTCCTGTGCTTGCTAGAAAATGGGCATCACGATATAGTACAGGTTATAATAAAAGAAGAAATTTTCAAAAGTCAAAACAACCTGGATTATCTCGACATGTTCCAATTTCTAAAGTTAACAACATTACACCTACTAAATCAATTGATCGAAAGGTTAATGTTACTAATAAGCAACCGACTTTATCTCAGAAAGTTTGGATGAAGAAAAGTACAAAAAATGTTATGTCATCTGAAGTTATCATATCAATAAAAGATAATGATGTACTAAAAAACAAGGTTTTAACTGATGTGATAATAATAGATGAAGTCTCAGGAGTACCCAAGTCTGTCAAGGCTTAGGTCTCCATTTCAAACTAACATTCTTTTTCCTTGTGTTATGACAGTCAAAGGTGCAGAATAGCAAGTGGTATGTTGACAGTGGCTCAGGCAATATCTCCCTGCTCTCAGATGTTAAACCATATAATGGGGGACATGTTGCCTTTGCTGGTGATACTGGAGGTACAATAACTGGACTTGGAACACTCACAAATGGTCAAGTGAGCTTTGAAAACGTCAACTTTGACCAAACAGCCCCCATCTGGCTTCACAAAGCCTTCTCCTTCTAAGCAACCTGTTACTACCGCTTCAAATGCCTTTCTCATGTTAAATGAAGAAGCTTATGATTGGAGTGCACATGATGATCTGAGCGAAAATAAAGCTCTCATGGCTCACATCTTGAATAAACCCGAGTCAGGTTTTTGATCGCTAATACTTTTAGTGACTGCAAGGATACGAAGAAGGTTGATTTCAAGGTGCTTATGTGTGGTGTTTATGGTTGAGTGAATGGATGAAATTCTGAAGTGATACGAGGTGTTTAAAAAGTGCTAAAAGTATTTGAGTTTGACTTGATATGTGACTTGAAATTTTTTGTTTCTTTCATGATTATTTATTTGTTTGTTTTTGAGTAAAGAATTTGCTGTTCGGGGGGAGTAATTTTAAGATTCCGATTTAAAAAATATGAAAAATATGAACATGCAAATTCTTGAAATATGCAATTGCCACTCTTTATACTTGTTAGTATTAAAGAAATGCAAAAATTGCTACATCTCTAAAAATTGGACGTTGAATTGTGTCTGTAAACAATTGGGGAAATGATAGTACATCAGGAGACATGCATAAAATGGAATTTTAAGATTTATGTTTGATGTGTCAGTAAATTTATCTAGCATACTTGAAATACCTTTTATAAATATTAGCTTCATCAAATGATGTATTGGTAGACATTTGTTCTAAAGTTACTAAGAAGCTTAACTTTCAAATATGCATATTATTTTATATAACGACATATTAATATGTATGACATTAAGTTAAAATAAGGGCAAAAATGTCCGAAATATTTTAACGCTTCGTCTTAATATTTGGATAATAAACATGTTATGATCTAAAATATAGGGTCTTTTATGGTGTTATCTGGGGGAATATATTAGTTGTCTCCTCTGTTGTATGAAAATACAGACCTGGTTTCATCTAATATATTCTTGAAAAGAACTTAGGTACGTAGTCTATGTTGAGTTATAGACAACTATTGCGTACCCGTGGCATATCTAAATTCTAAAATATAATGTACAAATGTACTAGAAAAGTTATAAAAAGATTGCCTCGTACTAGTTTGTGTTAAACTATGGTACTCTGTTGTACGAAAGTACAGACCTGTACCCTCTAGTTTAAAGTGTTCAGACTGGTGTTTGTTCAACCCGAACTATTGTTTATGTGACTCTGTTGTACGAAAGTACAGACCTGTCACCGCTAACTTGGTTCTAAAGTTACGTCCATACCTTCACCTTCTATATAGAAAATACTAACATGTTTCAATCTCAAATGTATATTTTAATGTGAGTTATATAATATAATATGCATGCTAATAATAACACAAGTGGTTCATCTCATTATGAGTTGAAATCATATACTTAAGTACAAATGTTTAGATGGATAAAATATCAATAGTCTTCTTGAACTAATCTTTATAACAGGTGATTTAAATATGCTAAGTAAATTTAAAGTGGACAAACATACTGATAATCGAAATAACACTTACTATTCCTAATAATTGCATGTTATCCTGATATGATTCCTAAAGCAGACTAAAACTATTCTGTCCCCAAAAAGATTGTTTATTTATTTATTGCTTTGAGTATTATAATTCTGTCTTATAAAGAAAATTCCAAAAATATTTTATTTCTGAGTTATTTTATTCAAGTTACATATCATGCTAATATTCAAACGATAAGAATTGATGAGAGTTCTCAAAAGACTTTGAAGATAAATATTATTGGATAAGCTATTGATGAAAGAGATGATGGTCACTGAAGAAGAAGAAGATGAATCACCTGATGACTCAACCGAACCTCAAGCTGAAATGCCTGAATCTCCTAAGGTTCCGGAAACCGTGGAAGAAAGAGCGGCTCGTCTGGCATCCTGGTGGCCTCAAGGTAAAGAAAAGATTGTGCCTGTCACTTGCAAATCTTACAAGGTCAAGGGAGATTACAAAGGATTGATCAAAAGCTGGAAAGTTGTGAATGCAAGGTTTATGATCAAAAGAACCGATGGAGTTCAATACTTCAAACTTTCATTCCATAAACTGAGCACGTTGCCTAAAGGAGAATTAAATAGGCTTGCTCAGTAACAACTGATAAATCCTGAGAGAAATACCCGTGCAGACTTCATTCAGACTACTCTTCAAAGAGAAATTCGTACAAAGAGGTACAGTTTTATTAAGCCGACATTGGGAAAAAGAATTATCTACAAGAAACGGCTAGATCCTGCTACAAATCAGCCATTAACCAGAATGCGCTATCCTCCGGCTGATTGTGTGAAGAGGATTATTTTGGAAACTGTTCCCCTGAACTTTCTTAGAAGATTTCACTACTGGGAATTTGATAGCCAGACTGGAGAAACTGTATTGGTTTTTGTGCCAGAGAATGTTGAACCTGAGAAGACTTCTCTCTATGGGTTGAAGAAAGCACAATATCGGATTTTTGATCCTATGAGCTTGATAAATTTATCAAAGGAGGATATGAGGAAGTTGTTTGATAATAGAATAAGATATTACCGAGGTAATCCAACAAATGAAAAGCTTGCTCAACAATTCCAGAAAATTGTAGATATCTGTGTAACCCATGGAATCCATGCGGGTGGCAAATTTCCTACTGGATGGGTTTAGACTAAAGACTTTTTGAAGACCAAGCTGAAGACACGGGGGAGTTTGTTGATACATTTAGAGTGTCTGTCACTTGGTCTAAGTTTCGAGTTGTAATTAATTAGATTAATTTTGTATTAGGCGATATTGTTAATATCGTACAGGCGATATCACCAATATCGCCCTTTAGTCCAGATTAGTTACATATAAATACTCGTTTAGGGTTTCAGTTTGATTAGCTTGACACTTTGCATTTTGGCACATACGAATTTTCTTTGGCAGCTTTTGTCATTCTCAGTGTTCCAGTCATTGTAATTCACATTGCTTTATATGATTAATTCAATATATGTGTTTGTGATTTTGTTGTTAAACGTACAATCGATAGCTATTGAATTCCGCGCATTAGTAATTGTTTATTGATTCATTGTTTAAGATCAGTCTTTGTTGCGATCCTACAAAAACTAATTTATTTTGTAAGAGACAAGATATTGGTTCGACACTTAAGAGAAGTTGAGAAATTTCATTCATATTGATTTGTATATATTTTCATTCAGATTGATTTCAATACGTGTTCCGAAATAAACTTTGCATTAACGAATCAAAGAAGGTGCACTTCGACCGCACACAAATGCCATCAAGTCTAATCTAATTGTAGCCCATATAATAACAATGTTAGAATTTTGTTTATCTAAGGTACTTGATCATTATCAATTAACATTCCCACTTTCTCTGGTATCTTTAATGTTGTCCACATTCACGAAAAGTTATTTTTACATTTTAAGACCATCAAAACGTTAATACGTTGTTTTCAATGAAAGATAAACCATTAAGAATGTGTAAAACAAAAGTGTATCTCAAAAGTCATGTTTCTAGCTGACGTTGCACACTCAAGATTTGATGCATCGAGAAATGAAGTGTTTTTGAACATATTGGTGTATTCTTGCTCACAACATTAGAATCGGCTCGATGATTAAGCAAGAACCATGCTACAGTAATATTGGAGAAGAAGCAAAATGTGAGTTAAGCATGTATCGAGGTCGTGGCTAATATAAAAAGTTCTACTGACTATTAAACTGGCTACAAGGTCATAAAGGGCTGATATTCAATCAACAAGATAATGGAAGCCTCATGTTGATTAAATGGGTGGGAACAAGAAAAAGACAAAAATACCCTCACGTGTGTGGCACATGTATAGACTTAACGACGGAAATGTAATAAAGTTGGCGGAGGGATGTCATTGACAAAAGTGACAACCTTGGGTATGGTTTATGTTATTAATGAAGTTGGATGATGTTTTTTGAGAAAATGAACAACCACGGGTATATTTTTTGTAATTTACCCAAAATAAAAATATCCGTTTCTACCATTCCCACCATAACAAGTGTTCTCATTTGAATCTTTATTGTATGTCGTATCATAATATCTAACTGACGTTCATTGGCAACGTTCAGGGAAGACGCTGCGTTCTCGACTTTTTTTTTTCTTTTCCTTTTTTCTGATTGGTTCCAAACTATTTTTGTGGGCCCATTTGAACCTCTAGTTGAACAACCCCTTCTATTCCTTTAATCGTTGCTGGACGAAATTTCAACCACCACTCCCCTCAAATTCGTACCCGTGTTAAGTTTCAATATTCAATTAAACATCGAACTGAACATCAGACACAAGGGTAAACAATTATTGTGCTCTAACAACAACAACAAATCATCGTCATTCTCATCCAAACAACAACAACAACAACAACCATAGTATCATCGTCATTATCATCTTCCCAAAAGCAATAAAATTCATAAAACATCACCACAACAATATCACCAACACAACACAATTGCAAAATCATCTTGATCATCAACATAACATTTGAAGAAAACCCAAATAAAAAAAACCGTCCCTCCCTCAAAAAACTCCAACAACAACACATTGGCAACGTTAATTTGAAGGTAAGGTGCGACATCAAAACTTAAGGATGATTTGTGACCAGTAGCGTATGGGAGCTTGAATTTTCAAGTGGACAGTGGTGACGAAATTCTCGATGGTGTAGTTTGGAGGGAGAAAGATGGGAGCTGTGGAGGCGGTGGTGGTTTACAAATTTCAGAGAGGTGATTTCTTGATTTCGTCGAGAGCAATCTAAAGGTGGTGATGGAATGGCTATTATGATTAACAGTGATGGCGGACCTTGAGAAAAGATCGCGATGAAAATCCTTTTTTCATTGATTTGGTAAAACTAGATCAATATGTATAAACAAAAGCAAATGGAAATATAATTAAAAGAATTAAAATGGAAAAAGAAAAGAATAACGAAAATTAAATAATGAAACAGAAAATAAGAAAACTAAAATAAAGGGTATTTTAGTCATTTTTCATATCATAATGATCGAGCTGGAAAAATTCAAACAACACAAGGATGCTCAGTGTAATTAAAATTCTATAAGGACGATTTGTGGAAATCTTTACCCTAACTTTTTTCAAATGTAAATCTAGAATGTGTTTAATATACAAGGCTCCGTGATAAACTATATATATATATATATATATATATATATATATATATATATATAAAAGTGTCTTAAATATGAAAGTAAGATGATGTCGGTTATTACATATCGAATAAATAGTTTGAATACATTTAAATAGTCATTTTTCGAGTATTTTTCAATAATTTATTGATCAAATCTTTATAATCCTTAGCAATCGAGTCCTACTTTCTCAATACTTTATTTCTATAATAATAATTTTTCAACTTCAAAACTATTATGATAATAATACTTCAATGACCTTAAAAGATCGGTGGTCTTGTGCACTGCCTCATATATCCTCTAAAACCCCGCACTTGATTATATCTCAATCTCAATAATCAATTGAATTAACCACTAACCGTAGTAAAACATCAACATCTTCACTCCGAGCAAGATTAACATATAATTGTTCCAAGGGCACTACTTCTTCATCGTCACTATCAACCATTTAAAAACTCATCGCACAAGTGTTTTTTCACCGGAGATCTGAAAATGGCATGGATGGGACAATTATCCAAAAGTCTCAAAGAAGTTCGTCTTCTGTTTTGTCAGACTTCACCTGCTAGTTCTTCCACTAGGTATAATTATTTACCATTTCAGTTCTTCAATCTCTATGTACTTTTTTAGGGTTTCCACTTTCTGCCCTAACCACATCTATTTCCCCCAAATCAATTTCTATTATCATTCATTAATTGCAGAGCGTTTATTGAAAAGAATTACAAGGACCTGAAAAAAGCAAACCCTAAGTTGCCCATTCTGATCCGCGAGTGCAGCGGTACCGAACCTCAGCTATGGGCGAGATACGGTACGATGTTACATTAATTGAATGTATATTTTGTTTAATTGAAATTATTTGTTGATGTTATATTATGTCTGCTTGTTTTGTCAATTTATGGATCTGTATGTATGTATGTGTATGGATTATTATTAGGTGTTGCTATATGAATTGATTTTTAATATGATTTTTAAGTGAACATTTGATATGCAGGGACTTAATTGTACAATTGAGGGTTGAGCTATTGTAATGGTTGGTTTTAATTGCAGCTGTGAATATGTGATACTAGATATGTTCTGATCTCTTGTGTTTAGTTGTTCTTTTGTTAATTTAAAGTCAAAATGAAGCTTTTTTACTAGTTACAGTTGTGAAAGCAATCAACTTGTTTCTCTATTATTCTTACACTCTTACTTATGACTTATGCGTTGTGACTTGTGAGCGATTATGCCACCCCTTTTACATGAAGTACTCGGAAAATGAAGAAGTCTGTCTTGTCTAGGTTCTCTTAGCTTACTTATTATTTCATTATATCTGATATTATATAGCCATAGTTGATAAGACGGAGCTCACAGGAAATAATAGACGATCAACAATTAATAGTTGGAGAATAGTAGAAATGGTGATCATGTTGTTTGACTTTTTGGCACTACAATTTAAGAAGTTAGGGAATGGTTGCTGGTTTTCTGAAATAGAACTGCTGAAAGTTGAAGCTTCTCGGCCCTTGAACACTCTTTTAGGTCATTCAGGAGTTTTAGTTAACTAGCATTTAAATTGAACTGCCTGCCAACAAGGATTACATATTAATACATTTATACTTGATATCATCATGTTGCAGAAGAATTTAGATGGTTTTGTAACCCCTGCTAGGAACCCTTGGTTTCATATAGTTAAGTTTGTTATGGAAATAGGCGGCTAGTTCTTATGAGATAATAAATATGAAAAATTCGTTTAAGTGGAAAAATGACGAAAAAGGATAGTGACAAACACATGTACTTGGCTTGTATAGATATAGAAACTTGGAGATCATATATAGAGATAACAAAGATGAAATATGCCAACCTATCAAATTCAAGTATGGTCATCAATAGCATAGATTTTCACTTTTCTATAACAACAAGCGCATGTTAAAGTTGGTCACAACCCGTTTAAGTTAATTGTGCTGTCTTTTGCATCATGCTCTCTAGCAGGCTTGCCCCCTTTCTCGTATTGTATAAATTTCCTTACATTGTTGTTGATATTATGTATGCATTTGTGTCAGTTTGAGATAAATACGTAGTAAACTAGTAAGGGTAAAAATGATGCTTTTAACAAACCTAAACTGAAGTGCAAACTTTGCTGTAGATAGTAAACTTTAGTCATATTGTATAAATTTCCTTACATTGTTGTTGATATTATGTATGCATTTATGTCGGTTTGAGATAAATACGTAGTAAATTAGTAAGGGTAAAAATGATTTTCACTGCATCCTTAACTATTGCCAAATAAATTTCATCAAGTTTTAGTTGCACCTAGGATTAATCTCAACGATTAATTGATTGTTATATTCGTTCTTCTAGTCAGCAGGGAAAACAGGTATAATGGTGTTGGCAAATGGGGTTTATCGATTTTCTTCATCTCCTCTATCTAGGTGGATGTCGTGGCGCTACTCTTCCAGTAAGCTGTTTGTTGGAGGTATATCTTCCCTCTTCTTCTCAGGTTGTGTTTGGTTGTTCACATGTGTAGACAATAGTTGAATCACGATCACTTTAATGTTATTTGTATTACTTAACGTCTTCTTTTTTTTCATGAATTTTGTACATCTCCCATATAAGTAAATAAAGAATTAGCTGTCACTTATAAACCCGAATTTTCCCAAATTCATCTTGTTTATAATATATCATGAAATATGACAGAGCTTGTTCTTGTTTGTCTGACTTGATGCATTGAATATGTAAACTGAATTGACCACTGGAAGGTATCTAGTAGTACAATGGGTTATGTTGTAGTGAAAGTCTCTAATGTGATCTACTGCAAGCTAGGTGGTTGTAATGTTTATTTAACGAACACATTCTAATAGTTATGGATATCCTTTTGATTAAGAAACAGTTATATAAGCCACTAAATCTGTTTACTATTTTAGTTATACGCTAGGACAAATGCATGTTAGGCTATTTTGTTATTCGTTGTCATTTCTTATAGTAGCCTTGGGTCGTCTATTCAGGGTAATATGTCTATGTCTGTGGGCACAGGGCTTTCCTATGACACCAATGAACCCGTGTTAAAAGATGCTTTTGGGCTACATGGAGAACTAATTGAAGGTATATATGTGACCGCTGACTGATATATCCCTACCCATTTGCCCCATCTAAAAGCATGTCTCAGTGAGTATTTCTCACAGACGTTAACCCTCAATGTGGCAATATCAGCTCATTTACTTATGAATGGGCCAATTTGGGTTACGTTTTTTATATTTAATGGGTCAAATTAAAATCTAATTTTAAGGAAATGGGTCGAACAAGTTGATATTCTCCCAGAGTATGAAAGTGTATTATAATGCATAAAACCTCCTAAAATATCTTTTGTAAACTTTTGGCACACGAAAAAATTTTAAAACACTAAAACTTTTGGAGACGACATGTTTGGGTTAATCCAGCACGGCCCGTATTGTTTTGACCCCACACCAAACTTACCTGCTTTGACCCGAATCTCATATCTAGTTAACCCAAACAAATGAGTGATGGCAACGTTCTTCGCAGTTAAAGTTATATGTGATCACAAGAGTGGCAAATCAAAAGGATATGGATTTGTGCATTTCACTTCTGAGGATTCTGCCAGCAAAGCCTTAGCAGAAATGGATGGGCAGGTAACATTGAAAGTTACACGCAAATATCTATTTTTCAGTTGTCAGGAACTTGGCTGTAAGCTGTGAGACAATTTGTAATGATTATGTTCTTATTGCTTATATTCAGCTACTGGATGGTAGAAATATCCGGATCCAGTATGCAAACAAGACAAGGATTCCAGGTCTGGTTTGATGAATTGAATTCTGTGTGTGTGTGTGTGTGTGTGTGTGATCATGGTCATTACTTATTGCTATCTATTTCTCTGTATTGGTACATAATCTTTGAATAGTTGGATGGTATGTCAAGTCAAGTAACTATATTTATTTTGTATATGTGTTTTGGCTGCTCTGTTTTCCATATTTTGAACAAAAAAAATGGATTAGTATTGTTTTGCAACCCTTAGCATTTTTTGTTCATAGATAACTTTGATTTCTATAAAGGCATATTTTGACCTTTGGGTCAAAGTTTCTGGGTTTTCCTCTTATTTTTTTTTCTACGGGTATCATCTGTTTTGCAGATTGCTAAATGTTGCTATCCAGGTGCATCTGGTAAAGAAGGGTGCTTTGCTTTGCAAGCAAAGCCAATCTTTTGCCAAATGGGGTTGGTGTAGAGGGAAGATTGACATATGTTTTTTTTTTTTGTCTTTTTTGTTAAATGTATAAACATGAATGTGGTAATTTAGACTTATAGAGTGAGATTACACCATTATCATCATGTATTAACTATGAACATTTAATTGATTCATCATGTATTCGGTCTTTTAAAACACATGAAAAAGTATTACGTTTGAGTAGGATCTGCAATGATTGTTCATGTGGATCTGCAAGACTGCAATGATTGTAGTCTTCTTTCTTTCTAATTTGCACTGGATCTGTTTATTTGCAACTCAACTTGTTGAAATTTTCAGGAAAAGGATCAGAAGTCTTCAAATCCCTGAACCCATTTGTGAAAGGATCAGAAACAGTATCCTCATGTTCGTTTCAAGTTTCTTGATTATGCCGACTGGATACGAAACCATGCCCATAGTTGGAATAAATACAAACCAAAAATCCTGCTTGAAAGCTTTTCACTTACACCTGGGCTGCCGTATACTCTATTTTCTCAAGGTGAACTCGAGCCTCATCTAAGCCAACTAAGATGCATTAAATTCTTTTTAATTTTACTGAATGATTCTCTTTTTGGAGCACTTCTCTTTCATGCGCAAATTAGTCATAACTAAGATGCATTAAATTCTTTTTAATTTTACTAAATGATTCTCTTTTTGGAGCGTCTCTTTCATGCGCAAATAAGTCATGTTGTGAGTGTTACATTCCACTTCTACAATCTTTTTATTTTTCCCATGGTTTGAGTTACATAACTACGTCAGATCTCTATTAACCTACCTGGTTGGTTTTAACAAATACAACAACAGGTGCTCGAAACTGATACAGATGAGACCTATCTGGCTGAAAAAAATCTTCATTAAGGGATAAACAAGGAGATGATCGTCAAAGTGATCCCAATGGTAAAATGATCCAAGTTGTCCTTTTTGGTTTGGCTTTTATGGAAATAGATATGGGCAGTGTTGGAAAGTCTTACTAGACCGTGTTAGGGTTTGCATTTTTTAAGTGCTTATATGACTTGAAAAGTTTGTTCAGAACACTTCACCAAAATAAGCTTATATGAATTGTAAAAGTTCTTACTTGGCAGACGTTTACCTTATAATTTCGCTTAAGCTTAATGACTGCAAAACTATAATCTTTTTGCTGTAGTTAATTGGATGTGGCAAATTTTAGCCCAATGTACATTGGAATCGGTCAATTCGGTTATATTGTACTCCGTACTACTTTTGATACGGGTTAACTTCTCAAGTTGTTTTTATGTAACACTTCTTTATTTATAGAATGAAGAATGAAGAAAGTGTTAGGACTAACAATTTCACCTTAACTTGACTTGACGTACAAATAATTTACTTATTTTTGCAATGTTATCCAAGAATCTGCCCATATTACCACTGAAGCTTATGGGAGAAATATGAGATTGCTATAAGTGTGTTTACAAAGTAGTAGTATATAATACCAAGAGTCACCTAATCTATTGGCTGAAGAATCGAAGGTCAGTTAAGGATTGTTAATGGCATAGACATAGCTTTTAAGGAGCTAGGGTGGGCCATGGCCCCCTCAAAATTTTGTAGTATTATTGTAATTTTGCTATTAATTTAAGGTTAGTGTGTTTTTTCAATATTTTTGCCCTCCTAAAATGATTTACAAATAAAATGGTTTACTTCTAGAAGACTCCCACTAATATATTTACGGATCTTTTGTACAAATTTTAACAACTTTCAATTATATATTTAAAAAGATCTAACAATAATAAAATGGTTGAGACGGCTTTTGATTTTATTTTCCTTTACCTTCTAATTTTTTCTTTTCTATATGATTGGAGCACAATGCTATGTCACCTTAAAACATTTAGGCCCCCTCAGAAAATATGTTCAAGCTCCGTCGCTGATTAATGATGGTGACATATCTGATCTGATTTCGTAACACAAAAAGATGTGAACTTTACTAATTACTTAAAAAACATAATTATAGTTTATATCTGATTTCATGTTATTATGCTAGGTCGTATTACAATTAAAGTGGATTGTTGGTACTTGGTACTTGGTAGTGCCATGTATGTATGATTACTGACCGATGATCTTCCTAGTTATAATGCATGTATTATATAGACTTGTACAACATAGAAAGGTTAGACTTTCAAATCAAAGCTTTTGATAATTTCAAACACATCTTTGATCTGTTTATCAATTATATCTCTTGAAGCCGACAATTTTATGTCTATGTTACTCCCTTTGTCTCAATTTAATTGTTCTCTACTGAAATGCATACAGTTTTAGGAAAGTATATTGAATACTGTGTCAAAAAGTAGGATTTAATATATACCCACTAAAATACTTTCTGATTGGTTGAAATAGAAAATAGACAATAATTTTGGGACATCCTAAAATGGAATACTAGACAATTAAATTGGGACCGAGGGAGCCACTGATGCATCAGTTGGTGTCAAATCAGCGCTTCTCAAAATTGACTAACAACTGACTGAACATAAACAACTCTGTCACTTCACTTAGTTTTTTCGGGCCTCACATTTACCAATATACCCTTTATTTATATACACTAAAAAAACAAAAACAAAAAATTTTGCCCCACTTTTTCCTTCGGCAGCATGTCGAAAAACTGAAGTGGAAGTGACTGGCACAAAACTGATGGGGGCGTGCCAACCCCATCAATTAAGTGAAGTGAAGTGAAGTCTCAGTCGAAGCTGGCATTGGGAGCAGTCTAAAGTCTTACAATTATAAAGAAAAAGGAACCAGTTATTTTTTATTCATCGTGTCTTCCATGTGGATAATAAGGATCTATTTATACAAAGATAATCAACCCATCCTTTTCAAGACTTGATTCTAGACCTAAATTAATTTTGATATTTTCCTTTATTAGTTTAAGAAATTATTTATTCCCTTAAATAATACAAGAATTGATTTCATACCAAAACAAATACAACTCATACTAACATAAAGCAACATAGCTCTCACGTTAATCAAGTAAATTCTAAAAACCCTTAAGAGTTTTGTAATTGGAAGTTAAATAATTTGACCTCAAAGTCAAACTTGTAAAAAATTTGCAGCTATGGTTTTGCTTGAATTTGTTAATTGATATATAATCTTGACAAAAAACCATGGAATTGATAACAAAAAAACTATAGAATTGATGACAAATTATATCCTCTATTTTGTAATTATTTTCATATTTGAAGTGTTTGAATTATTAATGATGACTTGTAAAAGAGTGAAACTTGGTACTAAACTAGTATGCAAATACAGAAACATAGTGGATTTTGTTAGATTTAGAACATCTCCAATGCATTAGATGTTAAACCAATTTGATGATTGTCACGTTAGCATCTTATCATTTTTGGTAAATCGTTACACTGTCTCATCATCATCGTACTAATTTCAATTATCTACTCTATCTTTATACACATTTTTATTTAAATCTATGCATCCATCATTTTAGGAATGTAGTGCTATTTTAATTTAAATTATCAACTCTCATCACTATTTTAGGTATGTTGTAAAGGAATTTCATTGATTTTATATAATATAATTCCAGTGTTAGAATTATAATTGTTAATCAAAATCAAATACTACATATTGTTATATTTATTTATATAATAATAATAATAAATAATATATTATGCATAATGCATCAACAAAATAATGGCATGCCGAAACAAAACATTATCAGACAAACAAAGTATTTATAAAGCCACTAATTTCAAATGTAATTTTTTAATTCTTTATGAAATGACAGTTTCTGCGAAAATCTCGAAATGTTTTAGCTACTATTGTTTCAAAATCAATTATTGTAAGCATTACCATTTTGACTTTGTAAAGTAAATTCACATTTTTCTTATGGAATTGATCGTGGCATAATCTCCATTTTCGTCTCTCCAAATCTTTTCAATTATTAACGAAACCAAATTGTTACAATTAGAGTTAAAGTCATATACTTTCACTTTTGTTCAAATATTGGTAACAAACTAATTTTATTACAAATGTAGGTAATGTGCTTTATAAAAATATTTCAATGTAGGTGATATAATTCATAAGTATATTACCTATATTGGAATACATTATGTAAGTACATTAATAATATGTAGCACTTTTTACCGATACATTACCTATATTTATAATTGATAATAAAATTAGTTCGTTGTCAATATTGAAACAAAAGTGAAAATACATTACTAATCTATATCTTTAACCCTTACAATTATCATAGAAAGCTAGGAAAAAATTATATAAAAATATTCTTTCCACTAATTAGAAAATCTCAATAACTCCAAATTTCTGTATGTTATTTCTCCTTTTACGTTTTTTTCTTTCCTTTTCAAACGTATGCTCGTGCGTATTTAAGTTGGAGAATTGGAGAGCGTTACCAGTCACCCCAACGCGTTTGTATTTCCATTCCCCGTCATCTCTCATTCTGATCGTCGTTTCATTCTTTCCCCTGTCCGCTCTCGTCCTACCAGCCACCAGGTACAATTATTTCTCACATCCTCTCCCACACAATCTGCAACACTTTTTTTTTTATCCTTCTTAACTCTGTATTGTCCTTTCTTATTTGCTTTATCTTAGATCGTTTGGGTGCTCTTTATTTAACTGTTTGTTTTGTTTTGGTTGAAACAATTTAGCAACTTAATTCCCAGAATTGCTTAAGGTATGATAAACCCTCCTACTAGAGATTAAACTAGGGTTTATGTTATATAGTTTAATTGGTTAATTCAACTATCATTTAACAATTTTGTATGATTTTGGATATATATATATATATATATATATATATATATATATATATATTTTATTTTGATTATCGCATCTCCGCGATTGATGCTTAATGTTTTGGTGTTGGGTTCTGGACTGTAAGTACCTTGTTTGCAATTGTGGCTAATTAGGGAGTTCTGGATTGTAAGTCGTTCACCATTCAATTACATCCATTTGAGATTTTGAGTTGCTGCAATAGAATAGAACCCTTTTTCATTTTAAATCTCGCGAGTTGCTAGCATAACAACCGATCAATATTTGCAGTATTTCCCTCAAACGCTTGCACTCCAAGTACTACTATATCATTGTTTGGAGCATTTCTTAGAATACTACTCGAAGCAAATTAGTGAAAAGAAAGGAGAAAACCCAATCAATGAAAAGGCATTGTCATTTACTCATTTTCTTCTTATCGAGCTAATACGATATCCTCCATTGTCTTTGTAATTATAAGTCATGTGATTTTTCTTCATATCTTTGAGACCCTCACAATCACAAAATTTGGTCAATAAAATAAGATGAGTTTTGTTACAGTAATAATCTTTTTCACTTCATCTCAAAAAAATTCTCTTCTAATTGTTTTAGTAACAATAAGTCTAACTCACGTAGTGTTTATATCTCCTTGTTTTACACACTCCTCAAATTAAATACAATTGTGGTGGAAAGGCTCTCTGTGCAATCCGTTAACCTTTTCAACAAGATGTAATCGGACGTAAAATATGTTTTAGCCACTTTCATTAACTCTTACTTTTGAAAAATCGCCACTCTTAGAGTGTGATAAAGAAATTATTTGACAATTGTTTCGCCTTTTATATGTAATCAACCGATAAAATTTGGTTGCAAGGTCTTGGAAAATTTAGTCTACGAACACAACAAAATGACAAGAAGTATGGTTACATACTTTTCTCGATTTCCCTCCCTGTTGGCTGCATTGTCTTTCACCACTTGAAGGACATTATTTGGTCCTACGGTTCCAATATTTTGCAATAGCTACTCCGGTATTCTCCATCCCTAAAAAGTCCTTAAAATACATAAACATAACCCATCGACTATCCACTGCAAGATCATTAATTAATGGTTGATGCTTAATGTTCGACCAACAATCAGACGCAATTGATACTCATTGTGAATAAAGTATCTTTGGCAAATCTTTTTCAATGTCCCCTACATATTCATCAAGCAATAAGGTTGTCATGTTTTCACTTGAAGGCACCTTAGAATCGGGAGGAGTCTTGTTGATTGTGCTAGCCATAATCCTAAGTTTTCATGGATTCTTTCTTTGTTACCGGGGTCGACCCCAAAGCCATACTTTCTTGAATTTGAGGATTGCACAAAACATTGAACGGTATCTCATTTGCACATAGACCCCACATGACTTTTAATGTGAGTCACGAAATATTATCCACATAAAAGAAACATAAAATCTTGTTTATTTATTTCATTATAAACTCTTCGTTATGCTTTCATAATTTTCTAATGACTCAAATATGAAACCACTTGATGTATGTGGTTCTCATCGTTGTCAAATTGTAGTGGTAAATTCCTTTGTCGTCCTAACTTACCTTTACCAGTATGTGGCGTTTGATAAATTGCTCATCACGAAGCTTCATTATTCTTTCATGTATGTTTGCAGAGTTAAAAACGGATAAACGGATGATGTTTTCTATGTTCAGGTTAACCCAGGGAGGGCGAGACTCTTGTGAAACTAACTCAAAGAGACTTTTGTTCTCGAGTCGCTAAAAAAACACCTAATATGCAATATAATTTAAATCTGGACTATTTGGTGGCTGATAACAAAGCCGAATATCAAATCCATCTTGAGATGTTGATTTCTAAGACTTGCTATCATCAACATCAGTATTGGGGTTCTGAACCAACCGGTAAACCGAACTGAAACCGGACTAGAACCGAAGCATAACTATTATTGATGGTAGAACTTTCTCTATTAACTACGACCTCGTGCATAGCCACTCACAAAATAGGCTTCTTCTTCGATGTTCATTTAACACGATTATTGCTCGAACGTTAAGGGGGTTTTAATGTTGGGATTTGAAAATGCCAATTTTCCCATAAAATACTTCATATTTTGATGCATCAAATGGTTGGCATGAAACTGCAGCAAGAAACATGACTTTTGTTAAGAACTTTTTGCTTAATGTTTCATTTTCACTGGGAACAATGTAGCAACGTTTTGATGATCTTAAAATGTAAAACCACTTTTTGTTAATGTTGATGACATTAAACATATCATAGAAAGTGGGAACGTTATTTGTGAATGATTGAGTAACCTTAGATAAACAAAATTCTAACCTTGTTTTATAATTGGTTTAAGCAAGTTTGGCTTTTTGTGTGGTCGAAGTGCACCTTCTTTGATTCGTCTATGCAAGTTGATTTCGAAAAACTAACTTATTTTGTAAGAGACGAGATATTGGTTCGACAACTTAAGAGAAGTTGAGAAATTTCATTCATATTTATTTGTATATATTTTCATTCAGATTGATTTCAATACGTGTTCCGAAATAAACTTTGCATTAACGAATCAAAGAAGGTGCACTTCAACCGCACACAAATGCCATCAAGTCTAATCTAATTGTAGCCCATATAATAACAATGTAAGAATTTTGTTTATCTAAGGTAGTTGATCATTATCAATTAACATTCTCACTTTCTCTGGTATCTTTAATGTTGTCCACATTCACGAAAAATGGTTTTTACATTTTAAGACCATCAAAATGTTACCACGTTGTTTTCAATGAAGATAAACCATTAAGAACGTGTAAAACAAAAGTGTATCTCCTGCTGTTCTTACTCTCCCCGTGATTCAAAAGCCTCGCGTTAAGCCCTTTAAATTCTATAATTTGCTTGCTCATAAGCCTGAATTTAAAGATATTGTTAGTGATGCGTGAAAGGAGGATCTTGAGGGGCATTCTATGTTTTGGATTACCAGAAGGTTGAAGAGACTTAAAAAGCCTCTTGTTGCGTTGATGAGGGATCAGGGTGACCTCCATAAGAAGGTTGTTAGGCTTCGTGCTGAACTGGATGAAAGTTCAGAAAGCTCTTGACTCTAATCCTGACTCTGCTGCTCTGAGAGAGGAGGAGAGTCTCTACCTTTGTGCTTTCAATGCGATTGTCATTGATGAGGAACGTTTCCTGAAACAAAAGGCAAAAATTGATTGGCTTCGTGTGGGGGACTGCAACTCTAAGTTCTTTCATAATGTGGTTAAGGAGAAAGCGAATAGGGGTCGGATTGAGTGTGTGCTTGACTTGAATGATGTTATTCATGAGGGTGGCTCGGTGCCTATGACTTTTGTTGACCATTACGAGAAGTTTTTGGGTTGTGCTGGTGATGTTTCGCCTCTGGATAGCTCGGGGCTTTTCTCCCGCAAGCTCTCGAGATCCAAGGCTGATTTGATGATTCGTCCTGTTACTAAGGATGAAGTTCGGGCGGTCTTGTTTTCCATTGGTGACTGTAAGTCCCCGGGCCCGGATGGTTACTCGGTCTCTTTCTTCAAACGGTCGCGGGACACTATTGGTGATGACTTGTTCTTTGCGGTTCGGGACTTCTTTGCTAATGGCCAAATCTTAAAAGAAATCAACCATACTGTTATTGCCTTCATCCTGAAAGTTTCCTCTCCTAGTCGGATTAATGACTTTCGGCCCATTTCCCTGTGTAATGTCCTGTATAAGTGCATCAGTAAGTTGATTACTAGCCGGATCAAGGATGGGCTGGAGGATATTGTGAGTGACAATCAGTCTGCTTTCATTCCTAGCAGGAGCATTTCTGATAACATCCTCCTAACTTAGGAGCTTATGAGGTGTTACCACCTTAATCATGGAGCTGCTCGCTGTGCATTTAAGATTGACATTCAGAAAGCTTATGATACAGTGGATTGGGGTTTTCTTCGGACTATCTTACATGGTTTTGGCTTCCACCCTGTTATGGTTAATCTAATCATGACTTGTGTGTCTAGCACGTCCTTCTCCCTTAGTATTAATGGAGGTGTGCATGGTTTCTTTAAAGGCAAAAGGGGGTCTGTGGCAAGGGGATCCAATGTCTCCTTATATTTTCACTCTTGTGATGGAGGTGCTGACTTTGATCATTCAGAGGAAGGTGGACGAGTCTACTTCCTTTAAATACCATGCGAAGTGTGAACACCTTGGTCTTGTAAACCTGTGCTTTGCAGATGACTTGTTTCTTTTTGCGCATGGAGATCTGGATTCTGCCACGGTGATTCATTATGCTCTTAAGGAATTTAAGGATGTCTCGGGATTGGTTCCTAGTATCCCGAAGAGTACTGCTTTCTTCTGTAATGTTCCCATCTCTGTGCGGCAAAGTATCCTTCATATCATGCCTTTTGAGGAAGGCATTCTCCCGGTTCGTTACATCGGGGTTCCCCTTATTTCGTCGAGGCTTGTCAAGTCTGACTGTAAAATTCTGGTGGAGAAGGTTCTGAATAGGATTGGGGATTTGAAAAATAAGACTCTTTCCTTCACTGGTCGTGTTCAACTTATTTCCTCTGTTCTTGTTTCCCTTCATGGGTACTGGGCTTCTATGTTTATTCTCCCTGCATCTTCTATTGGGGATATGGAGAAGCTCATGAGGGGTTTCTTGTGGTGCCAAGGCCCGATGAAGGCCGGCAAAGCAAAGGTGGCATGGGAGGATATCTGCCGTCCGAAACAAGAAGTTGATTTGGGGGTCCGTCGCTTGAGTGAGTGGAATATCTCTCTTTATGGCCACCCACATTTGGAGTATCCTCTCTAGAAAGGACTCCATCTGGGTCAGATGGGTGTATGCTTATAAGCTACGTGATCGCAGCTTTTGGGATGTCCCTGCCCAGCGTAGTATAAGCTGGGGTTGGCGGAGCTTGTTACGCATCAGGGATGTCATTCGGCCGAATTGTTGGTACAAGATTGGTAATGGGAGGACTGTTTCAGTTTCGTATGATATTTGGTGTATCCAATGTCCTATTGCTCGTATTTTTGCCCGCAACGTGACATTACGCGCCAGGGGTTCTCGACTTCTGATTCTGTTGTTGATCTCGTTGAGGGTAACTCTTGGAGATGGCCGGTGGAATGGCTCCAGAGATACCCCTCTCTTTCTCAGATTGCGGTCCCTCATCTCTCTTCTCAGCCTGGTATGTTATTATGGCGCGACTCGGCTGGAAACTTTTTCGACTTCCGGGTTGCTCAAGTTTGGGATTCTATTAGGCCGAGAGGGAGTGTGGTGGATTGGGCTCCTGTTGTGTGGTTTTCTCATTGCATTCCTAGCCATGCCTTTCATCTGTGGCTCGTCTTAAGAGGCAGACTAAAGACCCAAGACCGTCTGAGACAATGGGATGTCGGCCCTTCCGTTGATTTAGCCCTGTTGCGTTGTCTGCTGTGTGGCTCTTGCCAGGACTCTCATGCCCACCTATTCTTTGAATGCTCCTTCTCTTCACAGGTTTGGTTCAAGGTTATTAGCCACGCGCATCTGCAGATTGTGTCTAATAGACTTGAAGATGTTTTGCCGTCCCTTTTATCTGCCACGGGTCCAAAAAATATTGACCATGTTGTGCCTCGTCTAGTTCTGGCTGCTACGGCATTCTTCATTTGGCAAGAACGTAATTTTCGGCTCTTTGACAAAGGCAAGAGGTCTTGTAGGGAGGTGGCTGATGATATCATCAATACGATTAGGCTGAAGATGGTCTCTTTTCCTTTCAGACCTTCATTTCGTGCTCTCCGTGCCATGGAGAGATGGAAGATCCCGAAAGGGGTGTGCTCTTCGGCTAGTTGAGTCTCTCATCATGCGGGTGCAGTGGATCATTGCTTGGTTGGAGTTAGTCTGTTGCTGTCTATCGGTTGTGCCTTTTAGCTGGATGTCATACACAAGGAATGTCTTGTGTATGCACTTAGTCTTTCATATCTGTTAGATTAAGTCTTCAGGTGCTGCCACATCTATTGTATCTGTAACGCTTATCATTTGTTTTAATAATATTTGTCGGGGTAATTTTTCCCCTTTAAAAAAAAAACATTAGAATCGGCTCGACGATTAAACAAGAACCATGCTACAGTAATATTGGAGAAGAAACTTATTTTGCTGGTGACTTAAGCGTGTATCGAGGTCGTGGCTAATGTAAGAAGTTCTACCGGATATTAAACTGGCTACAAGTTCATAAAGGGCTGATATTTAATCAACAAAATAATGGAAGCCTCATGTTGCTGATAGCGAGTTTCCTCGAGTTTCCTCGAGCCTTTGCATTCAAGCACCAAATAGCCCAAATTTAAATTCATTAGATTTTGGATATTTTTCAGAGCGATTCAGCTTCAAGAGTCTGTTGAAAGAATGTCATTACGGGAGCTCAATGATGTGTTATTAACTCTAAAAACATGGATGAAAGAAATAATGGAGCTTTGTAGTAGTAACAATTTTCAAATGTCACACATCCGTAAAGGTAAGTTAGGACAACAAGGGAATCTACCCCTACAAATTGACCATGATGAGAACCAAATACAGCAACTGGTTTTGTATTTGGGTCATAGATAATTGTGAAAGCATAATGAAGAGTTTAGAAGAAACGAAATTTTATGGTTTTTTATGCGAATAATATTGCGTAACTCAAAGTCGTGCGGGGTCTATGCAAATGGGACATCGTTTAATGTTTTGTGCAACCCTCAATTCCAAGAGATGGCTACCACGTTCAACAAGGCTCCTTTTGCTTGTAAGGCGGATTCAAGTGAGAAGGCGAGAATGATATTGCTTGATGAATGTGTAATGGACGTTAATAAAGATTTGATACCAATCAAAGATACTTGGTATTCACAAGGAGCATCAATTTTGTCAGATGGTTGATTGAACATTAAGCATCAACCACTGATTAATGTTTTTGCGATTAGTTATGTTTATGTATTTCAGTGACCAACAGTGAAGCCAAATTGCAAGATTACTTGGATGGGAATTGATAAAGGATGTAATCACATTTTCTTGTCACTTTGTTGTGTTTATACACTCAATTTTTAAAGACTTTGCAGACAAATTTTATTGTTTGATGAGTACATAGGAAAAACTTAAAACTTATTATCAAATATTTTCTTTATCACGCTTCAAGTGTTAGCGATTTTTAGAGATAACTCGAAGTTAGAGAGATTGGAAATGGCTAAAACTTGTTTTGTGTACCATCTTGGCAACAATCATCAAACGCAACATATCGGTAAGGGTAAGTTGGTACGACATGGGAATCTACTATTACAAACTGAATGCGATGAGAACCTAATACATATGGTAATATCGTATTTATGTCATTAGATAGTCTTGTATTATATTTTTTAAGTTCATAATCTTGTTGTGAGTTTGTCTCTGTAATAGTTCTTTTTCGTTTGCTTTGGGTTGCCAAATAATTTTTAGTTGATGTATGTTCTTGAGTTTGAAGTTTCTTATTGGTGCTACATTGTTAATCAAAGGAAGATTGACTTTGTTTTTTTTCTCACACCAAATACTTGTGGTACAATCTATTCTATTCTATTCTATACTATATACTAAAGGGGAAATACGGCTGACGTCATGCTGTAGTATTCCCCCAATCCCACGCTGACATTCTGATGACGTGGACGACTTTGGTGTAAGAGATTTTATCAGATTTTTGAGTTTTGTTAAATTAAAAGTATTTATATGGTTTAATTTTGTGATTTTCTAGATATGTAAAAAGTTGTGATCTGTCACGCTTAAATCTAATTTGCCTGCTTGAATCTGATTGGTTTTTAGCCCGACTGCTTCTCTTTCATCTTTGCCACCGCCCAAAGTTGAGAGGCTCGGTTAGTTTCTTTTATTTTTCATATTTCTTGATTTCTTGATATCAATTTCTCTCATTTGATTTCTGGGTTCACATCAATATTTATCTTGGTTCCTCAATCACGCCTGATTTTTCTTTCATTTGATTTCTCCATGTGGAGATGTTGATCACTAAGCTTCTGAGTTTTTCTTTCCTACTTTTATTAACCGTTTACCTAATATTCATCATGTAGATTAAAACATTAGCTTTGCTAATAATCACTCATGTTGTATTTTGCAGAGTTGTCAAGATTGGTTTTCTTAAAATTTCAAATTTGTGAATACTTATGTGATGGAAGACTGAATGCCTTGCTTCCTATAGTACGATCTTCTCATTCTTTTTTATGTTGTTCGTTTTCTCTTTTCCAAGTTTACCTAATCTATCATGTTATTTATGCTTATGTAAACTTCTAATGTGTATTATAAAGATTATAATTTTGTGACTTAAGGCAAAAAATATGCATCTTTTTGGATGCACACCATGTGTTTGATGAAATGAAGGAGACGAATTTAGCTTTTTGCCTGTGTTTGGTATCCATCGTATATTGGTTCTAATTACGCTACTTAACACACATGAACTTGAGATACACATGTATGGGGACACTTATTTGGGGGAATATTTTTCTCCTGCTTCAAGGAACAACTTTTTTGTTAAAGACTTTAGTGATGGGGCTTATAATCAAGATATAGATACTAATATTGATTTTCAAATTGGGACATCTCTATGGCAAGAAAATGGATTATTTTTGGATCCCAGTAACCAAACTGTTGATATTGTTTCCTCTGATTTTGGAATTTGTTTCTCAAGGAACGGATCACGCCGGGCAAGGTGGTGTAAGATTTGGGCAACCCTTATGGGGGGTTCAGTGAGGCGAAATGTGGCCGTTAAAATAATGGTTAAAAATTTTGTGGTTTCTCGGTTTAGATTTTTCAAACATACAAAGGATTAGGTAATTTTTGGTGATAATGTTTTGTGGCTGGAGCACGGGTGTTTGCGATTGTCACTTCTTGATCCTTTGTTTCATTTGTTTGTCCTATATTGAACATTACATTAATTAAATGCTTCACTAGATTCCATACAAAATGTTATAATAAGAAATTTAATTAATAAAACTTATTTGTATACTTAATTATGGATATAGATAGAAAATATATCCATTGTTCTTATTATTATATTTTTCGTCAAATCCGTGTATGCACCGTTTATAGTTTTTTTTTATTTTTTATTTTCTGCAAATTGACAGTGTTTTTGGGACAGACAAAAATATTAAATGGGACTGAGGTAGTAGTAATTAGGAACATTATCGTTCACTAAATTAAATATAAGGTTAAATTAGTACCTTTTTATCATCAGAACATTTATCAGTGTTGATTTGATTTTCAGTGTTGCTGTAATTTCTGCTCTTGCTTTTATTTTTCATACGGTTGCTATTCTTCTTTCTACCATAAGGCAACAACCACCAAGGTAAACCCTAATTCCTTTCTTTCTATTCTGTTATATAGTCAATAAAATCTTTTGTTATTACTCCCTTCATATTTCATTTCTTTTGCTTATACTTGTGTACATATAGTTAAAATAGATTTCACAAACAACTATATGATAATACATCTTTTCACAAATCACCAGTCAACAATAATTATGATTTCCCCAAACAATACTGTTATCTCCTTTAAATTGAATGGATTTTTATATCGTTTTAAGTAGTCGCATATGTCAATTGCATTCAAGGAAAGGTTCTAAAAAGATGAGTGGTTCGAGTACATACATTATTATATTTATATATACTACTTCCACTGATGCTGATGATGATAAGTACATATTTTAATTTTTGTTATTGTAATTATCTGATTGATCCACAACTAAAATATCCAAGCCTTTTAGTAGCTTTAATTAGTAGATTGTTCTGGGAGAATTCAATTAATATGATTGTTTGTACATATAAGATTCTTGTAAATGGAGTATGAAATTAGAATGCTATGAAGAATCCTGAAGTTTTGTTTTTTTTATGTGTTAGAAGATTGTTTATTTATATGAGTTCATAAGCAGTGACAAAATAAACATCTTTGGTTGTTCTTACGTGTCTGCTTTTAACAAACCTAAACTGAAGTGCAAAACTTTGCTGTAGATAGTAAACTGTAGTCATATTGTATAAATTTCCTTACATTGTTGTTGATATTATGTATGCATTTGTGTCGGTTTGAGATAAATACGTAGTAAACTAGTAAGGGTAAAACTGATTTTCACTGCATCCTTAACTATTGCCAAATAAATTTCATCAAGTTTTAGTTGCACCTAGGATTAATCTCAACGATTAATTGATTGTTATATTCGTTCTTCTAGTCAGCAGGGAAAACAGGTATAATGGGGTTTATCGATTTTCTTCATCTCCTCTATCTAGGTGGATGTCGTGGCGCTACTCTTCCAGTAAGCTGTTTGTTGGAGGTATATCTTCCCTCTTCTTCTCAGGTTGTGTTTGGTTGTTCACATGTGTAGACAATAGTTGAATCACGATCACTTTAATGTTATTTGTATTACTTAACGTCTTCTTTTTTTTCATGAATTTTGTACATCTCCCATATAAGTAATTAAAGAATTAGCTGTCACTTATAAACCCGAATTTTCCCAAATTCATCTTGTTTATAATATGTCATGAAATATGACAGAGCTTGTTCTTGTTTGTCTGACTTGGTGCATTGAATATGTAAACTGAATTGACCACTGGAAGGTATCTAGTAGTGCAATGGGTTATGTTGTAGTGAAAGTCTCTAATGTGATCAACTGCAAGCTAGGTGGTTGTAATGTTTATTTAACGAACACATTCGAATAGTTATGGATATCCTTTTGATTAAGAAACAGTTAAATAAGCCACTAAATCTGTTTACAGTTATACGCTAGGACAAATGCATGTTAGGCTATTTTGTTATTCGTTGTCATTTCTTATAGTAGCCTTGGGTCGTCTATTCAGGGTAATATGTCTGTGGGCACAGGGCTTTCCTATGACACCAATGAACCCGTGTTAAAAGATGCTTTTGGGCAACATGGAGAACTAATTGAAGGTATGTATGTGACCGCTGACTGATATATCCCTACCCATTTGCCCCATCTTTTGCATGTCTCAGTGAGTATGTAGTCTTCTCACAGACGTTAACCCTCAATGTGGCAATATCAGCTCATTTACTTATAAATGGGCCAATTTCGGTTACGTTTTTTATT
Organism: Gnaphalium uliginosum; assembly: GCA_963930675.1. Taxonomy (NCBI): domain Eukaryota; kingdom Viridiplantae; phylum Streptophyta; class Magnoliopsida; order Asterales; family Asteraceae; genus Gnaphalium; species Gnaphalium uliginosum. The sequence goes on from OZ005681.1 coordinate 37,359,836, forward strand.
TTTAATGGGTCAAATTAAAATCTAAATTTAAGGAAATGGGTCGAACAAGTTGATATTCTCCGAGTATGAAAGTGTATTATAATGCATAAAACCTCCTAAAATATCTTTTGTAAACTTTTGGCACACGAACAAATTTTAAAACTCTAAAACTTTTGGAGACGACATGTTTGGGTTAATCCAACACGGCCCGTATTGTTTTGACCCCACACCAAACTTACCTGCTTTGACCCGAATCTCATATCTAGTTAACCCAAACAAATGAGTGATGGCAACGTTCTTCGCAGTTAAAGTTATATGTGATCACAAGAGTGGCAAATCAAAAGGATATGGATTTGTGCATTTCACTTCTGAGGATTCGGCCAGCAAAGCCTTAGCAGAAATGGATGGGCAGGTAACATTGAAAATTACACGCAAATATCTATTTTTCATTTGTCAGGAACTTGGCTGTGAGACAATTTGTAATGATTATGTTCTTATTGCTTATTTTCAGCTACTGGATGGTAGAAATATCCGGATCCAGTATGCAAACAAGACAAGGATTCCAGGTCTGGTTTGATGAATTGAATTCTCTCTGTGTGTGTAATCATGGTCATTACTTATTGCTATCTATTTCTCTGTATTGGTACATAATCTTTGAATAGTTGGATGGTATGTCAAGTCAAGTAACTATATTTATTTTGTATATGTGTTTTGGCTGCTCTGTTTTCCATATTTTGAACAAAAAAAATGAATTAGTATTGTTTTGCAACCCTTAGCATTTTTTGTTCATAGATAACTCTGATTTCTATAAAGGCGTATTTTGACTTTTGGGTCAAACTTTCTGGGTTTTCGTCTTTTTTTCTTTCTACGGTTATCATCTGTTTTGCAGATTGCTGAATGTTGCTATCAGGTGCATCCGGTAAAGAAAGGTGCTTTGCTTTGCAAGCAAAGCCAATCTTTTGCCAAATGGGGTTGGTGTAGAGGGAAGATTGACATATGTTTGTTTTTTTTGCCATCATGTATTAACTATGAACATTTCATTGATTCGTCATGTATTCGGTCTTTTAAAACACATGAAAAAGTATTACGTCTGAGTAGGATGCTGCAATGATTGTTTGTGTGGATCTGCAATGATTGTAGTCTTCTTTCTTTCTAATTTGCACTGGATCTGTTTATTTGCAACTCAACTTGTTGAAATTCTAAGGAAAAGGATCAGAAGTCTTCAAATCCCTGAACCCATTTGTGAAAGGATCAGAAACAGTATCCACATGTTCTTTTCAAGTTTCTTGATTATGCTGACTGGAATAAATACAAACCAAAAATCCTGCTTGAAAGCTTTTCACTTACGTCAAAGTAAATATGAAGATGAATCAAGCAGTCTTTCATCTGCCTTTAAAGATAAAAACTTTGGATAGCGCTTTAAGTTTCTTGCAACTCGCTACTTAAAAAACCTCGTTACACATAAAATTACAATAACCATATTTTTCATTCGGATCAACAACTCCAGAATTACATATTTCAATAACCCTAAAAAACACTAATTCTAAAATTAACATCATAGCTAAACACATGAGATCAACAAAAGTAATGACAGTAACCCTACCACATTTCAACAACACCATCAAATCATTCAAACCAAACACTCTAAGAGCTAGTAAACTTGGTAACAGCTTTGGTTCCTTCAGAAACAGCATGTTTAGCCAATTCACCAGGAAGCACAAGTCTCACCGCCGTTTGGATCTCACGTGACGTAATCGTCGGCTTCTTGTTGTACCTCGCAAGCCTCGAACTCTCCTGAGCAAGTTTCTCAAAAATATCATTGATAAAACTGTTCATGATTCCCATCGCTTTGCTTGAAATTCCGATATCTGGATGAACCTGTTTCAACACCTTGAAGATATAGATCTTGTACGTTTCCACGCTCTTCTTCGATCTCTTCTTCTTCTTATCTCCGGCAACACCGCCGGCTTCCTTAGGTAGCTTCTTTCCGGCCTTTGGTTTCTTCTCCGCCGGTGCTTTCTCCGCGGCGGACTTCTTCTCTTCCACCGGTTTCTTCTCCGCTGGCTTCTTCTCTGCCTTTGGTGCCATTGAATTGAATTGGATTTGAGAGATTGAGAATTCTAGGGTTTCAAATTTGGGGGAAATTGAAATTTGATTGTGTGAGAGATGATGTTTCGGAAGCGGTTATATAAGAGAGGTGATTGTGTTTTTATTGGATGATTGGGTTGTCATGCGGATCAGTGACGTGGCCTTACAATGAACGGCTAGGATGGCTTCTTTTCATTTTCGTCACCCACGACGGACGAAGTTTCGAATAGAATTCGTTTTGCGTGTTTGGGGATACATCTTTCATCTTTGTGCAAATTCAATTATCTCGTACTCATCTATACCGGTGATTTAATCATTTCTTATGAAATCGTAACAACCATTTTTTTCATTTTAAATTTTAGTATATGTATATTTTTTTAGAAAAAAATAATACAGAAATTATTACAGTTTTATTATCTTTAATACAAAATTAATTTATAATAAAACAAAATTTATATGATATACAACTTAAAGTTACTACAACTTTTACATGTGATATTGTATTACTTACTAAATTTTTTATAATGTGTATCATATTTTCTTAAAAAAAATTTATTTCATATTAAAAAGTATAAAATTCTAATAATTTTGATATAATAGTTTTATAATAAAAATAATTAATCTTAAAATTAAAAATAAAAGGGTAAATTACAAAAAAAATACCTGTAATTGTTCATTTTTTCAAAAAACATTATTCAACTTCATTAATAGCAAAGACCATACCCAAGATTGTCACTTTTAAATATGAAAGTAAGATGATGTCAGTTATTACATATCGAATAAATAACTTGATGTATTCTACACTTAAATAGTCATTTTTCGAGTAATTTTCAATAATTTGTTGATCAAATCTTTATAATCCTGTTACAATAACAATCAAGTCCTACTTTCTCAATACTTTATTTCTATAATAATAATTTTTCGACTTCAAAACTATGATAATAATAAGTGTTAAACAATGATGCACTGCCTCATATATCCTCTAAAACCCCGCACTTGATCAATTGAATTAACCACTAACCGTAGTAAAACATCAACATCTTCACTCCGAGCAAGATTAACATATAATTGTTCCAAGGGCACTACTTCTTCATCGTCACTATCAACCATTTAAAAACTCATCGCACAAGTGTTTTTTCACCGGAGATCTGAAAATGGCATGGATGGGACAATTATCCAAAAGTCTCAAAGAAGTTCGTCTTCTGTTTTGTCAGACTTCACCTGCTAGTTCTTCCACTAGGTATAATTATTTACCATTTCAGTTCTTCAATCTCTATGTACTTTTTTAGGGTTTCCACTTTCTGCCCTAACCACATCTATTTCCCCCAAATCAATTTCTATTATCATTCATTAATTGCAGAGCGTTTATTGAAAAGAATTACAAGGACCTGAAAAAAGCAAACCCTAAGTTGCCCATTCTGATCCGCGAGTGCAGCGGTACCGAACCTCAGCTATGGGCGAGATACGGTACGATGTTACATTAATTGAATGTATATTTTGTTTAATTGAAATTATTTGTTGATGTTATATTATGTCTGCTTGTTTTGTCAATTTATGGATCTGTATGTATGTATGTGTATGGATTATTATTAGGTGTTGCTATATGAATTGATTTTTAATATGATTTTTAAGTGAACATTTGATATGCAGGGACTTAATTGTACAATTGAGGGTTGAGCTATTGTAATGGTTGGTTTTAATTGCAGCTGTGAATATGTGATACTAGATATGTTCTGATCTCTTGTGTTTAGTTGTTCTTTTGTTAATTTAAAGTCAAAATGAAGCTTTTTTACTAGTTACAGTTGTGAAAGCAATCAACTTGTTTCTCTATTATTCTTACACTCTTACTTATTACTTATGCGTTGTGACTGGTGAGCGATTATGCCACCCCTTTTACATGAAGTACTCGGAAAATGAAGAAGTCTGTCTTGTCTAGGTTCTCTTAGCTTACTTATTATTTCATTATATCTGATATTATATAGCCATAGTTGATAAGACGGAGCTCACAGGAAATAATAGACGATCAACAATTAATAGTTGGAGAATAGTAGAAATGGTGATCATGTTGTTTGACTTTTTGGCACTACAATTTAAGAAGTTAGGGAATGGTTGCTGGTTTTCTGAAATAGAACTGCTGAAAGTTGAAGCTTCTCGGCCCTTGAACACTCTTTTAGGTCATTCAGGAGTTTTAGTTAACTAGCATTTAAATTGAACTGCCTGCCAACAAGGATTACATATTAATACATTTATACTTGATATCATCATGTTGCAGAAGAATTTAGATGGTTTTGTAACCCCTGCTAGGAACCCTTGGTTTCATATAGTTAAGTTTGTTATGGAAATAGGCGGCTAGTTCTTATGAGATAATAAATATGAAAAATTCGTTTAAGTGGAAAAATGACGAAAAAGGATAGTGACAAACACATGTACTTGGCTTGTATAGATATAGAAACTTGGAGATCATATATAGAGATAACAAAGATGAAATATGCCAACCTATCAAATTCAAGTATGGTCATCAATAGCATAGATTTTCACTTTTCTATAACAACAAGCGCATGTTAAAGTTGGTCACAACCCGTTTAAGTTAATTGTGCTGTCTTTTGCATCATGCTCTCTAGCAGGCTTGCCCCCTTTCTCATTTTTAGCCTAGATTCTTTTTCTACTTCAAGAAATTTGATAGGCCCAATATTTCTTTAACAAATTGTTGCATCAAGAAAGGTGAGGGTATAATATCTAAGGGATTGCACTTATCTTCAGTTGCTGATTATTCATCGTACTTGCAATTACAAAATTGATGGACTTTTGTTGTACCCTTAGGTATGGTCATTGTCAGTGCAAGTTCTAGTCAATGGTCAAGTTAATAGCCAAGAAGCCATGGTTATCAAGTGTGAACTTTAGCCCTGTAGTTCATGAATCTTCACACATATGATTAGCTATTAAAACTTTGCATATCGTTGCAAATTTGATATACAATGTAGTTTTGTACTAAAGAAAATTAGGAACCTTCACATTCGAGATACTAGAGCATTACAATGTCAAAGTATCTTAAGAATGCATGAAAGAACTTTGAAGGTTGAAGTGTTGAACAAATAATTAGAACATAGTTGAAGCTGTCGAGATCGTAAGGAATGTATTTATGATAGGGTTCATTCTGTAATACTAGAGTTGATTTATTTGAGTACTGTACTCGACACTTTATTTTAAAACAACTCTTATAGTTGGAAAAATCCCATAAACATCCTTGTACTTACAAAACGTGAATATTTCCCCCAACTTTGACCTGGTACAATCAGTATTACATACAGTTAAAATCAAGTAGAGCAGTTACAAATATTTTTCTTTTCAAGTACATATTTTTAAAGATATTGCGACCTCAACTAACGTTCGTGTTGATACAAACTGTCAAGTATAGTATTTGCATAAGTAATTCACTCACATTTCCCTTTCCTAGCTACACCAGTAAGTATTATTGTTCAACAAACATTTATTCAGCGACATTACTTGTTATCAACGTGTTAAATCATCTTTGGATGCAGTTTATGGTTTATATACGTTTAATAGTGTATTTTACATAACTCTTGGTTTGTGTACAGACATGGGCGTTGAAAGAGGCATTCGTTTGGAAGGGATGTCTGAAACCCAGATCTCTAAGGCGTTGGAGGACCTTGCAAAAGCTGGGTCGTCCCTTAAATCCTAAACCATCTGTCCCAATTTCTTTTGCTTTCTTTCAAAATGAATAATCCCAATGTCAATGGGTGACTTGGATTTTCTATGAACGTTTGAAGTTGAACATCATGAAATATGCATCATCTTATGCCTTTCAGTTCTTGTGAATGGTCTAATGATCCAGGTCTTTGTGTGTGTTTGGGTCACTTTGCATTACCAGTGCGGGCTTTCTGTTGGTAAATTTGGCTGTTCACACTTCAATTCTTATAAAAGTAAGTTCATTTGTAATTGTTGCAAACACTCGACATCTAGCTACTAGCACAGATTCGAGACTGAATTTAACTGTTTGATCGTTTGCCGAGTATCTGAAAAGTAAGTGTTTCAGATACTTTGTGACCTTTCTAGGTACTCAATTTGCAGACATTTTTTAAATTCAATGATTATTTAATCTGTTTTGCACTTGGGCAATAAGAAAGTTGCATGTGAAATCTTTCCTTTCATTCCAAATGAATTTTTTGATAACTTGCTTAGTTTCAGAAATTTAAACACGAGCAAGTTGTACCGTCTAGCATTGAGTCACGTGTTCCTGTAAATTCTGATTTGCGTTTATAGTTTAGGCAAGCCTTTTCAAAATACAAGCGTATGCTATTTCTACTACGTATTCCTTTGTTAATATTATTTGGTAGTTTCTAAATCTTCACTTACAAAGTTAAGAGATAAATATTTGTTGGAATGGCCCAATAAATCGTCTGTATGATTCTTCGATAGGAGGAAAATCCCAAATCACCATGATCATCTTTGTTGGTATGAGAAGTGCTACTATTTTGGTACACTTGGTTCACAATTGAAGGTTATGAAATTCCACAAATGCGCATTTCTTCTAGTTTTCTTTAAACCAAGTAACTTTAGACTATTTTGGGTACATCTTAGAAATCACGGACTCGTTAGAGAGGAAATGTGGAGACTGCAGCTAAGTGGTTTGATTAGTTGAAGAAAGCAAATTATGCTGAATACACTTTTGTTTATCAAGTTATGTGAAGGCCAAAGTTTATGATCCAAATCTTCTAAAATGTATGATTCTTGGAGGGGTCCAGGCCGGATATAGTCATATAGCGACCTATAGACTCTTGAAAGTTTTAGACAGTTTCGAGGTTGATTTTGATCTAACATGTGTATCAATTTTGTTCTTCAAATGTTGCAAAAACCTACATATGATAGAGCGAAACATTTTTAAGAACTCCGAGTTTTCTTCTGTCTAGACTCCAACCTCACTAGTTAGTTCTTTCACCAGGTAAAGAAAGATTGTATTAATTAAAAAGAAAATTATCTTTCGTTACCTTTCTTATTTCTTATGAATGGCGATAAATACACGATGCAAACATAAAAATATAATGCTACTAAAGTACATGTGATACAAACATTATGATATAATTCTAGTAAAAATAAAGTATGTATCAAAAAGTGTAATGTATTTATTATCTCTCATTTCTTATAGGCTATTAGACCACCCCCAACCATTGCTGTGTCATTCCCGTATCAGTTGTGTCACCTTAGCGTCACCTCAACACTTCCTAAACTGACACACTACTGACACAGCGGTGCCAACAGTGAGTGTGTCACTTTAAATTTTGGGCCCAACATTTATCAATAGACCTTACACACTAAACAAAACAAAAAAAAACTGACGCACCTTTCTCTTCGTCGGTATACCGACGCAACCTCAATTGACACGGCAGTGCCAACCGTGTCACTTAACCGACGCACGTCAGTTGTGTAAACCGACACCCCATTGGCACCGGTCTTACTACCAAGCATCACTAATTTTTAATTTTTCCTTTTTTATTGTTTTTTGGTTATGCACTTTAGTGATTTGCACCATCTACGATAGCAACATTTTATATAACAAAAGTGAATTGCATAAAAAGTTGTAAAACCTATGGAACTTCGACTCACTTAAATATAGTTCTTCAACCTAAAAACTACACATGAAACTTGGGAATTTTGTTGTTTAATCTCAATTTGTGTATCAAATGTACTTATTTTCGTCTCCCCATTTCTTCATCCATCTTAGATTGCAATTCACACTTATACTTAATCTCGGATCCTGCATACAGTCCACTTCCTTGATAATCTTTACATTCTCATGCTACATTGAAAAAAAAACCTTTATTCAATTAATTACACAATTTCATTTAGTGGTTTTTGCAGTTTTAAAACAAAGTCGAGTTGTTTATGTTACTAATACTAGGAACTCTGTGGCTGTGTATAAAGTCTTGCAAAAGTTGTTAACTATTAACTCGATTCATGAATAGTAAACTTGATTTTTAAATCGCAACGTGACTCAACTCGACTAATAATAGTCACTATTTTAATATATATATAATATGTGTGTGTGTATTATTGTTTAAGATTTTTGTTCTTAAAAGAAGTAAAACACGGTGAGACCACTCCCAACAGTGAACAGAAACTGACGCGTCAGTTTGTGACAAATCAGCGTCACGTCAGCACTTTTCAAAACTGACACTACACTGCCAACATCACTTCAGTTTTTTCTGGAACTACATTTACCAATATACCTTTATTTCTGTACACTAAATAAATAAATAAAAACTGACACCCGTCGAAAAACTGAAGCGAAAAATTGACACCCCAAAATGACGCCGCGGCGCCAACGACGTCACTTTTTTGTGACGTGTCAGATTCTCAAACTGACATCGTTGGCAGCGGTTTGATAAGCGATAGTTAAGACTATGAATTTTTAATAAATAAAAGTAATATATTTTTACTCTTACGGAGATGCACGTGAAATTGAAATTTTTTACATATATATGACTACAAACGACACAAGCAGTTACATATTAATTTTTTTTCGTTGCCTTTATCAAGTTGACTTAAATCTCATCCGTTACAGCTCGGATGACAACCGATTTGAGGAGTTACAGTAGACGGTTACGGGTATTACCAAATACGCTGGCGGCAAGTGATTTTCTCTCCAATCACAGCCTCAATTAATCCCCTATTTCTTAGGGTTTTAACTGACCATCGATACTTTAAAGAATGTCCGTCTAACTGCTTCCATTCACTTCATTATATTAACAAAGATTTGCTTCTCTGATTATTTATTTCAATAGAAAGTGTCAACTGGATTTCAGATTGAAGGGGGTCTGAGAACAGCGTCGTAGTGATTTGCAGGTCATATGTACTTTGTTCGAGGTATTGATTGTTTACATTGGTAAATCCCTGTTCTTTCTTAATTTTAGGTGTTGATGATGTTGTTAATAAAAGCATGAATGAAAATTGATGTTCATTTGGAGGTTAAATTTTTGCTACTATTTCATTCACAATTTTAAGTTGATGTTGATATACATTTGATTTACACTTTCTGCTATAGCTTCATGGGTCAATCTGTCGTGGTCCTTTTATAAATACTATTGAAATATTGTGTATGTAGGTTGATTTTGTATGTAGATCATTCTTCATTTCGTCAAATTCAATTTTACTATGCTTTTCAGTTTTTGTTTAAACAAAAGTTCAAGTGTCGCCTAAGAAATGCACATACAGTGTTTGTTAAAACGCCTCAGTGATATTATTAGTCGGTCACAACACCTGCGTATAATCGAGGATTGGTTTTGGTACATATTTTTTTATCCAAATGTGGATTGTATCATTTTCTTCGGTAAATGGTGCACCTCTCTATCTTTGTCCGATGTTTTTCGTGAACCAATGTTCATGAGACTACATCTTTAATATGTATAACTATGTGTTATTAAAGTGGTAAATGTATTATTATCTTAACTGTGTTGGATAAAACTTTGACCTGTATCTGTATATATTGCCCCCGGATCACGTAACCGCCTTCTGCCTTTACTTTCAATCTGAACCATTGGATCGAAAACACTTTGAATCACAGCCGTCTTTGATTGCTAATTTCGATTAATTTTCTGTTCAGTTTAAATCTGTTATTGGTGTATGCAAACTGCTCCTCCACAACCTCCATGTGACTTCTTTGGTGAAACTCAAAACCGTTCACTTCATAACTGCCTTCTCAAATTCATGTATATGATGTGAAACTCCTTTCCTCTGTCTCAAATTAACATCCAAACCAAAAAATATTGTTGCTGCTATTACTGACATCTCAATTGATCAAGTATATTGGTTTTCAAGAACTTTAAGGTTTTTACCATTATGTTGTTGATAAACTTTTGCTTATTTTTTTTAGTAACTTTGACTTTAATGAATTTTTCAGTTGTTTGACAAATAGGGCAGTAATAAGTTGTGCATTAAAAATTCATGATCCCTGCTACTTTGGCGATTTGCCGAGCAACAACTCTTCTATCGCTGAAATCTCGCTATATTTCATCATTCTTCACTGTAAGTTAATCGTAGTTTTTACATATATAGTTTTTGTAGAAATCTAGGAGTCGAAGTACGGTTAACCGTGCGTTCGGCTCGATAATCTGTTACTTGCTTTTATTGAAGTGTTTTCTGAGTTTTGTTAACTGTGTATTGTCGTATTGTTTGTAGGATTATTAGGCCATTTTTGACTGTAGAACAAAAGATTGTGAAGAAGGTTTTGAAGATTCAAAAAGCCAAAGAAAAAACTGCTTCCAAGATTAGATTTTTGAGATGTATGTGAGTTGGTATTCTTTTAAAGCCCCCTTGGATTAATTTTGGATGAGTATGTAATGGAGGCACTCTTTTCTGTCAACTTTGTTGACCTTTAATTCAAACATTTCATTACGATATAATCTTTCTGTGTGTGTTATTTAGTTTTTGAAGTTGTTAACCTGGATTGTAAGTTAATCATTCTTCACTCCAATTTTGTAGGTTCTTTCATCCAATATACCGAATTGTGACGAGTATCTCTCTACATCTTAAATTGACGAGGTTCCAAAGTTAATATTTAGTGTTTCTGAATTTTTTTTTGATAATATGGACTTCTTGATGTGGGTTATCTGATGGGTAAGAAGAACTTGTAGTTTAACTACTGATGTATAGTATAAATGTATAATAATAAAAAAAATGTAGCGTAATACCTAATAGAAAAGCACGTTAACAAATATTTGTCATGGTATACATAAGTCGTATTAATGGAATCTTCTCTTCAATCTTATCCATGTTATGTCCCCTATTTGTGAGAGAGACGGTAGTAGTTTTAACAAGCTAAAAATCGTCTCTTTTGCTTTTAAAATAACCATTTGATTTATAATGTTATTGTACATGTTAATGGGCAATATTAAACAGTCATGCATAAATATACCGGTGGATTACAACAAACACAGTGACTGCACGGAATTTAAATCGTAACAAGTACTCCAAAAAAGTTTAAAATTATGTAACTTCAGTCATATATAATAATCATAACATATACATTATATGATAATGCGACTTCAAACATGACATATATAGTTGTCGGTTAACTTGGGCAACGCCCGGGTATTACACTAGTTAATTATTACTATAAAGCTTCCTAATCCTAATCCTAAATGCTTATATAAAAGGATAACCTTATTAGACCACGTAACGCAACAATTTTGATGTCGTAAATATTTTGAGAAATTTACAAAATAATGGAGATATGTAAAGTTTAAGGAACATTATTGAATAAGGAACATTATTGAATACCGCAAAATTGCCACCTGTCCCCGTTCCTTACAATTTTTCTTTTGACATCTTCCAAGCAATAAAAAATGTAATAAAATTGATCAATGATAGTTTCTATAATATGATAAACGTATGTTGCCTATAATGGAAAAGATTAAAAACTTAATTAACCATCTCACAAAGTTGATTTTTAAGTACCAACGTGGGTGATTTAAATGGTAGGGTAATTAAAAATATCATTAAGCTAAATTACAAAATATATAAAAACTCAAATTAAGTTAGATTACAAAATAAATATACTCAAGAATCTAGTTTTCGTTAAAATAAATTATTAGGAGTGGGAAGGTAATATATCTAAACTAATAGATTATGAAAAAAAGAAAAAAAAAAAAAAAAAAGAACTCGTTGTATTTTGGAAAAAGAAAAAAAATATCTTGGATGGAACCTGCGATGTTCCGTTAAGAAATTAGAAGGGGTCAACTAGGGTGTTCATCGGTTCGGTTTACAATTTTCACGGATTAATCGGTTCAGTGTATTCGGTTTTGAAAATTTTGGGAGCAAAACCGAAAATCGAATTCAAATTGAAAACCGAACCGAAAACAGAATTCGAATTCGGTTCAGTTGCGGTTAAAACCGAAAAATTTAACATTTTTTCATAAACACCTTTCAACATACAAAACTAAGAAATATGCATGATTATACGATACAAATTATATAAATCTAACTATTAATAATTGTTATGTGTTAACCAAATTCGAGTTTATAAAGCATAAAACTGTCAATGTATATTAATTTTAACGTCCAAACAAAACATTTATTTTTCATAAACACATGGTAGCTAAAAAATTTAAGTTTTCAAAATGTCAAATTCTTCAAGTTTTCAATCGAATTCGAAAAATCACATATATATATATATATATTAATATATAAATATTAATATATTTATTAAATAGATTTCGGTTTAACCGAATTCGAAAAATTTAAAATCGAAAACCGAATTCGAATTCGGTTTAACGGAATTTGAAAAATAGAAAACTGAAAACCGAACCGAAAATCGAATTCAAATTCAGTTCGTTATTCGGATTAAACGGTATTAAACCAAATATTGAACACACCTCTAAGGTCAACACATACCACTCAAACTGCATGTAATATATTAGAATTGTTGCATTATTTATATACATGGATTATTGTTTGGCTCAATTTCATGGTAAACTTTTTAGTAACTCCGTTGTATGTTCTCAATTTTCATATTCTCTATTGTATGAGGTGAATTTTTTAAAACTCTAAGTAATATGATATAAATTAGACATTCTTAAAACTCTTTTAAAAAAGTTCATCTCATACAATAGAGGGTATGAAAATTTGAAGCATACAATAAAGTTTTAAGAATGTTCAGCTCATACAATAGAGGATACGAAAGTTGAGAACATACAATAGTAATGAGTGTAAAGTTAAGCACATAACGAAACATTAAACTCTTATATATAAGGCTGAAGAGAGTGTTATTTTGGCCAACGGAAGATATACACTTGCACGTTATTTACGACTGCTATAGTAAAAAGGATCACGTTTCTATAATCTATACTAATATATAAATCATATCAGTTTGAGTCTCAACGACTTAAAAGAAATTAAAATTACTAATTTACCCCTATTACACACAAATGAATATTACATCAAATAGAAAAGTATTTTTTTCCCAATATGATTCCCTCCGTCCAACAAAAATTGTGTCCAAACAATTTTTGTGTGAATTAAGATAAGTTGATTAAATGTCAGTTTTACCCTTATATTCAAAACAAGTTTGAATGATCTATTCAAAAAAATAAATGATTGAAAGTAATAACATGGGGAGTTTAACGATTTTTAGATCAAAAAAATAAATGATTGAAAGTAATAACATGGGGAGTTAACGATTTTTAATAGTTATTTTCTAGAAGTGAACAATTATTTTGGGATAAATATAAATAGTAATGTAGACATTTATTTTAAAACGGATGGAGAACTTCTTTGCATTTTGCATAATGTGTTTTTTATTGACTTCTTTGAAAGGATGAAATGTAGCCTAATAAAAATAATGTCAAACGTAATAAAATTAGATAAGTTAATTGCCTAACAAAAATAATGTCAAACGTAATAAAATTAGAGAAGTTAATTGTCGCAGTTGCATTGTACGCGCAATGTGCTAGTAGCTAGATACTTACGGAGTATAATTTAAAGGTTATTTATTTTCTTTGCCATTAATATAAGGGTTAATTTTGAATTACCAACAATAGATGAGGGGCTCATCAAGTAACTTCTCAAGATAGCACTGTGTTCTGTGGAGAAGAGGGGAAGGGAATTCATTTCATGTCTCTGCATCTCTTCTTCAATCACTTCAATCGCATAATTTTGCTTCCAGGTAAAACCCTATTTTTTTCTAAATCGCATTATCATTATACATACTTTATAAAGACTGTGCACATTTGCTATTGATAACACAGTAGAATTTGGTTTTGCTTACCTTTAAGTTTAGTAGAATTTGGTTTTGTATACCTTAAGTTCATGTATCTTTGAGAAACGATAAAACACGGAAACAATGTGTCGAAAAAGGTAAAACCTATCCATTGGGACATGGAACAACAACCACCGGATCATTTATTTGTTTATGTATTCATTTATTTATTTATAGGTAACCTTCACTTCTACTAGAGTCTCTGCAGGCGGGTGAGGTTACAACGACGTCGTAAAGTTTCAATGATGCGTATTTCAAATCTCTATCTCTTCTTATACAACTTCGTTCAAGCTTTCGGATGGTATGTACACACACATACAATATATATATATATATATATATATATATATATATATATATATATATATATATATATATATATATATATATACTAGATGGAAAATCCGTGCAATGCACGGTAATTTATTAGAATTATTTTGAAATATTACGTGATTAAATGATAATTGTAGTACATATTTTATAAAATAATTTATAAATAATATTAATTAAATAATTTATAGCACTTTGTTTTCGTATGTGACTACTCTTTCCATATTATTATAATATATGTAGCATTTATATTTATTATTTATTAATTGTTATAAAATAATAAAATAATAATATAATATTAATTAAATAATTTGTTAACTGAAGTTAAGAGATTGACACGTGGCATTCATGCTTACGTGGCAAATTCTGGAGCTTTCTTTTATACTCCTTTAGTATATATATATATATATATGTATATGTATATATTAATAATTATTGTTTATCATTCTCTTTCTTCTTTTGCACTCAATACATTCTTTCGACAATTGCAGGGCAATTGCTTTGTTTAGAATTTCAGTTGACTTTTTGTCTACAAAGTCGGTCAATGGTGCTTACCCTTCGGCCGGAGAACTAATTTGTAAGTCTTTATTCTTGAGTGCTTCTTAAGCCTGAGTCGTTATCATGAAGGTTTGTCAAACTATGTAGTTGAGCATGAGCTTAGCCCTAAAGTGTTTGAGCCAAACTTAAGCTCGAGTTAACTCATTTGCAGCCCTCTTAATGATATACATATATCAATATCAAATGTGTATATAAGGATCAAATTTAATTCAGGTTTTTTGAACTTTGTAGGTTAAGTAGGTTCCACTACGTCTTGCCATTTAGATTTATTTAGAATACATTACAATTGCAAACAGAACTCTACAATACATTAGCGGACTGGCCTTTGTGTGTGTGTGTGTGTTTTGTGAAACAAGCTTTCAGTGACAAAATGCTACATTTATAGTACAAGTAGCAACTAGAGCCGGCTTATCTAGAGTTGCAACAATAGTGATGCATCCTATTTTGACATGTGAGTAGTAAATTTGATGTTTTCTTCCCCATGTGAAACTCGCTTTCCATGATGTAATGAACATCTGCTATGAACTTAGAGATACATTTTATAGAATAAAAATTTGAAATTTGAAGGATCAACCAATTCACCTAGTCACCTAGTGTTTGAAATCCATGTTTAATTAGCACCTAGAGTTAATGATCTTCTTGTGACATGTGACTGGTTAACTCGACGAAACCTGTCAATATACACTAAATTGTACACTAATAATCTTTAACAGGCAACATTAGTATCTTGTTTTATAGATGTGCATATGATGAGATGGTAAAAATATCATTTACTGGTTTCGAGAATTTGGATTCCGCAGATTAGCATCCAATTAATACAATGCTTTATTTGAATTTTGAACAATGAACGCATGTTGTCATATACTTCACATGAATTTTTTGTGTAAGTTTTTATTATTACGAGACAGGCTTGTTGCAAACTCTTGGATTCATAGAAGTGATACATGGAGCATTAGGTAAGTACCAAGACAAGTCCTCAAACCTTGATATATTTCTGGTATATTGTTAGTAAGTCTTGATCTAAAAGTTTTGTTTCCTATGTTGTCTCTGTTATATTTAAGGTATTGTTCCTAGTGGATTTCTCTTTCCTCTCATGCAATGGGGCGGTAGGACACATTTCCTTCTAGCGATTGTACGTCAAATTCATGAGGTTTGTATTGTCTTGAAATATGTATCCTGTTTTGCTCAAATGCAGTTTGTTAATACTAAACTCGAGCCACATAATCTATTAGAATGAGAAATGAAGGAGATACGAGTCTGACGAATTTGAACATTATAGGGTGCATTTAGTTACAAAAACATTTCCCCATGTTTCTTTTTCCATTTTTCTAGGGAATGATTATGTGTTACTTCTCTAGAGAAGCAATGAAAATTTAGAAAATGCGTTTAAATGTGAGAGATGAAGTTTTCCTTTTCTGAGAAAGAGTAGAGATAGAAAATTAGAAACCATAAAAAGTAGTTTTCAACTTTTCAGTAATTAAAAGGAAAATTTTGCTCAGAAAAGTTTTTTAGAAAACTCGAATTTGAACACGTTTTTTAATTTTCTAGTTTTCTTAGAGAAGTTTTCTGGAAAAGTGAAGGAGTTTTCCGTAACTAAAGGCTCCCATAACAGTTGCTTCCTTGTTGTGCTTGTTTTCCGCCTTATGGATGTCATACATTTTTTCTCTGTTTCCTTTTTGTAGGTTCAAGAATCACAGGCTGTTTTCATTACATTTGTTGCTTGGTGTTGCATTGAGGTAAACTCTCTGTTCTCTAAATTCATATGCTCTTGTTTATATATAAGCATATTAAGTAAATTATTTCAAGCATTACCAAGAATAAACTTTAGAGAAGTATTAGCAATCAAGCTTCATAGATGGCCACTTGGCGAAAATTTCTTTTTAGATGATCAGGAATGGACTTATATTCATTAGCTTTCATGAAATTTGCTGATATGAGAGTTGACCAACTTTATGGAAACAGATAATTAGGTATCCGTTCTATGCTTTGAGCTGCTTGGGTAACTGCCCCTCATTCCTTACCTACCTCAGGTTCCGTAATCTCATTTCACATCAACCTATATATTTACTTGTTCAAGGATGTACATGAAATCACTTTTGAAATGGTAGTTTAATATTCATTTGATACTAAGTATATGATTGTTGCAAATTCACTAGGTACACAGCCTTCATCATCATATACCCAATTGGGGTTGTGGGTGAAAGTAAGTGGTTTCCGTCTTAACTTTTTGACAGTTTTTTCAATGGTGCACATTATATATACTCTGACTGTTTATTTTTCTTCTTAATCTTCTTCTAATTTGATACTAAATAGTGTGGATCATGTACCAATCACTCCCAATCATCATGGAAAAGAATCTTTATGCAGATTACTTTGCTGCCATCCCTTTCAGCTACTATACATTTGTCAAGGTATCTTTACCTTATGTTGAGAGAAATATTTTAGTTGAGCGATCTGTGTTCAAGCTTTCTTAGGGATTTCACAAATTTCTTGCTACATCAGAACTCGGTAATTGATTACCTGACACCTGTTAAACTAGTAACTGGTTACCCAATATGAGTTTTTCTGTGAGTTTTAAGCATTTTTGTGACTGCATAAACCGTGTTGTCGTTTACAAAAATCAAAGTGAAGTTCATTACATTTAATGCTATATGTTGATCTTATAGTTTCTAATTTTCTTGTTCTCAAAATTTCTTGATCCAGGCGGTCCTTATCTCCTACCCATTTCTATGGTTTCAACTGTATCTCTATTTGTTCAAACAGCGGCGTTCAAAACTACGTCCACACAGTGAGAAGGAGAAAAAGAGAAAGTGAAGATTTTCATATCATTTCTTACTCCTCACTTAAAAAGTTAAGGTGATAACCCTTCCGCATAGCTTAGCAATTTGGATCTTTGTATGTAGATCTTTATGTGTATTCAACTATGTGCCCTTTAGACCATCTCCTTCCAGATGATCCATTATTCGAATGCTTGCACATTTTACATTATTACACTAATTTCTGTTATCTCTGTATTTTATTCTGAACATGATGCATATATAGATAGTTTTTACCAAAATATAAATTCACAACTTGAATGAGGAAAACAAAAACTATTTACACCAGTCCAAAAGTCGTCACTATCTCAAAGACAACTTCATTCCATACACCTGCACCCGACAAAAGAGCAAAAACTGTTGTTTCCTGCACAAAATACCAATTGTACAGTGTATATTCACTCTAATTTTGGTAAATTTTTAATTGCATCTCTTCAGATGTGACATTTTGACCGATGTACTTATAAATGAGTTGATTTGGGTTGTGTTTTCTGTAATACGGGTCAAACAGGTTGTAATTCATACAAAGTCCTAAATCATTTATTAAAATATTTAGATAATATTTTGTGTCAAATTATTTTCCGTAATTATTAATGAACTATAACAAATGGATAAAGAAGTGTTAGTAATCAACCCAATTTGAGCAGGCCCTATAGACACACTTACAAATGACCCAAGGCACCTCTACTTTTGACTTTTTTTTGTTCACTGGGCCCTACGAAACCACTGGTTGCAAACTTTAGGAGCAAGCAAGCAACCACAGAGCCAAGGTGTTGCACAATCCAATATAAAACACTCTTAAAAACGAAATGTGGTTGCAGGGTTTGCGCGACCCCCTGAGACGTTAGCAGCAACTGACAAGGCAACGAACATTGCAAAAGCATGTGCTATCGAGGCGAAAATTAAGTCCAGCTGGTTGCGTTGCTCCACCATCAGTTAGCTTGCCTGCAAAAAATAAACCATTATAAGGTGAGACCAATCGACCATACCGTTTGTTATTATATCACTGTAACATGTTTAGTTATTTAATTTTAGATGAAAAGATTTACTGATATAATCTGTCTGTATCCTCAATTTGAGGACCCTTATATGTGTTGATGAATGATTTATTCATATAATATTCTAGTCTACATTTTATAAGCAGAATTTTAGGCTTTTAGCCCTCCTGATTGATGCATATTTCACTGGATTTGGTTTGATGAAACTAAAAAGGGAAATTTAGAGAATGTAGATACAAACAGATGGTGTAGCATTTCAGCTATTGTAACTGATAGCATGTATGAAAGAAGTTTTTACTCCTTACACTTGTGGACTTTGTGAAAGGTGGGGCTTCCCTTAGATCCTAAACCAACCATCACTATATATGTTTTGCTTTGTTTCAAATACAAGTCCGACATCAACAGGTGACATTGTGAACATTTGAGATTAAAGACCACAGTTCTCTGCATCATTGTATGTCTTTCAGATCTGGTGAACATGGTCTAATAGCCCTTGTGTGTATGTGTGGCAGGGACACTAGGGATTACCCTTGTGGGAATTGTGTTGTTAGGTTAGGTTGTTTATGCTCCGATCCTTATAATGTAATCATTATTTTAGTCGCTACTAGCAGTTACGGTTTACCTATATGAATACATATTTGGAATTAAAGATAGACTGAGACCGCATGTGGATTTCACAACAAGTGCTTCAGATCCATTGCTTTCACATGGGTTTTTTAAACACCAGATTCAGACACTTGTACCTATTATAACTTTGAACCCATGACCATATGTTGGCAGGTAACCTTTGATACAGTTGGGCAAAAAGCTTGTTGGTGGGTTATAATAGCCTCTTAGAAACATAAAGTTTTTGCAAAATCTTTGCATACATGTCCACTTTCTTGATCTTATCATGCTCGTGTTACATTAAAAAAGAAAAAAAAAAACCCTTTATCCAATTCCATTTAATGGTTTTGGCAAGTTTAGCACAAATGACATTTTTTATGTTTACAAACAAAGGGCGATTATGGGATCAATGCAAACTATTATAGAAACTATGGCAAATCCGAATAGAATATCACAAACTAGTATCATATTCTAATTTTTTGGAGTTAATTCCATGGTTGGTACTCGTGGTTAACACATAATAACACACCTCGTTCATGTACTTCACTTTTTGCACCAAAAGTCCAAAAATATAACTTGTTGCATAGACGGTCCCTCCCTCGTTAAGTTCAACAGTTTAGCCGTTAAGTACTTTAAAATGACCATTAGTCTTGACAAAAATTGTCCATTCTTCCAATCATCATCTGCCATTACCATTCGCATAAAACGGTCCATCCCTCTAGAATCTCCCTAAAAATAGGGGTTAAAATGGTCATTTTATGTACTTAATGCTAGAATGTTTAACTTAACGAGGGAGGGACCGTCTATGCGACAAGTTTTGTGTTTTTGGACTTCCAATGCAAAAAGTGAAGTATAGAGACTAGGTGTGTTACTCTGTGTAAACCACAATGACCAATCATACAACTATTGTTCAAATATATTGACTATGAGCGTAGAATAGTGATGTTCAATATTTGGTTTGAAACCGTTTAATTCGAAAATCGAACCGAATTCAAATTCAATTTTCGGTTCAGTTTATACATCTGAATTCGGTTTTTGTTTGTAAAATTTTGAATTCGGTTAAACGAAAAACCGAATTCAAAATCGAATTCAAATTAATAATATATTAAATTATTAATTATGTCGTATACATGTGATATTTAAATTTCTTAAACAAGTCTATTCACATTTCAACCGTTAATTAACTTCACGTTTCTCACTTTGTACACTAGTGAAACCCTAAAACATTAACAATTACAAGCCGAAACCGATTTTTATAGTTATTTGGTTAAATTATAATTTTTTTCGGTTTTAACCAAAACCGAACGAATTTGGTTCGGTTTACAAATCTGAATTCATTACTCGGTTTTGCACGCAAAATTTTCAAAAGCGAACAACCCGAATGGATAAACCGATAAACACGTAAATCGAACCGATAAACACCGCTAGCTTACAAATTTGTTGCCTTGGACCTTGGTTGATATCATTATTAAATAAGAAGAGGAAAAAAAACAATATCAAACGGAGTATATATTTGTCAAATCATATAGCCTTATAGGATGTATTGATGTAGGACTAATTAGCTAAGAGGTGAATTAGGAAGTAGATAAAACCAAATTTTGTGGCTATTGTAGGGCTGAAGAATTTAAGGGCCGTTACTCTTAAATGTGCAAGCAGACCTACCGAACCGGAAATAAATTCAGTTTTTCAATTCAGTTACGGTTCATGTTTAGTTATTTAATTTTAGATGAAACGGTTTATTGATATAATCTGTTTGTATCCTCAATTTGAGCATCCGTATATATTTTGATGATTAGCATTGATATAGTGAAATGATTTTCATATAATATTCAAGTGTACTTTATTATAAACTAGTGTGAATCCCGTCCGATGGATGTCTTTGTAAGATAAAATATACTAATGTAAAACCCGTATGATACATGACAACGTTATTATAACGTCATATCATATATTAGATTAGATGAGAAGATTATATATAAGTTAATTAAAATGTATTGTGTATAAAAATAAATGAGTCAATGATGTGAGTTTATCAACTCACTTAACAAATGAATTTTCTAAAATATAATTCTTCATTAGCACCTATAACTTGTATACGCTCATAGAATCGTATCTTAAATATAATATAGAAAACACTTTTACGATGTCATCAATTAAATAAACTTTCAATTGATCAATTGAGTATTTTAGTTCACTTACATTTAAAAATAACAACCTCAAAATTTCTCAATTTTAATAAAAAGAATTTACAACATAAGTATCAAAGAATTCTTCGGGATGCATGATTCGAATTTTAAATATAATATACAAAACACGTTTATAATGTTATCAATTAAAAACTTTCAATTGATCAATTAAGTCCTTTAATTTCGCTTAAATTTAAAAATAACACCCCTAAAATTTCTCACTTTTAATAAAGAAGAATTTACAAGATAAGTATCAACGAATTCTTTAGGATGCATGATTCGAATAAGTTGAATATGTAGTTTTGAGATAGGTTTAAGGTTTATAGTTTATTGTTTGAGTAATTGACAACTCTTAACTATGAGAACATTCGTATATGTTAATAATAACTAGAGACATGATTATTTTTTTCTCTTTTTTAGCAACTTTTTTTTTCTATTGGATTCTTTTTGTCAACTAAACAACCAGATCTATTATTCGGAGTCGATATATGATTACCGATTATATTTGCTTAATATATAGGTACAACCATAAATAATCTAGTATTGCAAAAATTAAAACTAATATAAAATGTTAGAATTTAATTATATACATTTTTTTATACTTATAAAAATCAAATAAAAGTTTAACGGCCCGTGTGTATATACGGGTTTGAACGCTAGTAATACTATATAGAAATATAAGTAGCATTTTCAAGACATTTTATCTCATCAAAATTTTTATGTCTACTTGATCTCACCAAATATACATAATCATAAATCATTAAATAAATTATTAGAGATCACATTAGCACATGAAAAAGAGAACTAATTAAATTACAACGTTGTTAGAAATATGAGCCGTAAGAAATAACTAATATAAGAAAGCTAAACAATATATATAATATATTATCAAAATAAATCTTTTTTTGCTTGAAGTAACATATAGAGATGACTACCACTGAAAGAAAGATGTGTATATGTCTATATGTTGGATCACGCGACGAAAAATTTAAAATAAGAATCTTAAATTTAATGAAAAAAACTTTGGTGTTTTTCACAATACAGTAAAACACTTAAAATGAATAAATAGGTATCACATACTTTGACAAGTTAATAAAAATAGATTAGACATTTTAATGATTGAGTAAATGATATAAGTTGGTCTACTAAGTTGACACAAAAGATAATACTCAATTAACATTCAAAAATTGTATATGTTTAATACTAAAATAATGGAAGACTGTACCGTTGTTAGTAATTCATTTGCACGATTCTTCACTTTAGAATATGTATTTACTTAAAAGACTTACAATCTTCATGGAGTAAAAAGGGACGATTTTGATGAGAGTGTTAGCATACAACCTCCCTCATATGACTATGTAATTAAATCAATATCTCTTTATATATTGTTATAACATTTGTAACACTAAATAAATGATCAATTCTTTGACAATGTTGCACCAATTCAACTTCTTTTGATTATTAGTTATGCTTTGATTACTCTACATTTATTATTGAATTGAATTATAGTATTATTTTATTTTGTTATGAAAATACAAAGAAAAATTCCACATGATAAATTAAAGGATAAAATATGAGAATGCCAACGAGAACACTTCACATAAGTTGGGAATAAAATATTTACTTGGTACTTATTTTTGTGTGAGAAGTGCTACTATTTTGATGCACTTGGTTCACAATTAAAGGTTATGAAATTCGACAAATGCGCCTTTCGAGCTTTCTTTAAACAAAGTTACATTAGACTATTTTGGGTACATCTTCGGACCCTATATTGGTTCACAAAAGGTTTCTACAAGATTTTTCTAGAAGACTATACACACAAGTCTGGAAAATATGTTTTTACCCCAAATTTTTTTCCACTCCAATGAAAAAAAGCTTTAAATTTTTTTGTTTTTTACATAAAAAAGCTTCAGAAAAATCATTCATTAGAGATGCTCTAAAACTAAATAATGCTCATTGATCAAATTATATTGATTTCCACGAGGCTTAGTATCACAAGAGACCAGATATGAGTATCGGTAGGTGAATTCCATTCCAGAACAGTTAATAGCAATCAAAACCTTTTAGGAAATGAAGAAGATCAAATTCAACACTCATCTGTAATAAAGGTGATTTTATATCCTACTGTATTAAGAATCCTCTGAAGGTAGACAGAAATTTACAGAAACCAACGGGTCATGTCAGCACTAAGTCAGTTTTTTTTTCACAAAAACTGATTTTTTCTAAGGACCCACAAGTAATAAATTAAATATTTAAAACGTAATAATTAAAATAAAATATATTTAATTAAAATAAATAATATTACAATTAAATAAAAAAATTACAATAATAAAAAAAACATTACATTCATTGGAGATAAAAAACGATCACTAATTAACAACTACGAAAATTTAGTGGGAGTTGCGAAATGTGATTGATTAGAGCATTAAGAAGTTGATGATGAACCTCCCGATCGTGTAATTGATTGTCCATACGCAATTGAGTTTCAAACCTTTCTTGCCACGAATGTCTTAGTGGGATTTTCGGATATTTCTCCTCTAGTTGACACATATTTCGTGCGTTGTCTTTGTTGGTACATATTTGTCTGTCTGTCAGTTGGTCTTAGCTTGTAATAGTCAGATATGTAATTATGAAGTTTTATGTATGTTACAAGTTTGTTTTAGGCGACACAGAGCCTGTGTCGCTTATGCGACACAAGGTCTGTGTCGCATGAGCTGACTGTGCGACACAAAGTTTGTGTCGCAGAGTCAGTTTCGGTTTAGTATAAATAGGTCATTTCGGCCTCAGCTTTGAGGTTGACGAATCTGTGAGTATAGAGGGCATTTGTAAGGCATTTCAGTGTATTCAAGCTATTCGGTTATTATATCTATATACATTCGATTTGCGTTTGATTCGTTTGTGTTTTTACGTACTTTATACAATCGTTTGAATTCCGCCTCTCGATTGTGTGTGTTGATCCGGTTAGGTCCAAGACAAGGGAACCTACAAGTGGTATCAGAGCTATAATCTACGGATTTGGTGTTATTGGATCGTGTTTGTACGTGTTTTCGGCTAAAATCGACTAGTTTTTGGAATTATATCTTTACATTTCATGTTAAAGGTTCATATTCTACATTTTCTGGAAGATTTTGGTGTTAAGATTCGTCTGTTGTTCGTGGTTTTTTGTTACGGTTTCGGAAGTTTGCGAATTTTAGGGTTTTCTGCCGCAGCTCTCCTCGTTTCTGCGACACAAGCTGCGACACAGTTTTTCTGTCGCATTTAGGGTTTTAGCGACACAATCTTCTGTCGCGAGTAGGTTTTAAGCGACACAACGTTCGGTTTTAAGCGACACAACTTCGTCTCACCAGCAAGCGACACAAGTTTAAAATTTGCGACACAAGCTAAATTTGCGACATAGAATTTTTGCGACATAACCCTTGTGTCGCCTGTTTAACTGATACTTAAGTTCTTGCGACACATCTGTAGTGTCGCCATTTGATTCTGCGACACAATCCTTGTGTCGCATAACAGTTTAGTTTGTTCTTTGTGTGTTTGTTTTGCAGGTTACTCAATATGGCATCTTCTTCATTGCAACGTGTTGGAGATCTACTAAAGCAAAACTCTGAAGTCGGAAGTACGAATAAACCACCTATGTATACTATAGGGATGGATTATGCCTACTGGCGTCAACGCTTTGAAGCGTTTGTTTCGTTTAATGATCCCGAAATGTGGGTTGCTTTAACAGAAAGATATGAACGTCCGGTCAGTCCGGGAGTGTATACTGGTACTGCACCCCTAAAGTCAATTAAATCAATGACGCCTGAGGAACGCAAAGCCTTTGAGAATGATAAAAAGGCTCATTCTGCAATCACCATGGCATTACCACCGTCAATTCTCAAACAATTTAGACATTTGGAAGTTGCTTATGACTTATGGAAGGCATTTGAGAAAAGATGTGGAGGTAGTGAACAATATAAGCAGAACAAATTGCGTTTAGTCAAGAAGCAATACGACGTGTTTGATATTCTTCCAAATGAGTCTCTTTCTGACTTATTTTCTAGATACTCACAGTTAGTAAGTGAGCTAACGGAAGGGGGAATAACTCTGGATAAGTCTGAAACTAATAAAAAACTTCTTGAATCCCTACCCGACAAGTGGGATACTCGAGTTTTAATGATGGAAAAGGATCCAGACATTCTAAACATGTCTTTTGATGATCTTATTGGTCAGCTAGAAGCTGATCTTCTGGACATGCAAAGAAAAGAAACAAAGGCGACTGCAAATGTCCAGAATCCTAAGATCTACGGAGTAGATGTTTCATTAACTGGAACATCTGGCTCAGCATTCTTGGCTGGTGGAACCAGTGGCTCGTCAAGTCATCAACCTAATACTTCTTCTGGTGGTTCTTATTTTCAACCACCAAGTCATCAAGGACCTATTCCTGCAGCTTCACAAGATCATGCTGCACTTTTCTCGGCATTGTTATCAGCCTATGATGACTTTCTATGCAAGAAAGCTGGTTCCATGGACCTAACAGAGGAAGATTTTCGTCAAATAGATGATGACGAACTGGAACGAATGGACTTAAGGTGGAACTTGGCTATGCTTACTCGTAGAGCCAAGACCTATTTTAAGAAAACTGGCAAAAGGTCACTGGAGGACCCTAGTGATAAGGGTCTTGGATTTAACAAGAGCAAGGTTAAATGCTATAAGTGTCACAACTATGGACACTTTGCTCGTGAATGTGAAACACGACAGCCCTCCTCTGGTTTCACAAGGCCTTCTCAGAACAACCCTACAGAGAAGGCTAAAGCTGAAGAAAAGGCAATGGTGTCAGCCGCCTTAATGTTATCAGATGAAGCGTTTGACTGGTCAGAACAAGCTGATGATGACCAACAGAACAAAGCTTTCATGGCCAACATTCATGAGGTTGATAATGAACCTTTGTCTTGTATTTCATGCATTCATTTGACAGGACAAGTGAACAGGTTAAGAGAAGAAAATGAACGTCTTATCACTAGCATAGATCAATTAACTGCTTCAAATAATATGTTAAAAGATAATGATAAGATTTGTGATAAAAAGCTAAAAGCTATCTTTGAAGAAAAGAAAGAGCTGAAAGCCAAAATTTTTGAACAGCAAGATGAAATAGGAAGCTATGTTAATATGCTTTCTTTCGTAAAGAAACAACTTGCTGATTCTCAGGCTGAAGTTCTTGAGTTGAACAGAAAATTATCTAACTTTTCAACTTCCTCTCTAGTCTTTGATGAGATCCTTCAGGCACAAAGAAGTGATACGAAAAGCAAGGCTGGACTTGGTTTTCATCAAGTTCCGCCTCCTAAAAATTATTTTCCCATGCCTGTTAAGGATGACATCACTGAATTTATGCCAAACTTTTCAAAGACGGCAATAAATCCTGTGAAATTTGCTCCTATCAAAATAAGTAAGCCTGTGAAAATTCAGGCTGAAAAAGTTAAAGTAACTGACGATCAACCGAGCACTAGTGAGCCTGAACCTGTTAAGGCAAAACCTAGTGAGCCTGAGATTGTTAAGGCTCAAGAGGTTAAATCTGTTGAATCAGTTACTGTTTGTGTCAAGGCTGAGTCAGTTAAGCCTTCTGATGTTTGTGAGCCTGTTGTAAACAAGGCTTCGAGCGATTCTCCTGTTATTTTAAAGGAGATTGTTAAAATTGAGGATATAACCGAAGAGGAGTACTCAAAGGTTGAAAAGAAAAGTATAAAGCCAACAAATGTAATTATAACTAATGAATCTTCAGTCATGGCTTTAAGTGGAAAAGGCAAAGCTAAGGATGAGCCTGAAAAGAAGATTTTGAAAATCAAAGAAAATATTAAAAAACATCAAACTTCTTCTAAATCCACTGTTTTCTCTAAACAAGCGTCAAATTCAACATGCTCACATAAGTGTGCATGTGGCTTGGATATTTCTTTCAACCATCCTCATAGGTCTGTTCCAAAATTTCAACAACCTGTTGAGAAAAGATCTTGTTTCTACTGCAAGAAACAAGGTCATTTAATAAATGATTGTCCGTTGCTTGCTAAAAAGCGGTCTGGGAAAGGTGTATCTAAAAGTTCTAAAATTAAAAATCCTTCAGTTAAAGGTTCACGTTCTCCCTCACCTGCTAAGAAAACCAGCAAGGTTGAGCCAACCAAATCATCAATTACTAAGCTCAATGTTGTTGACAAGCAATCTACCAAACCTAAAAAGGTTTGGAAAGTGAAAGAATCATCAAATGATTCTACATCCAACAGTGTCACATCAATCAATTCTTTTGATATGTTTAAAAACAAAATTTTGACTGATGTGATCATTATGGATGATGCGTCTGGAGTACCCAAGTCTGTAAAGGCTTGGGTCTCCGTTACTAATTAACCTTCTTGTTTTTGGTGTTGCAGCATCCTGAAGCCGTACTTAATAGCAAATGGTATATCGATAGTGGTTGCTCGCGGCACATGACCGGCAATATATCCTTGCTCTCCGATGTTCATGCATATAATGGGGGATATGTTGCTTTTGCTGGTGACAAAGGAGGGGTTATTTCTGGTCAAGGCACACTCTCAAACGGCCGAGTGAGCTTTGAAAAGGTTAATTTTGTAGAACAGCTGCAACACAACCTTCTTAGTGTATCGCAAGTTTGTGATAAATCATACACTACTGTTTTCACGAAAAGTGAGTGTTGCATTCTGAAGCCGGGATTTGTTATTCCCGAGGAGTGGGTGCTACTGAGGGCACCTCGAGACAGAGACACGTACATTCTAGATATGCGTACTGTTGAAACAAAGCAGCAAACGTGTTTCTTGTCTAAGGCTAATGAAAAAGAATCCTTGTTGTGGCACAGACGGATGGGTCATCTACATTTTCGTAAGATGAATTATCTGGTTAAAAATGATCTTGTGCGTGGTGTATCGAAGCAATCTTTCGGGCTTAATGATCATTGCGTCCCCTGCCAAAAGGGAAAACAGCACAAGAAGTCCCATAAGTCAAAACTGGTCAACTCAGTTGAAAAGCCATTGGAATTATTGCACATGGACTTATTTGGACCAGTGAGCAAGAAAAGTATAGGTGGAGCATGGTATTGTTTGGTGGTCACTGATGATTACTCGAGGTTCTCTTGGGTTTACTTTTTGGCCTCCAAGGATGAAACTGCTGAAATTATTATCTACTTGTTCGACAAACTGGAAAATTTGTGCAATTTGAAGATCAAGAAACTAAGAAGTGATAACGGTACGGAATTTAAGAACTCTACACTAGGTCTTTTCTGTTTAAAGAAAGGCATTGATCATCAATTCAGTGCTGCTAGAACTCCTCAACAGAATGGAGTGGCTGAGCGTAAGAATAGGACTCTCATTGAAGCTGCAAGGACTATGTTAGCTGATTCAAAACTGCCTATCACGTTCTGGGCAGAGGCGGTCAACACAGCTTGCTACATTCTTAATCGAGTGTCCATGGTTAAGAAACGCAATAAGACCTCCTATGAGCTCTTCAACAACCGTAAACCAAATTTACAGTTTCTTGAGCCTTTCGGGTGTCCATGTATGATTATGCACACAAAAGAAAGAGTGGCTAAATTTGGTGAAAAATCAAGTGAAGGCTATTTTTTGGGTTTCTCAAATAATTCCCCAAATAAACGTGTGTATAACAAAGCTACAAAGAGAGTGGAGGAACATTTTGAAGTAACTTGTTTACGTTACACTCAACCTTCACAAGGAACGGGACCCGACTTCTTGTTCGATTATGACAGTATGTTTAATTCATTCAATCTTCCTACTGAAGATGAAATTGAACAGGTGGTGACAATGCTTCATGGTCTTGATATATACTCTGATGTATCCAAGTCTCCTACAAAAACACCACCACCTCCTCCACAAACTACTGAACCAGTTCAAGATCCTGATACAGATCCAGATATGTCGGCATTATCCGATGGTGAAGTAGAATCTGTCACAGAGGTACTTGAAGAGACTTTAGTATCTGGGGGAGATGATACAAATTTGGAAACTGTCATTGAACCTGAAGAGATTCCAAGTAGCCGTGTAAATGTGAATCACCCGGTCGATAATATAATTGGTGATTTACACGATAGAGTTAGAACCAGAGGACAAACCGAGTGCCTATTAGCTCAATTGGAGTCATGCTTTCTTTCTCAAATTGAACCGAAAAATATCAAGGAAGCATTGACTGACTCTCACTGGGTAGAAGCCATGCAAGAAGAGCTCCAACAGTTCAAAAAGTTAGAAGTTTGGGAGCTGGTTAAACTACCTCAAGGATTCTATCCGATTGGTACTCGCTGGGTTTATCGAGTCAAGAAAGATGACCGTGGCGTAGTTGTGAAGAACAAAGCTCGTCTGGTGGTTCAAGGTTTTACACAGATCGAAGGATTGGATTATGACGAGGTTTTTGCACCAGTTGCGCGTTTGGAGTCAATACGGATATTTCTTGCTTACGCTTCATTCAAGAAATTTCGTGTCTATCAACTGGATGTAAAGAGTGCGTTTTTGTATGGGAAGGTCAACGAAGAGGTTTATGTGAAACAACCTCTTGGTTTCGAAGACTCAGTGCATCCTGATTTCGTATACAAACTCGATAAAGCATTGTATGGTCTTCATCAAGCTCCAAGGGCTTGGTATGAAACGTTGTCTCAACACCTGCTCACAAATGGTTACACACGTGGGCAGATTGATTCAACTCTTTTTATCAAAAAGACAGGAAACGATTTGTTGCTTGTGCAGGTATACGTGGATGATATTATTTTTGGATCGACTAATGAGATGTTGTGCAGAGATTTCGAAAAAGTCATGAAGTCTAAGTTTGAGATGAGTGCCATGGGAGAACTAAAATTTTTTCTTGGTGTTCAAGTCGAGCAGTCTGATAAGGGTATTTATATTCATCAGACAAAATATGTCAAGGATATTTTGACAAAATATCAGATGCTTGATGCCAGACACTATGGAACTCCTATTGACATCAGTCACAAACTTGGACCTGCTGACGACGAAGATGATGTTAATCAGCGTGACTATCGTTCAATGATAGGATCGCTTATGTACCTTACAGCATCTAGGCCGGACATTTTATTTGCTGTATCCATCTGTTCAAGATATCAAGCAAAGCCCAAAGCTTCTCATGAAAAGGCTGTCAGACGCATATTAGGTTATCTTAAGTGGAGACCCTCCTTGGGTCTCTGGTATTCTAATGAAAACGATTTTGCTCTAACTGCTTTTTCAGATTCGGATTATGGTGGCTGCTTAGTGGACGCGAAGTCCACAACTGGAGGATGTCAGTTTCTAGGAAGCCGATTAGTCTCGTGGCAGTGCAAGAAGCAGACAACTGTCTCTACATCCACTGCTGAAGCTAAATACATTGCTGCTGCCAGTTGCTGTTCCCAGGTTCTCTAGATTCAGCATCAAATGCGTGACTATGGGTTACTTTTAACTCTTACTCCTATTCATATTGATAATTCAGCTGCTGTATCTATCATACGCAATCCCGTACAGCATTAAAAAACGAAGCATATTGAAATTCGTTATCATTTTATACGGGATTGCTATGAGAAGCACCTAATTGACCTTGTCCAAATCCCTACTCTTAAACAAAACGCAGATCTTTTCACAAAAGCTTTCTCTCGTAGTCGATTTGATGAGCTTGTCTCTATGATTGGAATGGTGAGTTTAAGCAATGCCTAACTCTCCATTTCTGGTCAGAATTATCTTTTAGACTTGGTTAGATTAAAAAAAAAAAAAAAAAAAAAAAAAAAAAAAAAAACGCAACTGCCACTCTTTATACTTGTTAGTATTAAAGAAATGCAATAGTTGCAACATTGTTAAACTAGACGTTGAATTGTGTCTGTAAACAATTGGGGAAATGATAGTACATCAGGAAACATGCATAAAATGGAATTTTAAGATTTATGTTTGATGTGTCAGTAGATTTATCTAGCATACTTGAAATACCTTTTATAAATATTAGCTTCATCAAATGAAGTATTGGTAGGCATTTGTTCTAAAGTTACTAAGAAGCTTAACTTTCAAATATGCATATTATTTTATATAAAGCCATATTAATATGTATGACATTAAGTTAAAATAAGGGCAAAAATATCCGAAATATTTTAACGCTTCGTCTTAATATTTGGATAATAAACATGTTATGATCTAAGATATAGGGTCTTTGTATGGTGTTATCTGAGGGAACATATTAGTTGTCTCCTCTGTTGTATGAAAATACAGACCTGGTTTCATCTAATATCTTCTTGAAAAGAACTTAGGTACGTAGTCTATGTTAAGTTATAGACAACTATTGCGTACCCGTGGCATATCTAAACTCTAAAATATAATGTACAAATGTACTAGAAAAGTTATAAATAGATTGCCTCGTACTGGTTGTGTTAAACTATGGTACTCTGTTGTACGAAAGTACAGACCTGTACCCTCTAGTTTAAAGTGTTCAGACTGGTGTTTGTTCAACCCGAACTATTGTTTATGTGACTCTGTTGTACGAAAGTACAGACCTGTCACCGCTAACTTGGTTCTAAAAATACGTCCATACCTTCACCTACTATATAGAAAATAATAACATGTTTTGATATCAAATGTATATTTTAATGTGTTTTATACACTATAATATGCATGCTAATAATAACACAAGTGGTTCATCTCATTATGAGTTGAAATCATATACTTAAGTACAAATGTTTATATGGTTAAAATATCAATAGTCGTCTTGAACTAATCTTTATAACAGGTGATTTAACTATGCTAAGTAAATTTAAAGAGGACAAACATACTGATAATCGAAATAACACTTACTATTCCTAATAAGTGCATGTTATCCTGATATGATTCCTAAAGCAGACTTAACCAATCCCGTCACCAAAAAGATGTTATGATTCTGTCGTTGAGTGTAAAATAGATTCAACGGTTTTTAATTTTTAAATTGTTTTTTATTTTTTATTTATTTATTTATTACTTTATTGTTCTTAATTATACCAAGTCTCTAAGTAAATATCAAATCGGCTTCGACTGTAAAACTTGAAATCAAAATTTCCAAACAGTCCCAGTTGCGACACAAGCGCTGTGTCGCACATGCGACACAAATTTTGTGTCGCTACTCATGTCGCATCTTGTGTCGCTATACAGGGTTGAGGTATAAAAGCTGGACCCTACCTCTCAGTCACTACACGTTTTTGCGACACAAAACGCGACACAAGCCTCTCTCTTGCGACACAAGGACTGCGACGTAATTTTCTTTCGATTTTCTATCTTCGGCCGTGCTTCTTTCCAATCCAATCCGTGTTTCGTGTTTCATCTAAATTTTCTCGACTTATAGGTACCATTTTCACTCACTTTTACCGTATACTTTTGGTTTAAATGTCAAATGAAACATACGGTTTTTAGGGTTTTTTGGTTTGATGTAAAATTGGACACGGGAGACGTTGCTATCATGTTAAAATTCATGGTTTCATGCTCTACAAACGTTGGCGCATCATTTGGTGTCCTCAATTTCGAAAACCCCCAAATTTGATTATAGGGTTTTTCTGGGTTTGCAACTGTTCGTCATTGCGACACAAGTTGCGACACAAACACTTGTGTCGCACTTGTGTCTGTCGTTTTTGTTTCTATGCGACACAAATGTTGTGTCGCCTTAGCTTGCGACACATAGTTTGCGACATAAGGGTTCTGTCGCTAAATTCAATTAAATTCAATTTTATTGCAAAATGCGACACAACCCATGCAGTCGCTTAATTTGTTAGCGACACAAGCGTTTGTGTCGCACAGTTTTTAAAATTGATTTTTGCGACACCATCCTTTGTGTCGCATATGGGTTTAGCGACACAATTATAATGTCGCATTCTTACTGCGACACAATCCTCTGTGTCGCATAAGACATTTTATTCAAATTAATTGTCTTCACGTTTGTATGCTAACGCTTTTCGAGCTATGTTTTCTTTTGTGTTAATAGCAATGGCAGATATAAATGTGAATGATTGGGAGCCGAGGCACAATATTGTGGCTTTTCTTGAGGACGATCGGGATTCGGCTGCGCCTTTTAGGCCAATGATTGCTTTCTTGCGCCGTTCCCGCATTTTTACACCCATCTCCGCCAATGCACCAATATACAAAGATCAAGTTGGCTCCTTCTGGAATTCAGCTGTGATCAACTCTGATCTGCCTGAAACCCGCATTCTCGCACGGGTAGAAGACAAAGAGGTGGTTATCTCCGAGCGGCTTATTAGAGAATTCTTCCAATTTGCTGACCATCCGGACATGCCGATTCAATTTGCAAACTCATTTATAAATGGAGGCATGATCCGTCTTGGGTATCCGGGCATTCCGAAGGATCAATACCGCAAGGCCAACCTAACTAGGGTCTGGCGGTATTTGATGCACATTATGATCGTCTGCCTATCCAGCAGAAAGGCTGGTTTTGACGGCATGAGCCATTCTACGGCTTCTGCTATGCTGGCTCTAGTGTACAACAAGCCCTTCAACTTTTCTGGTTATATATTTCGGGCTATGGTTGACAATGTACACACCGGGTACAACCGATGGAACATGTACCCGCGGTTTATCCAGCTATTGCTCAACCATCTTTTTCCGGGGCTTCCGGTGAATGCTGTTCACCGTTTTCGACAAACCCCTATGAATGTTCGCATCTTTGCCATCTGTGGGCAATATGCTAAAGGAGTTCCGGCGCCGGCGGATGTGCCACTGTTTGGCCACATTGTAAATGAGGATTATGTTCCTCCGGCGGCCGATGAATTTTTGGATGCAGCGGCTCCTCCACAGCCAGAGGATCTTTTTGTCAATGTGCCTGTACAAGCAGAAAATCCTCAGCTTGAGGCAATTTTGGACGACATTGAGACCTTTGGTCATGTTGACCATCTTGAAGGAGACAACGTCCAGGCACAAGAGCCACATATTGTCGAAGACATGGCTGCCAGCTCTTCTGATGGTGGCTCAACTCCACCAACTTCCCCTCGGATAGTCCCTTCCGACACTTCGTTGGAAAATATTCGTCGTTTTGATTTAAGACGCTTTAAGCGTATTCAACGACGCAAAAGGGCAGGGACAGGTTATGTGCGACCCGATGTGGGCAAAAGGCCTCGTCAATCAGAACCTACGGATGAAGATTGGGTGCCTCCGATGGTTCGTCAACGTCACTCTGCTCCAACTTCTTCTTCCACGCCACGGGTTGACATTCCCCGTGTGGAGGTTCCTGTCCAACCTCTCCCGTCTGTCATTCAAGAATTAATGAGGCGGTTGGACACGATGCAGCAAACGATGACATCCCAAGCTGCATTAATTCAGTCACAATCTGCGGTTCTAGAAGCTCAAGCTGCACAAATTAAAGATTTGGAGCTGCAGACTGTCAGAGATCCTATTTTGGAGACTAGGGTCTTAGAATTAGAAGCCCTAGCTGTAGTTTCGGGGGAGTCAGGCCTGCGTGCCATTGAAACAACAACTACGACTTCCGCCGGAACACAGACTGTAGATGTAAATAATTCAGACATTAATGAAAATTTACTTTTAGATTATTTTGCATCGTCTGAAAACATTCCAGGTCAACCGATTCCTATAGCTGTAGATTACTCTGAAGCAAATATCACGTATCTACAAAGCTTAATAAATCCGGTGAATAATGATGATATATCTTATGACTTTGAGGATGTTGAGGTTGAACCGGAGATTCCCTCAGATGAAGATGTGTATGAAAAGTCAAATCATCCGGAATCTTCTATTGAAAGACAAGGTGAGCCTACTCTTGCTCAACCAGAAGAATCGTATGATCCTGATGCACCTATCATTGAATCGGATTCTTCTGATGATGAAAATGAATTGGCCTCCGAACCGTGGCCATCAGTACAGTCCAAGCCTATTGTGAAATATCGAACTGTGGCTGTGGCGTCTTCTATTTGTAAGTCTTACAAAGTTCGAGGAGATTTCACTGGTCTAATTTATAGCTGGAAATTCGATGCTGAAAGCTCTCTCATTTTAATAAAAAGAAAGGATGGCGTTCAATACTTCAGGCCGAGATTCAATTGCATCAGCACTTTGCCAAAGGTTGAACTTAATCGTCTTGCGCAATTAGAATTGGTAAATAATTCAAATGATTGTCGAGGCGCTTTTATTCAAAAGGTTCTTAGAAAAGAGATCTACAGCAGACACTATGTATGGATAAAACCTGAGCTGGGAGTTCGCTATCGTTTCAAGAAGAAGTTAGATCCAAGAACTCAAGAGCCTATTGTGAAGTATAAATATCCGCCAGCTGCAAGTCTGAAATCGATTCCACTTGAGAAACTACCACTAAATTTGTTAAAGAAATTTAGATATTGGTGGTACGACCCGAAGACTGGTGAAGCTGTTATTGAATATCTAGCTGAGAGAGACCAGGAACAGGGACCGGGAGAGTGGATCTATTCTCAACAATTAAGAGGTTCAATTATTCGTGTTTTTGATCCTATAAGCCTCATCAATTTAACGAAATATGACTTAAGAGTCCTTCATGCCAACAAGATTCAACATTATGTTCTTGATCAAGAAGAGGCTCTGAAGTTTCAAAAGATTGTTGAGATTTGTTTGAAAATGGGAATACATGCCGGTGGCACATTCCCAGCAGGCTGGAGTTGAGTGAAGATTTTTGAAGACCAAGCTGAAGACACGGGGGAGTTTGTTGGTACATATTTGTCTGTCTGTCAGTTGGTCTTAGCTTGTAATAGTCAGATATGTAATTATGAAGTTTTATGTATGTTACAAGTTTGTTTTAGGCGACACAGAGCCTGTGTCGCTTATGCGACACAAGGTCTGTGTCGCATGAGCTGACTGTGCGACACAAAGCTTGTGTCGCAGAGTCAGTTTCGGTTTAGTATAAATAGGTCATTTCGGCCTTAGCTTTGAGGTTGACGAATCTGTGAGTATAGAGGGCATTTGTAAGGCATTTCAGTGTATTCAAGCTATTCGGTTATTATATCTATATACATTCGATTTGCGTTTGATTCGTTTGTGTTTTTACGTACTTTATACAATCGTTTGAATTCCGCCTCTCGATTGTGTGTGTTGATCCGGTTAGGTCCAAGACAAGGGAACCTACAGTCTTCGGTTATTATGTCGTGTAAAATCACACAAGCATACATAATTCTTGATATTTTTTCAAACCGTTGGAATTTTTATTTTTTTTAATTAACAAACCATGCCACTGAACCCACATAACAAATCGATGGAGCTTTGGTTATCCGACGGCTAAAACCGACGAACCGAACCGAAGGTTCCGTGTCCTCAGTGTAGGTTCTGTCGGTTTTAACCGACGACAACCGACTAACTCCGTTACTTAAAAGACGATTTGTGTAATTTTCTCTTATAACTGGTTAAAGGATGCATTATATTATAGGTTTAATGATATTAAACACCAATTTAACGCACACGAGTTCTGTTTTATTTCACAATTTGAAATGAAATGTGAATATGACCATATTTTGAAAGGAAAAAAATAATAATATACTGTTGTCACCAAAGAATTAAATTTTATAGTTAAATAGTTAGTAGTAAAGACTTGTATGCATCCCACTCTCATATCAACTTCACATGTGCACATCAGTAGTTAACGGATTCTAGGTCACATGATACATATACAATACAGAGTAGAGAGTAAAGTAGGGTTCAAATGACTATAACAACTTTGTGTGAGAATAGGAAAATCAATCTCAACTATTCATTTTCATCGATACCTATTTCCCCCATCTTTTTAAAAACTAAATATCTCACAAACGACAAGTCGAAAAATTATGAAAATTGCATCATATTTTTCAGCGTTTTCTCATATTCGATTTAAGATCTCACAAGCTATACTTTCAACGAGTTTTTTTTCTTTATTTTTTGATGGGTTTTACAAATTAGTAACACATGTGTTACGGATTAGTTGTACATTTGATTTGCGGTTAGGGTTAAGATTAGAGTTTAGGGTTTAGCATGGTTTAGGGTTTAGGGTTTAGGTTTTAGCAATGGTTAGGATTTAGGGTTTAGTATGATTTAGGGTTTAGGGTTTTGTAAAGCGTTCCCTAAACCCCAAACCCCTAAACCCTAACCCGTAAACCCTAAACCTTAAACCCTAAACGCAACACTAACACATGTGTTACTAATTTGTAAACCCACCAAAAAATGAAAAAAAAAACTCGTCGAAAGTATAGCTTGTGAGTTCTTAAATCGAAGAGGAGAAAACGCTGAATTTTATGGTGCAATTTTCATAATTTTTCGACTTGTCGTTTGTGAGATATTTAGTTTTTAAAAATATGGAGGAAAGTGGGTTTTGTGACACGTGACGCAATTTTATTAGTTACCATATTTTCAACATTTTTCATATTCTCATTTGAAACTCACCCATACAATACAATACTAACATGATTATATTTTTTTTTTGAAAGTGTGATACATATACTAATAAATGTGAAATAGGTGGAACCCGTTACCCTTGTAAAAGTGAAGTTAGAAAATTTAATGAAGAAGATTGAAACAGAAACGCTCGAAAGTTTCCAAAACATATTCAAATGCATAAATTTTTTATAACTTGATATATTAGACAATCTTATTAACTCGTATGTAAGACTTTTTTGTCGGTTTTTTTACAATAAACAAAAAAATATATTAATGAAATCTCTTCTCAACAACATTGAATTACATCATTCAGCGACACATCGTACCTATTATATCATGATCAACGTCTAACCATCATCTCTCATGATTTAGTATCATTAAGCTAAGCAGATATGAGGGTTGAAGAAGTTAAATGTAAAGATGTTTGGTTTAAATCTTTAACGAGTGTGTATAATAATATAAATTTAAAGTTACTCTTTTCTTTGTAAATATTAATTTGAACCACCCATTTATGTAAGGGTTGATTTTCAATTACTACCGATATATAAGGGGCTTATATGGTAACTTGTCAAGATTCTCTAGAAGCTGAAACTCTAATAACTTTGAGGGTTTTTATTGGGTGGTTAGTCGTAAACTACCAAAAATTCAAACTTATATTAACAATTAATCATGCTTCAAAATGTTGGATTATGTAATTCATAGTTAGTGGTGTAAGGTGGGTTCAACGTAGAATGCTAAAAAAATGAAGAATGGGAGAGCCAATAGAATTGCTTCATTTCCTTTAAAACTCAATTTTCACCCGTATTTTTAAAATCAAATATCTCACAAACGGCATAACCAAAAATTATAAAAATTACATATTCGAAATCAGTGTTTTTTTCTCTTCGATTAGAGATGAAACAAGCTATACTTTTGACAAAAAATTTTTTTTTTTCATTTTTGTTGGGTCATAGAAAATGTCATGTGATTTTATATATAATCACATGTGATTTATGAGTAAATATAACTGGTACAAGAATATTTATCAATTGTGAATGTTAACTCACAAATGATTACAACTTATTATTCATTCATATAAATAAATATAAATAAGATTTTATGAATTGCATTCGTTTACGGTCAAAATCACATGTGATTATTGATTTGAAGTTTAATCACATATGTTTTTCAAATGAATTATGTGATAATAACTAATAATTCATATGTGATTTCACATTTATATTTATTTATATGTATAATTATAAACAATTATTTAAAATTCGTATTTATTACACTTTATTCAAATGTGATTACTAATTTAATGTTTAATCACATGTGATTATAACTAAATTTTTTTCTGAAGGTTTATTAAATTATCAAATAAATTATTTTTATGTGATTTTAAGCTTATAATTTGTAAATTTGATTATTTACATGTAATTATAGATAGTGATTTAAAACTTATAATTTGATTGTAAATATATTCACATTTGAGTGTTAAATCACATGTGATTTATTATTACGAATTTCACATACCCATTCTAAAATGAAAAAAAAAGTTCGTCGAAAGTATGTCATGTGAAATCTCTAAATAAAGATAAAAAGACGCTGTCTTTAACGGTGTAATTTTTATAATTTATGGATATACGGTTTGTGAGATATTTAGATTTAGAAAAAAAAATGTGGAAATGGGTAATTGGAATAGAGCAATCACATTGGTTCCTTTATTCTACATTTTTTTAACATTTTATATTGAATTTTTCTCTAGTTGTGTATGACTAATTTTTAATGGTATATTTGTGTTCTAAGTCAAAAACTGGGTGCTTTAACTCTATAGTTTATTTATTTCAAAAAATTTCAAGTCCCGTTCAAATAAACTCATCTAAACGCTTCATTTCAAGTCTCCGTATCTCTTCCTCACTCATTTCTGCTTCCGTTTTTGGTTCCAGGTAAACCCTAATTTATTTTATAAATCCCATGATCATTAATACATATAATATCACTCTTATTGCAATATTTTAATTGTTTAAACGATTGATGGTTTCGTAAACAATGTTATTCCATTTTGACTAAAGTCAGTGATCGAACTATCGAAGGTATTATCATCGGTTTCTCAAGTAATTTATTGTTCCAATGATCATGCTTGCTGGAATGCTGGGTTTGTTTGTCGTTGTATCCAACTTTCTTGGGAGGAGATTTGTATATTTTATGATTGTTAATTTGAATTCTTGGTGCACGTTATTGATAATGTTAGAAAATGACTTAAAGTTTTGATATTTGAGTTGGTTTAGAATTTGTTAGAATTATGATTAATATTCGATCAAGTTTGTTTAGGATTAAATTGTTTAGTCTAAGTATGGATAATTAGGTTTAGGAATTTTGTACCTTCGAATGTGATTTGTTATGAATAAAAGCTTCGAGTTTGTCTTTTGTCTTTGTATTTGTTCGGTATATCGCTACCAAGTGGTATCAGAGTTTTAGTTTGTGAATTAGTCATCCTTCGGACGTTGACTAATTGTCGGCGGTCCGGAGGGATCCCGTTTGTGTTTGAATTTGTTTCGTTTTTGTGGTTTGATTTTCTGGTTCGTCAGTTTCTGCGCGCGGTAAGAAAATTGACTTTGCATGTTCGTTAACCATTAGATCGTCTTGAAATTTGAACAGTAGATTCTAGACACATAGATATACGATTTGACCGTAGGGATCTTTGATTGGATGTCCGAGTCAAGAGATATAGATTGTCAAAGTTGCTGTCCATATTTGAGTTTCTTGTTGAATTTGGTTTCGATTATTGTTCGGTTTTGGTGGAGCGATCTATTGTTTTTAGGATCCAATTATAATTAGATCATTAGTTTTTGGATCGTGTTTGAATTTTAATTTTGAATTTGGACCGTAATCCTTATCGAATAAGTGGGCTATGAGAGTTAGAATTTGGATTTGAAAATTTGAAGATCGTTTTTGGTGTTTGAAGACTTGATTATTATCAAGTCGTTGTGATTTGTTCGATCGTTTGAAATTTATTAGTTTGAAGATCTTCGTTTGTCGGGCTTTTGAATTTGTTGCCTGAATTTGATTGTTGCTATTGGAGATCGTTTGAGCAGATTTTGTTTGGTTGACCGTTTTGAATTTGTCGGTTAGCTTTGATTGTTTGATTTGAACTCATCAACGTTTAATTTGGATTGTTTTTGAAAATCGATCGTTTGGTTTGATTGGAAATTTTGAATTTGTGTTTTGAATTACGCTAGTATCACTGGCATTTGAAATTTGGAATTTAGAATTTGATTTGGATAACATCTAGTATGAAGTTTGAAGACGGAGTTCAAGTTACAGTGGAGATTGTTAGAAATTGACTTAAACTCTTGGATTTGTTTGTAAATGTTAGTTTTGGTATTTGAGTTGGTTTAGAATTCATTAGAATTGGGATTATTATTCGATCGAGTTTGTTTAGGAATCTCGTACCTTCGAATTTAATTTGTTATTTGAATAAAAGTTTCGAGTTTATCTTTTGTCTTTGTATTTGTTCGTATATTGCTAACATATAAAATAGTAGAATTTGTTTTTTTGTTCAGAAATAAAATACGAAAAACACGTGCTTCACGTATCTTTAAGAAACAATAATAAAAGGAAACAACTTCTCGTTGTGTCGGAAAAGGTAAAACGTACCCATTGAGACATGAAACCACAATCACCACATCATAATCACAAGACTTGGCGCTACTTAATTTATGATTTTATGTATTTATTTATTTATCTATCGGTCTCCTTCGCTTCTATCAGGGTCTCTGCGGGCGAGTCAGGTTCCAAATACATTGTAAAGATTCAAATGACGAATGTTTCAAATCTCTATCTCTTCTTTTACAACTCCGTTCAAGCTTTCGGATGGTATCATACATACGCACATACATACATATATACATACAGAGTTATGTTCAACGAGAACCACAAAAATGTACAAAACTGTGAGAACTTTTAAATTACATGGTTTATACATATGTAAACGTAACAAATTGCATATAAATGTTACATAATATTCATATCAGTGACAAACAAAAGTTAAAAACCACAAAATGCATATTAAATTATACTTTATATGAAATGTTCACACGTGCACAGGCCAAATGTGCACGTGTGAAAAAAATATAAATTTGATTTTAATAGTAATAATGAAGTTTTTCAAACTATTTACAATTGATTGAATCTACTCACATGTGAAAATCCTTACAATTTAATAGTTTTCGCAGTTCTGTACTTTTTTGTGGTTCTCGTTTGAACCTTTGACTATACATACATACATATATATACATACATACATATACAT
Source organism: Gnaphalium uliginosum (assembly GCA_963930675.1). Classification (NCBI taxonomy): domain Eukaryota; kingdom Viridiplantae; phylum Streptophyta; class Magnoliopsida; order Asterales; family Asteraceae; genus Gnaphalium; species Gnaphalium uliginosum. Next base: position 37,401,822 of record OZ005681.1, read on the forward strand.
ATATATATATATATATATATATATATATATATATATATATATATATATATATATATTAGCGAATTCACTTAATATTCATTAAGTGATATTATAAGTTAAAAAAATAGTTGATCGACCAAAATTAGTAGTTATTTTGATTAATATTTATTGGTAAAATACGTTTTTATGTTTTGATAATCGTTCATCGTAAATGAACGTTAATGAATAATTTTTCGAAGAAATCATTATGAACTGATAATATTTACTTTGGTTAACATTTATCATTGATGAATGTTAGCGAATTCACTTAACATTCATCATATAATATTATAAGTTATAAAAAATAGTTTATCGATAAATATTAGTAGTTATAACATCGGGTTTGATCAATATTTATTGGTAATAATATATTTTTTTTACGTTTTAATTATCATTTATCATGAATGAATAATAGCTTCCCTGTTTCTCCCAAAAATTTTATTACCTCTTGATCCATATGAGAACTAACAATTGGTGAGAACTATAAGAACTAAATATAAAATAAAAAATGCATCTAATTTCAAACAAAATATTTAGAGATTATTAGATACCAATTGTTAGTTCTCACAAGATCCCTTCACTATACGCACACAATGACATTGTTTCGTCTTTTAAGAGTTATATACGCACACAATGACACTGTTTCGACAATTGTAGGGCAATTGCTTTGTTTAGAATATCAGCTGACTATTTCTCTACAAAGTCAGTCAATGGTACTTACGCTTCTGCCGGAGAACTAATTTGTAAGTCGTTATTTGAAAACACTCTGTATATTTATCTCCGGTTGCTAATTTTTGAGTACTTCTTGAGCCTGAGTTATCATGAAGGTTTACTTCAAAGTTTTGTGCGAGGGTTTTTGTTTAGTTAGCTTTTAGGATGAAATGCAAAAATGATGTTTGTAAATCAACTAGTCTTAAATTTATAACAACATGATAAACTGACCACAACTAGAGACTAGCACACATATAGGCAAGAGAACTTATCTGTAGTAGTGGTAAGTTGTTCCGATGTCGATCTCACAGGGAACATTAGTTGAAATATTGACAATAAACTATAATTATAATTATTCAAGTTGGAAGATTTAATATTAAACAAATAAACTGAGTTTGTCTAGCATAAGCTAGAGGCAATTGGCAATTAGTAGAGACAAATAATATGATAAATTTATTTAGATAAAGTAATTAATTTGATCACAGATTATCAATCAATACGGAGATAAATAATGACCTTCTTGAGTATTAATTCAAATATGATTCCTAACTGTAAATTCTAGACAATAGCATCTTATACAAAAGCTCATAGAGTGGCAGCAAGTCATTCGGCGAGTTCCTTTACCTAGAATGTTATCTCAATTAATTCAATAAATCAATCCTAACCAATTAATTAATAGTAGATATATCAATAATATTATTGATCAAAATAAATTAAAGCTATAACAATAAATTAGCTGTTTATATGCGGCAAGTTCTTAACGACAATTACCAATTTAATCATTTAATTAAACCATTAACTGCTACATGAAAAATCAGTCAATTACATATAATTAATTCTTTTATGTTAACGTAATAAAATCTGTTAATTTAGATCTAATTAACAAAATACAGCTGTCACGTGTATGAACTTGTCGAGCACGATGAGTGACTCACCGAGTTGATCCAATTTTCATATTACACTATTATTCAATTACCGATTATTTAAGCATCAGTATTATAAATACAAACCACTTAAACATATTTTATTGACCTATCAATTCATTAGAACTTTTATGAATCAATTACCACACGATCAATATAATAATATCAATAATAAAACAATTGAATAATAACTCAAAATCAATCAAATAACATACAAACTCTTCGAGTACAATAAGTAACTAGCCGAGTCGACATTCAAATAATCAATAATACATAAATCATCCATCCTCGTTAGGTTATCTCTTCCGAGTAAAAGAAAGAGATTAGCCCATAGACAAGGTAATATCTAACAAAACAAAGGTAAATAATACATACATAATCATAAATCGATTGCATAAGTGACGAATATTTACCCCGGAGCTTTGAATCTTCCTTCTCAGTGCTAGAACAACCTCCAAAACCCTAGAATCACCTCTACTTTGCTGGAGAAGAGTTTGTAAAAGTAAAATAACTGATATCTTAGTTGTGGGGTTTATCTCTAGTTATAAAGTTCTTGGTCGACTTTGGCAGCTGTTTATGTCCTTATCTGTTCGGAATTTGAATCCTATCCTTACACAAAGTCGGCTGGGTTTAACTTTATCTACAAGTTAGATAAAAACCCTACTCGCCGAGCTTTGGTTATTACTCATCGAGTAAATGTCCAACAAATTTGGATTTTAGATATGTTGTGGCCATCTGAGTGTGAAGAATTTGAGCTTCTGAATCAACCGATTTGAACTCAGATAGTAATGGTCCAAACCGCGAAGCATCTTCTTTTGTACATCTTTTATGAAAGGGTTTGTCTAAGTACCCTAAGGACACCTATTAAGCTTCATTTAATCCACTAAAATTTTCTATAAATATTCAAAAATGTATTTAATTATCTGCTTAATTTCCTTTTATGTATGTATATTAATTGCATTATGAAATAATGTACATCCATTATGAAATTAGAGATACATTATGTCTGTATAGAATCAAATTTTAAAATTTGAAGGGTTACAACCAATTCACCTAGCTTTGAAAATATATGTAAATTAACTCCAACCCACAACTAGCAACTACAGTTGAAGAATGTAGATGCATCTTCTTGTGACATGTGACCGGTAACTCGACGAAACCTGTCAATATACACCAAGTTGTACACAAATAATCTTTAACCCGTAACATTTTTCAAAGAAATTTTAGTTGTAGAAGGTGTGTAGTAGTTTGGTACCTTGTTTTTATAGATGTTGCATATGATGGGATAATATGAAGATCATTTATCAGTTTCGAGAATCTCAATTTCGCAGATTAACATCCAATTAATTGTTACGATGCTTTATTAGAACAATGAACACGTGTTTATTTATTGTCACGAGACAGGCTTGTTACAAACTCTTGCATTCTTAGAAGTGATACATGGAGCGTTAGGTGAGTACCAAGAAACCGAAAAAGTCCTCAAACCTTCATATATTTATGGTATATGGTTAACAAGTCTTGATCTAAATCTTTCAGTTTTTATGTTTTCTCTATTATATTTAAGGTATTGTTCCGAGTGGATTTCTGTTCCCTCTCATACAATGGGGAGCTAGGACACATTATCTGCTTGCGATTGTACGTCAAATTCATGAGGTTTGTCTTGTCGTATAAATATGTATCTTGTTTTGCAGATTGTTAATATTTTACTCGAGATACATAATATTAGAATGATAAATGAAGGAGATAGATTTTGTAGGACCGATCTCAAGCAATCAATATGAATTGTATGCGAACGATATGAGAGAGATTATATATATACTAGATTTTAAACCCGTATACACACATAATACTAAATGAGTATTTTCAAAAAAGATTGAAAGTTTAATTCGCAGAAAAACAATTGGAAATTATAAAAATGAGTAGTGATTGTTACACCACTTATTTTATGCATACACCGAACAACATTCCCGGAGGAATTTTACTATATGCATTAGTAGAATAAAGTTATGGCGTATGCTTCTAATATGAAAATTAAGATGTACAAATCATCATACTTTTAAAATTGAAGCACTTAATATAACAAAGAACATAAAATTATAAGAAAAACTCCTAGAAATCTTACGGTTAAAATAATAACGAGGTAAAAAAATGACAAATAGTAGATGATAACGCTGGTTAGCTTTTAGAGTGAGAAGGTGGGTTCAATGAAGAATGGTAAAAAAATAAAAAATGAAAGAACCGATAGGAATGCTCCATTTTCTTTAAAACCCAATTTCCATTTGAATTTTTAAAATTAAATATATAACAAACGGCATGACTAAAAATTATAAAAATTACATATTCAAAATCAACGTTTTTTTTCTCTTCGATTAGAGATCCGACGAGCTATAGTTTCGACAAACTTTTTTTTCTTCATTTTTGCCGTGTCTTAAAAAATGCGATTTATATAATCACATGTGATTTTATGTATAATTACATGTGATTTATGATAAAAATATAATATTGGTACACAATTATTTATAAATGGTGGATGTTAACTCACAAATGATTGCCACTTAATATTCATTCACATAAATAACTATAAATAATATTTTAAAAATTACATTCACTTACAGCCAAAATCACATGTAATTATTGATTTGAGGTTTAATCACATGTGTTTTTCAAATGAAGTATGTGATAATAACTGATAATTCACATGTGATTTCTGATGGGTTTTCTATTCCCTCACTAGATTAACATACAATGCGAAAATAACAATTAATCTAGGGTATGAAGAAAACTATACCCTAAAGGATCTTAACTTAATAATAATAAGCAACAAAACAAAATAAATAGATAAATAAGAATACTAACCTTTGAGAAAATCGGATTTCTCACACGCAGACCACCTTGACTTGGAGGAGAGTACTCAAACCAGAGTACCTCTAATGGTTCACACCCACGAACCAAAGAGAAACATCCAACTCTTAAGGTCCCGAATCTAATCGAGTAAACTCTTACCAGGAGAGGAATAAGAAAGAGAGAGTTGTGTACCTTGAAGCCATGACATACCCTCTATTTATATAGGGAGAGGGAGGCTAGGGTTTCTTTTAGAATCCGATGTGGGACAAGCTGATTCGGTCATCCAACCGCTGGTTAGAATATCCAGCCGGCGGCTGGACTCGCGTGTTCCACCGCCATACAACCTTTGACTTCAGCCGCCGGTTGAACCTTCCAACTGGCGGTTGGATTTGGTTTCCAGAATGTTCCATTTATTTCTTTTAGTTTCTAATTAATTCATCAACTATGATAATTAATAAACCAAATAATTAACTATAATATTAATCCCAATTAATATTATTTCTCATTTATTTCTCTTTAATTGTTCATTGAGAGCGACTAAAAAAGGACTCTACCTTTAATGATATACTTACCTATTAGTTATGAACTTGGACACTATATCCAACAGTCTCCCACTTGGACAAGTCATCAACTATTATTGGTCTAAGTCTATCCCATTAACTAAGCAGAGAGTGCCATCCAACACAACTGCTGAACTCTGAATCATATCAAGAGACAGCCCTTAGATAAGTGATCAAATATTCCTTTGTTCTACTGATATCGTATGAAACTAAGACATGGATTTTAATCAATCTCAAGATTCAAGATTATGTTTTCTGATTTCTGATTATCTTGACTATATGAGACTACTGAATTGTGCACTTCAACTTAGTCTTGGCTAGGCCTAGCACTTTAGAGTCAACTTTTAATCATCAGAGGGCCCATGATATCGTTTTTTCAATTTGGCAAAAGGAACAAATAAATTTCGACTACATAGTACTAGTCAACTCATCATGTTACACCTAGCATACCCTTTATAACTGACATTTACGCGCAGCGTTTGAATAAACTAAAGTATAACATATTTGAAAAACTAGAAACTCAATGTATCTCCATTTTAAGAATAGAGAATATTATCATCTTAAAATCACTCGTGATTTTAATCCATGAAGTGATCTCTTTATGTACGGGTCTCTCCTATACTTAAATCCCCATCAAGTACTCATGAGTGTTGCAGCATTCTCCATGCTATGTCTAATCTCCACAGACAATCTACTAACACTCCATGACAGTCTTAAATCAACACTAACTTCCTGTAATATGAATGACCGAGGAGTTTCGAGTAAAACTAATTACTCGGGAAGTGAATTCTAAACATGCAAAACGAAATACAATGACAAACAATAGTAAATGGTAGAACTCTTTCAAATAAATAAATCTCCATTATTTAATCACCAAATCTATTACATTTCAATCATTGCTATAATGTTTCAGATTCAAACTAATAACTAAAACTTTATATTATCTCTTAAACCTATGCTCCTAGCATGTTCAGCGTGTTTGGACCTTCACAGTGCCTTTGTGAATGGCTCAGTCGGATTATCCTCTGATCGCACATGCTTCACAATCACGTGTCATTCTTCTACCTTTCTTCGAACAAAATGGTATTTCCTTTCTATGTGCTTTGACTTCCCATGATCCTTGGGTTCTTTAGTCAAAGCGACTACACTTTCATTGTCGCAGAATATATCGATGGGGTCTTGTACTGTTGGAACAACTCCAAGATCTCCAAGGAAACTCCTCATCCATATGGCTTCCTTTGAAGCTTCGCAAGCTGCAATATACTCAGACTCGCATGTGGAGTCTGCTACTGTATCTTGTTTTGAACTTTTCCATGTCACCGCTCCCCCATTCAGTAAGAATACCCAACCAGACTGTGACCGACTATCATCTCTATCTATTTGGAAACTTGCGTCATTATAACCTGTTACTCTAAGTTCTTCTTCTCCGCCATAAACTAAGAACCCGTCTTTAGTATTTCTTAAATACTTGAGAATATTCTTTACAGCTGTCCAATGACCTTCACCAGGATTCTGCTGATGTCGACTCACCATGCTCAAAGCAAATGAGACATCAGTCCTTGTACACGTCATGACATACATGATCGATCCTATAGCCGAAGCATATGAGATTCGACTCATTCTGTCCAGTTCTTCCTTAGATTTTGGACATAGATATTTACTAATCTTTATGCCATGATGTAAGGGTAGATTCCCTTTCTTAGAATTTTTCATTTTAAACCTTTTTAAATTTTTATCTAAGTACGTGTCCTGGCTGAGTCCTATGAGACGTTTCGACCTATTTCTGTAAATCTTTATACCAAGAATATATGTTGCATCTCCCAAATCTTTCATAGTGAAACATTTTCCCAATCAATCTTTTACACTTTGTAATGTTGGGATATCATTTCCTATGAGTAGTATATCATCCACATATAATACTAGGAAGACTACAACACTCCCACTGACTTTGACATATATACAAGACTTATCTTCGCTTCTAGAAAATCTAAACTGTATGACTTTCTCATGGAAGCAGAGATTCCAGCTACGAGAAGTCTGTATAAGTCCATAAATGGCCTTTTCAAGCTTGCACACTCTTTTAGGATACTTTGCACTTTCAAAACCCTCTGGTTGTGCCATAAACACATCCTCTGTAACTTTTCCATTAAGGAAAGCGGTTTTGACATCCATCTGCCATATTTTATAATTATGAAATGCAGCTATCGCAAACATTATCCCAATTGACTTTATCTTAGCTACTGGTGAGAAGGTTTCCTCATAATCAATCCCAAGGGTTTGAGTATAGCCCTTCGCTACCAATCTAGCTTTATAAGTGTGTACCTTCCCATCCATGTCTGTCTTCTTTTAGAAGATCCACTTACAACCCACCGTCTTTAGACCGGGTGTAGTGTCAACTAAATTCCAAACTTGATTGTCATACATAGACTGAATCTCGCTTTTCATAGCTTCCTTCCACTTGGCAGCCTCAGGGCCTGCCATCGCTTCCTTGTAGTTAGTAGGCTCATCCAAATCAACTAGTGTACCATCACTAATCTTGTCCTCTTCTTCAATATGGAAACCATAATAGAACTGAGGAGGATTGCTGACTCTACTACTTGTTCAGCGAACGGGTAAGGATATGTCTTCAGGTTCAACAAGTGTCATCACCTCTTGTTGAGTGTCAGTGTTTACTATAGGTTCTTCATCGGTCGATTCGTGAATCTCTTCAAGATCTATCTTACTCCCACTGTCCTTTTAGATATCATTTCTCTCTCAAGGAACACTCCTCTTCGAGCTACAAACACCACATTTTCCTTGGGTCTGTAAAATAGATATCCAAACGATTCTTGTGGATAACCGACGAAAAGACACTTTTCAGATCTGGACTCTAGCTTGTCCTGAGTTTCTCGTCTAACGAAAACCTCACAACCCAAGATCTTGATGTGACCAAGAGAAGGACGTTTTCCCTTCCACATCTCATAAGGTGTCTTTGAAACCTTCTTATTGGGTATTTGATTTAAGATATGTGCGGCTGTCTCTAATGCGTAACCCCAGAAGCTTATTGGAAGTGTTGCCCGACTCATCATAGATCGAACCATGTCTAACAGGGTTCTATTTCTCCTCTCCGCAACTCCATTAAGTTGTGGTGTTCTAGGAGGAGTCAATTGTGAAACTATTCCACAGTTTCTAAGATGATCAAGAAACTCGATACTAAGGTATTCTCCTCCCTTATCGGATCGGAGTACCTTTATCTTTCTGCCAAGTTGATTCTCTACTTCGTTTTGATATCTTTTAAATAATTCAAAAGTATCGGACTTATGTTTAATCTGATAAACATATCCAAATCTACTGAAGTCATCAGTAAACGTAAGTAGTAGCGATTTCCATCTTTTGTGGCGCATTGGAATGGTTCACATACATCTGTGTGTACCAAGTCTAATAATCCTCTTCTTTCACATGATCCAGTGAATGGTGATTTAGTCATCTTGCCCAGTAAGCAAGATTCGCATACATCATCCGATTTGATGTCGAATGATTTCAACACTCCATCCTTTTGGAGTTGGGCGATGCGTTCCTGTTTATGTGCCGAAGACGATAATGCCACAATTTGGATTTATCAAGCTCATCACATGAATCAACATTTAAAATCACATTGCTAACACATTCAACATTTTCATATATGCCTTTGTAAGGAGAAGCTTTAAAAATAAAACTATCATTTAGATAAACCAAAATATCTCCATTCTCATTATCAAATGAAAATCGATAACCATCCTTAACAACACATAAAAATGAAATGATGTTTCTTGTCATTTTTGACGTATAACCGAATTATTTAAATCTATCCTAACTCCAGACTTCAGCATGAGCTCGAACTTTCTAATCTTGGTCACGGGCGTGATTTTCCTGTTACCCATGATTAAGTTGAGCTCTCTATGCTTCAAACTTCTACTTTCCTTTAGTCCCTGTAATACAATGTAAATGTGAGTACCACACCCTGTATCCAGGACCCACGAATCAGAAGTTGTAGTATTGTGGAGTTCGATCATAAACATACCTGAGTGACTACTCTTTTCGACCTTTCCGTCTTTAAGGTCATTCAGATATTTTGGGCAGCTACGCTTCCAGTGCCCCTTTGTGTGTCAGTAAAAATACACTGCTTCCTTTGGATCATTTGTAGGTGCAATTTCAGATTCAAACTTTCTCTTGGAACCACGACTAGACTTTCCAGTCTTTTCTTTCCAAGTTTTTCTTTTCTTTGCATTTTGACCAATAGTCAACACAGAAGCTTCTGAGGTAGAGGGCACATCAGCTTTCTTGATCCCTTGCTCAGCGGTTTGCAGCAAGTTATGGAGTTCCATTATTGAGGTTTATTTCTCATTCAAATTCATTTGATATGAGATTATAAACTGATTGTAGACAGCTGGTAGGTGAGATAGAATTATATTTATTGAGAGCTCAGTATCAAACATCACGTTCAAAGATTCCAACCTATCAAAGTACCCTTTCATCTCCAAGACGAAAGCACAAATAGAGGCTCCAGGTTTGGGTTTGCAAGCCATGTGGGATTTAACAACATCAAGGCGTTCTTTGCTTGCCTTTGCCTGAAGCATTTCCTTTAGCTGTTGGTTCATTTCATTAGCCCAAGTATTCTCAAAAGTCTTTTGCAATTCAGGGCTCATGGAAGATGCCATGATACAAGACACTTTGTTTGCATCATCATAATGTTTTCGGTGAGCTTCAATCTCCTCTTGGGTTGAATCATTATCAATAGTGGGAATCTGCTCATCGAGAACATACTCCTTGTTCTCATACCTTAGGGTAAACCTAAGGTTTCGCATCCAGTCCATATAGTTTGGACCAGTGAGTCTTTCCCTCCCAAAAACTGAGAGTAGTGAGAAGTTTGAGTTATTTTCGGAATTGGGAACGGGTGGATTTGTACCATTTTCAGTAGACATCTATAATATAAAACAATTTTAGTTAGCATGAATATTCCTTAATTGTTTAATTACCTAATTCTAAATTAAGGCTAAGATCCATATTTTCGATTCGTTTTATGAAGAGGTTTGCCGTAATCATATCACGAATTTATTTTAGGTAGACAATGCTTTTGTCAATTTCATTCTCTATGAAATTCCTAGTTCTTTTGAGATTCATTGATTCAATCAATGACATGTTAATCTCGGATATGATTATCTACCATTAATGACTGGGATGCTGAGGATCATGAATAAGATAGTGAACTTAACCATGCAAAACCAGCGTGGTCCCTGGCCCGAGTACGTCGAGAATCGCGAGTCTCACATAACCTCTCACTTATGTCCTCTCATTAATGTGCCGGTAAACCACACACGCTCCATTAATAGTCCATATGAGAGATCTGCAGTTTTCATGGGCTAGCATGCAATTCACATTTGTTATACATAAAATGGGATTTTATTTTAGTACTTTAATTCAATAGTTTTGATGTTGACATCATCCAATCAAAAGTCCTCGGTAGCTCTATTGAACGCACAAAGAAGCAGAGAAGTAGGTCAGCGCGAAACATATTAAAAACCCAATTCTTTAGGGAAGTAAAGTGTCCCACCTTATACCTCTCTATAGTTTGTTCACTATGGGTGAGCCGATTTATCAATTGATGACAACGTGTTTAGACTTTAAATGATACATATATATTAATCATAATATATATAGGTCTCTTTAAACTTTTAAAGTTTAGGGTTATATTTTAAACATTTTAAAATTTAGGGGTATCATTTTAAACCTTTTAAATATTAGTATTTACTCTAGTTCCATATTAATATTTAATGATCATACACCTATTTACAATTAACCATTAACTAAGCAGTAATTCCATGTTAAGTGTCTATATTATTAAACTAAGGCTCTGATACCACTGATGGGTTTTCTATTCTCTCACTAGATTAACATACAATGCGAAAATAACAATTAATCTAGGGTATGAAGAAAACTATACCCTAAAGGATCTTAACTCAATAATAATAAGCAACAAAACAAAATAAATAGATAAATAAGAATACTAACCTTTGAGAAAATCGGATTTCTCACACGCAGACCACCTTGACTTGGAGGAGAGTACTCAAACCAGAGTACCTCTAATGGTTCACACCCACGAACCAAAGAGAAAAATCCAACTCTTAAGGTCCCGAATCTAATCGAGTAAACTCTTACAAGGAGAGGAATAAGAAAGAGAGAGTTGTGTACCTTGAAGCCATGACATACCCTCTATTTATATAGGGAGAGGGAGGCTAGGGTTTCTTCTAGAATCCGATGTGGGACAAGCTGATTCGGTCATCCAACCGCTGGTTGGAATATCCAGCCGGCGGCTGGACTCGCGTGTTCCACCGCCATAAAACCTTTGACTTCAGCCACTGGTTGAACCTTCCGACTGGCGGTTGGATTTGGTTTCCAGAATGTTCCATTTATTTCTTTTAGTTTCTAATTAATTCATCAACTATGATAATTAATAAACCAAATAATTAACTATAATATTAATCCGAATTAATATTATTTCTCATTTATTTCTCTTTAATTGTTCATTGAGAGCGACTTAAAAAAGACTCTACTTTTAATGATATACTTACCAATTTGTTATGAATTTGGACACTATATTCAACAATTTCACCTTTATAATTAATTACATGTAGAGTTATAAAAAATTATTTGAAATTCGTATTTATTTAAACTTTATTCACAAGTGATTACTAATTTAATGTTTAATCACATGTGATTATAACTAAAAAGTTTTCTGAAGGTTTATTAAATTATCAAATAAATTATTTTTATGTGATTTTAAACTTGTAATTTTTAAATTTGATTATTCACATGTGATTATAGCTAGTGATTTAAAACTTATAATTTGATGATAAATATATTCACATGTGAGTGTTAAATCACATGTAATTTAACATTACGAATTTTACATACCCATTAGAAAACGAAAAAAAAAAATTCGTCGGAAGTATATCATGTGAGATATCTAATTAAAGATAAAAAGCCACTGATTTTAATTGATATACGATTTGTGAGATATTTAGATTTAGAAAAAAATTTGGAAATGTGTAATTGAAATGGAGCAATCTTATTGGTTTTTCCATTCTATATTTTTTTAGCACTCTACACTGAACTTTCCTCTTAGAGTGAGTGTATATAAGTGTTGTAACAACATCTCTAATGTATACACTAAATATATTTTTTACTATTTTAGTGTGAAAAAATTATAAAACCTCTTTCAATGTGTGCACTAAAAATTATATTATTTTAGGGTAATGACAAATACAGCTTAGTGTTACACCAAATAATAATAACTTTCACTAAACACTAGGTAATCAAATAATAATGCATATAATAACTAAAATTTATTACTATGATGTAATATTTATAAATTTATCAATAATTTTTCTAAAACTACCAAGTGTAATATTTAGTATTATATTTAGTATAATATTATTATAAATAAGTCAATAGTTTTATAAAATTATCAATTGTATTCGGGATATAAATTTAGTTTTTTCATTTAATGGTCTTCAGCTTAAAAATAGTGTATTCATTTAGCTAGTGACCTTCAACTTTAAATTGTGGATATAAATTCAATATATTTTAAAATCAAACATATAAGGAAAGTTGGCTTTTAGTTATCAAATAAAGAAATTGGTTTAGTATGGTCAATATAACTTTAATTAATATAGATATTTGTTTATACAAAGTAATTATCTTTAATATGGATGAGTATATTTTACCGTTTTTGGATAATACAACTTATAATATAATTGATTTATATTTTAATAATTTAAAGTATAAGGTTTACTTTTCAAATTTAGTTATATAGAGGGACTTAATTGATTTTTAGTAATATTTTTAACTGGAGATGTCATCATCACACTTCCTATATTATATTTAAGATATATTTAAGATATAATAGGTATTTCGTAATATAAACAAACTTTGAGTAAATGGAACGCCTAAAATAAGATTCCTAAAGATTAAAGTTTTCAAAGGAATATAATTCTAAATATTATTGAAATGCATGTACGATCTAAAAGGATTATTATATCTCAAAACATATTCCTTACATCTCATATAGAATCCATATACGATCTAAAAGGGATATTAGTAATATTCTCAATGATCTAAACAAAATAATATATCTTTAAATATATTTCTTACAGCTCATACGGAATTCATATATGATCTAAAAGGAATATTGTATCTCAATCATTACGGCCCTCATATCTTAGCATTGAAGAAAATCTATTTGCGTTATATAAAATCAAATTACATACATTCATCAACTATAAATAGAACCATGGGATGATTCAAAGCATCGTCCTCCTCTCATTCTCACATTAAGAATTAGAAACATCAGTTAAAAGTATATGTGAGGGAGGAAAGCTCAATATACTATCGCTTTCCCAAAACCACAAAAATTACTCGGTCCTGTATCAGGTAGTGGCGTAAAACTGATTACATTAAAATGTAATGCAAATTACCAATGGAGAATTGCCACCTGAGAAATCATTCTTCCCATCTTTGTTTGAAAACCCTACCCATGTTACTAAAATGATCCACCCTATATTTAATGATACCATATTGTAAATCTATAGGTACGGTGCCAACTCATCGAGATAGACCCATAACTCGAAGCTGTTAAGCTACGTATAAAGGCAAACACACAACAACGATAATGGCTGATACCGATCCATCCCAGACACCCGCTAAAACAGGATCTAAAGATGTTAGCGACCCAAATATCATACTCACCTTCTCACTAACCGTAAACAACAAAGAACCCATTGGCACAACTTCCGAACTAAATCCCAATGATCCGTTAACGCAATTCATAGTTCATAGTTTTGATCGAGTGAACGCCTTGTATACCGCCCTTACTCAAAAACAAAAAGACCACTCTTGCACCCCCTACTCACAAAAGAGAATCTACGATTGCAGAACCTTGGAATTCTGATTCAGAGGAGGTGCGTCCGAGTGGAACTAAGAAAAACATCTCTATAGAAAACGATGATCAAGTAAGGAACCATGCCACTAGGGGTGCAACACCACTCGTGACAAATTACACATAAGGAAAAGCCACACAAAACACAGACTTCTAGCATGATCCTTTCGTGTTCAAAGAGCCTAACATGGATGTCCGGGATTATGACATGGCAGATGGACTGAAAGTTCCCGCCAACTTAAAAACATATGATGGCATTCGCATGCCTGATCTAGATGATCACCTCACAGTCTTTTTGGGTACAATAGATGTACACAAACCTCCTGAGCCAGTGTGTGGTGTCATTTTTTTTTCACATTACGCTGTGTGGAGCTGCGAGATTTTGGTACAATAATCTCACACATAGATGGTTTTCATCGGTTGAGAGACAAATTTCGAGCAAAGTTCTTACAACAAAGACATTTCCAAAAGACTCAAGCAGAGATAGTATCTGATAATGGCCGGATGAATCCTTAAAAGATTATGTAGCTTGATTTCACAAAGAAACGTTACGCATGTCTGACCGGTCAGATATGATGGTATCTGGGGCTTTCATCGGTGGCCTACGTCCAAGGTGATTGTTTAAAGACCTAATTGCAAGGCTGTCAACTTTCTTAGAATATTTGTTCACCCAAACAAACAACTTCATCAGGGGTTGAAGATGGCAACAACGAAAACTGACTTCGAGAACCACGACAAGGGAGCCGTGAGACAAAGCAACATGCTACATACAAAGACCTCCCAAGGAGACCACGAGACAAATTTGTTCCTTGTTCAACTACCTGATATAATGAGCAACACAAATCACCACAAAACCCTTTTACGACTCTCGTAAGTTGCCGACAGAAATACTTTCCATAGCTGAAGCTAAGCCTATACTTCGACCCTCGCCTAATATGTTCACTCCAACAAGCAAACGTGATAGGACTAAATATTGTGAATTTCATGACGATCACGGTCATGACACTAATGATTGTATAGATCTTCGAAAGGAGATTGAAGCGTGTGTTCGTAATGGTCAGCTAAGCCACTTGGCCGTAGGAGCAAAAACGCACTACATTAGTCAACCACCTTTCTACCATGGCCCTGAAATAATAGCATACTGCAAATCTAATGAAACAAGAAGGTAGAGGTCGAAGCCAAACCACAAAATGAGATATACATGACCTGACATGATCCAACGACTAGGACAAAGCATCTGTCTTCGTATCCAAGAATCACATTCTCAGAAGATGATCCAATACCAGACAACTGCATGGGTGACAACCCGGTGATCATCACAGCTGATGTCGGAAGTACCCAAATACACCGTGTCTACGTTGGTATCGGAAGCTCAACAGAAATCATGCGTACATTGTTTCGAACAACTGACAACTAAGTACCGAAAATCAATAAACACACCAAATACTCCACTCATCGGGTTTAATGGTAAAAAATCATGGCATCTAGGGATGATTTCGTAGCCATTCACCTTATCTGATTATCGCGGTCATATGAGCAAAATGATAGTGACCAACTTCATGATTGTCAAAGCCCCATAACCTTATAATGTCATCTTAGGGCATCCAAGGCTGAAGGAATTCGGTGCGATCACTTCCACCTTGCACTACACAGCAAGGAATTGCAATAGTAAAAGGAGATATCCTCGAGTCAAAAATATGCAATTAAGTTTCCCGCAAGAGAGATTGCCCGTTAGAAGAAGATTAAATGTACGATGGAATGGAAAAAGAAGAACGAATAGTTATCAATGAAACATACCCGGACTAGAAGGTTACAATAGGAAGACACCTTCCAAGAACGCTAAAACAACAAGAGACATGACTCAAAGAGTTGCTATGTTCTAAAATGGATGTTTTTTCATGGACTCCAAGAGACATGACTAGCATACCACGTGACCTCGCAGAACACAATTTAGCAGAAGAAACGGATGCTAGCAAAAGATCACAATGATGCTATTGAAGAAGAGGTCACGAAGATGGTAGAAGCACATATATTAAGACCGACATTCTTTATCTCGATGGGTGGCCAACCCAGTAATGGTACGAAAATTGGACAACACACGACACATGTATATTAAGACCGGTCTTCTTTCCTCATACCCGCTACCATATGCTCTAACACCCCTAGCTGCACCCTCAGTTCTCCTTTTTCACATCATAGTCATTCTATCTCTTTCTTATACATTGAGATATCACTATCTAGGGCCAACTCCTTTCCACGTAACTCGTTACAACGATGTGTGATCAAGTGTTCTTTCCTTCTCAAAGTTTAATGAAAGCATGAAGTTCCCGACTTTTTGCAAGTAGCGAAAGATATTGTTTTTCTAACCAAGATGGGTCTCTCGCATTCTCACTCGAAAAATCTTCACTCGCCCTTAGCACGTCGTTAGGTTGACCATCAAGACCACCACTTGGTGCACATCAGATAACGGCTTGTGTCTTCTTCCGAACCCAAAGGCTCCATTCCCACATTACACAAATCTTCAGTTTCAGTTAAAACCTCTTCAAGTCTCACATTCGATTCTATGCTCCCAAGATTGGGGAGGTAACCAACGAGATCACTCATTTTCGAATGTTCGACATAGAAAACATGTATACACTGTTCTCGCTAGTCATTTCCGTGAAACTGTTATCTACAAAAATGAAACAAACACATAGTTTAACCTAAACTCTGATACTTACCCCAACAAAATATGTTTGAATACATACATTCATCAGATATATGATAGTATTCCTGTCTCCACAAGTAATTCCCTCCATCATCATACGCTACTGCAAACTGGTTTGATCGAACATGCAATGTTGTTCCAACGATGACTCCTGTAAACCTATACCAATTCATCAACAGAGAACTAGCGCAGAATAAATGTCGTTAGTTAATACGATTTACTTACCGATACCAGAGGATCATTACCGTTTACCGTTAAGAGTAAACTCCATGATAGAAACCAAAAGAAATGACACCATACCTCTCATGGCATAATCGCTTAAATATATGAATTTGCCAGCCAAATTAAGACGATAGAATAGTAGATGTAATGATGAAAATTATAGGGTTTTTAGATATATACGAACATTCTTACGTAAATTTATTGTTCACAACCAAGCGTTGTGCGTGCTCAACGAGTTACACCTCATTTCTTCACATATTCTAATAACCATTTACTTGTCGCTCTTTTCATCTTGAATGATTACTTAAATGGATCTTTATAAAAAGTTGATTTGAAGTAACAAAAGATTGAATTTGTCCGTTAACATTTTCCCACCAAAATTAAATTTAAATTTTTTTCGGGTAAATTCAAATTTCAAAATACTCGTTTATTTGATGCAAAGGTTTTGAAAACAAAGTTTAGTAGAAGAAAGTTTTTCCCGCCAAAAAACTTAGCCGGTATAATATATGTCGCCTAAACCAACAATTTCCCGAAACTTGATTGGGATATCGACTACTTCCAAATGTCGACTAAATTGATATATCACCCAAGTCCGTATGTCTCCTAAGTCCAGATGTCGCCTAAGTCCATATGTTGTCTAACAGCGATGTCGCCAACCTAATGATATCGCCAACTGGTTTATGTCACCAAATATTGATGTCTCCAAGCTTTGAGCAATGTCGCAAACTAGTTAAACTAGCGATATCTCCAACTTATGAAACTGGCGACATATGTAACCTTTTTTCCCTCTAAATCCAAAATATTAAAATTATCGAGATTTTACCAAAGAATTCGTTCAAAACACTAATAGATTGAAGAATCTAATTCTTTTATCAACTAATATCAACGAATCAAACTTAAACTGATGATTTTTCTAACCTCGAAAGCGTAACTTTTGAAGTGACTTTGATCACTCAAATTAAAAAATTTCAAAAGTAATTCTTTGATCAATCGCTTAAGCGATGCAATTGAGATCATTAATTGTGTTCTTGAACCAAAAATTTCACGAAAGGATGATCACTTTTAATGAACTTCGATTATAGTAAATAAAACCCAAACGTAAATGTCACGAACAGTTCTCGATCAAATTCGCTTGATTTTCAACTAGTTTTGGCTTCATTTATCTTCAAGTCTATAATCTCACTCGTTCTAATACCAAATGTAGGACCGACTTTAAGCAATCGATATGAATTTTATATGAACGATATGAGAGAGATGAGAGAGTTTTCCTTTTCAATGTTTTCTATCAAGTTCAATGTGTTGTGTCAAAACTCTTACAATGAATGAGCTTAGTGTGTGCATATACCATTAGTCACATGCTTATTCTTCCTTAAGCAGTTAGATCCCTAGAAATCGTTACATTATATATTTATTCCTAACATATTTGTTACATGTTTCTTTGTGTAGGTTCAAGAATCAAGTGTTGTCTTCGGTACATTAGTTGCTTGGTGTTGCATTGAGGTAAATGTTAGAAATTGCACCGGAAACATCCAACTAACAACAATCAATTGTTCGCAAAAATCAAACCCAAACAACAGTGTAATCGTGTTACACCCACAAACAACAAACGGATAATAATTAGTAACTAAGCAATCAAAACAAAGCAACAAGATAATAAACGTGAACAATACGACACAAGGATTTAACGTTGTCATGTCCAATCTCCAATTTGAAGATTGGTTTAGTCCACTGGGCCAAACCGAGAGACTTTTCACTATTAATTTCACACCAAGGGTTTACAATTACATTGGGTGTGTATTTGTAGGATAAACCTAACTTAGGGAGTAAGAAAACAAGTTTCTGGCCAACATGAAAATCGCATAGTGATTTCCAAAATCGCACACTGATCAAAACCACTTCGAAAATTCACATTCGTTCAACTAACTTGTTTTTCTTCGTTAAGCTTCACAATTCTAACAGATTTGTTCTCTATAATATTCATATGCTTAAGCACATTAAGTAAACTGCTTCATGAAGTTTGGTGAAATGAGAGTTGACCAAGTTAATGGAAACAGATAATTAGGTATCCGTTCTACGCTTTGAGTTGCTTGGGTAACTGCCCCTCATTCCTTACCTACCTCAGGTTCGCTAATCTCATTATTTCAGATCAACCTATAATATTCATTTGATACTTAGTATAATATAATATGATTGTTACCCTTTCATTAGGTACACAGCCTTCATCATTTTATACCCAATTGGGGCTGTTGGTGAAAGTAAGTGGTTTACGCCTTTACTTTTTCTGACAGTTTTTGACAATTTTCTCAATGGTGCACATTTATATATACTGACTCACTCTTTTTTCTTCTTAATCTTCTTTTGATTTGATACAAAATAGTGTGGACCATGTACCAATCACTTCCGGTTATTAGGGAAAAGAATCTTTATGCAGATTTCTTTGTTGCAATCCCTTTCAGCTACTATACATTCATCAAGGTATCTTACTTCTTACTTTGTAGAGATTTGTGTTCAAGCTCTTCTTAGGAATTAAATTTCACAAATGATTCCCTTTTCTTATAGCTTCATGTCATGTGCCACTTCACCAATTTCTTGCTACGTAAGATTTTTGGTAACAACTGGTTACCCAAATTGAGTGTGTCCGAGAGTTTGAGCATTTATGCAACTGCATAAACAGTTTACAAAAATCAAAGTGAAGTTGTTTACATTTTATGCTATTTGTCCTCCAATTGCTTTATAACTTTCTTGTTCTCATAATTTGTTGATCCAGGTGGACCTTATCTGCTACCCATTTCTATGTTTTCAACTGTATCTCTATTTGTTCAAGCAGCGGCGTTCAAAACTACGTCCCCACATTGACAAGGAGAAAAAGAGAAAGTGAAGACTCATATCATTTCCTAATCCTCACTTAAAAGAATAAATATGTGTACGTACATCTTTATGTGTATTCATTCAACTATGTGGCCTTTAGACCATCTCCTATCAAATGATTATGTATGCGAATGATGCATATATAAACAGTTTCCACCAAAATTTAAGATTCACACCTTGAATGAAGAATTGAAGACAACAAAAGTATTTACATTAGTACATAGCCGAAAAAGTTGTCACCAGACTTGAAAACAATAACAGCCAACTTCCATAACACCCCACAAATAACAACATATTTAAGTCATCACTATCTCAAACACAAATGCATTACATACGCCTACACCTAACGAAAGAGCAAAAGTTGATGCTTCTTGCAAAGACAAATTAATCAGTGTGTTTTCACTCTAAATTTAGTAAATCTTTTATCGTATCTATCGAGATTTGACTTTTTGAGTGATTTACTCATGAATGAGTTAATTTGGGTTGTGTTTACTTTAATATGGGTCAAATAGCTTGTAATTCATACGAAGTCCTAAATTGTCTTATTTAAAATTAGGTTATATTTTGTGTCAAATTGTTTCGGAATCATAGTTAATGTATTTTTAGGTCGATAACAAATAGATAAAGAAGTGTTAGCAGTCAACCCAATTTCAGCAGGCCCTTTAGACACATACTTAATGACCCGTTTCAATCTGTTACCATCTTGACCTGTCCATCAAGGCACTCTACTTTTGACTTTCGTTGCTAAATATTATTTGTTCATTGCGCCCTACCAAACCACTGCTTCCAAACTTTAGAAGCAAGAAAGCCAATATAAATCACTCATACAAATGTGGTCGCCAACCAAAGGCCCAAAACGTGGCAGCAGGGTTCACGGGACCCCCCCAGATGTTAGCAAATACTAACATGGCAACAAAACAATGCAAAAGCATATGCTATCAAGAATGCACAGAGGGTGGCTATGGTTCTAACAAGATGATATGGTGTCAACTCGGATCAACCTGTTTTTCTACAAAATACCAAAAATAATGAGAATCTATACATATTTTCTTTTGACTCCAAAATAGTAAGAGATTAGTACAAAATTTATCAAAAAGGCAAAAAGAAAAGAATTATCAATCACTCCATCACTGCTAGTATATATTTCTCTCTCTATCCTCTTAACCTTCTCTCTTTGTTTTTGTCTTCTCTCATTTTTCATTCTCAACAACCACCACCACGGCACCACCCACTACCCACCAATGATCACCCAAAATCAAACTTCTAATTATATTATAATCTTATTTAAAAGCACATACTTAATAGCATAAATCTTCTGTTAAACCACACATATTTCAATGGATCTTTCCTCCTCATTAAACCAACCCCCTCTCCCCCCAACCCCCCAACCAAGAAACCACCTATTCTTCTTGTTTGATGGCCAATTTTTTTCTATTGTGGATTACTGGTTAAAAAACTTTGGCCAAAAATCAATTTATTTGCACAAATCCGGGTCGTAGCACAAATACGGGTCACCTGGTTACATATCAAACCGGAAACCCGTCTCGGTTGAAAAAGGTTTTGGATCTTTATATTAGGTGGATTGATGACTTGAGTTAATGGCATGTTCATCTTTTACTCGTTTCATTATATCATCATCATTTCGTGCGACGTAATTTATCTAATAAAATAATGTACCATACGTCTATTTTATTATGTGTAATAAAACATAAAATGTTGCCACACTTCCCTTACATCCGGTTCTCAGTTCTACTATTACTGTTTCTCTGTTCGGGTCGAGTCGGTTCTAGCACTTTGCACAAACCTAGGTTTATAACATATGATTTTTGTAGGGTCTAACCGGATAGAGATCCCACATTCTATTGAAAGTTATTTAACAATTTTTCGGACAATTTTGGTCTATGAAAGTGGTTTTGGTGAGGAGGTTAATCGGATAGAGATCCCGCATTCTATCCATGTCTTTTGTATTGGGGTTTGACTCTAATTACCTAAATTAGTGAGATTTGGAAATTATGTAATTTTGGGTGATAAATAACTTGATAAGAAAGTTGGGAGTTTGCGTATTTAAATATAAGTTTTTCGTTTGGGTTTGGCGAGGAGGTTGAGAAAAAGGGAAAGTGTTTGAGAGTCTCCGATTGTCCCGTTGGCGGTCTCCAGTGATTTTATGACGTTAAGGAAGGATTCGTTATTGTAATATATCATTGAGAGAGTGGTGTGAGGATATTCAATAATGTCGAGAGTTAAGCGTCTCCTGATGTGTAAAATCTAGTTATAAAATAAACTTAAGAATATCGCAATTATCTATTACACAACTAGGTAAGGGTACCCTATCGTGTATAGTATAGCTACAGTAATTCCGGTTCGATCGACAGGGAATGTGTATTCAGGAGTTGTCTTTAAATTCAATTAATCTAGACAAGTAATGTAAACGTGGGGGTTTTGGAACAGTGTTGTTGCTTTGCAATTTAAACTAATTAAACTAAAATAACGAAAGTGGATTATGAAGAATAGATTGAGAAATAACTTTTATCGGATATTAAAAACGACACTCACTTGGATTATTTAACTGGTGACTTCAGGGTGTTTAATTAGAACCGGTTTATCTAACAATGCATTCATTCATTTCAATTAAACTAGGTTTAACGTTCGCTATTACCTACACCTTAATCTCGATTCACTAACTTACAATTCAATCTAGTAAAAGACGTTCGCCAATATTACTATCTTACGCGTTCAAGTGTAATTGATTAACTTATTCGAAATCTACGTTCGAAATGTTTGACCTATTATTTATAGACAAATAACGGGAATGAATCGTTAATTATGAAGAATGTTCGCTATGTTCACAATAATAATTCATCAACAATTTAATTCAATATAACTAAACTTAAATACGCAAGGTTCTTAGTTAAACATAAATCAATTCGCATTATAAACTGAAAAAATTACACCCCTAATCAATAGTTACTTCATCGAAGTGAATGCTAATGAAATTAGTGTTGGGAAAATTAAGTGACATTAGTTTTTATGTCACATTATATATTTGATGAGACAAAGTGTAAACTGAATAATTGCACATTAGGAAATATTAAAGGCTATATCTAGAAGACTTGCACATACAGTTAAAGATATTGAAAATCGACTTTGAAAGATAGAAGGACATAGTTTTCTAATAGGATTGTGTTTCCTTTTGTAAGTCTTGGGACTCTATGAATAAAGAGATCCCTTGACATTTAGAAGTGTGTTACCTAGCGTGTTTATTTAGGGTAAAACCCGATCTCATAACTTGAGATCGTCTCCCCATGTATACGAAATAGAATAGTTAGTAGATATCCCTAAGGTTATAAACCCTGATACAAAGAGTGTATCCGTCTTGTATTCATGACACAAGATTCGGGATTTGGTGTTGTATTCATGATTATCAAACATATGACTTAAAAAAATTCTTCTTCGTGTTCTTCATATCATGTTTATCTTATTTATATATTTTGTTTGGTGTGTTTAATGGGACCACTCAATTGGTATCAAAGAGCATTAAGTCTATTAAAGATTTATAAAGATCCAATCCAAGCAAAAGATTTCGTATTGAAGAAACCCTAGAAGATTGCTAAATTCATTTTTATATTCGTCATATTATGTGCAGCGGTGGCAAAATCATCAGATCTCATTCGTTAGCCATCAGATCGTCATGAAATGTTAACTGAAGTTCACAACACATAGATGAACGTTTTGACCGGAGGAATTTTTGATCTGAACTTGTGATTGTAAGATATTAATTATCGAAATCGGTTGCAGAAAGTTTACAATTTTCAGCACAACTGCTGTAAATCGATCACCATGTCTTCGTTATCCAACGAATCTTCTTGATTTTTGGATATGTGATACAAGACCGAGGTTTCTACATCGTGTAAAATTTGATCGTGATTGGATATCTCTATAGGGAGATATTAAAATTCGGTTACATCAGAAGATTTATGGTTTCTGTTTGTGCAAGTACAGTCAAAGATTGTTGCGTGTTCGTTACTTGTTGAATCGTCTTGATCTTTGGATATATGTTTCATTATTCATTGATCTACTTTGTGTCCAAATTTGAGCTTGATTGAATGATTCATCAGGGAGATACGTAATTTTTAAGTTGCTTTAAATTTTGAGTTAGTGTTGCTCGTTAACCGTTAGTGCTGCTCGTTAACCGTTAGTGCTGCTCGTTAACCGTTAGTGCTGCTCGTTAACCGTTAATGCTGCTCGTTAACCGTTAATGCTGCTCATTAACCGTTAATGCTTCTCGTTAACAACTAGTGCTGCTCGTACACAGTTAGTGCTGCTAGTATACAGTTAAACGAGATTCGAATTACATGATTTCAGTTAGTACTGCTACAACGAATTTATAATTAAATGAAGAAGGATAATGGCAAAAGGGGGAGAAATATTTAACATTGGGTAGCTGATAATGGGAGGGGAGATTAAAGCTTCAAAGATTACAACTCGAATAGTTACAAGTATCATGAAGATATAGTGATTCAAGTCGAATCGATCAAAGTGTTCAAGTTAATTTTAAAGAGATGTTTTGAAATTGAAAGAAGAAAGATATATACTCTTGAAATAGTTGATGGGATATCAAAGAAAGATCAAGTTATCATCACAAGAAGAGTTCGACGAATTATACAAGATGTTATGAGCTATCAAGAAAAAGATTATACTTTATTGTTTAATCTACATGTATCAACTTGTCATCATCAAATAGGGGGAGATTGTTGGAAAAATTTAGTGACATTAGTTTTTATGTCACATTATAAATTTGATGAGACAAAGTGTAAACTGAATATTTGCACATTAGGAAACAATAAAGGCGACTTCAACAAGACTTGCACATGAAGTTAAAGATATTGAAGATCGACTTTTAAAGATAGATGGACTTAGTTTCCAAATAGGATTGTGCTTCCTTTTGTAAGTCTTGGGACTCTATAAATAAAGAGATCCCTTGACATTTAGAAGTGTGTTACCTAGCATGTTTACCTAGAGTAAAATCCGATTTCATAACTTGAGATTTTCTCCCATGTATACGAAATAGAAGAGTTGGTAGATATCCCTAAGGTTATAAACCCTGATACAAAGAGTGTATCCGTCTTGTATTCATGACACAAGATTAGGGATTTGGTGTTGCATTCATGATTATCAAACATATGACTTAAAAAAATCTTCTTTGTGTTCTTCATATTATGTTTATCGTATTTATATCTTTTGTTTGATGTTTAACGGGACCACTCAATCTAAATATAATTTTTGGTGCTACACAGGAATTACTACCGTTCTTCATATTATGTTTATCGTATTCATATTATGTATGTTTACTAGGGTTTATAACCTTGGAAGGGTTGGATCTAGGCAAATATCAAGACTGCTGAATATAAGTTTTTGTTCTTGATCGGCTACATACATAACAAGAAGAGATGGCTACAGACATTGTTGATGGCGTGCAAGTTACTAAGGTTCCTATGCTCAAAACCAATGAGTTTGACATATGGAAACTTAGAATTAGACAGTATATGCTTCTCACAGACTACACCATGTGGGAAGTGATACAGAATAGTCCAAATACAAGTTTGAACTAGATGGTATCACAAGCAAAAAAGAGAGCACTTCCTACTAATGATGCTGAAAGAAAAGAGAGGGTTTCAGAGATGAAATCTCTAAGTACTCTATTGCTGGTTGTTCCCAATGAGTACCAAAAGAAATTTGAAAAGTGTATGGATGTCAAGGAGTTGTGGGAAGCAATTGAGAAAAGGTTTGGTGGTAATGAAAACACCAAGAAGATTGACAAATCAATTTTAAGCAAGAGTTTGAGAATTTTAAATCTATGAAAACTGAAACTTTGACTCAAACCTTTGATAGGTTTACAAAGTTAGTAAGGATTCTGGAAAACTACAATGTTAAAATTGACAAGGATGACCTTAAGAGAAAGTTTCTAAGATCACTAGGTGATGAATGGAGCATGTACAATGTATCACTGAGGCATAGTAGGGATTTGGATGAAAAGAAGATAGATGATTTATATAATGATTTAAGGGTATTTGAATATGAGGTTGAAGGTAAGAAACAACCTACTGGAAATTTGCAAAAATGCGGCTTTTCTTTCTCATATGGGAAATGCACAATCTGCAGATGGTTCAAAGTCCTATGGTACATCTATTTCACATCCTGGTGTGAGTCGTGGGACATCAAGTCAAGATTCATAAGATATTGTACTGGAAGCTTTTATACAAGTCATTTAGTTCTTCATTAACTCATGAAGAGCTTGAGCAAGTCCATCCTGATGATCTTGAAGAGATGGACATTAAATGGCTAATGGCCATGCTGACTATGAGGGCAAAGCGTTTTGTACAGAAAACAGGGAGGAATAACTTTACCTACAAGAGGGATGATGGAGTTGGTTTTGACAAGAGCAAGATGGAATGCTATAACTGCCACTAGATGGGCCACTTTACAAGAGAGTGTAGGCTTTCAAGAAGTCAAGACAACTCAAGGAACACTGGAAGCTACAATGCTGGGAATAGGAGAAGCATACCAGTGCAAGGAACATCATCTGCTCTTGTTTCTCAATATGGTTTTGGGTTTGATTAGAGTGATCAAGCAGAATAAGCTCAGAATCATGCTCTAATGGCTGTCAATTCTCCAGAAGCATCCAATACTGACATTCCATAAGAGGTACAAATTAAACTATGTTTTGCTATTTGTAAAAAGACTGTTAAACAATACAGAGACCATAATTTAAGAGTTTGTGAGGAATTAGAAAATGGGATGTTAGGGGTAGGGAATTTAACTTAAACATAGGTAACTTAGAAGACCAAATTAGGGGATATAAAGAGAATGAGAAACAATTTGAATATGATCTAACCTATGTTAAGTAGGAAAGAGACTGCAAGGATGATGACATAGCAGATCTTAAGAAACAATTGGAAGAGGTTTAGCTAGAAAGGGATAACATTAAGCTGAGAGTAAGAGAACTAGAAAATGCTTTTGAATCCCTTCAAAACCTAATTAAAGTCTAAATACATGACAAACTTAAAAATGGATTAGGTTACCACAATGTTCCTCCACCTTATAATAACAACTACATTCCTACAGCTAAAGACATAGATATCAATCAGTTAAAGGAAGAAATACCGGTTGATGTTACTAAGGTAGATCCAGTTGCTGAATGTAAGAAGGACTTAGAAAAGGTAGAGGTCTCACCTTGGAAGTCTGATGATGATGATGTAGATGAAAAAGGTAATGTTGGTAGTAACTTAGGAAAGAAAGAAATTGGTAAGAAAGTACATATGAATGTGAAACCAGTTAGAAAAGTGGAAATAAAGTATAAAGTTAGCAAACCTAGATTGGATTAGGTTATGTTAAGGAAAATGAGAAACCAAATAACAAGGCATCAAGTAGTAATTCACATTGCTCACACTGCAGCTCATGTAACACCAAACAACAAAGCCTTAACAATCAAAAACCTAGGGGAAACCAAAGAAACTGGAATCAAATTGTTTTTCAAAGGTGGGTGAAAACCGTTTTAATTGTCAAGAATAAAGTTTGTTATGTATGTGGTAAAACAAATCATCTTCAAAAAGACTGCTATCACAATCCAAGAAATACTCAAAACTCTTATCAAAGTAATCAAAGGATTGTGAAACCAGTCTGGACAGCAGCAAATAGAGTTAACAAACAAAATTTTTCGATAAAAGTTAATTCATTTACTTCTGCCAAGAGGATGAAATCAAGTGCAGCATCAATTAATGTTGCAGCACCATTAACTTCTGCTTTAAATAGAAAAAGGATCTCAACAACACCAAAGGTTAATACTGCTCCAGTAGTACCTAATAGTGCTGCTAATAGAAAAAGGATTAAAGCAACAATAAAAGTTAATACTGCTTTAGTAGTTAATACTGCTGATCCAAAAACTGTTGTTAAGTCCTCAGTAAGTTAAATTTGGAAACCAAAACCTATATGCATTGACTCAAATGTTTCCAACTCTAACAACGCATTAGTGATGTTCAAAAGATATGATTATATTGATGCACAAGGCAAACCTAAGTTAATTATGGCTTGGGTCCCCAAAAGAAACTAATATCTTATTTTCTTGTGTAGGGCAAGCCACCTGTAATGAAGAAGAATATTTGGCATATTGATAGTGGATGCTCTAGGCACATGACTGAGGACATGTCCTACCTTCAAGATTTTGTTCAATTTGATGGTAGATATGTGACTTTTGGAAGCAACCCCAAAGGAGGAAGGATTCAAGGAAAAGGAAGGATTAATAATGGTAAACTGGTGGCTTGAAAAATTAAAGTGATTGAACAATTAAAGTATAACTTGCTTAGTGTGTCTCAAATAACTGATAGGAAAAATAATGTGTTGTTGACTGATACTGAATGTATTATTCTTGCTCCTGGTTTTAAAGTAATTGATAAAAGTCAAATACTTCTTAGAACTTCTAGGAAAGATAATATGTACAGTATCAACATGGCAAATATTTTTCCAAAGCAAGAATTAAACTGTTTGATTTCAAAAGTTACACTTAATGAGTCTGATTTTTGGCATAGAAGGATATGTCACATAAATTTCAAAACAATGAATAAACTGGTAAAAGGTAACCTAGTAAGAGGTTTACCTCCAAAAGAATTTTTATGTTATAATCATTGTGCTGCATGTCAAAAAAACACAAAACTTCTTTTGAGACCAAATCGGGGAACACAAATTGCCCTCCTTTACATATGTAGCATATGGACTTCTTTAGTCCTACAAATGTGAGTATCATAGGAAAGAAATCTTATTGCCTAGTGGTCACTGATGATTATAGAAGGTTTACATGGGTATTCTTTCTTAGAACTAAGGATGAAACTAGTGAAATACTCAAATCATTCTTAACTAGGATAGAACACCAGACTAATCAAAAAGTTAAAATCATCCGGTGTCATAATGGAACCGAATTTAAGAACTTTGAAATGAATAAATTCTGTGAGGATAAAGGTATTGAAACATAGTTTAGTGCCCCTAGGACTCCACAAGAAAATGGAGTAGCAGAAAGGAGAAATAGGACACTAATTGAGGCTGCTAGAACCATATTAGTTGATTCTCAATTTCCTATGATATTTTGGGCAGAGGCTGTTAGTACTGTTTGTTAAGTACAAAATAGGATCTTAGTAATTAGCCTTACAACAAGACACCTTATGAGTTATTCTTTAAAAGAAAACCATTGGTTAGTTTCTTTAAACCTTTTGGGTGTCCTTGTACTATCTTAAATACCAAGGATAATTTAGGCAAATTTGAGAGAAAAGTAGATGAATGGTTCTTTGTAGGATATTCTACCCAAAGTAAAGCACATAGGGTATTCAATCAAAGGACTAGAATTATGGAAGAGAGTGTGAATGTGATCTTTAATGAGCATAAGCTAATGTTTTAAGTAAAGGTCCAGATTGATTGTTTGATATTGATGCTCTAACAAAGACTTTGAGTTTTGTCTATGAGCCACAATATACAGGTACAGGTACAGATACATGTAAAGGTACAGGTGAACCAGTTGCAGCAGTGAAGGAGAAGACTAATTCACCGGAATATGTCTTGTTTCCATCATGAACAATTGATCCACCCGAGTTTATACAATCAACTCCACAAATAGCTGATTCACAAAAGGATAATGAAAATGATCACCAGGATAAGGGTGGTGACAAGGATGATGGCAACAAAGGGGATAAGAGTGATGATAATGCTAATGGGGAATCTCCAACTGGGTATGCAACTGATCCAGATATGTCAAGGTTAGAAGAAGATTGTGTTTTTTATGCAGCAGAGAGTGATTCAAGTGAACTCCCAGATGAAACTGATACAATTTTGGATGAAACTATTCATGCCAGTTATATCCAACATCAAGAGTTCACAAGAATCATCCATTGGAAAATGTGATTAGAGATGTTGGGCAGCAAGCAAGAAATCTTCAAGAAGATATGAACACATGTTTGCTTGTTTTCTATCTCAAGTGGAGCCAAAGAAGGGGGTTGAAGCTCTCAAAGATCCAAGCTGGGTTGAAGCAATGCAAAACGAGTTACTGCATTTCAAATTGCAAGAGGTTTCGACATTAATGGATCTTCAAAAAGGAAAGAGGCCAATTGGAACAAAGTGGGTCTTCAGGAATAAGAAAATATGAGAGATGTATTGTGGTTAGGAATAAGGTTAGGTTGGTAACACAGGGGTACACACAGGAAGAAAGCATTGATTATGATAAAGTGTTTGCTCCAGTTGCAAGGATAGAGGCAATTAGGATATTCATAGCATATGCTTTATACAAAGGCTTCATAGTGTACCAGATGGATGTCAAAAGTGTCTTTCTCTATGGCACTATTGATGAAGAAGTGCATGTATGCCAACCACCAGGGTTTGCAGATCCGAAGTACCCTGACAGGGTGTATAGGCTTGACAAAGCTTTGTTTGGATTACATCAAGCATCAAGAGTATGGTATGAAACTCTGCCAGTTTTTTGGCTGGAAAATGGTTTTAAAAGAGGAGCATTTATCAGAAGATCAAGAATAAGACATTATTTATCAGAAGATCAAGAATGATATCTTACTGGTTCAGATATATGTAGATGATATCATTTTTGGATCAACAATGAATTCACAATGTAAGGATTTTGAGAAGCTCATGCATCAGAAGTTTAAGATGAGCTCAATGGGAGAATTAACCTTCTTTCTGGTGGATGGAATTTTCATTAGT
Source organism: Gnaphalium uliginosum (assembly GCA_963930675.1). Classification (NCBI taxonomy): domain Eukaryota; kingdom Viridiplantae; phylum Streptophyta; class Magnoliopsida; order Asterales; family Asteraceae; genus Gnaphalium; species Gnaphalium uliginosum. The sequence goes on from OZ005681.1 coordinate 37,432,377, forward strand.
CAGGGCAAGTATGTTGCAGACATTTTGGAAAGGTCTGGATACAAGGATGCAAAGGCTGCAAGTACACCAATGGAAACACACAAACAACTGCAAGCAGATCATGAGGGGGAGGATGTGGATGTTCATCTTTATAGATCCATGATTGGCTCCCTCATGTATCTAACTTCATCAATGCCATATACTATGTTTGTTGTGTATGTTTGTGCTAGATTTCAAGCAAATCCAAAGATGTCACATTTACATGCAGTCAAGAGAATCTTTAGATACTTAAAGGGTCAATCAAAATTGGGACTTTGGTATCCAAAGAATTCTTCTTTTGACCCCCGTGCATATACCGACAGTGATTATGGAGGAGCTAATTTGGATAGGAAATCTACATCTGGAGGTTGTCAATTTTTGGGGGGAAGGTTAGTGTCATGGCAATGCAAGAAGCAAATCACAGTTTCAACATCAACAGCAGAAGCAGAATATGTAGCAGCATCTAGTTGCTTTGCTCAAGTGCTGTGGATTCAGAATCAGATGCTGATGCTGGGCTATGGATTAACTTTTCTAAATACTCCCATTTACATTGATAATACAAATGCAATCAGCATTGTTAATAACTCAGTTAAACATTCTAAAACCAAGCATATTGAAATCAGATATCATTTTATAAATGATTGTAATGAGAAAAGACTTATTAAAGTTTTTAAAGAAAGCGAGCGGTCAGCGCGAAGGTTTTCATACTGCTAATCAGTTTGCAGATCTATTCACTAAGGCATTTGATATGAGTCGATTTACATATTTGATTACTAGTATTGTCATGATTAATACCACTTAAAATCTTTCTCATTACTTTTATTTTTGAAAATTTTGTAATTGCTGGTTACATGGGTTAATGTTTATAGACTAATTAGTGTTGCAAAGTCTTTTAATGCTGTGCTTACTAATTAATACCGGTTACTTTTAGTGATGGTATCTTCATTGGTACTGCTATGATATTTTTAATATTGTTTTCACTAATTAGTGTTGTTACTTATATATACTACTATTTATTTTTTATGTTGTTTCTCTAGTTAATACTGTGCAGGCTCTTAATGCTGCTGGTGTTTATTTTGATTTAAAAAAATGTATTCTTGCTGCTATGGTATAATTAATACTGCTTGCACCTTACTGTTGTTTGCGTTAATGTTCTTAGTAAGTATTAATACTGCTTGTTAGTGACTGTTAATACTGTTTGTGCACAATAATGTTGCTCAGTATTCATTAGTGCTGTTAGTATCTTTTAGTGTTGCCAGTACTAATTAGTGCTGCTAGTATTCCTTAGTGCTATTCCAGAGCTTTAATGTTGCTTTTTGCCATATGGTATAAATAGTACCGAACACTCCTTTTTCAATTTACCTGCCATCTTTACACTTGTTTCTCTCCCAAAATCCCTAAACCACGTCAAATTTCCATATATTCTTCCACTTTCACACAATCAAATGGCTGGATTACAATTTGTTGATACTCTCAATGTCATTGCATGTCTGCGCAAAGCTTCAGAAGCGAATGGTTTCTATGAAATAATTGATTTTCTATCGTTAACTGTCAACCCTACTATTCGTTAAATGTCAACCCTCCTATTTACATCTCCCATATTCGTCAATTTTGGGATATTGCCATGATGGAAAATGTGGACGGAGAGAAGTGTATTACGCCAATCATTTAGGAACAATCAATTACTATCACTGAAGCATCTATTCGAACTCACCTACAACTTGAGGATGCCGATGGTGTTGATTCTCTTTCTAACTCTGTTATTTTTGAAAATTTTAAATTGATGGGGTACGAGGGACTCTTTCTAAGCTTACTTCTTATAAAGCCCTCCTATCTCCTCAATGGAAGTTTTTAGCACATACCATTCAACAATGCTTATCATAAAAGAGAACTGCTTGGAATGAGTTCAGTAGTACAATTGCATCTGCAATTGTATGTCTAGCCACAAACGAACAATTCAATTTTTCAAAGATGATTTTCAATGGTATATTGTGGAATTTAGAAAATACTGATAAAAAGTTTTTGATGTATCCAAGGTTTATTCAAACCTGTTTAAATAATTTCTTAGAAGGTTTATCTAAACCTAAAGAAATTTTTGTCTCTACCTCTAATACAAAAAAGGTTTTTGCAAACATGAGGAGGCTAGGAAAAAGATTTTATGATAGAATCACTCCACTATTTTCTACAATGGGGAGAGTTGATTCTACTCAATGTGCGGGAACAGATACACCCCCTGTTTCCCAATCCACACCATCCCCTTCAAAACAAATAGCCAAACTAAGAAAGACACATAAGGCTGTTTCCCTTATTGTGTCTCAGCAGAGGAAGTGGTCTATCAGGAATTGGATGACCATTTGGTGAGGGTTGTCACTACATTTCTGACCTTAGGGTAGAACAGGACAGTGCTAACATTGCTAAGACCCAACTCAAGGAAACTTCTAATGTTGCAGTTTCTCTTGAATTTGAAATAGGTGAAGGTCCCAGTACTAAGACCCAAGGGGCTACAGATGCTCAAGCTACGCTTGAGACTCTAGATACACCTTTAAGTGATTCACCAACGGGGGTTAACACTCCTAGAGGTGATATGGATAGCTATAACTTACAGGAATTGATGGCTATCAGTACCAATTTGTCAAGTGAAGTTAAGGCTTAGAGAGATTTAATTGAAGCTCAAAATGAAGAAATCGGTTTCTTAAAGAGCATGGTGTTGAAACTGGTTCAAAGAAAGAAGTCGAAGAGGTTTCAATTGCCTAAGGCTAAAAGGTTGCAGAAAGTCATTCTTTCTTCCCCTAGCTCTTCTGAGGAGGAGGCTACCAAAAAGGGGGAGACATATGAAGAAGAGATTACTGAGGATATGGTTGAGGAGCAGGAAACAGAGATTAATGTTAATGCTGCCAGTGTTAGTGTTAGTGTTATTGTTGTTGAGGTAAATGATGAAGTTAATACTGCTCTTCATGCAGATGAATTAACTGCAATTGAGGTATTGTTGAGGGTATCTGAGAGCCTTAAAGACAAGGTTAAATCAACGGAAAAAGATGTAAGCATAAATGAGCCATCAGAAAAGGCTCCTAAAGTAAAAGTTGATGAAGTTGGAGTTAAGGATAAAGGAAATGGCATAATGATTGAACCTGAGAAGCCTAAGAAACGTAAACATTAAATAGAGGCTGATGAAGAATATGCCAGAAAATTTGAAGAGGAAGAGATAGCTCAATACTCCCAAGCTGAAAAAGAAGAATATCTTCAACAACTATTGAATGAAAAGAAAAGAAGATTGGAAGTTGCTCAATATAAACAGATGAAAGAAAAGCCTTTGCCAAAAGGTCAAGAAAGAAAGAAATATACATATTTCTTGAAGGGTGCTGCTTTAAATTTGAGGAGTTTGGCTGCAATGGAGTTAGAGAATTTGAAGAAATTGTATGAGAAAGAATTTAGTGAAATGGTTAAGGGAGATGATACAAGATGGATAGAAATTGAGAGGAATTTAAAAGGAATGCATGACAAGAAAGTATCTTTTGAGCCTGAGCAAGCAAAGACTGATTTTCAATTTTTCAGAAGACTGAAAAAGAGAAAGAAGTTAAGCCTATGAAAAGTTTCGAGAGAAAGAAAAGAACTGCACATGGTACTGAAAAAGGAAATTATTTTGAAAAGATGCGGAAAAGGCAGAAATTAGACAAGCAGAAATTCAAACAGGAAATACTGGTGTGCATACTAATGTGCCACCTACAACAGAGATGAATAGAGATGAGATAAATGGTATAATTATATTTACTGAGGATATAGGTGAAAAAGTGACTTCTTTACAAGTTCAATTCCCATACTGGTACACTGAGACTAATGAGCAAAATAGAAGTGTGTACAGAGTTAAAAGAGTAGGTGGTTCAGTTGAGACTTATACTTCAATGCTGAGATGATCAAAGTTTTTACAAGGGATGACCTGGAAAGCATGTTTGCTATAGGGGTAAAGAAATATGGTGAATAGAAAGAGTTTGACAACAATGTGCTATTATATGAATATCTTTTAATGATATATGAGCCTGAGAAAGAAAGCCATTCTCTCCTGTAACTTCTTGGGTTCTGCATTAGAGTTGTGGTGTTCATTATATTATATAGAAGGATGGGAGCATAATGTTCTTTTTGGTAGGAAGAAAATACAGTTGGAACTTAAGTGAATTATTGAACGTGCTACAACTGAAATTGAGTGCCAGGGATTGTGAGATGGCATATGAGCTAATTAGAGATATCAAAAGATATGTTGATGAACTCAAACAAGCTTTCAAGAATGTGGCTAAAAAGATATATGATTGATGATCAAGAATGTTTTTGGAAGCATCCTCCTGTATATTGAAGATCATTAGAAACTTAATGCTGTTGGGAGAACAAATTAAGTTTAGGGGGAGATTGTTGGGTTTAATGTCATTGCTGTTGTTGACTTGGTTAGTGCTGTTAGATTAAGGTTTATACTGTTAGTACAAGATTACTACTGCTCTACAAGATTAGTACCGCTACACAGGAATTACTACTGCTCTACAGAGTTAATACAGCCAAAACAAAATTAGTACTGCTAGTGAAGATTTTAGTGCTGCTGACTGTTTTATCAATATTAGCACTGCTTGTGTAATATAGTAGGAAGTCAATGTATTTCGGTTGTAGATAGTCTTGTACAAGGAATTGGATTGTAATTCCTTATATGTAGGAAAGTTTGTTCAGGACTATATTAGATATAAATAGAGATCCTAAATAGTTAAAGAATATATGTAGCTTCAAGATGTAAACCCTAATATAAAAAGTTGTATTCGTATTATTATCAATAACAATATTGAAGCTTTTGATTATAAATTAACAACTGTTCTTCATTATTGTTTATTGTTTATTTGTATACAAGTCTTGATCAAACTATTAACGTGTTTTTCCGCAACTTCCTTAATAGATCTAGATTCAACATATTCTTATTAGACTTAATGGATCCTGACAACCACCAAATAAAAGATATAAATACGATAAACATAATATGAAGAACACAAAGAAGAATTTTTAAGTCATATGTTTGATAATCCTGAATACAACACCAGATTCCTAATCTTGTGTCATGAATACAAGACGGATACACTCTTTGTATCAAGGTTTATAACCTTAGGGATATCTATTAACTCTTCTATTTCGTATACATGTGGAGACGATCTCAAGTTATGAGATCGGGTTTTACCCTGGGTAAACACGCTAGGTAACACACTTCTAAATGTCAAGAGATCTCTTTATTTATAGAGTCCCAAGATTTACAAAAGGAAACACAATCCGATTAGGAAACTAAGTCCTTCTATCTTTCAAAGTCGATCTTCAATATCTTTAACTTAATGTGTAAGTCTTCTAGAGGTCGCCTTTAATGTTTCCTAATGTGCAAATATTCAGTTTTACACTTTGTCTCATCAAATTTATAATGTGACATAAAAACTAATGTCACTTAATTTTCCCAACAATTAGCTACTCATAATTACGTACGAAAACTCAAAATCAATAATAAAACTTATAGTAAACATTGTTTCAAAAGGAAATAACGTTAACTGAATGTTTAAAATGATGATGTTGATAATCTTCAAAGCCGAATGATTCACGTGATGATTTGACTTTCAAAAACGCTTCAAAAGTCGTCCAAAAGCTCTATAATTCGTACCCAAAGAGTGCCAACCCTTTTTAGGGTTTAAAAGACTGGTATTTATAGTGAAATCTAGTGTTGGCCGACTAAGTACGCGATCCTAGTAAAAATAGTACTCGATCCTAGTTAAAATATAGTACGCGATCCTCGTGAAAATTGTATGCGATAGAGCAATAGCTATCTCCATATCTCCATGATCATCTATAAGACCATAGATATATGAACATATATGAATTGTAATGCTCTTACCCGGTGGCCGATTTCTCCCAAGATCTTGCTCCTTATCAATCTTCAACTCCTCAATATCACAATTAAAAACTAATCCAATTAACCTCATTGACAATTCATCAGGTGGTTTTGGCTCTTCTACAAACTCATACTCACAATCACATGGAATAGTATTAGACTTCAAATCCGTTGGTGATTCCTCAAGTGAGTCTTTATCTTAATTTAAACAACTTTCTTCAACTTTCCAAATTCTTTATCCAATGGAGGAGATTTGTCCACGTTTAACTCCATGGTCTCTAACAGCTCCTCTTCAGTCAGTATCTCTCACCGTTGTTCTAAGCTTGTTTAGATCCACGTCATCAAAACCAAGCAATACATGTAATTCCATATCTAAAGTTGGGCAATCAAGCCTCGGTGGAAATTGACTTTCCAACACAACCGCATGCTCGTTAATCTGAATCTTTCCATATACTTCCTCAAGCTTGTTCTCTATGCTCTTCGCCTCCTTTTTCATCTTCTCGCTCACAATAGACGATTCAACTCGAAACTAGCAACTTCTAAACTAGTAATGGCCGAAATCTCCTCAACTTCTTCCCCCAACTTCTCTTCTTCGATATCTAGCTCTTCTTTTAAATCTAAGTCATCCCAATTTGAATATCCTGTCACGTCAAGCTCAATCGTATGTAGCTCCTGCAAAACATCTTTTGAAGTTCTATGAGGGTAATTCATAACTTCATCCTCTTCTTCCTCCTCGTCTGTTTCACAATCAAAATTATCCTGAAAAACTAAGTTAGAAGAATTTGCAACATAAATGTTAGGATGAAAATAATTAACCTCACTATCCTCAACATCATCCACATGCTCGTTTGCATTGGTAAATGTCTCGTAGTATGGCTTCCCATAGTTAGGCTCAATATTCCACTCAAAAATTTCATCCCATTCCCTACTTTGTCTCTCTTTCCGCTCAATCGCCTCTTTCAAAATCCTCTCAAGTTTATAAATTTTTGGTTCTTCTGTCTTCTTGGTGACTAGCGGTTCATCATTCCAAATTATTGATCGAAATGGTTGGTTTTCCCTCATATTCAAATTCCCTTGGCAACTGTCCGTCGGTAACCTTCTTCTTGTGCGTACCTTGAACTCTTCGTATACCTTTCGTGTGATACCATGGGCATATCATCATTATCACTCTTACAAATTAAAGGTTGGTAATCTTGATAATTTGTGTAGTAAGACATTGATATAAAAAAAGAAAAAAAAAAAAAAAAAAAAAAAAACGGCTAAAAACACAAAAACTAAAAATGGTAAAACGTAACTACTCTAAACAAAATAAACAAACATTAAAACTATAAAAGAAAAATAACTAAAACTATAGAAGTAACTCTCTAGAAAGAATCCTAGAAAGGATCGATTAACGTTAATTAAACTAACTCTTAAATTAAACACAATCCCCAACAGGGCGTCAAAAACTTGATATGTAAAATCTAATTATAAAATAAACTTAAAAATACCTCAATTATCTATTACATAACTAGGTAAGTGTACCCTATCGTGTATAGTATAGTTACGGTAAGTCCGGTTCGATTCACATGGAATGTGTATTCAAGAGTTGTCTTTAACAGCCATTAATCTAGACAAGTAATGTAAACGTGGGGTTTTGCAACCGTGTTGTTGTTTTGCAAATTAAACTAATTAAAATAAAATAATGAAAGTGGATTCTGAAATAGAGTACGCGAAATAAAAATAGAGTATGTGATCCCGGTGAAATAGTATGCGATTGCGTACCCAAAGTTGGTACGCGATCCTAGCAAGTCTACGCGATCGTGTACGTAATACTTGGAGTCTTATGTCTAGTTTTCTTTGTAAGCTACGCGATCCTAGGGACCTTACGCCATCGCGTACTAATAAGTAGTACGCGATCCTGGCGCTTTTCTTACGCGATCCTGGCACTTTCAGACTAGGATTCAAATCTTTGCTCCAAAACTTCACTAATCGCGCTCCTTTCACCATTTCTTAAGCATTTGTACTTGAAATCATCTTCCAACCTAACAAGTATCGAAAGTTCGAAATTGACTATAAACGAATACAAAAGCAATGATATCGCGGGAATATCTTTCGTGTACAAAATGAGCGATATCATCTCCAACTTATAATATCTTTCGTGTAGTGGATTTTAAGTGGCCTACAAGAGGTTGTGGTTTTTACTCATATTGAGAGGTTTTTAACGTAAAAATATTGTGTGTCATGTTTTTTTGCTATTTTTTACATTTCATTATAGGCATATATTATAGGCATATATAAGGTTGTGTGATTTCAATACATATAGATCCACATTGTTACCGAATTTTATAGTGATTGAAACATCCATTACGGAGGTATGAGTTTTCATAATTGTTGATATAAAGTGAGTTTTGGTACAAACTTTCGCTTTTGAGGAAAATGGCCAGCGTTGTTGTACCTAAAGCAAGTGATGTGGATGATGTGAGATTCAAAGATGATGAGGCTCGATAACAGTATGCTAATCGTGGGTGTTCGTGTGTTGAAAGCTTTCTTAACAATGAGTCTGTTAGGCGGCGTGTCCTGATAGAGAGAAAGCGGCAGTACAAGATGATATATCAAGTCATTATCTTCGAAAAGTAGTTCCATGTGAGACAAAATGATATTTTTAGGGAATTCGATTGTTGGGGTTTGACTCTAATTACCTAATTTAGTAAAATTCGAAAATTGTGTTATTTTGGGTAACAAATAACTTGATGGACATGTTAAGAATTTGTCTATTTAAATATGAGTTTTTTCGAAACTAATCTATATAAATATTTTCTATCTATAATTACTAATAAATATAAATATTATCTATAAATAATATTCTATAATACGCCCTCACGGTTTAAGCGGGAAAAAGACGAACGATTAGACTGGAACGAAATTGGTAGTGGCGGCGACTCTCTGTCTAGAATTCAATGTATTCGCTTACTTTGCTAACATTGACTTGCATTGATTGCATTGGCTTTCTTTAGCGGCATTGACTTGCGTTGGTTGTTGACTCTTTTGTCTTGCGGTGGATGTATTGGCTTACTTTGACGGCATTAGCTTGCGTTGGTCGCATTAGCTTGTTTTGCTGCATCGATTCTTTGGCCGGGAATCTTGATGACCATAATTTATCGACGTTCAACGTCGATAGCTTGAATTTTGTGAGTAAAAGAAAGTAAAGAATGAGAAGAAGTGATTAAGAAGACTAGAAAAAGTAAAAGAATAAAAAGCGATAGAAAACATGTAAAGAGGGTTGAAGCAAAAGATTTTATGGGAAAGAAAGTATGAGATGTCTAGCTAGCAAAGAATGGGAACCTCTTTTTATTATTAAGAGTTAAGAGTTGTTGATTAAAGTAAATCCATATTAAATACGAACAATCGCTTTCAAAGAAAATCCTTTATTGTACTATGTTTTTTTTAGCAAGAAGATACGAGGACAGAAGCTAGAAGATAAGAGAAAGTTAGAAGATAAGAGACTAATGAATATAGCTAAGGAATTGAAAGAAAGATAAGAAAAAATCGATTGTAGAAAAAAGAAACCATAAAGTAAACTTATTGATAGTTGACGAATGAATTGTTGCATCGATAAAAAAAAAAGACAAAAACAATATCATGGTGATTGACCTTAATGGTTATGAATGACGAAGAAAAATAAATAAATAAAAAAGTCATTTTTACTCTTTTAATGAGGAAAAGAAAATAAAAGATGTGTGAGTTATAGGATATGAATGTTATTGGTTTATGGATTGACAAACAATAAAAAAGGAATCAAATGATTCGGTAAGTGGCATAGAAGCAGTAGCATGGGAAAACATGAAATTAGATTAAGATGAAAAAATATTAGCGAGAAAAGTAAAACAAAATAGAGATAGAACGAATCGTTCCCATGTAGCACATGTTGCGAATTGCATGTTATTAATCGGAGCTATTAACACTATTGATCGCAAATAATTTAAGAAACATAAAGTAAGGGATCCCTCTGAATCACCTATCGGTGACGGAGGATGATAAATAGTTTTCGATAGCTTTGCTTCTAGATGTTTGGCTCTGATACCATGTAAAACGATGAAAAGGGGAAAGGGTTTATTGTTGATCGAATGAGAAATATTACATGAACCTGTATTTATAGGCTAAACAAACTTAATAAATCAAAAAACTAATTGGAAACCAAATCAAACTAATCTAGATAGCTATTGCCCAACTATAATTACTGATAAATATAAATATTATCCATAAATAATATTCTCTTATAGATATGAGAATTAGCTATATTTGGTCCATGTGTTAACTGTTAAACACATGGCTTCATCACATTACATGTAACATAGTTCATAGTTCTTTAGCTAAATTCGTAACATGGTTATCATTATTAATGGTTCTTTTGCTAATTTCATAACATGGTTATCCTTATTTTCATCTTCTAATGACACAGAGAGACATAAGGTATTATTAGAGGGTATTCAAAGCATTTAGTCAATGATTACATAACACATTTGCTTTACTATTTGTGCACGTCCAACTGTTACAACTCTTGCCTACCTCTCGCAAAACTTTTGTGCCCCTTCCCATCCATCATTCACATATAACCACTTCACTAATTGTTCTTAGACTCACCTATGCACCATGGCAGAGCAGAATGACGTGGAAAATTCATTATACAAGTTGTTTGGAGAGTGTCTTCGTTGTAGTAATTAAGTAACCCCCATGTGTTTTTATTTTATTTTGGCCCTTTAGTAACCGGCACCACCTACAATAACAATTATTATTTTATATAACAAAGTGAATTACATACAAACCTATGGAACTTTGACTCACTTTTATTTAGTTGTTTTCGACTGAAGCTACAAACAAAGTTTATTGCTAATTAACCTTCGATTTTTGCTATTGTTTAGTCTCAATATCAATATGAAGTATACATATTATTGTCTCGCAAATTTTTTAGATATCTCGGTCTAAGGACGAAGATCAAGATATCCTTCTATGAATTTTGTTCCACCTATTGATAATCGATCCCCGGCCAGAAAAGCGACCAACCAAGGTCATATTGATGACTAATGAGTGAAAGAAATGCTTTTGACCCCTCTGATCTATGAGGTAAAGAAAGATTATTGAGCCTTCTATATCACACCCCGTCTAAGGCGAAAACACGAAGTGCGACGGACGACTAGATCATAACACATTGATATAATAGAAAAACACTAAATGCAATTCAACAACGTGTCACGATATCGCCCGACACAAATGGCGACTTGTGCCGTGGTCAATCATTACCACGAGTACATAGTCATAACTTCATAAGAATCAAATTATCACATCGCAAACCAAGTCTCAATGCAACCTAGAAGTCTTGATAAAGCCACTAAGTCTCAAGCTCCTTAATTCTGATTACCTGAAAAGAAATGCTCGAAAAGGTCAACACAAAGGTTGGTGAATTTCGCAGGTTTAGTTTTGACTCACATAAACAGTTGATGTGTAGTAAGTATGATAGTACTAGGACAAATGAAATGAAATGGTATACGAAATTAATGCAGTATGATTTCCATGACCATTGTTGCGTCACAACGCTTACTTGATTGACTGATTGATTATATTCACTCACGGATGGATAACCCAAAAGTGAGCTAGGCCGCAGCCCAATAGTACTATTGATATATGGATTGATGGAAGGCCTATTGTCCTTGGCCCCGCAGTCCCAAGACTCAGCTCGTATGTATGTTGCCTGTTGTCACTGTCCCCCGGCGAACAAGACTTAGCATATATGTATGTTACCTATTAGCATTACCCCCTGGCGAGTAATCATCAGCAGATATGTGTGTTGCATGTTGTCATTACCCCCCGACGAGTAAGATTCAATAGTGTGATTGATTGACAGATACCGCATATAGTTCCACATTGTATGTCACATTAATTCACAGTGCACAAATCATTCATTATGTAAAAAAAATAAAAAACAGTGAATTCACAACAGGAAAACAGTTGAAAATAAGTTGAGCATTCTTTTCCCCCAAGTGAAAAGTAAAAGAAAATGGGGCCACGAAACTCACCTAGAAAGCAAAGCAAGCAAGTGTTCCCAAATTAGTTGGTACGGCGATCTACAAACATGTACATATTTGTAGGTTACAATCTATACAAGACTAAAAGTCTTTCTATTGTATCCTATTTTGATGTGTTACTCTAGAAATCCTTTCTCTCTATGTTTCCTTAAGTGTTAACGAATCTCAGGACTCCTTTCTTACGAATTACAACACTTAGTTTCTATAGTTGATTCAAGACTTGGCTTAATTGGGTTTTACTTAAACTTTCATGATACTTTGAGTGCTTTGAATTACATTCAAGCGATCTTGTTAGACTTTCAAATTTTAATCACACGTCCTTTAAGGTGTTTAGAACATAAAATAATTATTTCATAATTTACCTCATCAACTTCTATTTTTATAAATTTTCCAAAATGGCTTACTCTCGAATAGTTACAGTTTTGACCCATAAAACGGTTTATAAAATTTATCATACTTTATGAAGTTCCATCTTTTTATACTAGATAGTTGACACCTTCAAGTTATTCCAGAATAAGTTTCATTATTAAATTCGAAATATCAAATGCGTTATGTCCCTTAAAGTTGACCCAAATTATAAACCGAAAAACTCAGTTCTGACCACTTGACTTAAATCACTCTGTTGACCAACCAAAACTTAGTATTTTAACATGAGACCAATTGCACTAGAAAGTAGACATCTTGCATTTAATTTTAGACCAAAGAAACGTCCAAAAACATTAGATTTTGACCAAGTTATGACTCCGTAAAGTTTGGTTATAAATCTGTCCAGAGAAATCGTATCCGCTTGTAACGGCTATTCTTTGATTTTAACAAAACACACTTAATTGTACGATTATATATAAACTCTATAATCAATTCTATCCTACAGATCCTCATATGATCACATCAAAATCAAATTAACAATGGATAAGAATTTAAAAGATGAATCGTAGGTCAAAATCTTACTTACGAATGCGTATAACAATTATCTCGATTCCGAGGAGTGATTAGGGGATTAAAACCCTTTAGATTGAAGTGTTTTGATGCCAAATCGACTGAGAATAGGGTTATGTGCGGCTGGAATTCGTTTAGGGGTTTGTTAAGTCAATTAGGGTTTAAACTAGTGATTTTATAGCTGCAGACCTCCAATCGGGGGTTGGATATGCTCAACCGGCAGTTGGGCTGATCCGATTTCATCCCACGCCTATCCAACCGGCGGTTGGGCTTAAAAGTCCAAATGCTCTGAATTTTGGTTATGTTGTAGCCCTTTGAGTTCCAGTCGTCTGGGCTGTTGAATCGACTCAATCGTAGTCCGGATCGCAAAATACTTAGCTTTTATCTTTTTAACGTATTATATGTTAATTATATATTATAGATTTTTACTTAGCTTATTATATAAATATTATTGTATGAGCTAATATTCTTATTACTTATGTTTGTATACTTTCGCTCAATAGTTTTCGAGTATGAATGATCAATTGCCATAGAAATGACACGAAATCTTTATGAGTTTCAAGTCCGAGATCATAGATTCAGTTTACAGATTAAAAGTGAGAGTCAACGACAGTCAACTATCCTGATTTGGTGACGGTTGTCACACTCTAAGCCCACACCTATGTGGAGTTGATGGTTCAACACCTACACTATAAACCCATGTTTGACCAATAAGTCATTTTTTATTGCAATTCACTCTTATATCTAATTTTGGAATCCTTGAATACATGCACAACCCTCGTTGCCACTTCAAAATTTAAGTGTAGAAAAATTTTAATTACTAGGGGTATTTTTAATATTTTCCCATTTAAAGAATAATATATATATATATATATATATATATATATATATATATATATATATTTATGGGTACTTTTTATATTTTAGAATTAATTTTCGCTTCTCCCTGCATACATGTCCAATTTTTCAGATCCTTGCATACATGTCCAATTTATTGATGATCTTTCCCACACTCATGTTACATTAATTACACAATTTCATTTAATGTTTTGGAAAATCTTTCTTATTTATTAAAAAGCTGTCATAGCCTATGTAGATGTATTTTACAAGCATATATATGATCTGGCATAATTTAAATAATTCTTGAATGTTAGGTATGCCATATACTAATAATGAATTTGTCAAATTTATTATTATATTAATATTTGAATCAAATAAAATATTAATATTATCAATAAATAGAGACCTTTTATATGAAATTGTTATTAATGGTTTATATATTACGATAATAAATTTTCTATAATTTTTATTATATAATCATGAGTTTCTATATGGTTTTCAATTGAACTTCTATAGCTTTTATGATGGATATGGATATGAATGTAGGCGTTCTTTGTAACCCGAAAGATTTGGATTACGAGATCAAAAACATGTGTGTTCTACTCAATATTATTGGAGAGTTTTGTATTGATGTCTAATTGACTCAGCGCCATAGATTATTTTAATTTATTGTTTGTGCATTTGATGCAAATCAAGATCTTAAGTAAATTTTTAACTTTATGTGTACATTTGTTCAAATTATACCTTGACTATAATGATCTAATTAATTTTTCGTTCAACAAATTACTCATTGCAATGCAAATGTGTACATAAAATCTATGAGCTTGCTAACATTTTGCTTAAAAAATAGGGTGCACACATAAATTGAATTTTATATGCAATCAACGATTTGAGTAGATGATTATTTGAATTTCATGATTCATTTATCTGTTTGTAATTGATATATATATATATATATATATATATATATATATATATATAACATAAATTGACTTTTTCTATAAAATATATTTCCTTAATAGTGTCTTAGTTATTACATATTAGTTCAATTAATAAGTATATTACATATTAGTTCAATTAATAAGTATTTGATATTTTCCTGTTGATTAGTTTTTCTTTAACTTGATATGTAGATTGATAAAAAAAATGTGGTATGAATGAATTATGTGGAGTACATAACTTAACTATAATATAAAAATTTTATCAAGACTTTTAGTTTAAGGTAGAAATACATATATATTAGATATATATAATAAACTAGTGTAATAGCCCATACGATGCATGACAACGTATAATATAACATATTTGTAATATTGAATTTATAATTATGAATAACAAATAAAAAAAAATCTTGTGTATATAAATCCTAAGAAAAAATTAACAAACTTCTGTAACAATATACCATGTCCATTTTAAACCGATATGTATAAAAATTACTCAATTTCAAATGTTACATAATCAACCTTTCAATTTTACCAACTATATTTATAATATTATTTCAAATATATGATTCTTAAATACTTTGCATTATGGTGACAGATGCTAGAGTTATAGTCATGGATCCTGAACCGTGGGCTAAAGATTTAACAATATATAGCAAATAAGCAAGAAGTAGAAAAACTGTATAAAGTATTTCCTTTATGTAATAGAATATAATAAAGATATAAATGAACAATCAACCAACAATAATAGTTTAAGGTGGTGCATATAGTGAAAATAAGTGATTAATTTACTTATATCACTATGTGTAAAAGCCTATTATTTATTCACTAAATAGACAAACAACAACGGTATATCTTATAATCAATTGGCAAACTAAATTGGTAAATTCTCATGATATATTTAGGGTTATTATGATAACTTTTTAATTGACTCATGATAGCCTAACATCTCAAGATATGTTGAAGGATGTTATGGTTTATCCATTCATTTTCTTGTCTATAGCTAGATACCATTAACCCCATGATATATAATACCTAAAATTAAAGAGTTTTACTACTAAAAGCACTTGTATACTCTAGGACTAGTTTATCATCCAAACAAAAGAATTAAAGACAAGAATTAGTAATGAAGAACACAAAGAAGATATTCTAAGTCATATGATATATCAATTAAGAACAACTTAGATGTAACATGGGGGAGACGATCTCGTGATTTTACATAAATTAAGACTTCTAATATCTCATAAGAACTCTTTATTTATACAGTAATACGGATAGTTACAATTAATAAGAAGAGATAAAAACAAAATCATATTTCCCAAATCATGTTTGTGTCAAAACATAACTCACATAGCATTATAGGATGTAGTACTAGTTAAGCTAAGAACGTGAATCAAGAACTAGGTAAAAATCAATTTGTGGCTATTGCAGCGTTGAGCTCATGAATATAAGGTCCATTACTCTCAAATTCAAAGTCAAACAGACCTTAAATCGTTTTTAAAAGGGTTAAAACTGCATATTGGTAACGAACTTTTACTTTTGTACCAAGTTAGGTAATAAATCCGTTTTATTACTAATGTAGGTTGCGAACTTTCAAATTTTGTGTGGAGTTAGGTAATATGTATTACGTGGCGCTATTAAAATTGCTTTACATGGCAATACGATAATATGCCACGTAATACATATTACCTAACTCGACACAAAATTTGAAAGTTCGCTACCTGTATTAATAATAAAATAGGTCCGTTACCTAACTCGGTACAAAAGTGAACGTTTGTTAATGAATTTTAGAACATGTGTCACACATGTAGTTAATGAATTTTACGCCACTGATACCTACTTTAGAAGACTTTTAGAACTAACATCCGTATGATAACATTTTTTAAAGTATGATACATACAGTAATAAACTTGATAAGTTGAATATATTACCCTTATAAAAAATGAAGTTATGATTTTAATCAAGGTTGAAAGTTTCTAAAACTTACTTAAAAGCGTACAATTTTTTTAATTTTAATTTATACTAGTCATTCTTTATTAACAATTAGCAAGGTGACTTAATGGTTGATTGATTAGGCCGTGTACATCTGAGTAAAACGCCCTCTCTGAATAAACTAGACAGGAAAAACCTCCTCCGTTTATTCTTATATTGCCTCGTAAGTACTACTCATTACATACCGTTGGTTTAAATCTTAAATATAAATGCAAAGGTTAGTTTTACATTTATTTTTATTTTATAAATAGTAATACTCCATCCGTCCTATTTTTAATGTCCACCTAAAAATTTGTCAACTTGAAAAAAATAAATATAAAAAATCATTAAACTCCCACATTTAACCTCATTTATTACTCTCAATCATTTATTTTATCATAAAAACTTTTTAGTTAAATTTACATTGAATATAAGGGCA
This sequence comes from Gnaphalium uliginosum, assembly GCA_963930675.1. Lineage (NCBI taxonomy): Eukaryota > Viridiplantae > Streptophyta > Magnoliopsida > Asterales > Asteraceae > Gnaphalium > Gnaphalium uliginosum. Next base: position 37,449,480 of record OZ005681.1, read on the forward strand.
CAATTGGTATTTATTCAACATATATTAAATTCAATAAATTTTTCTATAGGACAATATAAATGGGACGGAGGAAGTAGTAAATAGTAAATAGTAATAATGGGAGTTTGAACCCTTTATATAAGGGTTAGCATTGAATACGAACAAGAGATGAGAGGTTGATATTGTAACTTGTGATGTTTCCTTAAAATCCGAAACCCTAACTTCATTTCAACCCTTTGTGTCCCTTCCTCGCTCACTGCAATCGCCGCTGCCGTTCGTTGGCTTACAGGTAAAACCCTAATTTGGTATAAATCGCATAATTGTGCCTACATACAGCTCTAAAGCATATGTAAATAATCGATTTTAATTTCAGTATTTTAATTATTTACACGATTGATGCTTTTATAAACAATGCTTTTGTAGGTATTACCATCGTTTTGACAAGTGATTTATTCTGATTATAAAGTTGTTTTGTCTGTTTGTAGCAATTTTGATCTAATTTTTTTTTAAATCTTCAGGATTTGTTTATGATCATGCTTGATAAGTTTATTTGTGGTTGTATGCGACCTTTTAAATTTATACACACACGTATTCTTGTTATTAATGTGTATTGTTGTGATTGTTGATTTGAACTTGTTAAAGATCTGAGGCATATTAGCTATTGATAACATAGTAGAATTTGGTATTGTTTAGCTTAAGTATATTATAAACTTGGTTTATATTCAGTTTATATATAGGCTAAGAACTTTGTTTTAAAAATCTCTCCTGAGGCTGAAGGGATGCTTCGTATTCCATCAGGCTAAGGCGCTTTAGTGCATCTGGACCCATCACGTACAGGAAGTTATAGTCATAGTTATAGGTTGTGTTCTAGAGTATTATTTTGGTTAGAAAAGAAAGTATTTGGAAAGAAATGAAATAGAAATATGCATTCCTGAGTTTTTTATGGAGGGAAAAGGAAAGAATAGGAAGGGGAAGTGTTTCAAGTTTTCTTTCCTAATTATCCTCCCAGTTTGGGCTGATTTGAGTAGGAAGGAAGTTTATACGTATCTCTTTATTTTATGATTTTTGATTACCAAAATACCCATAGACCCAATACTATATATATACTCACTTTTTCCTCTGTCATTTTTTTGGTTTTTAGGGTTACCTAGTTTTTCCTTTGTTCTCAATCTATCTGTATTATTACTATTTTGCATAAAATTGTAATTTCAGTCAAAACTTTCTGGCTTATATATACGAGTAATATGTTTACTCCCCATGCGTTAATTGCTAGAATAAAAAGTGCATTGATCTCTTAAAGGAGTGTTGCAAAAAACTCAAAGGAGTGTTGCAAAAAACTCAATGCCAGCAAAGTGGATGCATAAACACGTGCGCATGTTATCACTTGTTTGATTATGATTCATTTTTTATATTTTAAATATCGAATATCGATTCGTTCATTGTGAAGTTGCAGTTGGTTCATTCCAAATCACACGAAGACAAATATGGTTATTCATATGTTAATGGTGAAATTGTAAATTACTAGTTTTCCTCCTCTTCCGGAACACATTTGTTGTGTAGTTCCCTTTCTTCTCCTTTCGACTCTGGAACACTAAAATCAAATAGTAATCACTCACTTTCTTTTCTTTCCTATACATATCATTCCTCTTCATTTCCTTTCTTTCTATTTAAAACTCTGAAACGGATTGTTAGGAGAGAGAGGAAGGGAAAATGTGGAATAGATACACGGAGATTTATCGCTTTAAACTCGCACACGTATACATGTTTGGCTTGTTTTCTTTTTTATACAAACTTTTTATTTATTTGAAATAATCTCGGTAACAATATTAATAAAATAATAAGGTGAGTAACAATAATTTTTAAATAGATAGACTTATTTTAGGGTTTTTAAACTTCAAAATAATTATGGTAAATTGGATAGATAGATTCATTTTAACAAAAAAACGTTTAAAGATTATTAAGGTAAGTAAAATCAAATACGCTTATTAATCATATTTCTAAACGACTAATGTAACAATAAAATGAAAATGTGTAAAAGAGAAAAACAGAAAAAAAAAATAGTCACCCGACCCGACCCGGCTTTGACCCCAACCCATTCGACCCAATTCAAAAACTGACCCACTTGACCCATGACCCGTTTTGACCCAAATTCAGTTCGACTTACGATCCAACCCGACCCAACCTGACTCACTTGCCAGGCATACTCATACTATACTACTATCAATAAAATAAAAGTGTGATGACCAATTCCTTTGATGGAAAATGCTTCAAATTGACACCTCAAAAGACCATGCGCATATGACATCCACATTGTGAGGTCCCATAGTCATCTTTTCAAAAAGTTGTGTTAATTTCGTATGTTTTTGAAGCAAATACTTAAGTTTCATCTACCATTTTTACTACTAAGTACTTAATCATTGAATTCTAGATTAGTTTTAAACAAAAAAAATTCTAAATCAATTTCCTAGAAGATATAACAAAAAGCATACACAACTTAAGATTAATTATAGAGAAAATTACTTAAATGATCTAAATTCATTCCCTCTATATAAATATGGACAAAATCTACTAAACTATCAATTTTGGTCAAAGATCTCGCTCTTGGAGTGAAATGTAGTTTAAAAAAATCTGTGTTAGTTCACTCCAATTATATATTAGCAATTCGCTCCAATTATTAAATTGTATACATGAATTAGCTCAAATGCCTAACAATTCGCTTCGATTATCACAAAATACACATGAATTTGCTCTGGAGCGAATTGTTGGTCATTTGAGCGAATTGTTGGGCGGCATTTAAACGAATTCATGTGTATTTGAGCTCTCGAAGAACAGTGAACAATCCATTGCACTCGGTTTGCTCTTACCACTAATTAATACCCTTAGACAAAGTTAGAGAAGGGTTTAAGAGGGTAAAATTTGAGCTCTCGAAGTGGTAACTGGTAAATGAACAAGCAAAAAGTAATATACTATTGTTGGTACATGTTAGTGTGTCAGTCAGTTGGTCAGAGTCTGTAATTATTTTGAGTTTGTAAGTGAAAGTTAGTTTTAGAATTATAGAATTTGCCCAAGTATTAAGGGGCGACATTTAGCTAGTGTCGCTATAGCGACACTTGACTAGTGTCGCTAGTAGCTGGCAAGTGTCGCCATGGTGCAAATCTGAAAAGTATAAATACTTCAGTAAGGTTTTATTTTGAGGGTTGACGAAACCCTAAACGTGTAAGGTCAGTGTGTGAGAGAATCCTATAAAAGCTTATACGTTCAAATCAATTCAATATACAAGAGCTTTTGATTATTCGTGTGATTAAGTGTTACGTTCAAGACTTGATTACTAGCGTTCTAAACGTTTGATCGAGTTGCGATCCGATAGATCCTTGACCAAAGGACCTACAAAGTGGCATCAGAGCCTTTGATTCGTTATCATTGGTTTCGGATCGTGTTTTGAACATTTTTCAGTTTGTTTAGGAAGGTTTTATGGTTTTAGATCTTGTTTTTGGGTTATTGTACTTCAAAGATTTGTTTTCTAATCATTTTTTGTAGGTTTCATTCATGGTTTGTTCGTCGAAATTCGTTAGGGTTTCGAAAACTTTCGAATTTTAGGGTTTGTGGGGTTTCCAGCCGCGATCTAGCGATACTAACCTTAGCGTCGCCGTTAGGGTTCCTGCGACACTTAATTCTGGTACTGAATTTTTTTCCAAGTGCAATTTAGCGACACTTACACTAGTGTCGCTTGGATTGAGTGCGGCACTTGTTGGCGGCACTTAATTGGGTTGAATTATTTTCACCAAGTATCACAAAGCGACACTTACTCAGTGTTGCCCCAAGCTTCTAAGACACTATCCTAGTGTCTCTTTACATGTTTTGGATTTTCGTGAACTTTTAATTTCAGTTGATACAATGGCCAACCAAAGTTTACAGAATATCAGTGTTCTACTTAAACATAACAATGAAATCGGGAGCTCTACTAAACCTCCTATGTTCCTTCCGAATATGGATTATGCGTATCGGAGATCTCGGTTCGAGTCTTACATCGATTTTAAGACCCTGACTTGTGGATTTCTATTCTTGAGAGATATGAAAGACCTGTTGCTGGGGGTAATTATGCGGGAGTTCCACCCCCGAAGCCCATCAGAAGTATGACACCTGAAGAAAGAAAGGATTTTGATCTTGAACGTAAAGCACATTCTGCAATTCGCATGTGTCTACCTCAGGATGTTCTCAGGCTATTTAAACATCACGATATCACTTATGATCTCTAGAAGGCTATTGAGACTAGGTGTGGAGGAAATGAGAAATATAAGAAGACCAAATTGGAACTTATAAAGAAACAGTTTGACTTGTTTGATGCACTTCCAAATGAGGCGGTCGACAGTCTATTTACAAGATCCAACTAGTGAGTGAATTAACTGATGGTGGACTCACCTTTACATAGATGTAAATAAGAAGCTACTAGAAGCATTACCACATAATTGGGAGACAAGAGTAACTATGATGAAGGATGATCCTGAACTAGAAACATTGTCACTTGATCAAGTCATTGGCAAACTACAAGCATGTGCTTTGGATATGAAGAAGAAGGACCTAAAGACCGGTGGTTTTGTTCAAGATCCGAGTTTATATGGTGGAAAAGTTTCAATGGGAACTTCTTACGGTGGAATGGCTTTTCTATCTGATGGGTCTTCTATCTCTGCTGCTCCAGTTCAAGGAAGTACTGGATTCTCTAGCTTCTCTAGCTTCACCTCACAGAAGACACAGGGGGTTCAAGCTACAGTTTCCCCAAAAGTTTAGGAACATGCTGCAATCTTTACGGCATTTCTCAGCTCATATGAGAATTTCCTTTCTCAAAGGACCAGTACCCTTGGACTCACCAAGGAAGACTATGATCAGATCGATGAGGATGATCTGCAACAAATGGATTTACGTTGGAACATGGCTATGCTCACCAGAAGAGCAAAGAAATTCTTGTAAAGGACAGTTCGCAAGAATTTGAAAGGAGATGACAAAGGGTTGGGTTTCGACAAGAGCAAAGTAAAGTGCTACAACTGTCAGAACTTTGGGCACTTTGCACGTGAATGTGAGAAGGCCAAACAGCCACCAACTGGGTTGACCAAACCTTCACCAAAGAAGACAACCTATCCACAGATACAGGGGAAGGAGAAGATAAATGTATCAAATGCTTTAGTAGTAACTGACCCTGAAGCATATGACTGGAATGAGCAGTTGGATCATCAACACAGCACTCATGGCTAACATTTCAAATGCTCCTGAGGTTGATACTGATCCTCTTACTTGCATTTCTTGTATTAGAATAACTAGTTCAGTCAACAGATACAGGGAGGATAACGAGAAGTTGAGAAATGATCATGCTAAATTAATGGAAGCAAATAAAATTTTGAAATCTAATGAAGAAGCTTTTGAAAAGAAACTTAAAGCTGCTCAGTCTGAACCACAAGACTTGAAAGCTAAAATTTTCAGTCAGCAAGATGCAATAATTGAAAGAAATTTCTTTACTAAGGAAAGAACTTGTTGAATCTCAATCAGAAGTTGTTGATTTAAAAAGAAAGATTTCTAATTTCTCAACCTCTTCTGTAGTCTTTGATGAAATCCTCCACTCGCAAAGGACAGATACTAAGAGTAAGGCAGGCCTTGGATATCACCAAGTACCTCCCCCAAAAGATTATCTGCCCATGCATGTTAAGGACGAAACCAAAGACTTTGTGCCTGTTTCAACATCAAAAGTAGACACAAAATCTGTTAATGAAATGGTTATACTGATAATGATGCTTCAATCAGTACTAAGAAAAAGGAAGTGAGACTGTTAGTGTACCTCCAGTTAGTGTTAAGGAGGTAATTGAAATAGAGGATGTAACTGAAAAGGTTACAAAACAGGCTGAGAAAGTTGGTGTCAAACCTCAAAATCATATAATCACCAATGAATTTGTTGAATTGTTTAACAAAAAGGGTAAAACTAAGGTTGATTCTGAAAAGATTTTGAAAACTGAATCAAAGAAAGCAAAATCTATTAAACAATCTTCAAAATCACAATCTTCAGTTGAATCACAGCCTTTTGTGACAATTCTAAAGAGGAATAATTCAATTGAAAAACCTTCAACGTCCACTGCCTCAACCTCACATGCATCTACATCGTTTTGTACACATAAGTGCGCATGCTCTGTAAATGCTTCATCCTCTATGCCGTATAGAATCTCCTCTTCACCTCAACAACAGTTTGTTGAGCGCCGTTCTTGTTTCTACTGTAAGAGACAAGGACATTTGATCCGTGATTGTCATCTGCTTTCCCGACAACGATTTGGGAGAAGTATGCCTAAAACTTCTTTTTATAGGAACTCATTTTCAAATCCAGTTTCAAGGCGTAATTCTCATTCTCCAAACCGATTGGGAAACCAAACAACATTGTGCAAACAACTTTGCCAAAACCAAAGCACAACGTTATTGATAGACCATCTTTCGAACAAACCAAAGTTTGAAAACTTAAAGAGTCTACGTTGACTCCTCAGTCACCAACAATAACACTGATAGCAAACACATTTGATTTATTTAAAAATAAAATCATAACTGATGTGCTTATTGTTGATGACTTCGGACGACCTTTTGGGTCTCCGTTTCTAACTGATAATCTTCTTGTGTTGTGTTGCAGCAGTTAGAACTTGTGAAGGAAAGTATATGGTACATGGATAGTGGTTGCTCGCGACACATGACTGGCAATGTGTCCCTCCTGACTGATGTTAAACCGATAAATGGGGGATATGTTGCGTTTGCTGGTAATACAGGTGGTATCATTTCTGGACAAGGAACACTTACCAACGGGAATGTGAGTTTTGAGAAGGTTAACTACGTGGAACAGCTTCAGCACAATCTGTTGAGTCTCTCACAAGTCTACGATAAGAAATACACCACAGTCTTTATGGATGTTGAATGCTTGATTCTGAAGCCGGGATTTGTTATTCCCGAGGAGTGGGTGTTAATGAGAGCACCCAGAAAGACAGATACGTATATCTTGGATATGAGAACTGTTGAAACAACCGCCGAATTCACTTGTTTACTGTCCAGGGCTACAGAAAAGGAGTCACTCTTATGGCACAGACGTATGGGACATATTCATTTTCGCGAGATGAATTATCTAATGAAAAATGATCTTGTGCATGAGGTTCCAAAATAGACATTTGCCCTACAAGATGACTGTATTTCCTGCCAAAAAGGGAAACATCACAAGAAATCTCATAAGTCAAAACAAGTGAACTCCATTGAGTCCCCGTTAGAGTTGTTGCATATGGATCTCTTTGGACCAATTAATAAGAAGAGTTTTGCGGGTAAATCTTACTACATGGTGGTGACAGATGACTATTCAAGGTTCTCTTGGTATATTTTCTCGCTACTAAAGATGAAGCTCATGATATTCTTGTATATTTATTTGATAGATTGGAGAACCTATGCAACCTGAAGATCAAGAAACTGCGCAGTGACAATGGTACAGAATTCAAGAATTCTACTTTTGAGTTGTATTGTTTGAAGAAAGGTATACATCATCAGTTCAGCGCTGCAAGAACTCCTCAACAAAACGGAGTTGCTGAACGGAAGAATAGAACCATTATTGAAACTGCGAGAACTATGCTTTCTGATTCCAAACTACCCGTCATCTTTTAGGCAGAGGCAGTTAATACAGCATGTTATGTTCTAAAGAGGGTTTTAACGGTTAAGAAGCGCAACAAGACATGTTATGAGTTGCTTAATAATCGTAAACCGAATCTTCAGTTTCTTGAACCATTCGGATGTCCGTGTTCTATTATGATTACAAAAGACAAAATTCCTAAGTTTGGGGAAAAGGCTTGTGATGGCTTCTTCTTGGGCTTTTCAGTTAATTCACCTAACAAAAGGGTCTTTAACAAAGCAACCGGACGTGTGGAGAAGCACTTTGAGGTGAAGTGTTTCCGTTATACTGATACTTCTCAAGGTAACAGCACCGATTGGATGTTCCAATACGATGACTTGTTTGATTCCTTTGACATTCCAGATGTTGATGGTATTGAGGAGGTGGTTACTATGTTGCATGGAATTGATATATCTACTGATCCTTTAACTCCTACTCCCACCGCTACACCTTCCGCTGCCACACCACCTCCCACTACTCCATCAACTTCTAAAACAGTTCCTCCTAAATATCAATTTCCTAATCTTCCAGAAATTTCGCATATGTTTACCAATGAAGAGGATGAGGAAGAACCTTTACAACAAACAACCATCTTATTGGACCCGGATACATCTACTGCACCTGAGGGAGATCAAACAAATTTGGATTCGGTCATGGTGCTTGACTCGATTCCACAGTCACGCATTCACACTAATCACCCAACTAATCACCCAACTGACAACATCATAGGTGATTTGAATGAGGGTGTTCAAACAAGGGGACAAGTGAAATCAACTACATCCGAATAGCTTCAATGTCTTGTAGCTCAGATAAACTCTTGTCATCTATCTCAAATTGAACCAAAGAAAGTACAAGAAGCATTGCAAGATTCTCAATGGATCAATGCTATGCAGGAAGAACTTCAACAATTTGAGAAGCTACAAGTGTGGTCATTGGTTAAGGTACCAAAGGGTGTTCATCCTATTGGTACTCGCTGGGTTTTTCACGTGAAGAAGGATGATCGTGGTGTGATTGTTAAGAATAAAGCTAGACTTGTGGTACAAGGCTTCACACAGATAGAAGGATTGGATTATGATGAAGTCTTTGCTCCAGTTGCGCAATTGGAATCCATTCGCATATTTCTTGCTTATGCCTCGTACAAGAAATTCCGGGTATTTCAACTGGATGTGAAAACTACATTTTTATATAGGAAAATAGATGAAGAGATTTGTGTCCGACAGCCTCCTGATTTTGAAGACTCTGTTCATCCGGACTATGTCTACAAGTTGAACAAAGCTTTGTACGGTCTTCATCAGGCTCCTTAGGCGTGGTATGAAACGTTGTCACAACATCTGCTGCAAAACGGTTTTTCTCGAGGGCAGATTGATAGCACACTCTTCATCAAAAAGTCTGGAGTGGATTTGCTTCTTGTGCAGGTTCACGTGGATGATATCATCTTTGGGTCTACAAATGAAAAGTTGTGTAAAGACTTGATTACTAGCGTTCTAAACGTTTGATCGAGTTGCGATCCGATAGATCCTTGACCAAAGTTTGTTAAATGAAGATGAGCAAGGTACAACAACTGTTGAAGAAGAGTTTGTAGCTGGTGATCAAGATGTTGATGTTGAGAATGAAAGAGCTGATGATGAAAATGTGTCTGCTAATGAGATACACATGGGAGCTGAGATTGAAATATCTGATACTGAAGAGGTAAATGATTTTGATCAGTCAACTACTGCTGAGCCGACTGAAATTGAAGTTGCTAAACCGACTGAGACTGAAATTGAAGCTGCTAAGCCTTCAGAGACCTGCAGATTCTACAAAGTTAAAGGAAGATACAATGGTTTGATTATTAGCTGAAAATATGATGAAGTGAACAAGCTGATTCTGGTAAAGTATTTCAGAAGAAATTTCAAGGAGTTGAGTACAGTTCCCTTCTGCGAAATGCTTCATCTTGTTCAACTGAATATTATTAATCATTCTGAAGATGAAATGGGAGATCGTGTACAAAGGATAGTGAGAAAGGAAGTAAACAGCAAACAGTTCTACCTGTTAAAGCCGAATTTTGGTATAAGGTACGTCTACAGGAACATGATACATCCTGTGTCGAAGAAACCCTAGATAAAGGTTGTGTATCGTTCTCCTAAAGCTTTGAAGAAGATACCTTTGGAGAAGTTGCATTATGATGATGTCACTGGTGAAGTGGTTATTAGATACTTTCCAGAGACTAAACCTGAAGAAACCGAACCTTGGAAGATTTTGAAGTTAAAGGCTGAAGAAGTACGAGTTTATGATCCTCTCAGCTTGATTAACTTGTCAAAGACTGATCTTGAAGCTCTACGTTCACACAACATTGATTACAATAAAGAGTTCAAGTCTGATGCCGAAAGGTTTCAAAAGGTTGTGAAAGTGTGCATTGACAAAGGAATACATGCAAGTGGAAGATTCCCGACAGACTGGACCGAATGAAGATATTTGAAGACCAAGCTGCTGACACGGGGGAGTTTGTTGGTACATGTTAGTCAGTTAGTCAGAGTCTGTAATTATTTTGAGTTTGTAAGTGAAAGTTAGTTTTAGAATTACAGAATTTGCCCAAGTATTAAGGGGCGACACTGGCTACTTCGGTTAGGTTTTATTTTGAGGGTTGATGAAACCCTAAACGTGTAAGGTCAGTGTGTGAGAGAATCCTGTAAAAACTTGTACGTTCAAATCAATTCAATATACAAGAGCTTTTGATTATTCGTGTGATTAAGTGTTACGTTCAAGACTTGATAACTAGCGTTCTAAACGTTTGATCGAGTTGCGATCCGATAGATCCTTGACCAAAGGACCTACAACTATTGAAAAAAGGCGGGGGATCAAAAATGATTCTTGTAGTATATGCTTCGAAGATTCTTCTCTTCTACCACTATAAACCCATTCCTTTAAAGTTTATCAAATCTCTCACCATTGAACTCTTTCTTTTCATCACCAAAATGGTGGGGCTCTGACATAACTGGCAGCCGTGGCGGTACCGCAGTACTACATCGGAGCTATGTGGTGGTGAATCGGTGATCAAGTTTTATGGTGGTCAATGAAATTATAAAACTAATTGATCAGATGGGCAACTACACAATCTTTGGCATACATGCTCAAAAAGTCTAGTCTAATCAAGTGGTCTTATTGACTTCATTGTTATCGGTTGTTTATGTATATTCATAGCAACTATGGAAGGAATAAGTTTTTTAGCTAAAGTGTGTTCCCTAAGTGAAAAGAATTTGATATTGTGTAAGTTTAAGTTTTGTGTTTTTTATCATGTACTTCGCTTTATTATTGTAGGAGTATTATATTAGTTATCATCATATAATCCATGTAGGTTATTGTTTCGTTGTACGCTTAATTTTACACTCGTTAATATTGTATGCGCTCAACTTTCAAACCCTCTATTGTAGGGTTTATTGTTTCGTTGTACGCTTAATTTTACACTCGTTAATATTGTATGCGCTCAACTTTCAAACCCTCTATTGTAGGGTATATTATTTCGTTGTACGTTTAATTTTACACTTGTTAATATTGTATGCGCTCAACTTTTATACCCTCTATTATACCCTCTACCGTATGAGATGAACATTCTAAAAAACCTATTATATGCTCCAACTTTCATACATTCTATTGTATGAGATGAACTTTTTTAATAGAGTTTTAAGAATGTCTAATTTATATCATATTACTCAGAATATTTTAAAAAGTTAACCCATGAAAGTAGGGTGCATACAATAATAATGAGTATAAAGTTGAACACATAACCAAACAATAATCCCAATCCATGTAGTTCTTCCGTCACATCCATGTAAGGGCAGATGTACAAGGTGTAAACGGAAGCAGTTGTATCTTGAGATGCTGGAACCTTACTCTGTATATACAGATTTAACCGGATTTCATTAAATATTTAATAGCTTATTTGAATATCTGGTGTATAATTAATTGTAAATTTACCGTATACACTAATCAATGTCACATAAAATAGTATATCCAGTTATCGCAACTAAAATCATGCTTCTGTGTAATTAAACGGGTTGGATACAATGCCCAGCCATACAGGCTAATATATTCCAATAGCAGTCAAAAATGTATCACTTTCTGACAAAAAACGGATAGTAATCTACTAATCGTTTAAGAAAGCAATTCATCAAGAATATTTCTTCCAACAGAAGGGTAATGATAGGTAAACCAAAGATAGGAAAGATGTCTACAACATGGCAATTACAAAGATGAATCAAACCAAAAGTATGATCTCTCGTTAACAAAATCCAATCTAAAAAAGAAAAACATAATTCTTTCAAGCCCTAGCCTAGAATAGCATTATATCATCAAAATCTCGAGATTTAATAAAAGAAACCAAGCACTTTACCACCAACGTTCTTCCTCCTAGCTTCCTCATGATCCATAATTCCAGCAGATGTAGTCAAGACAATGTAGCCAAACTGAAAATATTATCAAGTTCAAAAACATAAGTACTATTAAAGTGATGTTCATCAATTAACCCTATCCATTCAAGGCATAACAAACGGTAGTGTTAGCAACATTCAACACACTATTTATGAATAACGAATGCATTACGTTTCACCTCCAATGGATCAAAAGGAATTAAAAAAAAAAGTGTCAACAAGGTGAAAAGTCAGCGTAAGTGCATTTTGAACGCATAACTCCTCTTGGATCAATTGATTCAAAAGACCAGCATTGCTTAAGGATTAACAACTTCAGCATAATCAAGTATGACACACTATAAATGTTTCTGTTCAGCCCAATCCATTCTAACCAGATTCCAAGAAAGAATGACCATTTTCTCCAGCACCCAAAAATTACCCATTTTGATCCAAACCCATTTACCAACCGACCCGTCCACTTTGCCAGCTCGAACATATAAAATGTTTAACCTGTCTTGAAGGAAGAAGTCTAGCAGTCCATGGCTCGATTTCCTTGACACCAACGTCAAAACGAGGACTAATGACTCCACATTTGTTCAAACGTCCATTCAGTTCAACAACAATCTTTCCTGACCTGTGATCATCGACATACTCAAATTCACCAATATAACCTGCATTCATCAGTGGTCACAAGTATGTCATCCATCATGCCTATATTACTTGCATTTCAATTGTCATGGAATGTGTAATTTTGCTAAAACTATTCAAAGAGAAGGAGACATGAGCAAACCATGCTTTTGCATGACTATAAGAAACTTGATGATCACTTTTGAAGAAGGCCTAATCATGACCTGTCTTTTCCCCCTCTTCTCGGCATTGTACATGCTCTTGAGAGCGTCATTCAAAACGCTAACCCTCACCATCCTCACAAAATCAAGATGCTGCAAGAATGAGATACCAAAACTCAGTAATATTACAATTTACAACACAATTGCAAAGACGTAACAATACATGCAACTATTGATGTGACATCGTGCCTTAATCTAGAAGGTCTGAAGCCAAAACTAAGAGAGAGCAATACGAGCAACAAGTGCTTGGGTTACTACCTACTGGTATCCGACTTGCCTACTTGGTAAAACAAACTACTACAGGGTAGTGTACAATATGCCATTGTTTTAACAAAGTCAATTACCATTTGATAAACTGATTCCCAACACATCATAACATATTTTCAACTTTATGTTTACTGCACTTTAATGCACCATCTGTCTATAATCTATATCTATATTTATATTTATAATCTACAAATACTTATACAGCATTTGGACGCCATACTTAAACTCTTAGTACTTAAAGTTACTATTTTACCCGTTACTAATTCCACATTTCCACCTACAAATTGATTCTTCACATTCAAAACTTACAATCAAAGCAAATCTTTTTCAGCCTAGATATAAAATGAGTACAAACCATGCCTATAATAACCTGAGATCAACAAAATCAAGTTCCACTATTGTGCACCAGCTCTTTACAGAGTTTTCAATCACAATATATACGCATATATATAGTACAGATATGTATATACATATGCAGTAGCACAAAAACTTGATAGGCACGATAAGAAATAAATCCTAAGAATATATAATACTTTGAGCTCAAAATTGCCACAAAGAAAAAAGTAAGCTTTAAAAATCAGCTTGCATAAACATAAATAGCAACGATAAATCACATGAGAAGCCGATCGAGAGACCTTCGATCAATGATTCTAATAAAATTCTAATAATATTGTTTACGAAAGAATCAACCGTTGAAATAATTAGAACATTGAAATTAAGAGCGATGTTTATATGTATGAATATTAGGGTTTTACCAGGAAGCGAAAACGGCAGCGGCGATTTGAGTGAGTGAAGAAGGGATGCAGAGTTTTTATGATTTTATACAAGCATGAAAAGTTACTATATGAGCCCCTCACCTACTGTTAGATTTAATCTCACCCCTATATAAATGAGTCAAATTTAGTAAAATTAAAATAAAATAAAATGAAATGAAATAGAGAGGAAAGTTGTAGAATGATAAAAATATGTATAACAAAGGAACCAATAGAATTGTTCTCTTCTAATTACCCATTTTTATCTTTTTTTCTAAATTTAAATATCTCACAAACCGTATATTCATAAATTATAAAAATTACACCGTTAAAATCGGCGTTTTTTATCTTTAATTAGAGATCTCATATGACATACTTTCGACGAACTTTTTTTTTCCATAACGATCACATAATTCATTTGAAAAGCACATGTGATTAAACCTCAAATCAATAATTACATGTTATTTTGACCGTAAACGAATACAATTCTTAAAATCTTATTTATATGTGTTTATATGAATGAATAATAAATTGTAATCATGTGTGAGTTAACATCCACAATTGATAAATAGTCGTGTACCAGTTATATTTACTCATAAATCACATGTAATTATATATAAAATCACATGTGATTATATATAAAATCACATGTGATTATATCAGACACATTTTCTACGACCCAATAAAAATGAAAAAAAAAAATTGTCGAAAGTATAGCTCGTGGAATCTCTAATCGAAGAGAAAAAGACGTTGATTTCGAATATGTAATTTTTATAATTTTTGGTCATGCCGTTTGTGAGATATTTGATTTTAAAGATACGAGTGAAAATTGGGTTTTAAAGAAAATAGAACAATCATATTAGTTCTCTCATTCTTCACTTTTTTAGCATTTTACATTGAATCCACCTCATTAAATGAAAAGGGAAAAGTGCAATTTTTTGTCTATGCTCTTAGTATTTTGTTGAGTTTATATATACTAATATAAATAAATATCATATATAATACATTTGAACAAAAGTCTTAAAAGGAAAAAGTAGTAAATGACTAATTTACCCTTTTATTATCTTATTCAACATTCAAACACCTAAACTTAATTTAATATAATTAATTACAAAAGTTAATATATCATTAAATACTATCATTATTAAACTTTAAAAGTAATAGACATAAACATTAAATTCTAATTCGTTAAAACTTTTCTATATATATCAATACTAATATATAATACATTTGTAATGTTTTTTAAGATG
This sequence comes from Gnaphalium uliginosum, assembly GCA_963930675.1. NCBI lineage: Eukaryota > Viridiplantae > Streptophyta > Magnoliopsida > Asterales > Asteraceae > Gnaphalium > Gnaphalium uliginosum. Next base: position 37,464,627 of record OZ005681.1, read on the forward strand.
AAATTTACTAATTTTTCCCTAATAATATTATTAATATTTAAAAATTGTACTTGAAATTACTAACATAACCTTACATATATATTAAATTCCATTTATACATTATCATTTAAACTTAAACTAATAAATATATGATATAAACTTTTAACCGTATGGAGTTACGAGACGTGTCAATTATTGACGGAAATGTCGGAACGAGACGAACATGTTAGCAAACTGTCATAGGCGGTTTGTCCTTTGTTTTTCGTCAAATTTTATCTTTAAGGCCTCCAAAATCATGGTTGTGTGGCCTCATAGGTGGGCTTTGCTGGTTGTCATACTCAAGGCATGTCTTGTGTATGCACTTAGTCTTTCCGTCTGTTAGATTAAGTCAATGTGGTTCTACCACATTCTTTGTACTTGTATTGTTTATCATTTTATTCTAATAATATTTGCCGGGGTACTTTCCCCTTTACCCAAAAAATCAATTTTCCCCCAATTTTAGATGTTTTTATAGCATTGTAAACAAATAGAAACAAACTCTTAATGATGTTTTTTATGATATTATAAATTTACGTGTTTATTCACATTTTTAATTTCGTATTTATACTATCAATTCCTATATTCGAGAGTTTGAATTTTTTGATCAAATTTTACGATTTAAATTTTACATACATAATACTTCACATACTGCAACTTGCAACTAACCACATGATCATGCAATTTGACAGTTATAACTCCCAACACGAGCATCGAGTTTGCAATAACATTTCTTATATATATATATATATATATATATATATAGTGGGATGATCCAGCGGAAATTGCTTTTTTGGGGGGAAGGGGGAAGCGTTATTATTCATCAAAAAGCATATTACCTTCGCTCATACAAATCTCACAAAAACGAAGTGAAATTTAGAAAATGATAATCAGAATTGATGCTATGAATGTTAAGCTTCTTTGATAAATTCTTTCTGCAAGTTATAACACCGATAGACGAATATTATATCCAAAATCGTTAATATTCATCGTGGTGAATGTTAGTAAACATTCATGGTGATGAATATTAAAATTAAAAATATTCTGTGATAATGTGATGTTTTAACATTCATCGTAATGAATGTTAGTTAACATTCATCACGGTGAATGTTAACAATTTATTAAATAAATATTTATCAACTAATGTTATGACTTAAAAATGAAATTCATCCATTAATATATTCATTATAGCATCGATTTAAATTACTATTTATTGGTAAAAATAATTTTTTGTTGACGTTTTGATTGATAATTGTAAGATGCTTCATGATGAATAATAACACCTCATCTTGATCACTCCCATATATATATATATATATATATATATATATATATATATATATATATATATATATTTGGGTGTATTTTGTTTTTTTTAAAGGGTAAAGAGGTGATTTCTTATTTTTAAATCGTCATATCGTAGTGTATTGTCATATAGATTTTAATTATGATTTACATACTACATATCGAATGAACATAAAGCTTAGTTTTTTTATATCCGCCGCATCCTGCAGGCATTTTGCTTGTCCTTTTATAATTTTTTCACATTATTTATCCATGTAGTGTTTGAATTTTGCTAATCTTATCCTTCCTTGGCAAGCTGGGTGTTCGGAATCTTCACGTTCCAGCTTGAGGGGGAGTAAAGGAATTAGTTATATTTATAGTTGTTATTTCATACACATAAATCAAATCCAGTTAATAATGCATTAGACAACTAAAATAATCAACATTTCTTTAGAAAATACGGATGTAGTTTGGAGTCTTTATAAAAGTAACGTTAAAGGATTTATAGGGTTTTAATGTTAAAAATCGTGATCATTTTAAGATGATTACGCCCATTTAATGGACCTTATAACCATGACTATAACTTCCTGTACGTGATGCGTCTAGATGCACTAAAGCGCCTCAGTCTGATGGACTACGAAGCATCGCCTTCAGTCTCAGGAGAGATTTTTAAAAACACAGTTCCTAGATATAAACTAAATATTAACCAAGTTTATAATATACTTAAGGTAAACAATACCAAATTCTACTATGTTATCAATAGCTAATATGCATCAGATCTTTAACAAGTTCAAATCAACAATCACAACAATACACATTAATAACAAGAATATGTGTGTGTATAAATTCAAAAGGTTGCATACAACCACAAACAAACTTATCAAGCATGATCAGAAACAAATTCTGAAGATTTAAAAAAAAGTTAGATCAAATTGCCACAACCAGACAAAACAACTTTATAATCAGCTCATGAAAACATAACTAGCAGTAATAAATCACTTGTCAAAACGATGGTAATACCTACAAAAGCATTGTTTATAAAAGCATCAATCAAAATCGATTATTTACATATGTTTTAGCGCTGTATGTAGGAACAATTATGCGGTTTATACCAAATTAGGGTTTTACCTTTAATCGACGAATGACAGCGGCGATTGCAGTGAGCGAGGAAGGGACACAGAGGGTTGAAATGAAGTTAGGGTTTCGGATTTTAAGGAATCATCACAAGTTACAATATCAGCCCCTCATCTCTTGTTCGTATTCAATGCTAACTCTTATATAAAGAGTTCAAACTCCCATTATTACTATTTACTATTTACTACTCCCTCCGTCCCATTTATATTGTTCTAAAGAAAAATTTGTTGAATTTAATATATGTTGAATAAATATCAATTTTGCTCTTATATTCAATGTAAATTTAACTAAAAAGTTTTTATTAAATAAGGGGCCTATTTCCCCCACCCCAAATTTCCCAAAAAAACCCTTACCTTATTATCCTTTTAGTCACATCACTTCATCCATTTTCTTTTTCCCATAAAACCCCCCCATAACCCATCTCATATTCAAATCATGTCCCCCATCTTATGTAATTCTTTTTATTACATGTAAAAAATTTATAAAAAAATACTTAAATAACTCGTTTTTTATTAAAAAAACTATAAAAAAACATTTTAATAAAAAAAATCTTAGATCGTATTTTTAAAAGGGTTTCTTAAACTTTGTTACTAAATTTTGCTTTATAGGTTACTTTTTATAAAACTTATTTTTTATAAAATTTAATTAAGTTACATAATCTTTTTATAAAACTTATGTTCTGGATCTTTTATAAATATTCGAATGAATTATTTGACGCAATAAAAGCAAAAGTCAAAATTATTTGACGTGAAGTAAAAGTATAAATTATTCGACGTGACTAATTTGAAATTATGTATTCGTAAATTTTTCCTATATAAACACTTCGAAAATTCATTTGAAATCACAAATCTTTCAACTCTTCTTTTCACTACATCAAAAGACTTCCAGTTTGAGAAATAACAGATGTCGAGTGATAATGCAAATGCTATATTGGCATTTTCTACCGGTCAGGTATAACGTATATATATTCTCGTGAAGATTTAATGAATTGGGTGCAAGACGTTGGTCGCAAATACAGTTATGTTATAGTGACTAAAAGATCCAAAACAACGCCGAGTGGTGTTATGTATAAAGTCATACTTATGTGTGATCGTGGTGGTGTATTCAAATCGCAAAGTAAACACACCAACATGCATAGAGAAATTAACTAAAAAAATAACTGTCCTTTTGAATTGGCAGGGACTTATTCGCAAATCAATGATTTCGGGACGTTGGAGGTGAAATGTGATAAACACAATCACGACTCGGCACTTTATATGGAGGGTCACTCATTTGCAAAGAGACTAAATGACGATGAAGTTAGTTTGGTGGCCGACTTGACGATGAAGAATGTCAAACCACGTGACATATATTCAATAGTAAAGAAACAGAACAAAGATAACAAATCCACAATAAAAAGTTCGGATGAAAATGGCGGAAGGTAGAACTCCAATGCAAAATCGTATACGCGTCCAGAACCACCAATCTATAATTCGTATATGGAACCAGAACCACCAAGTATTCCAGATCCACTAATAAAAGCAATTTCAAAAAACTATCAACCTTACGTTAGTCATGTACAAGATGTAATGGGTGATGGAAACTGCGGATTCCGAGTACTATCCGCTTGGCTTGGTTTGGTCGAAAGTTGATGGCCACATATTCGGAGAGATTTGTTAAATGAAATTAAAGCACATAAGGTTGATTATGACAATATTTTTGGATCTGGACCGCTTGGTGTTCTACAACGGTCCATCGATTTCTTTGGATCGTGCAATGCACCGTACACCAAATGAATGATTATGTCGGATACATGTGCAATTATTGCTTCATGTTACAATGTGATTATTCATTTTATTAGTGAAAAAGAAGATCTAACGTGGCTACTACTTTGGTCTAGTCTGCCCGAGAACCCACAAAATGTTACATGGGTAATTGGACTTGTGCACGGTAACCATTTTGTTAAAGTTCATTTAGAAGGAAATTACCCATTGCCTCGAATTCATCCGTCATGGCGCAGGTATAAACGTGACTGTGCTATAGCATGGGAAACGTTATACTTGAATAGAGTATAATTATAGAGTATGTAACATTCGTATGTATTATAATATATGTTTGTCAATATTTATTATTGCTTTTGTTTGTCTCTAAAACGTTATAATCTAAAATTTTTTTTTTTATGTTTGTCAATATTTATTATTGCTTTTGTAGTTATTATAATATATTACTTATTAAAATAAATATATAAAAAAAAAGATGATAAAGAAAAAAGCAAAAAAAAAAACACAAAAAGACAAAATTGGTGATGTAGGGGGTTTTTATGAAATTAAAAGGGTGTGTGAAGTTCGAGCCTGAAATAAATGATTGAGAGTAATAAATGGGGTTAAATGTGGGAGTTTAATGATTTTTAATATTTACTTTTCTCAAGTAGACAAATTTTTTGGGACCGACAAAAATAGTAAGGTGGACAATAAAAATAGGACGGATGAAATATTACTATTTATAAAATAAAAATAAGTGTAAAACTAAGCCTTGCATTTATATTTAAGATTTAAACCAACGGTATGTAATGAGTCGTACTTACGAAGCAATCCTTTCGCACTTCTCTTAGGAGATAGTAAGCAAGACTTGATATGCTACATTTTACTCAGATGTACATGGCCTAACGAAGTATATTTTGATCGTTTCCGTCCCTTTCTCTAGCCACTACATAATGTGCAGCTTGTGATTTTTGACTCTGAAACCTTTTATGAGCATATCAAGACATCAACAATTAAGTCACCTTGTTGATTGTTAATAAGAATGACTAGTATAAATTAAAGTTAAAAAAATTGTACGCTTTTAAGTAAGTTTTAAAAACTTTCAACCATATATATTCGATCTTCATTAAATTTCATAACTTCATTTTTTATAAGGGTAATATATTCATTTATATCAAGTTTATTATTGTATGTATCATAGTTTAAAAAATGTTATCGTACGGATGTTAGTTCTAAAAGTCTTCTAAAGTAGGTATCAGTGGCGTAAAATTCATTAACTACATGTGTGACACATGTTTTAAAATTCATTAACGAACGTTCACTTTTGTACCGAGTTAGGTAAGGAACCTATTTTATTATTAATACAGGTAGCAAACTTTCAAATTTTGTGTCGAGTTAGGTAACATGTATTACGTGGCATATTATCGTATTGCCACGTAAAGCAATTTTAATAGTGCCACGTAATACATATTACCTAACTCGACACAAAATGTCGCACCCCCTCGTGGCGGAATCACAGCGGGGCGCGAATAATCCGGATTATTACAACAAAGTTACATCGAACGACCTCTATATGAGTAGTTTTGACTAAATACCTCTCAAATATTACATTGTTTCAAGTTTACCAATATGCAACAATAGTTATCCAACTACATCTTTTGTAAATTCTTCTGCTATGTACGGGTCTCCCTAAGTGATGCCTCTACGGCTATGCTAATACAACAAATCCTTTGTTTAGCCTGAGAATGACATGCTAAAAAGGGTCAACAATAATGTTGGTAAGCTCACAAGTTTAAACAGTTAAATAATAACGTGAACCACAAGATTTATATAGTTGTTTACATAAATGCAATTTAAAGTATACTATAACCATGAACTCATGTATTCGAAACTTAACTGTTGATGTTGGTGCCTCATGTAAGTGTCTAATCCGGCACACTTAGGTGTACAAACATTATGCATCCGTTTGACAAGCAGTCGTGTTACCGCGACTAACCCGGACAGGGGTGTCAATCCCAAATAGATCTATTCACAATATTCGCGTTTAAGTTACGATAATTAATCGAACGATGATCCGAGGTCTAAGTGGATTAGCTATGTTACCCATGCAATAAGTATATGTTTTTCCTGTACTTGTGTTCACAAAAACCTGAGCATGTATTCTCACCCCAATAATACAAGTAAAAAGGGGCTATGAGACTCACCTGAGTCGTAAGTGATAACGTTTCAAAAGTAAGTGTGTGTTTCCAAACGTAACCTTGTACGACCCGTTGATGATGTTTTAGAATAATATTTCTCAAAATATTATTATTCTCGTTTTGTTTCGTATTTGCACTTAATATTCCTCTCAAAATATTAGTATAGTCGCTTCGTTTTAATGTACACGTTATACGTTTGTTGTCATAAATATATAATATATTCGCCATAAATAGTTTATTCGTTGTATATATATATAGTTTGTTCGTCGTGTATATAAATATAAAAAATTTATTCGTTATATATATATAGTTTATTCGTCGTGTGTGTGTGTGTGTATATATATATATATATATATATATATTACGCTTGAGTTTTGTTAATTAATTACTTAAACTTCCTTAAGGTTTCTGTCCTTTGTCCTCAACAAATTTCGTTCCCATTTTTGCCCTTTCGCGTATCGTTGCGTTGACTTAGTCAAACCCGAGTGTTTACAAATGTTTTAGTCCCCGTGAAAAGTAGGTTTGGTGATTTTTAGCAAACTCGAAAGTGTTGGTATTTAAACACGAGGAACAAAAACAGTCCCTAACAGCTTCTGTCTCAACATTTCTCTCTTTTGTGATGTCGTTTTAACTAATCAAACGTTCGAGTTAAATTACGAAATTTTTACCACTTATTCCCACATGTGTTAGCTTTCCAGAAAAGTAAATTACACAATTTTTGGATAAGCCTAAGTGGTCCAAAATTATTAATATGTCAACTGAGGTCAAACAGTTAAAATTTCAGATATGTGTCCAAAGATTTATTTATTGGCCAAGTTATACATAACTTCACGAAATGAAATCCTATAAGTTTTAAAGCTAACAAATTTTGTGACTTTTAAGAAAAAGTCTCACATCATTTAGATATATGTGCAAGAAGTTGTGGCCTTCCAAAGTTGGGCCAAAAATATGTCTTCAGAGAGATTTGCTATTTCGTCTTTAAAAATAGTTTTGAGGTACCAATTCTTGTCCAAAAATTACGAAACTACTTGAGTTTGAAAGTTAACATCTTGAACTTCATTTTAGACTCAAGAAACGTCCACTTTGGTTCTGTTTTGGTCGAGTTAACAAGTGTTGAAATCGGACCATAATCTGTTCCAGAAAGTGTTCTTTGTTTGTGAGTTTGTTTACTTGTTTTAAAAACAAGTTTTAGCACTTTTTAAACCATGATTCTTGGTGTGTGAACATCTAGCATGTTAAATACATAATGTTCATGGAAGAAGTACTAGAGAGAAAGTTTTCTTATAAATGCTTGGATGAAAACGAGAAGAAGAAAAGAAGAATGAGCTTCCAAATCTTCTAGCTTGTGTTCTTGATAATGATGGTGATGAATTCGATTATGATGATGATATGAAGGTAATTTTTGCATATTTTTAGAGAAGAAATTGAAGAGTTTGAGTAGAGTGAGTGTAAGAGTGTGAAGTTGCGTGTCTATGTGAATCAAGCAAACAAGTATGGAGGTAAGGTGGTGGGGTGTGAGGGTTGGCCAAAGTCAAGGGTAGGGGGAAGGGTATGGTTTGATCACTTGTTTGCCCCTCCCCCAGATATTTATGTAATTAGGTGTTTTATTAGACTTAGTGATTAATTAGTTAATCATTAGTTAGTTTAGTTAAGTTAATGATAATTAAACGTTAACTATAAGTGAAGTATTATTTTCAAATATTAAGTTTCGTATTTCTTTAATGTTCGTTACGTTTCGTTTGGTTTTTAAGTTTAGTTTACTAATTTTCATTGCGTTTTTTTTGTTTAATTCAAAACGCGTAAACGTTAATTTAAACGTTCAAAATGTTAAGCTTTAAAATTTTTAGCTTAATAATATAATGTAAATAACTACTATTTATTTTCCAAATAGCTTCACGTTATTTATTAAAAATGTATCACCAACGTTCGTATTTTTGTCGGACTTCATCCTATTGTTTTTGCGTAATTATAAATAATTACGAATGAAATGTACTATGTATTTAGCCTAATATATATACTAAATACAAGCAATGACATTTGATTACAGGTGATCATAGACCTAATTTGTTGGTTGTCACATTCTCCCCTTGTTAAGAGAATTTCATCCCGAAATTTAGCTCGTGGTCTCGGTTGGTGTGGGGTCCAGGAAGAGATGCGGGTATTTCTGACGTATCTGGTCTTCTCGTTCCCATGTGAATTCAGGACCTCGTCTTGAATTCCACCGGACCTTAATGATGGGAATGCGACTCTGTTTCAACCTTTTGATGTCTCGGTCCATGATTTCTACAGGTTCCTCAACGAAATGAAGCTTGTCATCAATTTAGATTTCGTCGAGTGGGATAATAAGTGTCATCAATTTAGATTTCTTTGGGTTCGAAATGTGGAAAGTGTTATGCACGCTACTGAGTTCCTGGGTTAGTTGAAATCGATAAGCCACTGGACCAATCGTTTCCAATATTTCAAATGGTCCAATGTATCTAGGGTTTAGCTTGCCTCGTTTTCCAAAACCAATCACATCTTTCCAAGGTGATACTTTTAATAACTCTTTGTCCCCGACTTGAAATTCTAAACGTTTGCGTCTCACGTCAGCATAAATCTTCTAACGATCACGTGCGGCTTTCAGTCGGTTTTGTATTCCTACGATTTTCTCTGTGGTTTCATGAACGATTTTAGGACCAGTGAGTTGGCTATCTCCAACCTCAGTCCAACATATGGGTGATCGACACTTTCTTCCGTAAAGCACTTCGAATGGTGCAGCCTTGATGCTGATATGATAACTGTTGTTGTACGAAAACTCGCACAAGGGTAAATGATTTTCCCAACCGTTACTGAAGTCAACTACGCAAGCTCGTAGCATGTCTTCCAGTGTTTGGATGGTTCTCTCACTTTGACCATCGGTCTGAGGATGGTAAGCCGTACTCATATCCAAACGAGTACCTAAGGCTTTCTGTAGGGATTGCCAAAATCTAGAGGTGAACGGCTATCTCTATCTGAGATGATCGAGATGGGTACGCTGTGTCTTGACACAACCCTTTTCAGGTAAATACGGGTTAAACATTCCATCTTATTAGTTTCTTTTATTGCTAGAAAATGAGCAGACTTTGTGAGACGGTCGACAATTACCCAAATCGTGTCGCAACCTCTTGGCATTTTTGGCAACTTAGTAATAAAGTCCATTGTTATCTGCTCCCATTTCCATTGTGGTATCTCTGGTTGTTGTCAATCATGATGCTTTCTGATATTCGGCCTTAACTTTCGAGCATGTTAAGCACTTGCTAACATAAGTGGCTATGTCAGTCTTCATGTTGGGCCACCAATACAACTCTTTGATGCCGTGAAACATCTTATCAGCTCCCGAATTTATAGAGTACTTAGATTTGTGCGCTTCATCCATCACCAAATCTCTTAGGTTTCCAAAGCTCGGTAATTATATTCTGTTTGAGAAGTATCGGGCTCCATTAGGTTTGATTTTGAACCGTTTATCCATGCCTCTTAAAGCTTCATTCTTCACATTTTCCTCTTTGAGTGCTTCGAGTTGAGTGACATGAATTTGAGTAGTGAGGTTATTGTGTATAGTCATACTAAGGGCTCGAACTCGAAGTGGTTTCACTCGTTTTTTTCGGCTCAAGGCGTCGGCAACAACGTTGGCCTTGCTAGGGTGATAACGAATCTCACAATCGTAGTCACTAAGAAATTCAACCCATCGGCGTTGTCTAATGTTCAAGTCCTTCTGATCGAATATGTGTTGGAGGCTCTTATGATTAGTGAAAATAGTACATTTCGTACCGTACAAGTAGTGCCTCCAAATCTTGAGTGCAAACACAATGGCTCCTAGTTCCAGATTCGTGGGTGGTGTAGTTCTTCTCATGTACTTTCTACACGATATGATGTTCAACCTTATACCACCTTTCTCCCCTTGTATGATCAGAGTTCCTCCGGCAACAAGAGGAATACGAACGATTTTCTTGTAGCAAACGATTTCGGCGTGAGTCTTAGATAACCGATCCATGTCAATCATAATATCGAGAAAAGAAAAAAGAATGAAGAATTTGATTTCGACGGTTATTAAATCTATGGGAAAAATTTATCAGCTAAATTCAAAGTGCAATCCTAAATAATACTATCGGCTTCAATCAATTAGCCGTTTGCAAATTCTATAGAGTACTTAGTGTCTAAGGTAGTGGGGTGATATTGAGCAATGGATCAACCTTATCACATATGAAATTCTTAGTGGCAACAGTATCCAATAAGACTGAAACAGTTTAGTCATTTAGGAGAAATGTACCTGTAACAATGTTAGGGTCCTGTCCGGCCTCCCCGGTGTTGATCTCAAAGACCCTACCACAAGTTTAGTCACACGGATAGTTCCGACCAATCTTCACTTCACTCATTTTTTTTCGTTGCAATTTCGTTTGTTCTTCCATAAAGGTATGTACATTTCATTCCTCACTCATTATTATCTCTTGATTTTTGCATTACAATTTTCTAATTAGGGTTTCATATTTAGGGGTTTTTAATTCCGAATTGTATATAGTTTTTGTATGAACCTAGCTGGTAATATAGTGATGTTAGAGTTGTTTTCGGTTAGGATTCAAATTTGAAAGGGATATACGTTATGGTTAGGATTTGATTTGTGCACACTCATTTGTTTGGAAGATTTGCATTAAAATTGATTGAAGTTTAAAAAGTGTTTGGATGGGATTTTTGGAATTGGAAATTGTTTGGTTGGAATGTGGGGAGCAAGGCCTGAAACCGACGGTTCAGGCATCCAACTGCCGGTTGAAATATTCTGCCGACGGCTGCATCCAATTTCCAGAAAATAATATTATTTTTTTAGAAAGTTTCAATGATATGTAAATTATTGTGTCTACTTATTGAATAATGGATGATTGATTCATTATTGGTAATTGTCTAGTTTAAGTAAATAATTAACCTACATTTAAATTTTGGTTGACTAAGTTTTGAGTAATTTATAACGCTTTGGAGTTGTATATATGTTTGTTTTTAGTATATTTGTCTGAAATGTAGTTGTTATAACTTTATTGTATTTTATATGTGTTTGTAGTATTATGTCTAAAATGTTTGTCTAAAATGCTATGGAAATTTATAGTATTATGTATATTATGTATTATTGTAATAAATTATTTTGTTTTCTTTTGTAGATGATGTTTGACAAGAGAAGGAACCGGGAGAGGCTTTTGTAGCCAATCCTATTATCAGGACTTACCCTATTTTCGAGTTTGATCATGCTGAGTATACATTAGCTCGGAGGGCTAGATTCTGTGACCGGTTGGCTGCTAATATTGATCAGTATATTGTTCCACCAGATGTATTGGATTGGGATTTCATAGATAGAGTTTTGAATCCAAACACTGGAGTATCAGGAGTACAGACACTGGAGCATTTGTTGGCAGCTAGCTATGTGTTGCCAAGTGGCAATGTCGGTTATGTGTCATATGCCTGGAGGAGATTGTTTAGCGTTCACAAGATTATATTTAAGGAGCTAATGGTTGAGTTTTACAGCACGGTGCGTTTTGATATTGATGAGGATGATGTTAGAGATCAGCATGACATTTCAGCTTGGAGGAGAGCCTCGTGCACTGAGCCTTGTAGAGTTTTCTCGGGCGATTAAATTACATACTTTGGACGAGGAGGCAAATCCTCATTTTCTTGCTCATTTTACAGTTGCGCGTCGTGAGAAGTATTATGCTGTAAAGGTAGGTCAGTTTTGGCCAGAGATAGGCAATGGAGGATATGGTGAGAGAGGACCTTCTGATGTGGTTGTTAGAGATCCGGTTCATAAGCTTGTGCATCGTCTGTTGGCAAACACGATAGTGGCTAGGAATACAGGAAAAGAGAAGATTCATAAGCCAGATTTCTTCTATTTCTAGGAACATTACTCAAGGAACGCTTGTGAATGTTCCTTGGTGTTTGGATTATTGGATGGCACACAGGGCTACTGGTACTAGGGCATTGAGTGGTATTTGTGGTGGTCATTTTGTGACCTGATTGGCGAGGTGGTTTGGTATTCCTGATGCGATGTTTCAGTCGTGTACACTAGTTAGTCCCGGCATACAGCTTTTGGGACAGCAGCAGCTTCTGGATATAGATGTTATTAGAAGACCCATTGAGGGAGATTACTTTTTGTAGATGACTCCATTAGCTGCTGGTGTGATACCAGAGCAACAGGTTAGGAGGAGAGTTCGTGTACCAACAGCTGAGCGAGCAGCAGCACCACCAGAGCCGGAGGATCATCAGGGACCTGTTTTAATATGCATCAGCTCCAAAGACAAATTGCAGAATTTCAGAGGGTGCAGGAACAGCAGCAGATTGCTCACCAGAGACATGTGCAGGAGCAGGCACATCATTTTGACTACAACACTTATCTAATGCATCAGCTGATGGGTAGTCCGATAGCTCATCCAGGTCCGGTTCGACCATATGTACCATGGGATTTTGGTGCATCTTCTCAGCAGCAGCAGGATGGTGATGACAGTGATTGATCACTTTGTTTGGATATTTTTATTATATGATTTTATTATTATAATGGATAATTATTTAAATTTGGATAATTACTTTTTCATTTTTTTAGGATGTAGAAACTTTATTATTACGTTTAATGTGATTAATATTTTATGTTTTCTTGAAGTTAGTTTATTGGAAGCTGGCATTAACTTATGCTAAATTTTTGAACTTTGTGGGTGTGTTCCCTGGAACCCTCACGAGACTATAACTTGTCCACTCGGGATACCGAGGGGTTTAAAGGCTTATTGCATATGCTAAATGCAATCGTGATTGCCTACGGAAGTGAACTATTGTATATTTCGAATCAGATCAAGAAAGCATTACTTCATATTTAGGGAAGTTTTTTGTTCTAATTTCTTTTCTCCTTCTTTTTCACTTTATCTGTTTGTGTACAATGAGGGCATTGTACAGTTTAAGTGTGGGGATGGGAGTCGAAAAGAAATTAAGGTTTATTTGTCCTCTAAAACTAATTAGAAACTTTTGTCATATTGCAAAAAATTTTTGCGACACTATTTTTGAGAGATGATAGTACATTAGGAACATGTATAAAAATGGAATTTTTAAGTGTTATGTTTGATGTGTTGATAGGCCGAACTAACATTTTTAAATCCAATTTTTCTAATATTACACATAAGTGTTAAACAACTTCATTATATGATGTATTGATAGACAAATCGATGTATGACTTTATGGTCTTAATTCTTGTTTGACCTCTTGACATATTCTGTAATTCTGGGGTTTAAATTGAAATCATTTGGGGATACACTGACTGATTCCTCTGTTGTACTAAGTACAGACCTGGTTTCATCAGAATATCTAAAAATGAAGAAAAGGAAAAATGCTTAGATGAATATAAATATCAGTCAAATTAAGTCGCTTTGTTGTTTTGAAGTACAGACTTGTCACCGCTAATGTTGGGAAAAACAATGATCAAACCTAAGTTATAAATCTGAAGAGTCAAAATCTAACTCAGTTGTACTCAGGAAACTTAGTGAAATTCCTGAGTCTGTGTTTCTGAGTCTGTGTTTCTGAGTCTGTGCTACACAGACTGAAGATCCTCACAGACTGAAAGCCATGCTCTTTCTGAAGACTTATGAATTCATCATCTGAAGAATGAAGATTGAATACAGAAGGCTTCACAGACTGAAGTTCACAGACTGAAGATCACAGACTGATGAGCACAGACTGAAGAGCACAGATTGAAGAATGAAAGTACAAATGTACAGGAGATATTCTTCTTTCCTTAGGCTAGATACAACTGATAAGATGTTTGAGAAAGGTCAAACATCATATAAAGGTTTTCTTCTCAGCAAAGAAACCTTTTACCTTTTTGCTTTTCCTATTTCCAAGAAAAGCAAAAAGGAAGGCGTGCAAAAGTTGCCCAAGATGCATCTGTTATCCCTTGGACAACTATGTAAGCTGGATAATATAGAGTTACATCCAACTCTATAAATAGCAGTCCAAAAAGCACTGCTATCATCCAAGAAATTCAAGAGAATTAGTATACTAGACCTTTGAGCTTAGGCTAAAGCATTACCACACTTACTGTGAAGTTTGTAGTGATAACTGTATCTTTGTATACTACTTGGATCGTATTCAAACCATCTGTGTGGGTTTGAATACCTTGTCATCTTTGTGAGACAAACACTTTATTGTGAATAATACTTTGATTCATAATAAACTCTGTGTTAAAATTAATCTTGTTTTCCGCCTAGATTAATTTAAACTTGTTTGATATAAAACTTGGATATAAACTAACACGTTGAGATAACTGTTATTTAATCTGTATCTAAGTTTTGGGAACCTTGTGACCCAACAACTGGTATCAGAGCAAATAAAGATTTAATCTTTAACGATCAAAGGAACCCAGTTTATCAAACAATCATCTAAATCCATTTTTCTCTACATTTTCTACTTTGAAAAATGACTTCCTCTATTGCTATGGCTGGGAAGGGAATTCCAATCTTCAATGGTGTAAATTTTACCCACTGGAAATTGAAAGCTGAATGGTTTCTTGCTAGCATTCATGATGAAATGCTTAGAGTCATTCAGGAAGGACCCATTATTCCTGGCAGAATAGTTCCTGCTACTTTAGATGCAAATGGTACTATTTTGACACCTGAAAAATTTGTTGAGGCTGCCAAAAGTACCTGGACTGATCTAGACAGGCAACTATATGCATTAGATTTTAAGGCCAAGTCCATACTGGGCAATGCAGTTACTGAGCCTATCTTTGCTAAGATATCTGGCTGCAAAACTGCTAAAGCCATATGGGATATGCTAACTGACCAATATGATGGTGTAAGTTTAGTACAATCCCAAAAGAAGAAGAATCTCATAAGAAATTATGAGAACTTCTCTGCTGGTCAAGGAGAGTCATTATCTGATATTCATACCAGATTTCAGATCTTAATCAATGATCTTGAAAGGTATAATATCATCAAAGGACAGTTTGAAATCTGTGCAAAATTTGTTGATGTCATTCCAAACACTTTTTCTGAAGTTATCACTTCATTAATTGTAAGTGAAAAATTGGAGACATATGATCTCTCTGGCTTGTTTGGACTTCTACTAAATTTTGAAGAAACCAAAGCCAGAAAGGATCTAAATGCCAAAAGGATTGCAAAAGATCCATCTGCTGCCCTTGTTGCAACAACAAGGAAAAATAGAGAACTTTTCTCCAGAGCAGATTACCATCTTACTCTTACAGACTCAGAATCAGATGATGAAACTGAGTCTCTAGAAGCTGAAATGGCATTGCTAGCCCAAAGGTTAGAAAAGGCAAGATTCAAAGGTTCAAAAGGAAGGCCAACTTTTGATCCTAAGAAAGCTACTTGCTATAAATGTGGGCAAGTTGGTCATATTTCTTCTGACTGCAGAGTGAAGATTGCAGAATCTTCAAGTTCTGATAAGTGGGAAGAAAAGGCCAAGAAGTACAAGAAAAAGTACTTCAACTCCAAGAAAATTGGAGAGAAACAACAACCAAAGAAACTAGAGAAAGCTTTGGTTGTTGAACAATGGATAGATGAAGAATCTTCATCATCTGAGGATGATGAAGATATGTGCTTAATGGCTATCACGGAGAGCCAGTTTGACAAAGATGTCAAATTTGCAGAAAAAGCATGTGTTTGAACACATCTATGTAGATTTTTTGAAAAGACTGGAGGAAATACAAGATTTAAAAACCAAACTCAGTCAAGTTCAAAAAGATCTACAATCAAAGGTGAATGAAATAAACCAAAATAAACAGTACAAACTTGAGCTTGATGCTCAATATGACCTTCTCAAAAAGATCAAGCTGGAAAAAGAAGCTTATAAAAACAAAGCTGATCATTATGAAAGGATCTGTAAATCTTGGTGTATTTCATCACTTAAAAATGTGGACTGTTTATCCAAACAGATTCCAGCTCAGATACAAGCGGTCATAGGTGATGAGTTTGATCTTAAAAGTCACATAAATTCAGAAATAAACTCAAAACCTACTATATTTGTACCTGAGATTTTACCTCATACTTTTAGTCATACTGTGGGAGACAAAGTTATATTGACAAATGCTTTTGTTAGACCAAAAATAGTTACTAAAGAACTAGTATATGAGACAGAGCCAGACTCTGAAGACACAGACTCAGAAATCTCAGTCTGTGAAACTTCTCAATCTGAACAGCCTGAACTTATAATCACTAATGAATCTTTAGAAACTATAGAACTTGAAAAGAAAAGATTTATAAAAGGCAAAGTTAATATTCCCACAGTACCATCTTTAAAAAGACAAAAAGAGGTAAAAGGAATCAAGAATAAACAGAAAGGTTACAATGTGTTTGAACCTTCCACATCTCAGTCTGTAACTGGTCCAGACAATAATATGCCAAATGATAAATCTAAAGGCATAAAACCAGTAACAAAGGAGTTAAAAAGATCTCAGTCTGTGAGATCTAACTGTCAGTCTGGAAAAATAAATTTTCAGTCTGGCAAACTTAACTCCAAATCTGTTAGTGTTAACACTCAGTCTGACTCTCAAAAGTCAAATCTTAACAACCAGACTGAGACCATTAAGCTGCTTAGTGAAAACTTAATGAAGTTAACCACAGATTTTAAAACATTTGTCGAGTCAAAACAAGAGTTTAACAGAGGATCTAGTGCAAATAATAACCCAAAATCCAAAAGGACCATCATGTTGAACAAAAAATGTTACAACTGTGGAAATCTGGGACATGAAGGTATTAAATGCACAAAGTCCATTCTTAAACAGCCAAAGGCTGCTTTGATCAAACAAATGTCTTCTACAAACAACAAAATCAAAAATAGAGAGGCTAAAAGTCAACTTCACAGACTTAGCACCAAAACTGCTAAAGAATTGACTTCAACCAACTCTAAAGAACCCATCAAAAGATGGGTTCCCAAAAGTAACTAATTGATTTTGTTTGTCCTGTGCAGGGTAACAGCAAATGGTACCTAGACAGTGGATGCTCAAGACACATGACAGGTTCCTTGAAGAATCTGTCAGAGTTTGTAGAAGAAGAAGGACCTTCTGTCAAATATGGTGACAACTCTGTTGCCAAGATAAAAGGTTATGGTGTGGTGAAGGCTGGCAACATCAGAATAACAAAGGTGGCCTATGTTGAGGGATTAAAGCATAACCTGCTTAGTGCTAGCTAGATTTGTGATGATGATGGTGAAATCAGAATCGGAAAGAAGGCTGCTATTATCTATAATTCCAAAGGCAAACCTATATTAGTTGCCAAAAGAGAAAGAGATATCTATCTCTTGGATCTTTCTTCTGCAGACAATAATGTAGAGACCTATCTCTATACTCGGTCTGTGCCAGAACTAAGCTGGCTATGGCATAGGAGGTTATCCCACCTGAACTTCAAAAATATTAACCTCCTGTCAAAGAAGAAACTGGTTAGAGGTCTGCCTGATGTTACATTTGCAAAAGACAAACTTTGTCCAGCATGTACACTAGGGAAACAGACCAAGAACCATTTTCCATCCAAATTGTTAGCTACAATTGAACAACCACTGCATATGCTCCATATGGATCTGTTTGGACCCATGAGCATTAGCAGTTTGGGTGGAAAGAAGTATACACTTGTGGTTGTGGATGAATACACAAGGTATACTTGGGTCATCTTTCTTAAAGCTAAAAGTGATGCTCCTGAAGAGATTATTAATCTAATCAAGAGAGAAGAATTGCAGAAAGATGCACCTGTCAAGCAACTCAGGAGTGACCATGGTACAGAATTTAAGAATTCTACTCTCATTGAATTCTGTACTGACAAAGGCATTCTTCAAAACTTTGCCTCTGTCAGAACTCCTCAACAAAATGGTGTTGCTGAGAGAAGAAATCGTACACTCATAGAAGCTGCAAGAACCATGTTATGCCATGGTCAAATGAAGGTTTATTTTTGGGCAGAAGCAGTTAACACTGCCTGTTATACCCAAAATAGATCTATTTTGGTCAAAAGGCATGGCAAAACTGCATATGAGTTGTATCATAAGAAGGTTCCAACCATCCATTACTTCCAGACCTTTGGTAGTAAATGCTATATTCTCAATCAAAGAGATCAATTAGCTAAGATGGAACCTAAATCTGATGAAGGAATTTTTGTTGGCTATTCATCTATCTCAAAGGCCTACAGAGTCTACAACAACAGAAGGAATAAAATTGAAGAAACCATCAATGTCACCTTTGATGCTTCCTCTGCTAATGATGAACATGTTTCTCAGTCTGATGTTCATTTGTTAGAAGATTTATCTGTTGTGGGATCTGAATCTCAAATCCCAGTTGTTGTTAACCAACAACAGGACTCTGAAAGTGATTATGAAGATGATCAACCTGCTCATTCTATGACAATACCTTCATCAACAGAAGATGAATCTATGTCCAGAGATTCAAACTCTTCTGATACATGTGTTCAGTCTGATAGTTTTAAGTCTGTGAACTCTACAGACTCAGACTTGCCCTGTGTAGAAGACGATGCAGAACTCAGTCCTGCTATTCTTTCACCAAATGAGAATGATTTACCATCAAATGATGAATCACTTCTAGGAGTCAAAGAACACAAATATCATCCAATTACAGAAATAATTGGAGATTATGTTTCTGGTGTACAAACAAGAACTAAAGTGTCAAATTTATCTACTGCAAATTTCTGTTTCTACACAAACTTCCTGTCAATCATTGAACCAAAGAAAGCTGAAGAAGCCTTGAAAGATGATGATTGGGTTGAAGCAATGCAGGAAGAGTTAACAGAATTTGACAGAAACAATGTTTGGACCCTAGTTTCTGCTCCAAAAGGGAAAACCATTATTGGAACAAAATGGGTTTACAGAAACAAAATGGACAAGGATGGAGTGATAATCAGAAACAAGGCAAGGCTAGTTGCTCAAGGCTACAAGCAGGAAGAAGGCATTGATTATGATGAAACATTTGCCCCTGTAGCCAGAATTGAAGCAATAAGGTTATTCTTGGCATATGCTGCATTCAAGGACTTCAAAGTCTATCAAATGGATGTCAAGAGTGCATTTCTGAATGGCAACTTACAGGAGGAAGTCTATGTGAAACAACCTCCAGGTTTTGTAAGTTCCACTTTTCCAAATCATGTCTATAAATTGCAGAAAGCACTATATGGGCTAAAACAAGCTCCAAGAGCTTGGTATGACACCTTATCATCCTATCTTCTTAGTAATGACTTTACTAGAGGATCAATTGATAAAACTTTGTTCTTCAAAAGGAACAAGGCAGATGTCATACTAGTCCAAATCTATGTTGATGATATTATATTTGGGTCTACTGATGAAAAATTGTGTAAATGGTTTTCAAACTTAATGTCAAAACAGTATCAAATGAGTATGATGGGTGAATTAACATACTTTCTTGGTCTACAAGTACATCAGAAACCTGATGGTATCTTCATCAACCAAGGTAAATATGTCAATGACCTACTTACTAAATATTCTTTAAAGGACTGTTCAATTATGAAAACACCAATGAGCACTGCAGATAAGTTGGATAAGGATCAGTCTGGTAAGTCAGTCTGTCAAACCACTTATAGAGGTATGATAGGATCTCTACTATACCTCACTACAAGTAGACCAGATATCATGTTCTCAACATGTTTGTGTGCTAGATATCAATCTGAACCTAAAGAATCGCATCTAAAAGCTGTAAAAAGGATTTTTAGGTACCTAAAAGGTACTCCCAACCTGGGTCTTTGGTATCCCAAAGACTCTGGTTTTGATCTAATTGGATATACAGATGCAGATTATGCAGGTTGTAAATTAGACAGGAAAAGCACTTCTGGTGGATGTCAACTGCTAGGTGACAAACTAGTCAGTTGGTCAAGCAAGAAACAGAATTCTGTTGCTACATCCACTACAGAAGCAGAATATGTGGCTGCTGGTAGTTGTTGTGCTCAATTGCTATGGATGCAACATCAACTAGCAGACTATGATTTGGTGTTTACAAAAACTCCAATCATGTGTGATAACCAAAGTGCCATTGCCATCACTGAGAATCCTGTGTTTCACTCCAGGACAAAGCATATTGAGATCAGACATTACTTTATCAGAGATTGTGCTGAGAAAGGTAAAGTGATTCTCAAATATGTGCCAACAAATGACCAACTAGCAGATATCTTTACTAAACCTCTTAATGAAGATAGATTTTTGTATCTGCTTGGTCAACTAGGAATGCTCAACCCCTAGTAAAACCTTGAATCTGTATGATTCAATTCTCAGTCTGTGTCTGCTTTTCAATCTGTATAACTGTATTCTCAGCTACATACAATCAAAAAGCACAGACAAAGAGATGTTTTTGTACATACTTTCTAAGAAAATACCAAAAAGATTTTATACCTTCTATTATTTTCTCTCAGTCTGACTGATTATATGTTTCAGTCTGTGTAACTTCTTCCAGATTAGCTACACAGACTGACCATATTCATTCAGACTAGACCCTCTATTTTTGTGCTTTATTAATTCATAAGGTTAGTATTTTAGTACTATTAGTATTAATACTGCTAGTCACTTTTAGTACTGCTGGTTAATACTGATAAGACTTTTTAACACTGCCCCCATGAATTCGTATTTTAGCACTGCTGGTAAAGATTGGTACAATTAACACTGTTAATATAGCAAGTTACTACTGTTAGTTAACTTTAGTACTGCTCACAGCAGTTACCACTGTTAGTTAACTTTAGTACTGCTCACACCAGTTACCACTGTTCGTTAACTTTAGTACTGCTTTCACAAGTTAATACTGTTAGCAATATCAATCTGTTACCACTGCTGGCACAAAAGTTTTTTTTTTTTTTTTTTTTTAATTCTGTTATTTTCTATTAGTCTGTCTGCTATATGGCTCAGTCTGTGTGACGTCACCCAGACTCATTGCACAGACTGGTTTTATACACTCAGACTAATTGTTTTTTTTTATTTATTTATTATTTTTTTATTATTTTTTTTTATAAATAAACAACAATATCCGTGCATTTAATGCTTTAACCATTTTTATGGTAATAATCATTAAAAGTTTTGGCGCTTGTTGTCTATTTATCTGCTCAATACAAAAAAGTGCACGTGCCTCAGCGCTACTGTTGCAGAAACAGGGATAAACCGTCCAAGTGGGTCCCATTTAACGGAAATTTAATTTCTACAAATACCCATTTATGTTTTCCCCCTTTCTTCTTCATTCGTACTTGCACACCAAAAACAAACAGAGTTTCTAAACCCTAAATCGCTCAACCATTTTCAAAATCAAATTTCTAAAAAATTTCTTCAATGGCTGATCAATGGGTTTACACGGCACCTGCCAACATCGCTGCGGCTAAACCCTTCAAACAAGGGAAACAGGTAAAACTCTGTATCAACAATCAAGTAGCTACGACTTCCATCCCTGATTCGAAAAAGAATAAAGGGTTTGAGGAACTAACTGCTTTTATGTCTGCTCATCCATTAAGGGGAGCGTTCTTTAACACAGTTCCTCAAATATACCCACATTTTTTAATGGAATGGTGGTATACTTGCTCCTCAAATAGTACCAATACTGCAATTACTGGTACTATTGATCATGGTAAACGGGCAGTTACCATTGATCAGGAGTTAATTAGGAATGTCTTAGACCTGCCTTTGGGAAATAATTTTGAACCTATTCCAACCAAAGAAGCAGCAAGGGCTTCTCTTACTTTGGTTGGATATACCAAAGAAAAAGGCACAATTTTGATGTCAAGATTCACCCCCAAATGGAAATTTTTAATTTCTGGCATCATTAGGAGTCTAGGAGGTAAATCTGGTAGCACAGGAGAGCTAAATGAGTTTGAAACTCAGCTGTTGAGCTCATTCATCACTGGTTTAAACATCAACTTTGCAGAGTTGTATTTTCAAGAAATTTTAAAACTGGTGAATGAGTCAAACAGAATTTTTAATGTACCTTTTATAAGGCTACTCTCCCTGTGCATCCAATCCAGGTTAACTGGGTCTGTATATATGTCCTTTAATAATAAAGTGGCAGATATACCTGTTCCCATGCTCACATATAAAGTGTTTAACCATCCGGTTCCACTTTCTGGAGCACCTATCACTGCTGCTACGCAGCACTGGATTGATCACCCATATGTTGCTTCTGCATCCATGGAGGGTGATGATTCAAGTGATAGTATGGGTAATAAGACCCAGGCTGTTGAAGATCGTGTGGCTGAAGCAGAGCACACAGACTCCGGGGATACAGACTCAACTCAGTCTGTGCACTTGGAGTCAGAATCAAACATTCCTGAGTCTGTTCCATCTTCAACAGAAGATGCAGGTAGTACTTCTTCTTCATCTGAGGACATGGATATAGATCAACCTTCTTATCCTAGCCCATCCTCACCCATAAAAGAGAGTCACAAACAAACCAACCCAGATGAGTCACCACTCACTCTGGAGGAATCACCAGACTCAACCCCCAAAAGTATAGCACAAATGGAATCATCATCCATGGAACTGGATGTCAACAGAACACCTTCCAGTGCTGTAGACCATTCCATTACAGCTCTGCTAGAGTCTGTGGTGCCAATGGCTACCCAACTGACCCAACCTACACCTAGTTTAGTCAGCTTGGATACCCACATTGCTGCTGCTACACTGACCCCTGTAGTAAGCATTGAAGAAGATGCTCCAATCCTGAGCACTACCAACCCCCTCTTTACCCCACTCACAATGGCTGGACCCATATTGACCACTAGTCCTGCACTAGTTCACACTCCGGTGAGTCTTTTCTTACACCCCTCTGCACAGATTGCCAATGCCCCAGTCATGTCACAGACTGAGGTACAGATCTCCTCTTCTTTGCTCCATGATCTACCATCTTATCACCAGATGGTTAGTGAGGGCATACAAACTCCAACATCAGTTGCCAGTGATACTGCTCCATTACACCAGGAACTGTTTGAGGCAACAGGTGCAACACAATCATTTCCCCGTGATATCTTATCCTATCACCGGATTAGATCTGAGGGAACAACTACACCACTCAATGCCTATGATCGCTTTTCCATGCACAGGACACAGAGTGAGGCAAAGAGTGCAACACCAAAAGATTCCAGTGATCTTGCTCAGTTTCAACATGAGTCAAGTGAGGAACACATACCATCACCCAATTCTAACCCCTCCAACCAGACCCAGTCTGTGCCTTCTAGTACACTTAATGATGTGCTTTCTGCCATCAACAGGTTGTCTGAATGGGTACAGACTGAGTTCAATAATAATAAGAAAGAGCTAGAGAAGATGAAGCATCTAGTCTCTACTATGGTGGATAAAGTGGATATGCTGGAGGAAAAGGTATCCAATAGGTTAGATGAAATGCAGACCACCCTCTCAAACTTGGTAGATGATGTCAAAAAGGGGGAGAAGATGAAGCATGGGTCTGCAGAAGCTAAAACCTCAAAAGATAAAGATTTAAATAATAAATCCTTAGATTTAGGAGGAGATAGCAGTGAGGGAGATGATGGAGATGATGGACCCGAAGGTGCTAGGGTGAAGTCTCAGACTGAAGCTCAGTCTGTGCCACAGACTGAAGATATGAGTGCACAGACTGAGGGGGAGCAAGAGAGATTGCAGTTAGGTGAACATGCTGAGATGGTTGCACAGACTCAGGGGGAGTCATCCATTGTCTTACACATAGATCCAATTGCAACTATCTCAGCCCAAGGTCAGATGGAGTTGAAGAGACCAAGGGAAGAAGATGAAGATGTTCAACCTCTGCAAATCAAGAGAGCCAGAAAGATGAAAAGAATGGCCAGGAGGATTCCTGAAAGGGATGTCTTTGATTCCCAACCAAAAATTAAGGGGATCAAAACCTGGGACCAGTTCTTAAAGTTGGCAGAAGAACAGGACAATGACGGTGATGATGATGATGCCATCAATCCTGACTGCAGTTCTGAGTCTGAAGTTTTCAGAAGATCAGATGATGATGAAGATGATGCTACTTTTGGAGGTGTAGGTGAAGGAGCCTCAAAAGTCAAGACTGGAGAGTCTCAGTCTGTGCCTTCTGAACCTGCACAAACTGAGACACAGCATCAATCACACACTCAGAGCTCAGAGCAACCAGCAGCAAGCGCTGATGTTCTAATTATCAGTGCTGAAGCCATTCAAGCTGAAGCCTATCCTGCTAGACCAACCACATCAACCAGAACACTGCCTCCAGGTAGAAGTGAGATTGAAGACAGAATGCAATGGAGAAGTGCTCATCTGATAAGCACTTATCCTGGGTCAAGCTCTACCATGGAAGAAGTAATGGATAAGGGTAAGGGCAAGGAGATTGCCTTATCCAAGCAGGAAAGATTAAGCAAGATCAAGAAGATGGTGGATGATCATGCTGCTGGAACAAGAAATCCTGAACTGTGAAATCTACAGGATGAGCTCTTGCAACAAGAAGCTACTGCTCAAGGTATGACCTTAACCGAATACTTAAATGTATTATCAATTGAAGAGCAGAAGCTGAAGGAAGCAAGATTTGTTGACATGCTCTCCAAAGAGTTAGAAGATGAAAGTTGTTCACAGACTCAGATCAGAATGAGTCAAGTTGAGCAACAGATCAAAGAAGATGAAGAGCTGTCAATAAGATTACAGAAGATAGAGAGCCTGAAACCAAAGCTACAAGCCACTTTCCAAAAGTCAAAGCTCAAGCAGAAGATCAGAGAATGTCATCTGAACAAGATTGGACAGAAATTAAAGCTGGAGCTGACTTTGACCAAGAGCAAGAAGATGGTATGGGTGGATGAACTGTACACTCTAGGGCTTAAGGAATGGCAATCCATTGCCAATCTTTTGAAGAGTGCAGCTGACAAGGATCTGAAGAAAGAAGTTCTGGATGAGCTATCTTACCTGATTGAGCTAGTTCTCAGTCTGGGGCTCATCTCAGAAGAAGAGTACAAGTTGTTTTGTATAGCAAACAATTTTGTAATCAAGAAGAAGTCAGCTGGGTTATCCACAGAGAATGAGCAGAGAAGGGAGCATCCTCTACCCAAAGGTATTGTTTTCATAGATAGATCTTATGTACAGACTGACAACATTGAAGGTCTGTGCTATAGAGATATCAATGGGATAGAGTGCTTCCAGGATCAAAATGGACTATATAGAGAGTCTCTGCTACACTGCATTGCCCTGCTGAAGGAATGCAAACATTCTCAAGCCAGACCATTCAGAAGAAGACTGATCAGCTGGTTATTCAACAACCTTTCCCAACTTAGGATGATGATTGGACTTGAAGATATCTGCAAGAAGATCATCCTAGAGTATCAAGAATTTGAAGACAAATCTGATAAGGAAATGGAAGAACTGTTGAAGAGGAAAGTGGAAAAGATGAAAGAGATCAGGGCTCAGAGAAAGGATTGAGGATTGTTAGATTTTTGATTTACAATCTTATGTAATAATTGTAATATTTTTGTGAACTAACTGTGATTCTGACTTTATATATATATAATTCTTGATCCATATGTTATGATTCACCTTAGTATTTATTATTTCTCTATTATCTTTTGTAAATAGATTTTGACATCATCAGATAGGGGGAGATTGTTGGGAAAAACAATGATCAAACCTAAGTTATAAATCTGAAGAGTCAAAATCTAACTCAGTTGTACTCAGGAAACTTAGTGAAATTCCTGAGTCTGTGTTTCTGAGTCTGTGCTACACAGACTGAAGAATTGTTTCTGAGTCTGTGCTACACAGACTGAAGATCCTCACAGACTGAAAGCCATGCTCTTTCTGAAGACTTATGAATTCATCATCTGAAGAATGAAGATTGAATACAGAAGGCTTCACAGACTGAAGTTCACAGACTGAAGATCACAGACTGATGAGCACAGACTGAAGAGCACAGATTGAAGAATGAAAGTACAAATGTACAGGAGATATTCTTCTTTCCTTAGGCTAGATACAACTGATAAGATGTTTGAGAAAGGTCAAACATCATATAAAGGTTTTCTTCTCAGCAAAGAAACCTTTTACCTTTTTGCTTTTCCTATTTCCAAGAAAAGCAAAAAGGAAGGCGTTCAAAAGTTGCCCAAGATGCCTCTGTTATCCCTTGGACAACTATGTAAGATGGATAATATAGAGTTACATCCAACTCTATAAATAGCAGTCCAAAAAGCACTGCTATCATCCAAGAAATTCAAGAGAATTAGTATACTAGACCTTTGAGCTTAGGCTAAAGCATTACCACACTTACTGTGAAGTTTGTAGTGATAACTGTATCTTTGTATACTACTTGGATCGTATTCAAACCATCTGTGTGGGTTTGAATACCTTGTCATCTTTGTGAGACAAACACTTTATTGTGAATAATACTTTGATTCATAATAAACTCTGTGTTAAAATTAATCTTGTTTTCCGCCTAGATTAATTTAAACTTGTTTGATATAAAACTTGGATATAAACTAACACGTTGAGATAACTGTTATTTAATCTGTATCTAAGTTTTGGGAACCTTGTGACCCAACAGCTAATTTGACTAAAGCTAGAAAAATGGTTACACTTATATCCGAGTTAAGTTAAGTCGCTTTGTTGTACTGAGGTACATACCTATCACAAATGTCTTAACTCTTAATGATTTTTCAAATTATTCACCCATTATATACAAATATGTTCATGATTTGATTACGGGGGTATATCATTTGTGGGATACATAAGTTATATTTATAATAATAATAATAAAATGTTATTCTTAAAGTTGAGTATAAAAAGTTTAAAGCGGATTAAAATATCAATAATCGTCTTGAAGTGTCAAAATTAGAAATTTTGTGCTTAGAAGTGTTTGATGAGGTTTAATATAGATTCATATCAACAATCAAGATAGAGTTAATTGTTCCTAATAAAAAGCATGCCTTCTAAAATGATCCCATAGTAGTTTAAAATTTTTCGCAGAAAAAAGTGATATGTACAGTTAATCTACTTGAGGACAAAGAGAACTTAAGTGTGGGGATATTTGATAACGTCAAATAATGTCATATTTATATAATAATATTCCCTTATTATTAAGCATTTTTATTGCAATTTATTTATATATATTACTGATTTCGTTTATATTTGCAAAAAGGTGTTTAAATTAAAGAAATAAAGAAAAGGAACGAAAACAGGCTTAAAAACTGAAGAGAAGACTAAGAATTAAGAAGACTGGGCTTAAAGAAAAGATTAAACCAAAAAGATTAAGTTATTGGGCCAAGGAAGAGGATTAAATTCGGATTTGTGAAGATTGAAGCCCAAGATGAAGTCCAAGCCCGATTAAAGAATATTCTGGAACTACAATTCAACCGGCGGTTGAAATAATCAACCGACGGTTGAACCCAGATAAGGAAGGCGGTTGGAGCGCGCGGGTTAAAACCGGGTTTCGTGGGTAAAAAGCCAACCCAGCCGGCGGTTGGAATATTCAACCGGCGGTTGGATTTGCGATCTGAACTTTATAAATCGAGGACATATTCAGCCAATAACCATACACAATTCAATACGAATTAAGTTAAGCTTAATTCGATTCTAGGGTTTAGAAATCGACTGAAGGTGCAAGTTGGAGGCTAGGAAGCTAGGGTTTGAAGGATTTCAACCCTAACGAAGATTTGGTTCGGTTTCTTGGGTTTTATTCTTGATCTTTTCTATTTACAATGTACATGTTTTTAGATCTGGTTTTGATTACTTTGAACATGAGCTAATTCTTAATTGTATTTGCTTAGATGAATGATTCTTAGATGAAGGTTTTATAATATGTTTATGTAGATTTGAATTATGAATGATTATTGAGTTTATTTGAAAGATCTATATTAATTGAGTGTTGATTAATTGTTACTTAACGTGATCAAAAGACTTATGCTGAGTTGATTGATTATTTGCAATTAAGTAATTTATTAGTTAATTGTGGCTTGAGACTGTAACCGGTAATAGGTTAAGAGAATAGCAATTAATAAAACCTAATTAATGTGATGGTTATTTAACCAATAATTATAAACTTGCGTTAACACGAGGTTGCTGAATGAATTGTGATCTATTGATAGTATTAATTGAATAAGGTTTTGGATAATAACACGTAGAAGAAATTCTATTGTATTCAAGAGAATCTAGTATTAAGCTAAAGTTTATTAGGATTAGTTAACCTTAACAAGAGACTATCTACATTTGTTAAAATCACCATAATGATAATCAACAATTCAATAAACATATATGAAACCTGAATCGAGAAATTACGAATCTAAGTAAATACATTCTTCTCTATCTGGTTATCTTTAGTTACTTTTTATCTCTTAATTGTTTAACGTTTAATTCGTTTTCAATTAATTAAATTTGTTCGTAGGGAACTAAAACGCACCCATTATTTATTTGTAATTTGTAATTTAAAGTTTAATTGATTATTTTAATTTACACCATTTCCCTGTGGTTCGAATCGGTCTTACCTAAGCTATACTATAATACGAAAAGTAAATTACACAATTTTTAGATAAGTCTAAGTGGTCCAAAATTATTAATATGTCAACTAAGGTCCAACAGCTAAAATTTCAGATATGTGTCCAAAGATTTATTTATTGGCCAAATTATACATAACTTCACGAAATGAAATCCTATAAGTTTTAAAGCTAACAAAATTTGTGACTTTTAGAAAAAAAGTCTCACATCATTTAGATCTATGTACAAGAAGTTGTGGCCTTCCAAAGTTGGGCCAAAAATATGTCTTCAGAGACAGATTTGCTATTTCGTCTTTAAAAATAGTTTTGAGGTACCAATTCTTGTCCAAAAATTACGAAACTACTTGAGTTTGAAAGTTAACATCTTGAACTTCATTTTAGACTCAAGAAACGTCCACTTTGGTTCTGTTTTGGTCGAGTTAACAAGTGTTGAAATCGGACCATAATCTGTTCCAGAAAGTGTTCTTTGTTTGTGAGTTTGTTTACTTGTTTTAAAAACAAGTTTTAGCACTTTTTAAACCATGATTCTTGGTGTGTGAACGTCTAGCATGTTAAATACATAATGTTCATGGAAGAAGTACTAGAGAGAAGGTTTTCTTACAAATGCTTGGATGAAAACGAGAAGAAGAAAAGAAGAATGAGCTTCCAAATCTTCTAGCTTGTGTTCTTGATAATGATGGTGATGAATGTCGATTATGATGATGATATGAAGGTAATTATTGCATATTTTTAGAGAAGGAATTGAGAGAGTTTGAGTAGAGTGAGTGTAAGTTGTGGTGGCGGGGTGTGAGGGTTGGCCAAAGTCAAGGGTAGGGGGAAGGGTATGGCCTGATCACTTGTTTGCCCCCCACCCCCAGATATTTATGTAATTAGGTGTTTTATTAGACTTAGTGATCAATTAGTTAATCGTTAGTTAGTTTAATGATAATTAAACGTTAACTATAAGTGAAGTATTATTTTCAAATATTAAGTTTCGTATTTCTTCAATGTTCGTTACGTTTCGTTTGGTTGTTAAGTTTAGTTCACTAATTTTCGTTGCGTTTGTTATGCTTAATTCAAAACGTGTAAACGTTAATTTAAACGTTCAAAATGTTAAGCTTTAAAAATTTTAGCTTAATAATATAATGTAAATAACTACTATTTATTTTTCAAATGGCTTCACGTTATTTATTAAAAATGTCTCACCAACGTTCGTGTTCTTGTCGGACTTCATCCGATTGTTTTTGCGCAATTATAAATAATTACGAATCAAATGTACTATGTATTTAGCCTAATATATACTAAATACAAGTAATGACATTTGATTACAGGTAATCATAGACCTAATTTGTCAGTTGTCACACAAATTTTTGAAAGTTCGCAACCTACATTAGTAATAAAACGTATTTATTACCTAACTTGGTACAAAAGTAAAAGTTCGTTACCGATTTGCAGTATTAACCCTTTAAAAAACGATTTAAGGTCTGCTTGAATTTGAATTTGAGAGTAATGGTGTGACACCCGACACTTTAGGGTAATGATTACCTTAAGCTAGAACCATAATTACGTGTATTTAGTATTTGATTAGGCTAAATACTTGTAACTACTTGTATATGTTTATATACGCTTACGCGATTATTTGTAATTACGCGAAACAACCGGACGAGGTCCGACAATCTATACGGCGTTGGTGATAACTTTTCATGAATAATGTAAACCTATTTTATAAATTAAATAGTAATTATTTACCCTATATTATTGTTATTAAATAATAATATACTAAAAACCTAGACGTTTTGCTTAAAACGTAACAAACGCAACGAAAACGTGCGAATCACGCCCGACACCCGAACGAAACCGACAAATATTTTGAGAAGGTTCAATGAAGAATTCTAAAGATATTGGTTAAATTAAAATAGTGATTTCGTATCAAAAATAAAACACAAAAGTTATACGGTAACGATTTAATTATAACGCGCGAGAATAACGTTTAACCGATCAAATAACGTAACACGGGCTTGAGAAAACAAATGTACAAGCCCAAGGCTCCAATTGGGGCGCCCCAACTGAGCCCATTTCGGCCCTAACCAGCCCAACCCCCTTGTCCCAAGCCCACTCTATATAATCCTCCTTTCCCTTCTCTTTTCTCATTTCTACTCACAAATTCACACACAAACTCTCCTTTTCTCTCCTCCCCTATCTCAAAAACGCCCCAAGGGCTGTCACCACCACACCACCACCTGCCACCACCAACCACCATCATCCTCCATCACACTTTCAAGAAGAAATCAAGTCAAAGCGCAAGACCAAGCCCTTCTCATCATCTTCCTCCTTTTGCTCGGTTGTTCAAACACTGTAAGGACTTCAAAACCTTTCTAAAACACTTGAAATACTTCTATAAACATGTTATAATGTTCACTTAACAAGGAAATGTCCAAAACATAACACAAAAACGTTTTTCATGGCTTAAATTGTTCAAAAATGTCACATGCATTTCTGGTCAGAAAAATAGTTCAACTTCAAGGAGATGTTTCTCCCTCAAAACTTGACCAAAATGGACGATTCAAAAGGCAAAAATTAAGTTTAAGAAGTTAGCTTTCATCTCCAAGTGGTTTCATAACTTTTGGAGCTCGTTTGATACCCGAAATGATTTTTACAAAAACATGTATACGGACTGTCCAGAAAGTCAGAAAATTCACCCTTATTGTTCGAGTCATAACTGGAGCTATACATCTCCAAATAACTTGAAACCACCGCCAAAATCTCACAAATTTTGTTAGCTACAAATTTTAGATAACTTTTTCTGAAAATGTATAGATTCTGTGTTTTTAGCGACACTGGGTTAGTGTCGCTATATGCGACACTAAGGTATTATGCGACACTAACGCTTGTGTCGCTAAGGTTCGTGTCGCAGGTTTGGTGCGACAGTAGGACCCATTGCGACATCAAAACTTGTGTCGCAAAAGGTGCCGATTGGGATACTCTTGCGACACAGAGGCTAGTGTCGCTAATGTGACGATTCGTTCCCCTCCTGCGACACAAAGACTTGTGTCGCAAAAGGTGCCGATTGGGAAGCTATGGCGACACAGAGACTTGTGTCGCAGACGATTAGGCTTCTTCTGCGACACCAAGGCCTGGAACAGGTTGTTTTGCAAGTCCGATTTCGTGATCCAAATGTTGGAATAAAATTTCAAGAAAAATCTGGGTTGTTCCATAGATCTTGTTGCATGTGTCCAGATTGGTCACTTTCTGACCTTAGGGAACAAACGGAATGTTTAAAAATACTTAGGTATACCCAAAAATTCTGGAAAAATTATTTTAAGTAGCCAAGATACTAAGGAACAACCCAGATTTTTCTTGAAATTTTATTCGAACATTTGGATCACGAAATCGGACTTGCAAAATAACCTGTTCCAGGCCTTAATGTCGCAGAAGAAGCCCAATCGTCTGCGACATAAGCCTCTGTGTCGCCATAGCTTCCCAATCGGCCCCTTTTGCGACACAAGTCTTTGTGTCGTAGGAGGGGAACGAATCGTCACATTAGCGACACTAGCCTCTGTGTCACAAGAGTATCCCAATCGGCACCTTTTGCGACACAACTTTTGGTGTCGCAATGGGTCCTACTGTCGCACCAAACCTGCGACACGAACCTTAGCGACACAAGCCTTAGTGTTGCATAATACCTTAGTGTCGCATATAGTGACACTAACCCAGCGACACGAACCTTACCTTAGTGTCGCATATGG
Organism: Gnaphalium uliginosum; assembly: GCA_963930675.1. Lineage (NCBI taxonomy): Eukaryota > Viridiplantae > Streptophyta > Magnoliopsida > Asterales > Asteraceae > Gnaphalium > Gnaphalium uliginosum. Next base: position 37,497,170 of record OZ005681.1, read on the forward strand.
GTCCTACTGGACCCCGCCAGGGGTTGCCACCCCTTGGACCCCACTACCAGGGGCTCCGCCCCCGGACCCCCGTCATGCGTGGGCTTCGCCCACTTGTCGCACTGATCAGTTACCCATAATCGGAAAGTAGAAAATGCTTAACTATCAAATGTTGGACTCACGTAACAACTGAATCTCATACGATACAACGAGTACACGAAATACGTAAACATATAGGGGTATACATTAAAACGAAACATAATAATAATACTATGGGATTATTATTACAAACCGTCACCAACGGGCCGTACATGTTTTCTAAACACAAACGATAACCGAATAACTGGACATTTCTAATTGAGTGAACTAGCATAGGTGGACATTGACCCTCCACCTACACGATTTACTTAGGTGGACATTAACCCTCCACCTACACAATTGGCTTAAGTGGACATTAACCCTCCACTTACATAGATGATCTTTTGAGACATCTACTTACACAACTTTATACGTCTAGGGCGTTAGAAGGTTGCATTTGGAATCACACGTTGCTTGCTATTTGCTATTTGCTATTTGCATACTAATCTTAGGTGAGTTTCATAGCCTCTTTTTACTGATTTACCCAGGGGTGAGAATACATACAACTGCTTTTATACTGCTATTTTTATGTGAACATAAGTACTAAACTCGATATATTGGTTGCATGAGTCATTTGACTAATCCCGAAAGTCCTCCACATCATAGTTTGTTAGTATCGATATAGCGTGAATGTTAATGAATAGTACTATTTGGGATTGACTCCCCCCGTCCGGGTTAGTCGCGCTAACTGGTCAAACGAACGCATTATCATTTGTTTCTTGCGAGTGTTGGATTAGGCACTCGTTGGGAGGCACCCCGATCGTGGCACTTGATTGTGACCCGACACCACAGTTAAGCTCTAACTATGAGCTCATGGCAACAATATACCCTATTTTAGCTTTTTGCAATACATTACTTATCATTGTTGAATGATACAAACGGAAATCTTGTGTTCCATACGATGTTATATCAACTGTTTACAAACCTATGAACTCACCAACTTTATGTTGACCTTTTAGTATGTATTTCTCAGGGGACCAGCCGCAGTAAGATGCTTTCGGAAGCATTAGCTCGAGTCATGTTTTCACAATCAAACCGGAGATTTGAATGCATTACTACATTTTGTAACTATTATTAGGATGGTAGTGGAAATCTCTAGACTATTGACTCGAAACTTAATGATTATGTAGACTTTTGTAAACAATGAAATTATGAGAATGAAATGATTTTTGAAAACGTCTCATATAGAGGTCGTTTGTTGTAACTCTTGTGTTGTGATATTTGATTGGGTCGCAGCCCCCAACTCAACACCCTACCTTCCGCTGCCACGTGTTTTGGAGGTGCGACAAATGGACCTTATATTCATGAGCTCAACGCCACAATAGCCACAAATTGGTTTTTACTAAGTTCTTTATTCAAGTTCTTAGCTTAACTAGTACTACGTCCTATAATGCTCTGTGAGTTATGTTTTGAAACAAACATGATTTGAGAAATATGATTTTGTTTTTATCTCTTCTTATTAATTGTAACTATTCCTAAGACTGTATAAATAAATAGTTCTTATGAGATATTAGGTGTCTTTACTTTATGTAAAACCACGATCTCATAACTTGAGATCGTCTCCTCCATGTTACATCTAAGTTGTTCTTAATTGATATATCATATGACTTAGAATATCTTCTTTGTTTTCTTCATTATTATGATTATTGTCTTTAATTCTTTTGTTTGGATGGTAAACGAGTCCTAGAGTATACAAGTGCTTTTAGTAGTAAAACTCTTTAATTTTAGATATTATATATCATGGGGTTAATGGTATCTAGCTATAGACAAGAAAATGAATGAATAGACCATAACATCCTTCAACATATCTTGAGATGTTAGGCTATCATGAGTCAGTTAAAAAGTTATCATAATAACCCTTAATATATCATGAGAATTTTCCAATTTAATTGGCCAATTGATTATAAGATATACCTTTGTTATTTGTCTATTTAGTGAATAAATAATAGGCTTTTACACATAGTGATATAAGTAAATTAATCACGTATTTTCACTATATGCACCAGCTTAAACTATTATTGTTGGTTGATTGTTCATTTATATCTTTATTATATTCTATTACATAAAGGAAATACTTTATACAATTTTTCTACATCTTGCTTATTTGCTATATATTATTAAATCTTTGCCCACAGTTCAAGATCCATGACTACAACTCTAGCATTTGTCACTATAATGCAAAGTATTTAAGAATCGTATATTTGAAATAATATGATAAATATAGTTGGTAAAATTGAAAGGTTGATTAGGTAACACGTGAAATTGAGTATTTTTTATACATATCGGCTGAAAATGGACATGGTATATTGTTTCAGAAGTTTGTTAATTTTTTCTTAGGATTTATATACACAAGATTTTTTTATTTGTTATTCGTAATTATAAATTCAATATTAAAAATATGTTATATTATACGTTGTCATGCATCGCATGAACTATTACACTAGTTTATTATATATATCTAATAATATATATGTATTTCTACCGTAAACTAAAAGTCTCGATAAAATTAGTATATTACAGTTAAGTTACGTACTCCACATAATTCATTCATAACACATTATTTTTTTTTATCAATCTACATACCAAGTTAAAGAAAAACTAATTAACATGAAAATATCAAATACTTATTAATGGAACTACTATATAATTACTTAGACACTATTAAGAAAATATATTTTATAGAAAAAGTCAATTTATGTTATTTATATATATATATATATATATATATATATATATATATATATATATATATATATATATAAATACCAATTACAAACAAAATACAGATAAATGAACCATGAAATTCAAATAGTCATCAACTCGAATCGTTGATTGCATATAAAATTCAACTTATACATGCACCCTATTTGTTAAGAAAAATGTTAGCAAGCTCATAGATTTTATATACATATTTGCATTACAATGAGTAATTTGTTGAACGAAAGAATAATTAGATCATTATAGTCAAGGTGATTTGAACAAATGTACACATAAAGTTAGAAATTTACTTAAGATCTTGATTCGCATCAAATGCACAAACAATAAATTAAAATAATCTATGGCGCTGATTCAATTAGACATCAATTCAAAACTCTCTAATAATCATGAGTAGAACACACATGTTTTTGATCTCGTAATCCAAATCTTTCAAGTTTCAAAGAACGCCTACATTCATATTCATATCCATCATAAAAGCTATAGAAGTTCAATTGAAAATCATATAGAAACTCATGACTATATAATAAAAATTAAAGAAAATTTATTATCATAATAATTATCTATGGCGCTGAGTAAGTTAGACATCAATACAAAACTCTCAATAATTATGAGTAGAACACACATGTTTTGATCTCATAATCTAAATCTTTCGGATTACGAAGAACGCCTACATTCATATCCATATCCATTATAAAAGCTATTGAAGTTCAATTGAAAACCATATATAAACTCATGAGTATATAATAAAAATTTTAGAAAATTTATTATCATAATATATAAACCATTAATATCAATTTCATGTAAAAGGTCTCTCTTTATTGATAATATTAATATTTTATTTGATTCAAATATTAATATAATAACAAATTTGACAAATTCATTATTTGTATATGGCATACCTAACATTCAAGAATTCTCTAAATTATGTCACATCATATTTATGCTTGTAAAATACATCCACATAGGCTAAAATAGCCTTTTAATATATAGGAAAGATTTCCGAAAACATTAAATGAAATTGTGTAATTAATGTAACATTAGTGTGGTAAAGATCATAAATAAATTAGACATGTATGCAAGGATCTGAAAAATTGGATATGTATGCGGCGCGAAGCTAGAAAATTAATTCTAAAATATCAAAAATGCCCCTATATATATATATTATTTTTAAAAAGGCAAATATTAAAAATACCCATATTTGAAGTGGCAACGGGGGCAGTGCATGTATGCAAGGATCCCAAGATTAGATATAAGAGTGAATTGCAATAAAAAAATGGATTATTGGTCAAACATGGGTTTATAGTGTAGGTGTCGAACCATCCACTCTACGTAGGTGTGGACTTAGATGGTTCAATAGCCTTTCTTTACCTCGTAGATCAGAGGACTCAAAAGCCTTTCTTTCACTCATCAGTCATCAATATGACCCTGGTTGGTCGCTTTTCTCGCTGGGGATCGATTATCAATAGGTGGAATGAAATTCATAGAAGGATATCTTGATCTTCGCCCTCAGACCGAGATATCTAAAAATTTGCGAGACAATATACCACTACGGGGGTGTCTACCTCTTACCTCCGTCTCTTCCAGTTTTGCCACTCCTTCGTCAACATCTGCGGACACCCCCGTCACTCTCACATCTCCTCATCTGAGTTCAGTTGCTTCCTCTCTTGCTCCAGCTTCGGATGCTTCTTCATCCACTACTCCACAATCCTCTCCCTCAACTCATTCTACCCCTTGTTCTTCGGACACTAGCTCTAGTCCGCCCTCTAACTCTCCTGCACACCTGGTACTACCTCTACACACCCTATGATTACTTGTGGTCGCAGTGGTATTACTATATATATTCAGAAACTTAACCTTCACACCATCACATATTCCCCTATTCCACAGTCATACCTTTAAGCACTAGCTGCTCCTCACTGGCGTAATGCCATGTTTGAGGAATATAATGCTCTTATTAAAAACGGTACTTAGGTTCTTGTCCTGCGGCCACCTAGGGTTAATGTGGTCTGATCTATGTAGTTCTTTAAGCAGAAATTTCATGCTGACGGTTCTCTTGACAGGTACAAAGCTCGTTTAGTTGCTAACAGGTGGAGTCCGCAGCCAGGTATTGATTGCCATGAGACGTTCTCTCCTGTTGTTAAACTGGCCACTATACGCATTGTACTCGGTTTAGTAGTCTCTACTCATTGTCCGGTTCACCAATTGGATGTTAAGAACGTGTTTTTGCATGGCACTTTAGAGGAGACAGTTTATATGCATCAGCCTCGAGGGTTTGTGGACGCCTCTCTTCCCGACTTTGTCTGTCACTTGTGCAAGTCTTTACATGGCTTGAAGCAGGCACCTCGATCCTGGTATCAGCGTTTTGCGACTTTTACATCCCGTCTTAGTTTTCGGCAGATTTATTATGACTCTTCCTTGAAGCAGGCACCATTTACTCTCTCTCTTTCTCTCAAACAAAAACATACACTTCACTCAAAAATACCCACCAATCTTCTTGATATAACGTAAAAAGTCATATTTTTTACATATATTATTCCTCGCTATTTGAGCTATTAATTAGTGAAAACATCTTAAAATAATGGTTATTTATTAAAATTCACTAAAGTGGTTCAAATTTAGACTTTGCAGCAAAAAACACTAAAAACATCCGAATAACATGCAAAACAAAGCAAATAAACTTCACCTGATTCCTCGCTATTTCAAGCATCATCCCACGTATAAGCTAATGAAGTCACAACAAGCACTCCTATCCATATTGATTTAAACCTATTTACTGTTTGTTTATATTAGTTTTAATTTCGGACCTAAGAAAAACCCCAATCAAACCATTTTAAAACCCATCACTGAATCGAACTGTTCTTCCCGATACCTTTGTTTCACAATACGATTAGTCTCAGAGAACGATCCTAGGTCATACTACTGCTATCGCTCTAGTAAAACTTAGGTCCCCAGCTGTTTATAAATTTCAAAACACACCGGTGTCATCGCTTGCGGACGGTCCAACGACAGGGTAATTCCTGACCGACCGTCGGTGACGCATCAAGTTTTTGGCATCGCTGCCGGGGAGTTAACCGTAAGATCCAGAGGCTTCCCGACTAACTTTCTTTTTAGTGATACCCTTAGGATAGATCTCTTTTCTTATAACCACCAAAAATTCTTTCCCCAAACATTCTTCGATATCCGACCAGATCGTCCAGATCTAGGCAACTCATATTCGTAACCGATCCTGAGTCAATCATCCGAACCATCCGCGGAGAAAGACGTTCCCATTTTGCACAAATGGCCGCTCGTGTTACTCTCGCCGACAACACCAAACGATCCATCGAAGGACGAGGAGGACCGATTAGCTATCCCGTGATCGACGGAGCATCTTTCGAACTCAAATACCACATCGTTCAACTCAAACATCACATCGTTCAACTCATTAAAGCATCTTTCGAACTCAAACACCACATCTTTCGTACCCTGTGATGATCCTAACTCCCATATCGACAAATTCATTCAAGTCTCAAACTCAAACAAGCAGAATGGGGTTGAGCAAGACATGGTCTGACTTTATTTGTTCCTCTACTCTCTCGCTTTACATGCCCTGACTTGGTTTGAGGGACTCGAGACCGGCTCAGTCATCTCTTGGACGGTTATGGCAACAAAGTTTCTTACCAAATATTTTCCCCCGTCCTAACAAACCAAACTCAAGAATGACATCACGAACTTTCACCAATATCATGATGAGTCTATCTACACCGTTTGGGAGCGATTCAAGAGTTTACTGAAGAAATGTCCAAACCACCAAATGGAGAAAACTGCCCAGTTGTGCACCTTCTATAACGGTCTTGCTCCAAACCACCACATTACTCTTGACGCCGCTGCTCAAGGTAATTTTATGCACCACCACGACTAGAAGTCCGATGAGCATTCCTCATCTTTACCACTCTCCGCTTATAACTCCAACCAAAACGAAGCCATCAAATCTCTAAGTGAACAAATCGAGACTCTGACGAAGCAGATTGGGGAGATGAAGAAACAACCGCAGCAGGTCCATATTGTTCAGGCTTGCCAAAACAGCACCAACCATCCTACTGAAGAATATCATGTTGAGTACGAGGATCCCGCTGACGGTACTGTCTACTATGCCCAATTTCCTTCTCGAACACAAAACCCACCTGGCTTCTCTCGAACTTCACCACCTAGAAACAGAGAAAATCAATACCCTCCACGGAACAACCAACCACCTTTCCCACCTAAATTTCAACCACGATATCCGACCTACCCGTAACAACCCCAGCTAAGCTATAATCAGCCCATCTCTTTGACCGCACCCGATGATATCCATCCCGGTGAGCCTTCAAAGACTATTGTGCCAATCACTGGTAAAGACAATAACCTCGCTAAATTCATCCAAGGTCAAAACACATTTAACCTTAAGACCACGGCTAAGCAAGACCAAACTGACCTTTTCCTAAGAAACCAACTCTCGGTCCTCAAAAATCTTGAGAACTAGATTCGTCAATTAGCCCATCGTCTTAACACTAGACCACAAGGAACACTTCCTAGCAACACTATCCATAACCCCCACGTTGAGGAAGCTAAAACAATGAACTCCACGGATTTTCAGACGGCACCGAGCCATTCTGATGTTTCTTCTCCGGCGAAGGAACCTTCTCATGTCCCGACGACAGTTGAGGCTCAATCAGTGCCTACTCCTACTCAAGAAGTTCAAGTTCCCTTCCTGAATCGTTTACGTCAAAAGTACAACGCCAAATCATTCAAGCTAGACGGAACTTAAACACTGTGTCTAGAATCCCTTCCGGCTCAAAATATATTCGACGAATGTTAGCCACTAAGGAAAAAGTGCCCGAAGCACCTAAAATCTCTCTGAACGCGGAATGTTCAGCCGGTTTACAAAATACCCTGCCGGAAAAACTAGAAGACACCGGTCGATTCACTTTGCCCTGCTCTATCTATCATTCAGGCATGATACGCTCCTTGGCCGATCTTGGAGCTAGTATCAACCTTATGCCTTTCTCACTCTACACAAGATTAGAACTAGGAGCCTTGAAACCAACCAAAATGAGCGTTTAGCTAGCCGACCAATCAATACGATATCCTAAAGGGATAGCTGAAAACGTAATGGTTAAAGTTGACAAATTCTGGTTCCCTACCGACTTTTTAGTGATGGATATTCAGGAGGACATTAACATACCGATTATCCTAGACAGGCCCTTTATGAATACTGCTCGTGCTATTATTGATGTTTATTCGCAGACTATCAGCCTTAGAGCACATGGACAGACTATAGCATTCAAGATTGATCAAGCTGAATGTTCGATAGCTGAACATGCGGAGATATATAATATCCATGGGCAGAATCACATCAGGCGATGATATTTCCGACTCAGATACATCAGAAACAAACCCGTACATTCCTGATGACCATACTTGCCTCATCTCATCAACAAAAGAATCAGAATCAGAGACAGAGGAAGAAATGGACGAATCTGAAGAAGATATAGAAGAAGAAGATATAGAAGAAGAAGATAAAATCAGAAGAACAGGAAGAAATGGAAGAAGAAATAGAGGATGATAAGCACGAATCCACCCAAGCATATCGCTGCTTCCCTGATGATCATACCCCGACGGTAGAGATTATGCAAATTGAAAACACTGAAAAATTTATCTCTCTGCCCGATAGTGATTCAGACGAAGAGCCACCTACTGAGGACTCTCACAGTAGTAATTATGCCCTTGTTATGGAGAGACTCATAGCATCTGCTATTGATCCTACCAAACCTCTAGTTTCCTCTTGCCTTGATACTCTGCTACGCCTCGAAAAAACTCTTAGTCTATCTGATGAACACCCAGAAGTGCGAGACAAACTCCTGAGAAAGATCTCGGCTTTTAAGGAATCTAGACTGATACCTTCCAGAGGATTCAAACCTCTGATGCTTCCGCACGTCAAACGAAGTTTGAAAAGGGAGGTACATCTAGATCCAGCAATGACTCTGATTCTCAAGAGGGGAGGGATATAGAGATGATTTCTTCTCAGCCGATATCGCAGATTACTAACATCACTCAGCCATCTTTTGATGCTATAGAATTCCCTGATTCTCAGGATTTTGATGCCAGAGATTGATGAAGAAGACGTCATCTATATTGACATCCCATTTGATATCCGCTCGATTCCCATTTCTGCACCACCTATCCCAAACTCTACCTTCGCACCTGTTCAGCTCCCTATCATCTCCAATTATGAAGAGATGATCAGTGCTACTGAGAGATTCGAAGATGACCTCCATATAACAATGGCAGTCATCCGAGAATCCACCAATGGGTACACACCACGGCAAAGAGAGATGATAGAGGAAATCGAAGCGGAATACACCGTTTATCGAGCCAGCAGCCGTATGCTAGGTTCTCACTTCCTCCGTAACCGCATTCATGCCTTCGCTGAGAATCTTCCTTCTCAATTACTATAGGAGAGTCATGAAAATGACAGACCCATTTCAGAGGAGCTAAAATTCTTCGAGGAACAGCATGCCATACACCGAAAGGTATATGAAACACTGATTCAGTCGACATTTCCATATTCGGCCCAGCAAAGCAATTTCTTACATTCATATCGGGGTCATTTGGATAATGCTACTGGAAATCCCGAAGCGGACGTAGACATTCGAATAATGAATGATCTACGAGGACTGATGACATCTATGGCTGATAATGATCACATTGATGATCCTACACCACACAGTCTCTACATTGACTGCACTATCGAGTACCACACTCACAAGATTGTCGAAGAGCTCGAGTACGTGAGTTTTGACGAAAGAACACGAGACGTTCCCTCCTCAATATCTGAAGGTTCAATGGTTAACACCGCAAACTTTATCACGGACCGGCTCGGCGAAATCTTCAGTACTGTCCAGCCAGGGGAGCATAGGCAACTATTCCATGACGGATTACGTGAGGTTTATAACATGTTGATCGATATATTCCATAACTCCAACCTTACGTTCTCCGATCATCAAAAAAAGCTCATCCGCGGCATCTATGAATCCATCAGTGAATTCGAAAAATCATATCTTCGCAGATCATGATAAACTTCATCTGCGCTTCCTAGGATTCATGGACTCATTGAGACAGGAACACCTGGAGCGTGAAAGGATCGAGATCAATGGAGTTCCTGCAATCAACCCTCACAGAACCATGGCCAAAGCAATAGAGAACATTACCTGGGACCTTCTGCACTTACAGCGAGTCATGGAGAAGCATATCCTTAGCTTCCCAACTTTTGCAGCAAGGATCCCAGACATCACATAGAACATGTTCCACCACTTCATAAGGATATATCCACCAAACCCCAGGGCTTCACTACCCAACACTTTCGGCCCCGAGAGCCCCACTCCAATCTGATTTGCAGGAATGAGAAAAGTCGAGCTCTCGACTTTAACAGCAACGCTTCTCGGGAGGCAACTCGTGGAATAAGACGTGAAGAAGAGTGTGCTAATAAGTGAAGAAAATCTCTGACTATCCTTCACACCTGGATGTACCCAAGTACTTTTCTCCAAATCACAACTCAATTTTTGCAAACAAACCACTAGTCTAAGAAAATAGGAAATCACTTTGAAAACTAATAACTTATGCGATTCGAGCATTTGAGGTACTTGCATACTACTTTTATGCATTATGCTCGAACTCGTTTATAAACACATATGTTATAATATTGCTTTGTAGTAGAAAAAAATCTTTTCACATTTTGAGACAGTGATTCCTCTTTTCATTTGCAAAAATACTAAGTTTGTGAAATGGGTACATCCAATGTGTTCACACCTACGAGATTAATTCACAAAGAGAGTTGTGTCGGATATTGAAATAAATAAAACAGTAGCAAGTAAATTGAAGCTGGTCAATTCCTCATAAAGATTGCAGAAAGAGATTTTGGCAACACCTCTTCTCAGCACAATTTCAGAATTTCAGCTCGAAGTACAACTTGATATCTGGGGAGTCTCCTTACCGTTTATCCACTTTTTAAGATTCTTATTTATTTTGTTAGCATGTTAAAAAATAACAATAATCTATACTCTATCATAAGCTTATCACTAAGTGTGGGATTCCAGCCCAAACACAACACTTAATAAACATTTTCATGTATGTTTAAACTCTAAGTTTGGGATTTTACTTCTACTAAAATCTCTACTGAAGAGAAAATTAGGGACAACGTTCCTCTAAGTGTGGGATAGCAGGTATAGAATACCTTAGATAGATTTTTATGTCCAAAATAGCACGCTCAGAAAATGTTTCTCAAAATTTCCAAAATTTTTAAGAAAATTGAAATATCTCTAACCTTTTTGAGTTTAATGTTTTTAAGAGAAGCCATTTTCAAATATGAGTAAATTATTTTGAAACCTAGGGAAAATAAAGTAAAATTTTCTTAAGCAATAAATGATAATCTAAGAGAGGCATCACATGACTAGGTACATACAAAGCAATCTTATTTGCAGTGAGGTATTTTGAGCCTAATTGAGCATTCACCTTAAATGCTTCACTATTTTATTTGTTGTGTGTGTCGATGCATGTGTCTCTGAATTAGAACTTGCTCCTGACATACGCTTTGAGATCACATTAGTGAGTACCATACGCGGTACATGTGCAATTAGAGGACCTTGACATTCCCTAGGATCTAAACCCCCATTTTAACCTACTCTTCAAGCCTAAAACTCGACCGATACTCATTTTTAGATGAAGATACGATTAGAAAAACCTTTGAGCCTAAACCAATTTATCTTTCAAACCCCCATCTAATAACCTACTTCCACAAAACTACCCCCAAAACTTATCTTAGAATTTCTAAGGTTGTGAAAAACATCTTTTAGAACATCCTCCTCAGTTATCCTACTTTTTCGAGATTCCCAAAAGTTATCTCTCTCAAAAAGCCTGGATGCGAAAAATTGGCACCCTAACAAAGGCGAGAGAGCAATGGTGCGTAAAATTGGCACCTCGAAAAGGCTCGAAATAGTCAAAGATAAAAAGAACAAAGTTCTGGAAGGATTTTCGAAAGAAAATAAAAATATCCTTGGAAATTCTCTGGCAAAAAAAATTCTGAAAAGAAAAGAAAAGAAAAGAAAATCCCATCAAATAAAGCTAAGTGCTTCGGAAGCATCACCCACTCAAGAAAAATCAGATAGAAGTCAAAAACCTATCAAATCTCCGTTCCATTCTAAATAAAGTTTTTCATAATCTTAGAAAATTCTAAGATAAGCAAAGCCCTTGCAACTAAAATCTCACCACTATCCATACCCCTTAACCCTCACTTATCATTACAACCCTCTAGAATGTCTTGGGATAGTTAGCACCGTCCTCACCTAAGTGATGGAGATCTGATTCTCGATCAAGCCTATGATGATGAGTGATGCATAACTGGCTATTGAGAGATTTCAATTGATTTAGAATGATAGGTAACCCGATACACTTGAATGAATTGAGTGACCACCTTTTGTGAGATCTCCTAGTCATGTATACTCCAAGATCGCGAGAGTTGGAAGTATGCCTAAGAAAGTCGTTTCTTGTTTATGAAGGGAACACCGTATCTTTCCTTATGTTCTAGAAATAACTTACTTATGTGGTGAATCGGTAACTTTTGAAAATGTTTTAACTCACCCTAAACGGTCTTGAAATATTTTTTGCCAGATACAAATGAGTTGTTGCTAGAGGACAAGCAACGTCTAAGTGTGAGATATTTGATATAACGTATAAAGTCATGTTTTTACATACATTATTCCTCGCTATTTTAGCTATTAGTTAGTAAAAACATCTTAAAATAATGGTTATTCAATAAAATTCACTAAAGTGGTTCAAATTTAGACGTTGCAGCAAAAAACACTAAAACATCCGAATAACATGCATAACAAAGCAACTAAACTTCACCTGATTCCTCCACTTTTATTTACCTTATGATATACACTCCCTAACTGCTATGTTATGATTAATAGGTAATTAAAAAATTGAAGAATCAAGAATCAAGCAAAACGGATAGAGAACGGAGAAGATACAACACCCGAAGATCAACCGAACGCATTCCGAGCACGTATGAGCTACACACATCCAAAATTCATGATTTTGGTATCATTAGAAGCATAATGGAATTTCAAGATAGTAGGCGAAATAATCAAGCCAAACGGACAAGAAACGAAGAAGATATGCACGAAACAAGCAACGAACGAAGTACCGAACAACGGATAAAACCAAACGGCCTAGGGCATACCGTATACGGCCCTAGGGCTATCGTATACGGCCTCCTAGATGCCGTATACGGCCCTTTGGATGCCGTATACGGCCCCCTTCCTTCTCTGGTGATGCCGTTTTTCAGTTATTTTGAGGTTCTGTACTGTTCCGGGCTTGTATTTTGTGCTTTGAAGCTTGTACGAGTTGCTTGGAGCCTTTCCCTATAAATAGGGCCTCTCCCCTCATCATTCCAATCATCCCTCACTCTCCATTTCATTCCCTCACACACTCTCTCTCTCTCTACTTTTTCTCTCTAGAGTTAGATAGTGAGAGGTTTAGGTTAGAATCAATTAGTTCTTGGTTAATATTTAACCAAGACTAATGGTAGGGGTAGCGTTGTATATTCTTGCAATACTTGAGGGAGCATTTGTAATATTGTAAAAGATATTTCGGAGTTCCGTTCGTGTATTCTTCAGCATCTATTCAATCTACGCATTAATCATGGTTATATATTTCCTTATCTTTTATAATGATGCATGCTATTGTTATTATGCTAGATTTAGGATTTTTTTGCCATGCTTAATGAGTAGTTCGCTTATGTGCTTGTTGTGATGTAGTTAGCTTATTAATATTTGGGGTGATGCTGCTTTAATATTGAAAACTCGGTGTGTTGTCTAACTTTACATTTATGATTATAAATTAAACTATAGCCTTTCCTCCAATGAACGTGGTTAAAACCTTTATGACAATGAGTCGCGAACCTTGATCAAACGGTAATTACCTATTTATGTTTCTTTAAAAGCATGGTCTGATTTTGTAAGTGTGGAAATACTGTTTAAACCTATCGTATAGTACACCGTGAATCAATCAGGGATTTATTGGGTTTTAGAAATACAAAGTGAACGGGTTGTTTAATTATCATAGATGGTTGAACTGTAATACAAACGTATGATTATTTAGAATGACCAAAAAGTATGTGGCACCGGAAAGACCGTAAAGCGGCTGAATACTTGGTATAGTGTTGGAACCACCTTTTGGTGTAGTACAAATGCGAAATGCGTGGAAGCCACAGAAAAGTCGAAGGTTGAAGACTGTGCCGCATCCTGGTTATCTACCAGCTCTAGAATAAACTACTACCATTAATGTAAGGTTAACGGCCACCAAAATCCTATCTTGCTCTTAAATGCCTTGCCTAGCTTAGATGCCCCCGTATGTTAAGAAATGTCAGAAGATAAATTGCGGTCTGTTGCCTCATTCCTGCACCCCGGATACATATATCCAAAGAGGGTCATTTGGTCTCTTAAGAGACGGTGAGGGGAGTTTAAAACATCCTGATCTGATCAGAATTCAGGATAGCCTAGTATTCAGTGTCATATTATTCGGACATCCGAATAGCAGGGTGCTAGTGTTTACACTATGAACATTTAAGGTATGTAAGATACAAATACTTAGAGACATTTTCATAACTATACTTTTAAAAACATCATCCCACGTATAAGCTAATGAAGTCACAACAAACACTCCTATCCATATTGATTTAAACCTATTTACTGTTTGTTTAAATTAGTTTTAATTTCGGACCTAAGAAAAACCCCCAATCAAACCATTTTAAAACCCATCACTGAATCGAAATGTTCTTCCCGATAACTTTGTTTCACAATACGATTAGCCTCAGAGAACGACCCTAGGTCATACTACTGCTATCGCTCTAGTAAAACTTAGGTTCCCAGCTATTTACAAATTTTAAAACACACCGGTGCCATCGCTTGCGGATGGTCTAGCGACAGGGTAATTCTCGACCGACCGTCGGTGACGCATCACTTATCCTTTTACAACCACCATTACTAGCTTCGACATCGCCAGAACACATGCCTCCACCACCGTCTAATGGAAAACGAGCATTACCGTCATTTCAGTAACAGGATCCACCGGAAACGATGGCCAACACCACACACTCAGTAACATAGTGAAATCGGAACTGACGTTCGTCGATTTAGAGTGGATTTTTAGCTGGGGTTTTCCAAAAATGAAAGAAAATGGTTTAATTGGATCTGTAATTGAAGTGGATTTTGTAACATGTGGTGAAAAAGAATGGTTGATGTCATACAGGTTGAAGTCGTTCCTGTTAATAAAAATAAAAGAAAAAAATTGAAATGAATTTGTGTATATTTTGAAGCATGAAAGAAGTAGACAAAATTAAAGGGGTTTTATCAAGATAAATGATGAGGTTAAGCTATGTGTATCTATATTTATATGTACATGTATGTTATTTGCATAATTGTAGTTGGTGAAAGAATCTTTAAGTTTGATTATGATGATAATGATTTGGTGGAAAAAAAGGAAAATTTAATTTAATTTTGATGTTTTGAATGATGATAAGTGGTGGATATGGTTGTAGGCTATGGTGTTAGGCAGAGAAAAAAAAATTCTATCTGTAAATGATTTGGGGAAGAAGATGATAAGGCATTTTGGTCATTCTACATGATTTAACGGAAGTAACTAATGAAGTAACTAATGAAAGTTAGACAAAAGGATAAGATAAGCAAAATTCAAACACTACATGGATATATTAACTTTTAACGAATTAGAATTTAATGTTTATGTCTATTACTTTTAAAGTTTAATAACGATAGTATTTAATGATATATTAACTTTTGTAATTAATTATATTAAATTAAGTTTAGGTGTTTGAATGTTGAATAAGATAATAAAAGGGTAAATTAGTCATTTACTACTTTTTCCTTTTAAGACTTTTGTTCAAATGTATTATATATGATATTTATATATATTAGTATATATAAACTCAACAAAATACTAAGAGCATAGACAAAAAATTGCACTTTTCCCTTTTCATTTAATGAGGTGGATTCAATGTAAAATGCTAAAAAAGTGAAGAATGAGAGAACTAATATGATTGTTCTATTTTCTTTAAAACCCAATTTTCACTCGTATCTTTAAAATCAAATATCTCACAAACGGCATGACCAAAAATTATAAAAATTACATATTCGAAATCAACGTCTTTTTCTCTTCGATTAGAGATTCCACGAGCTATACTTTCGACAATTTTTTTTTTCATTTTTATTGGGTCGTAGAAAATGTGACTTATATAATCACATGTGATTTTATATATAATCACATGTGATTTATGAGTAAATATAACTGGTACACGACTATTCATCAATTGTGGATGTTAACTCACACATGATTACAATTTATTCTTCATTCATATAAACACATATAAATAAGATTTTAAGAATTGTATTCGTTTACGGTCAAAATAACATGTAATTATTGATTTGAGGTTTAATCACATGTGCTTTTCAAATGAATTATGTGATAGTTATGGAAAAAAAAAGTTCGTCGAAAGTATGTCATGTGAGATCTCTAATTAAAGATAAAAAACGCTGATTTTAACGGTGTAATTTTTATAATTTATGAATATACGGTTTGTGAGATATTTAGATTTAGAAAAAAAGATAAAAATGGATAATTAGAAGAGAACAATTCTATTGGATCCTTTGTTATACATGTTTTTATCATTCTACAACTTTCCTCTCTATTTCATTTCATTTTATTTTATTTTAATTTTACTAAATTTGACTCATTTATATAGGGGTGAGATATTAAATCTAACAATAGGTGAGGGGCTCATATAGTAACTTTTCATGCTTGTATAAAATCATAAAAACTCTGCATCCCTTCTTCACTCACTCAAATCGCCGCTGCCGTTTTCGCTTCCTGGTAAAACCCTAATATTCATACATATAAACATCGCTCTTAATTTCAATGTTCTAATTATTTGAACGGTTGATTCTTTCGTAAACAATATTATTAGAATTTTATTAGAATCATTGATCGAAGGTCTCTCGATCGGCTTCTCATGTGATTTATCGTTGCTATTTATGTTTATGCAAGCTGATTTTTAAAGCTTACTTTTTTCTTTGTGGCAATTTTGAGCTCAAAGTATTATATATTCTTAGGATTTATTTCTTATCGTGCCTATCAAGTTTTTGTGCTACTGCATATGTATATACATATCTGTACTATATATATGCGTATATATTGTGATTGAAAACTCTGTAAAGAGCTGGTGCACAATAGTGGAACTTGATTTTGTTGATCTCAGGTTATTATAGGCATGGTTTGTACTCATTTTATATCTAGGCTGAAAAAGATTTGCTTTGATTGTAAGTTTTGAATGTGAAGAATCAATTTGTAGGTGGAAATGTGGAATTAGTAACGGGTAAAATAGTAACTTTAAGTACTTAGAGTTTAAGTATGGCGTCCAAATGCTGTATAAGTATTTGTAGATTATAAATATAAATATAGATATAGATTATAGACAGATGGTGCATTAAAGTGCAGTAAACATAAAGTTGAAAATATGTTATGATGTGTTGGGAATCAGTTTATCAAATGGTAATTGACTTTGTTAAAACAATGGCATATTGTACACTACCCTGTAGTAGTTTGTTTTACCAAGTAGGCAAGTCGGATACCAGTAGGTAGTAACCCAAGCACTTGTTGCTCGTATTGCTCTCTCTTAGTTTTGGCTTCAGACCTTCTAGATTAAGGCACGATGTCACATCAATAGTTGCATGTATTGTTACGTCTTTGCAATTGTGTTGTAAATTGTAATATTACTGAGTTTTGGTATCTCATTCTTGCAGCATCTTGATTTTGTGAGGATGGTGAGGGTTAGCGTTTTGAATGACGCTCTCAAGAGCATGTACAATGCCGAGAAGAGGGGGAAAAGACAGGTCATGATTAGGCCTTCTTCAAAAGTGATCATCAAGTTTCTTATAGTCATGCAAAAGCATGGTTTGCTCATGTCTCCTTCTCTTTGAATAGTTTTAGCAAAATTACACATTCCATGACAATTGAAATGCAAGTAATATAAGCATGATGGATGACATACTTGTGACCACTGATGAATGCAGGTTATATTGGTGAATTTGAGTATGTCGATGATCACAGGTCAGGAAAGATTGTTGTTGAACTGAATGGACGTTTGAACAAATGTGGAGTCATTAGTCCTCGTTTTGACGTTGGTGTCAAGGAAATCGAGCCATGGACTGCTAGACTTCTTCCTTCAAGACAGGTTAAACATTTTATATGTTCGAGCTGGCAAAGTGGACGGGTCGGTTGGTAAATGGGTTTGGATCAAAATGGGTAATTTTTGGGTGCTGGAGAAAATGGTCATTCTTTCTTGGAATCTGGTTAGAATGGATTGGGCTGAACAGAAACATTTATAGTGTGTCATACTTGATTATGCTGAAGTTGTTAATCCTTAAGCAATGCTGGTCTTTTGAATCAATTGATCCAAGAGGAGTTATGCGTTCAAAATGCACTTACGCTGACTTTTCACCTTGTTGACACTTTTTTTTTTAATTCCTTTTGATCCATTGGAGGTGAAACGTAATGCATTCGTTATTCATAAATAGTGTGTTGAATGTTGCTAACACTACCGTTTGTTATGCCTTGAATGGATAGGGTTAATTGATGAACATCACTTTAATAGTACTTATGTTTTTGAACTTGATAATATTTTCAGTTTGGCTACATTGTCTTGACTACATCTGCTGGAATTATGGATCATGAGGAAGCTAGGAGGAAGAACGTTGGTGGTAAAGTGCTTGGTTTCTTTTATTAAATCTCGAGATTTTGATGATATAATGCTATTCTAGGCTAGGGCTTGAAAGAATTATGTTTTTCTTTTTTAGATTGGATTTTGTTAACGAGAGATCATACTTTTGGTTTGATTCATCTTTGTAATTGCCATGTTGTAGACATCTTTCCTATCTTTGGTTTACCTATCATTACCCTTCTGTTGGAAGAAATATTCTTGATGAATTGCTTTCTTAAACGATTAGTAGATTACTATCCGTTTTTTGTCAGAAAGTGATACATTTTTGACTGCTATTGGAATATATTAGCCAGTATGGCTGGGCATTGTATCCAACCCGTTTCATTACACAGAAGCATGATTTTAGTTGCGATAACTGGATATACTATTTTATGTGACATTGATTAGTGTATACGGTAAATTTACAATTAATTATACACCAGATATTCAAATAAGCTATTAAATATTTAATGAAATCCGATACATTGTTTGATTATGTAATACCACGTAATTAGATTAGATGGAGACACATCCATCTGTACCGGTTAAATCTGTATATACACAGTAAGTTTCCAGCATCTCAAAATACATGGATGCAAAGGTGGAGATAGGATTTATTGATCGAGTAAGCAAAATGTTTTTGTTTTCCTTTTGTATTACGTTGTGAGGGGGTAAAAATTGTAAAATATCAATAGTATTCTAAAAAAAAATCTATTCTAAAAAGTATTCTAAATTATTTTTTTTATATAATTTTATAGTACGTAATCTTTAAGAGGACAACAGCTTCCATTTACACCTTGTAGATCCGCCCTTACATGGATGTGACAGAAGAACAAATGGATTGGGATTATTGTTTGGTTATTGTTCAACTTTACACTTGTTATTACTGTATGCACTCTACTTTCATACCTTTTATTGTATGAGGTGAACTTTTTAAATATTCTGAGTAATATGATATAAATTAGACATTCTTAAAACTCTATTAGAAAAGTTCATCTCATACAATAGAATGTATGAAAGTTGGAGCATATAATAGATTTTTTAGAATGTTTACGTCATACAATAGAGCGTATGAAAGTTGAACGCATACAATATTAACGAGTGTAAAATTGAACGTACAACGAATCAATAAACCGTACATGGATTATATGATGATAACTAATATAATACTCCTACAATAATAAAGCGAAGTACATGATAAAAAACACAAAACTTAAACTTACACAATATCAGATTCTTTTCACTTAGGGAACGCACTTTAGCTAAAAAAACTCATTCCTTCCATAGTTGCTATGAATATACATAAACAGCTGATAACAATGAAGTCAATAAGACCACTTGATTAGACTAGACTTTTTGAGCATGTATGCCAAAGATTGTGTAGTTGCCCGTCTGATCAATTAGTTTTATAACTTCATCAACCACCATAAAACTTGATCACTGATTCACCGCTACATATCTCCGATGTAGTACCGCAGTACCGCCACGGCTACCGATGATGTCAGAGCCCCACCATTTTGGTGATGAAAAGAAAGAGTTCAGTGGTGAGAGGTTTGATTAACTTTAAAGGAATGAGTGTATAGTGGTAGAAAAGAAGAATCTTGGAAGCATATACTACAAGAATCATTTTTGATCCCACGCCTTTTTTCAATAGTATATTACTTTTTCCTTGTTCATTTACAAGTTACCACTTCGAGAGCTCAAATTTTACCCTTTTAAACCCTTCTCTAACATTGTCTAAGGTATTAATTAGTGGTAAGAGCAAACCGAGTGCAATGGATTTTTCACTGTTCTTCGAGAGCTCAAATACATATGAATTCGTTTAAATGTCCAACAATTCGCTCAGATTACCAACAATTCTCTCAAATGACCAATAATTCGCTCAAATGCCTAACAATTAGCTCCAGAGCAAATTCACGTGTATTTTGTGATAATCGGAGCGAATTGTTGGGCATTTAAGCGAATTCATGTGTACTATTTAATAATTGGAGCGAACTAACCAAGATTTTTTTATACTACATTTCGTTCCAAGAGCGAGATCTTTGAACAAAATTGATAGTTTTGTAGATTATGTCCATATTTAGATAGTGGGAATGAATTTAGACCATTTAAGTAATTTTCTCTATAATTAATCCTAAGTTGTGTATGCTTTTTGTTATATCTTCTAGGAAATTGATTTATAATTAATTTTTTAGAACTAATCTAGAATTATTAATGATTAAATACTTAGTAGTAAAAATGGCAGATAAAACTTATGTATTTGCTTCAAAACATACGAAAATTAATACAACTTTTTAGAAAGATGACTTTGGGACCTCACAATGTGGAAGTCATATGCGCATGGTCTTTTTGAGGTGTCAATTTGGGGCATTTTCCATGAAAAGAATTGGTCATCACACTTTTATTTTATCGATAGTAGTATAGTATGAGTATGCTGGAAAATGGGTCAGGTTGGGTCGGGTTGGATCGTGAGTCGAATTAGATGTGAGTCAAAACGGGTCATGGGTCAACTGGGTCAGTTTTTGAATTGGGTCGAATGGGTTGGGGTCAAACCTGGGTCGAGTGACTATTTTTTTTCTTCCCTTTTTCTCTTTTACATATTTTTTATTTTATTGTTACATTAGTCATTTAGAAATATGGTTAATAAGCGTATTTGATTTTGAAATATGGTTAATAAGCGTATTTGATTTTACTTACCTTAATAATCTTTAAAAATGAATCTATCTATCCAATTTACCATAATTTATGAAGTTTAAAAATTCTAAAATAAGTCTATCTATTTAAAAATTATTATTACTCACCTTATTATTTTATTAATATTTGTTACCGAGATTATTTAAAAATAAATGAAAAGTTTGTATAAAAAAGAAACCAAGCCTAACATGTATACGTATGCAAGTTTAAAGTCACAAATCTCTGTGTCTCTATCCCACGTCTTCTCTTCTTCTCTCTAAAAGAAAAACAATCGCCTGCTATGTAAACTCTGTTTGCACTTTGTATTAATTTTTGTAAGTTAATTAAAAAAAAAAACGCTTGCCAGTTCCTTATTCTTCTGGTTTTACACGACCTGTTCTTCAAACCCATTGAGGACCCGCAAGACCCTTTCACAGTCTACCCCAAATATCTTTGGTTGACTTGTTGGACCCGCTCGGCTATTCATTCCAACTCAAGCAAATCCATTTGTGACCCAAACAAATTTGTTTTTGATTAAACGGATTTTGATTGACAGGTCCAAATAAATATGAGTGATAAAAGTATAAAAAATACAAATTTGCATTAAAATCCCCCATTTGAAAAGAAAATTTTAGATTGTGTTGGTTAAGTATATAACTACTTCTGTTGAAATTGAGAAAATCGATTGGATCATACTTTCTAACACATACAAAAGTATGAAACAAGCTGAATTTGCAAATCAATCGATATCAAAAAGCACCGGCACTGTTTAATTACTTCAATAAATGAAACGTTTATGAATATTAAATAGGTAATATGACGCGGAAGCAAGGTGGAGGTACCGAACCGCCGGTGACGGGTGAAACATCAATTGTTGGAGAACATCGTCAAACGAATAACACTTCTACAACCAGTTCTGAGGTATTGTTAAAAACCATTTTAGAAGATTTTGGTGTTCGTAGTGAAGGTATCAGCGGCGTCCGGATTATCTGTGCAATTAACGAAACTTATGTCTGATCAAATCAGTAAGAAGAATAAAACGGTTAGGGTAGATGGAGTTGAATATTCAATTCCATTGAAAGGAAGCCCTTCTATAACTGAAGGTGATGGTGGTTCTGAATCCAGGTTAGTGGATTTGATTGGTAATCCTCATCAATATGCACCTAGATTAACAAAGGTTGATTTTCCGCGTTTCGGGGGAGATGACATTAAGGGATGGTTGTTGAAGGTTTAGCATTTTTTTAGTTTGGATAATGTAAGGGAGAACACGAAATTACCTTTAGCCATTATGCATTTGGAAGGAAAAGCTCTAGCATGGAATCAAGGGTATATGCAAAATGGAAATCAAGTAATACTAATACCTACTTGGAAGCAATATGTTAATGATATACTCGATTTGGGGCTCACTATGATGATCCTATGGCTGAACTGGTGGAATTGAGGCAAACAGGTACATTAACAGACTTCATGAGCAGTTTAATGGTATTATTAGTAGGTTACAATTGCAACCCGCTTATGCCTTAAGTTGTTTCATGGCTGTACTTGATGAAGATATTGGCAATATGGTCCGAATGTTTAAACCTACCAATATACAGGAAGCATTTTCTTTAGCCAAAATACATGAAAACACACTCAAAAAACAGAAAACCAAAAACTCTTCCAAAAACCCTCTTTTGCCTTTACCCATACCTAAAGCCATCACCTACCCTATCAATGCCCCTAAACTCTTAACCTACCCTACTAAACCAAATGTTGTCACCACTAATCCAACTGTCACCACTAAACCCAACTACAACAAACGAACTTTGACACCAGCAGAAATGGATGAAAAAAGAGCCAAGGGCCTGTGTTTTTTCTGTGATGATAAGTATGTTTTCGGGCATAATTACAGGAGGAAAGAAACCACAGTTGTACCACTTACAACTAGAAGATGAAGAAGTTGAAACAGACGTGCAAGGAGATCATGAGGAGAATGACGATTGTACTGAATTTGCCCAGATTTCGGTTCATGCTCTAACAGGGGTAGCTGATTACCGAACTTTGAGAATCACGGGTTATGTTGGAAAATGGAAAATTCAAATGTTGTTGGATACCGGAAGCACCCACAATTTTATAGATACAAGTGTAGCAATGAAGTTGGGTTGTAAACTGCTAAAGAAAGTTCCCATGTCAGTACGAGTGGCAAATGGTCAAAGAATGCAATGTGATGTTATGATACAAGGTTTTCAATGGAAAATAAAGGGATTAACTTACTCTGCCGATATGTCTTTAATACCCTTGGGAGGTTGTGATGTTGTACTAGGAATTCAATGGTTCACTAGTTTGAAAAAAGTTCTATTTGATCTGGAAGAACATACTATTGAATTCAAATGACAGGGAAGAAAGTTGTTGATTAGAGGAGCTGCAAATAGTCCACTACAAATGGTCGAAGAAGGAAAAATAGTTAAAGGAGCATATCGGAACCACACATTCATACAAATTCGTCTAATCATGTTCACCCTGATGTACAACAACTTTTAACCAAATTCCATACCTTGATCCTTGACCCAACAGACTTACCTCCCTTCAGAGATGGTTTGACCATAAAATTACCCTTAGAGAAGGTTCTAATCGGGTTAATTTGAGGCCATACAGATATCCATTATTGCAGAAAGATGTGATCGAACAACTCACTAAAGAGCTACTAGATCAAGGTGCGATCAAGCCAAGCACGAGTGCTTTTGCTTCACCTGTGGTTCTAGTGAAGAAAAAGGATGGGAGGTGGCGGATGTGTGTGGATGATAGATCTCTCAACAAAGCAACTATGCCAGCTAGATTTCCTATACCCTTGGTTGAAGAACTCTTAGATGAATTATATGGCACCCATTATTTTTCTAAGCTTGACCTTAAATATGGTTACTATCAAATCAGAATGACGCCACAAGATATATATAAAACCACGTTTTGAACACATTGTGGACACTTTGAATTTCTTGTAATGCCTTTTTGGCTTATTAATGCTCCTTCAACCTTTCAAATTCTGATGAACCACATTTTCAACGCTTCTTAAGGAAATTCATGTTGGTGTTTTCTCATTGTCAAATTAAGCAAGTGTGCTTTTGGGGTACCTGAGATTAAGTACCTAGGGCACGTCATTTTAAACAAAGGGGTATCTACTGATCCTAACAAGAATAAGGCAGTTATCGAATGGCCTTCACCTACTCCTCTCAAGCAATTAAGAGGGTTCTTAGGTCTAACAGGGTATTACAGAAGGTTTGTCCAACACTATGAAAGTCTTGCAAAGCCACTCACTCAATTATTGAATAAAGATTCCTTCAGTTGGAATGAAGAAGCAGAGAAAGCTTTTGTGGAGCTTAAGAAGGTTATGACTAATCCCCCTGTTCTAGCTTTACCTGATTTTAATTCCACTTTTTTAATAGAAACAGATGCCTCAAGTCATGGCATAAGGGATGTGTTGATGCAAAAGGGTCATCCTATAGCATATATCAGTAAAGCTTTATAACCCAAAAATTTGTTGCTTTCTACTTATGAGAAGGAGTTGTTGTCAGTCATTCATGCAGTTAAAAAGATGGAGTCGGTATTTGTTAGATAGGCACTTCATCATCAAAACCGATCAATAAAGTCTAAAGTACCTGTTGGAGAATAAGCTTTCAACTCCTTTTCAACAATGATGGTTATCCAAATTGCTCGGGTTTGACTATGAGATTCAGTACAAAAAAGGTGTTGAGAATAAGGTAGTCGATGCTCTATCTAGAATTGCCAATGGAGAGTTGTTTCAATTAGCAATCTCTACTATTGACTCTGGTCTACTGGATTTAATTAAAGAATCATGGGAAATGGATGATGTTTGTCAGAAACTCATTGTTGACTTAAAGCTCAATCATGCTTCTCATCCTAAATATCAATGGTGTAATCAAGAGCTAAAGAAGAAACAACAAATTGGTAATTGGGAATCATCCACCATTGAAACAACACTTGTTTAAATGGATGCATGATTCTCCTCAAGGAGGCCACTCAGGAGTACAAGCAACCAGCAAAAGAATTTATAGTCTCTTCTTTTGGCCCAAATTGAAAGAAGATGTCCGGATTTATGTTAGGGAATGTACAGTATGTCAAAAATGTAAAGCTGACTTGGCAGCAGCTCCTGGACTACTGCAGCCACTTCCTATCCAGATGCTATTTGGGAAGAAGTTGCCATGGATTTTGTGGAAGGCCTGCCAAAATCTAAAGGTAAAAGTGTTATTTTGGTCGTGGTGGATAGGCTAAGCAAATATGGCCATTTTTTGGCGCTCAAACATCCTTTTACAGCACTCGATGTGGCTCAAAAGTTTATGGATTTGATTGTTAGGCTTCATGGGTTTCCAAAATCGATTGTATTGGACCGAGATAAAATTTTCATTAGTCATTTTTGGACAGAACTCTTGGTGATTCATGGGGTAGAACAAAAAATGTCAAGTGCTTACCATCCTCAAACGGATGGTCAGACAGAAGTTTTGAATAGATGTTTAGAAGGTTACCTTCGAGCTATGTGTTTCAAGAAACCAACAAGGTGGTCTCAGTAGTTGCCTTTGGCAGAATGGTGGTACAATACTAAATATCATAGTGCCACTAGATACACTACTTATGAAGTTGTTTATGGGCAAAAACCTCCTCTTCACTTTTCGTCTTACCTGGGGAAAGAAAAATTGTAACTGTTGATAGGAGTTTGACGGCTCGAGAACAGGTCATTCGAATGTTGAAACACAATCTGCAATCAGCTCAGAATCGGATGAAACAAATCGCAGATATGCACAGAATTGAACGAAGCTTTGAGATTGGAGATTGCGTGTATTTGAAGCTTCATCCATATAGCCAATCCACTGTTGAATTCAGAAAAAATCAAAACTGGCTGCAAAGTTTTTATGGTCCTTATAAGGTTCTAGCTAAAATGGGACAAGTTGCCTATACATTACAATTACCAGCTCACGCAACCATACATCCCACATTCCATGTATCCTTTCTAAAGAAACACCATGGCCCACTCACAACTGAGCATCCTTTACCCGCCTCTCATACAACTGTCGTCCCTAAAACACCTGAAGTCGTGTTGGAAATGAAGACCAGTAAGAGACACAATAAGGTGTATGTGGAATGGTTGGTACAATGGCAGCTAGGCACACTAGAAGAAGCCACTTGGGAGTCAGCAGAAGAGATTATGAAGAACTATCCAACTTTTGATCCTTGGGGACAAGGATCCTCTTAAGGGGAAGGTATTGTTATGTTTTTATGTCATCTAATATAATATAGGTAGAGGGTCTAGTATTTTAATTGCTAATAGTGAAGGTAGTGAGATGATAATTAGTATAACCACCCCTGTGGTCTGTTATTGGTATGCTCTGTAAGTTATATATGGCACCATCTAGTGGAGTATGTATGAAATTGAATGTTATTACTTCACCTTCTCTCTTTCTCAAATATGCAATGTATTATTAAATATAGAGGGAGATTCAAATGAAAATGAAAATTTGTGTGAGAATGGAGTAACTAGTTGGAATGCGCCACGTGTCACAAAACTCACTTTCACTCACATTTTTAAAAATTAAAAATATCTCAAGAATGACTTATTGAAAAATTATAAAAATTGCACCATAAAAGTCAGCATTTTTTTTCTCTTCGATTAGAAATCTCACATGGTATACTTTTGACGACTTTTTTTTGTATGATCGTACAATATTAGTAACACATGTGGTACTCGTTGGTAACACATGTGTTACCTGCTGGTATCACATGTGTTACCTGCTGGTAACACATGTGATAGTTGTTTACAAAACTCAACGAATACGGAAAAAAAAGTTGTCGAAAGTATACCTTGTGAGATCTCTAATCGAAGAGAAAAAAATGCTGATTTTTATGGTGCAATTTTTATAATTTTTCGACTTACCGTTTGGGAGATATTTAAGTTTTAAAAACATGAGGGAAAGTGGGTTTGTGACACGTTGTGCGTTCTTATTGGTTCCTCCATTCTCATAGAAAATTGTTGTACTCATTTGAACCTCACTCATTAAATATAATTATCATTGGAGTTTATTCTCAATCCTCAATTCCCACGAGATTGGATTGGATTAACCACCGAGCAAGTTCTCAGTCTTAATCATTACCGGTGCAGTTAACAACACAAATTTATTATATATTATTGACCGATTATATTCGTTATATTTTACACTTTAACCTTCTTCTTTTTTTTATCATATGTTCATTTTCAGTCACTTCTTATAGTTTAAGAGCACCTAGCTTAGGTGCTCTTTGTAAATCAAATGATTTCTCATACCCATCGATTTGCATTAATTGAGTAAATATATTACAGAATTCAATGAATACAATATGGGCCAAAGCTAAACTAATCTAATGGGCCAAAGCCAAACTAGGTAGAAGCCGTCAAAACAATATCATCAACATATAGAAGAAGGTAAGCAACAGATGTATCCCGACGATAAATGAACAAGGAAGAGTCGGAACGAATCTGCCGAAAATCAAGGCGGGATGTAAAAGTCGCAAAATGCTGATACCAACCTCGAAGTGCCTGCTTCAAGCCATGTAAAGACTTGTGCAAGTGACAGACAAAGTCGGGATGAGAGGCGTCCGCAAACCCTGGAGGCTGATGCATATAAACGGTCTCCTCTAAAGTTCCATGCAAAAACACGTTCTTAACATCCAATTGGTGAACTGGACAATGACGAGAGACTACTAAACTGAGAACAATGCGTATAGTGGCCGATTTAACAACATGAGGGAACGTCTCATGGCAATCAATGCCTGGCTACTGACTCAACCCGTTAGCAACTAAACGAGCTTTGTACCTATCAAGAGTACCGTCAGCATGAAATTTCTCCTTAAAGAACCACATAGATCGGACCATATTAAACCCAGGTGGCCGCGGAACAAGAACCCAAGTACCGTTTTTAATAAGAGCACTATATTCCTCAAACATGGTATTACGCCAGTGAGGAGCAGCTAGTGCTTGAAGGTATGACCGTGGAATAGGGGAATGTGTGGTGGGTGAAGGTTAAGTTTCTGAACTGGTTTAGTAATACCACTGCAACCGCAAGTAATCATAGGGTGTGTGGAGGTAGGACCAGGTATGCATGAGAGTCAAAGGGCGGAGTAGAGCTAGTGTCCGAAGAGGAAGTGGAAGAATGAGCCGAGGGAGAGGATTGTGGAGTAATGGATGAAGAAGCATCCGAAGCTGGAGCAAGAGAGGAAGCAACCGAACTCAGATGAGAAGATGTGAGAATGACGGGGGTGTCGGCAGATGGTGACGAAGGAGTGGCAAAAGCGGCAGAGATGGAGGTAGGAGGTAGACACCCCCATAGTGGTATAGGGTTGAAGAGATGAGCGCTAGAAAGTGGAGAGGGGTCATCTATATCATCAAGGAAGTCATATGGGGGTGATCGTGACAGTGCCATTGATACAAAGGGAAAAACTGTGTTATCGAAAATGACACGCCGAGAAATGATGACCTTATTAGTGGAAAGGTCAAGCAAAAACCACGATGCTGAGCAGGGTACCTGAGAAATACACATGGAGCTGAGCGTGGTGCAAGTTTGTGAGGAGGATCGATGTGAGGATAACATAGACAATCAAAGACACGGGGATGAGTGTAGGAAGGAGGTTTATTAAATAGGCGAGAAAAGGTGTTTGGTTGTTATCGACAAGTCACCAGTGTCCAGTGGTGTTATTTCTTGTAATGTCCAGTGGTGTTATTTCTTGTAATAAAGAGAAGTCAACTATGCTATGTCAAGCATGTCAACTTGACAAATATATTAAACTTCCATTATTTTAAATCAAATGAATCAAATGATTTTCCATATCCATCGATTTGCATTAATTTAGTAAATATATTACATAGTATAATGAGGGCTAAAGCCAAAAGTAATCTAATGGGCTTATAATATACGATACAATAACAATACATTTAATACTCTTAACTACACCAATGATTTTTCCAATGAAATTAGAAAGAGTGTAACATATGCTATTTTATTATGTGAGTGATCTAGTATCTTCAAGTTTTTATTTATTTATTTACAAGGCATTAATGGTTTAGTGCTTAGGTTGTCAAACAAATTTGACGTTCAATTCCCATTGTTTAACTTAACTACCAAAACGCATCCATTAACAAACAAAAAGTTCATTTGGTCGCATCACATCACATGACATATACGTGTTTAGTTGGTTACACAATATCCATATGGCATGGATATTGCTTCCTCAAAAGGTAACTTATGTTGTTTCCCTCAATATCTCAATATTATGTATATCGACTACCGAGCACCATTCCCTTCATTGTCTTTTGGTGGTTTCTAACCGGAAATAGGCTTATGGAATTTTTGTCATTGGAATTCTAGTTAGGTTTTCAAGGTTAACTTATTCGGATCTTATACAGTTACATGCATTCATACAAATTTAACTTTTTTCAAAGAAGATATCATATGTGCTGTCAACAACATCAGATTTATTTGCTGTTAATCAATTATGTTCATGATATTTTACACTTTATACACATCATCTTTAATATATGTACATTATCAATCTCTCCTTATAACCAAATAACACCTATAATACGTGCTGTTAACTTATCTCCAAATAAACGATTTTAGATTTTGTAAGACATTTTGTAAATAAATAATCATTTTGATGAGCGCATAATAATTAAAAATGATTTGAATAGTATTCAAAAGCTATAAGAAACCCGTATTATTATTATTATTTTTATTTATAACTATACTAATAAAATAAAATACTTTAGTTACGTTGAGTGTCCCTAAATAAAACAAAATTAACTTAAATAAATTGTAATCAACGCTAAAAATCTCCAACTAAGATGTAATCACCTACAACGCATACACGGTTATTAATAAGAAAACTGATTCTTGATCAACAACGGTCGTTTCCTTTAAATCCAATAACAACTGTCCACCGGTTAATCTTGTGCGCGTCAACACCGGAACCTTTCTCCCTCATTCCTCTTTTCCCCAATTTTTGCTAAATTGCGCACGGGTTGATCAGCGCACACTTCACAACACCACCAAAAACAAAAATAAAATAGCCGGCGCAATTTAGCCGACCGTTATTTTAGCCTGAATTAAATTGTTTGCAAAGGTAATAATCTATCTCTATCAATCTCTATTGTTTTGAATGGCGGATCTGTTATCAATTATTATATATAAGTTATGATGATAATTTGAATCTGTTGGTGATATAGTTGATTTAATTGTTTGTTACAGATATATATTTGTGTGTCTTTATAAACATACATACGCAGTTTGTAAAGCTATTTTTGCTGATAATTCTTCCAATCATTCAATGGCCGCTCCACCGGCTAGGGCACGAGCTGATTATGATTACCTAATTAAGCTCCTATTGATTGGCGATAGTGGTAAGTTTTAAATTCAATCTGTTATTATTTTTAATTAAATGTCATGCTAGGTTTTTTTTTTAATGTTCTGCATCTGTTATTGATATCGTTTATTTGTGTGTATTGAAATGAGAAAAAAACAATAATAAAAAAATTCAATAAATCAAAGATTTGGAGGTGTTTATTTATTGTACCGGTCCGTTTAATCAGGTACACACACTAACATATATACTATATGCATCATGATAGGGGGGAAATCAGTTTCTGTGAAGAAACTGTTAGTAAGTTATGTTATCTTCTCAAATGTTATAAAGGTTCAAGGTCATACTTATGAGAGAATGAATGTAGGAATAGAGGTCAATAAATAATTTGATTTCTTTGCTTGTATGTTATTGGAATGAAAGTGCAAGTCTTTTAGTACCATTGACTTCATAGTTTTGCATTGGATATACAAAATACTTGCTGGTTTCTACTCTAGGAAATTATAGTTGTAAGTTCCACGTTCATACTGTGTTTAGTGTCGATATCCTAATTTTACGTATCCTTCTTGGACTTTAGGAAAAGATTTGTTTGTTTGTTTCTTTTTTCTCATAACTCATAAGCAATCAGTTACTGTAGGATAGAAAAACTCTAGTGGGGCCATTTATATAGTGTATGATTGTAATACAATAACATATGTATTTTTTTAGACTGAGGGTTTTGAATTTTCAGTGTTTCTGTTCAAGATTAAGCACACCAGTATTGAGTTTCCATTTGTTATACTAGTCAAAATTTCGTTTATGCCGTACGCCCATGCATACTTGTTTTAATATGAATCCGACTTTCTTACGTCACAGGTACTATTATCTAGAGTTCGATACCACATAATACCTTTGAGAATATGAACATGATAGCAAGGAGTTTCAAATAGAATATATGTGATACTGTGCTTCTGGAACTTCTTGTTAACATTATACTTATAGTTCTGCTGCAATGATCTTTTAGTTTTTGTGATATGTGTGTATCTATGTATATACCATATATATTAAATGAGTTGTGCATGTATGTTGGTTTCTTAAGATGATCGTTCCAGACTTCCTAACGTACTTGATTATTAGTTACTGTCAAGTGATAGTTTTGGTTCCTTTTTTTCCCTTGCAGGTGTGGGGAAAAGTTGTCTTCTTTTGCGTTTTTCTGATGGTTCTTTCACTACCAGTTTTATCACCACCATAGGGTGAGTTGATCAATCCCTTTTTACTTGAAAATATACGTTTTTACAACGAACTTTGACATTTTTGACATCACGTTTTTTACAGTATTGATTTTAAGATAAGAACCATTGAACTTGATGGCAAACGGATCAAACTCCAGATTTGGGACACAGCTGGTCAGGAGCGATTCCGGACAATCACAACTGGTGTGTTCCAGTTTCTATTCTTGTGGACACTTTTATACATGCATCATATATCACATGTAGGCCATGTACTCTGCTAGATTCTAGCATTCGTAGGATCAAATTCTCGAAGGGTTAGCTCCTCAGATTTAGGATATGCAAAAAGGGTTTGCCCTTGAAACTTATCGCCGAACTCTTGAAATTAATAATATTTTATATGGAGCAATTAATTGCAACCTTTGAGCAATAATAACTCAAATTCTGCATGAAATAGTTGCATAATGTGTGCTCTATAACATGTAAATTCAGTGGTTGCCCCTGAAAGCTTGTACAGTGAATGCTTACCTTTTTTTTTTTCTTTTTTTTTTTTCATAGTAATTGTTTTGTTCATATTTTTAGAATAATATGTAAGTAACTTAATATTTCCTCTCCAAATTACTCCAGCTTACTATAGGGGAGCTATGGGAATTTTGTTGGTGTACGATGTTACAGATGAATCATCTTTTAACAGTGAGATTTTCGTCACTTTTGCATCAATAGTACCTTGTGACTTCCCTTTTATTTCCATGTTATCCTTAAGTTGGATATCTTATCATTATTGCTTCCTGTTGTTGCTAGACATAAGAAACTGGATTCGCAACATCGAACAACATGCCTCTGACAATGTTAACAAGATCCTTGTTGGGAATAAGGCTGACATGGATGAAAGCAAGAGGGTATAGTGTTCATTTTTTTGTCGTTATGCTTTTGATATCAATATCAATAAAAGTTTCCCTAGATTATAACTGCTGAGGAGGCAGATAAATCTGACACTGTCGCAATATCTTGTAGGCTGTGCCTACCGCAAAGGGCCAAGCGTTAGCTGATGAGTATGGCATTAAATTTTTCGAAACCGTAAGTACATCAGTTATATATGCTGCTTTATATTCTAACATAAGTACATCAGTTATATAAATGGGTCATTATTTTGTAATGTAGGAAACGGGTCAGTTTGGGTTGACGTGCAACACTTTTTTTCAGAGACTGAGATTCGTTATAAAATAATTAGTGTCAAATCCGATTCCCTTTCTTAAAAAGAAAAGAAGAACCATATTATAATATTTATTTTAGCTCAATAATAATATGATTTCTTAAATGATTTAGGAGGCTGCATGCAATAGAAAAATGCACTTTCGACGATTTTCAACCTGTTTGATACATTATCTTTCAAGCGACATTCTTTTATTTAGCCAGTTATACCTAAAGCATATCCAAGTTTCCCCATTTATAGCTTATAAGTAAATGGGTATAAATTGCCACCACTACAAATTATTTTTTCAAGATGAAGTAAAGAGATTTTCCAAGTGATTGTGTTTTGTCTTTCACAGAGTGCTAAAACGAATCTAAACGTGGAGCAAGTTTTCTTTTCGATAGCAACAGATATCAAGCAAAGGCTTGCAGACTCCGACTCCAAGGCGGAGGTATTTATTACAAACTACTTCTATAAATCATTATAGGAACAAGAAAGCTAAAGGGGTTTGTTTTGCCAAGAATCGGACACG
Source organism: Gnaphalium uliginosum (assembly GCA_963930675.1). NCBI lineage: Eukaryota > Viridiplantae > Streptophyta > Magnoliopsida > Asterales > Asteraceae > Gnaphalium > Gnaphalium uliginosum. The sequence goes on from OZ005681.1 coordinate 37,530,832, forward strand.
GGACACAACAGTTACCTATATATACACACATATAAAGGGGTGAAACATATAGGCGATCTACGTTTTTGTCAAATACTTACAGTGTGAGTATTTTGGATGTGGAGACCTCCCACAATGCATGCGTAAAGCACAATCTGGGTGAAACATATAGGCAATCTACGTGCAAAATTTGTCAAATACCTACATATACACACATATAAAGGGGTGAAACATATAGACAATCTACATGAAAAAATGGTCAAATACTTGCACTACAAGCATTTTGGATGTGGAGATTGCCCATGCATGCTTAAAACCCAATCTGGGTGACTGCATATTAAAGTTTGTGTGGAACTTTTTGATATTGTATATTGACGTGTATATGTATCATGTATGTATGTATGTATGTATGTATGGATATGCAACAGTCCCCTGAGCAAATGCAACTTTGGCTTATGCGCAGCTTTAATGAAAGTGCTTTAATTAATAATCAAATACCTAGAATATCCTCAAGAATAATTAAACATAAGAATCTTAGTAATGATTTCTGCTAGTGGCATTTCACTTGACTGGTAGTAATCAACTTCCTTGAACTGATTAATATTTTTGTATTTGACTGTTTCAAAAAAGTTGTACCTGTAATGATTACCCTTACACAAGTAACTTTGGACCAAAACGTTTGAGAAAAATGGCATATTTGTTGCATATATGTTTGGATGAATGTTTATGTAACCAGTCTTATATTTCAGATGTTTATGGTTTTGTATTGACAAGATTGTGTTGATCTTAATGACAGCCCTCAACAATTAAGATTAATCAACCAGACGGTGGAGGTGCAAATGGTGGAGGTGCACAAAAATCATCTTGTTGCGGTTCTTAAACAGCAACAGAATGCTTCAGAGGTGCTGCTCTGCATGCAGCTGGCTGTTATTGGTGATACAGACACAGCCAGGGTGGTAAAATACCAAGTGCAATGACGGTATGATGATGGGGCTGCTCGACTTATCTGTCATTCTTTTCAAACATTGTGGTATGTGAAACATCATAGGTTTTAATCATTTGTTTTTTTTTTCTCTGTTTCACATCTATTTTAAGAGGACACCTTTTCATTTGGTATTTTGTATTTCTTTACCGTATGTAATAGCCCATAGAAGTAAACTTGTAAGGAAATTTAAAGATAACTTGTTTAATAAACATGGAATTCTGTTGCTTTTTTCATTGAAATCTTGGAGCCATTATTGCATGTAATGTGCTAACCTGTTCTGGCCTTAGAAAAAGGAAACCGTAATCTACCAGCTTAATTGACACCCAAAGTCATCATCAAATCGTGTTCTACAGCAGCGAGTAAAAGTTGGTCAAGATCGACAATAAAAGAACCAAACCAGGATCAGACCCCCTGAAACTCGCAGTATCCATGTTGCTTCTCAGTTCTGATAAGTTTTAATACATCAGACGATTGGATTTGCGTTGTTACTGGTATCTATTATATTTCAGATACTTTTTCTCAGAAGAATGCGACTTTTTGTTGAGTAAATGACAGATCATGCTCAAAGTCTCTTTTAATATGCTGCCATAATTAACAGTGCTTGTATGAAGATCTAACATCTCAATACTAAAACTCCATCACAATTCACAACCTTAGCAAAGAAAAGAAAATCTATACAGACCTTATCTACATATACTAATCAAAGTTCACCACGATCATCATCCACATGTGTATAGGCCCTTTTTAGCAATGCAAAAAAGCACACTGAGGACAGCATTGTATCTTACATTGAAAACAACCTGAAACCTAATAGTAACAACTGTTGCTATAAATTCAGTTCATCCTTCCCATATATACGTCGAAGTTCACGAGTAGCTGCTTGGAAAGATTCTAAACATTAAAAATTGAACATAAGCAACAGAAAATGCAATCTTGTAATAAAGAGATGAATATCTTATTTTACAGGTGGAAAGTTTGTCCCATTAACTTGTCAATGAATCCAATCCGGTCAACCAAAAGTAAAACACATTGAAATTGACACCCCTTTTGACATGTTACCCAGCCCACCCGTATTGCCACATTTAATGTTAACGACCATCTACTCTGTAAAATAAATTTACCTTTCCAGCTGCGAAACGCTTTCTGATTGATTGGGGAACCAGTTATTGTCTGAATTGCATCAAATAATAAACTCTCGGGGGTGCTTCTCAACTCTTGAACTATCTGGTATATCGTCTTTGCGCTCTTAAAGTATATGTGATTGTTTGGGTGCTTAGTTTTGCAACCAGCATGACGCTCAAACTCATAAGCATTCAGTGCCTAAGCCAAAAAATCAGTTTCAGTAATAAAACAAACTATTGTATTAATTTTAAATTTTTTTTTTTTAATATCATTCATATTTGTCATGATTTTAAAGCCATATGAGCAGAACAGCTGACACCAACAATGTAATAACTTATATACCAAAAACGAAACTTACCTTCGAGTGGTTACATGATTGACAACCACATAAGTAGCCAGAACCCTTTATAATTCCTCCGAGTTCCTATTAATGTGGAAAAGCTCATCATGAACCAAAAAAATAAAGATACAAATAATACAAACAAACTAACTTAATCATCATACTTGGACCTTTTGTTACAAACACACTATCTAGCTTGTGAAAATGCAGAAACAACAGTACATTATATAACCATGAGCAATTTCAGACAAACTGTAAAGAAATAATGCAACAAGAACCCTTGTACTAGGCAATTGTTGTCCAAACCAATAATTCTTGCAAACTGTAGTGCGATTGTTTGAAAGTCAATAGTTTGTTTTAGAGGTAGAAAAATAGGCAGGTTGAGTAACATGCTGAAACAAGTTGAGGTAAGAAAGAGTACATTCCAATATGAGTCAATAAATGTCGGATAACTTTTTGTTTCTTTTCCTTTGATTTACCTAGATATTTATCAAATTTTGTATCAGATGTTTATCAAGATAATGCAAATATGTTTGTTTACCTCCCTTGAAACTGAAACATATTTGACAGGGACCCCATCAAGTATACCAGTAGCCATCAAACTTCTAACGTTCGAGGGGAAACTATTAGGGGCCTCCTTTTTAGCCGGTTTTGATTCTGACTTGTTCTTTGATTTGACACCCTGACGTGCGTTCCCAACAATAATCGCATTGGATGCATCCAACTCCTTAATCCCAGGAGACTGCAATGTAGATTGATCAAATGATAACCCATAGTTATTCACATCTTTCACATAATACCCGTTCATTGGTGGGTCAATCTCAGATTCATCCTGAAAACCACCAAAAGATATGGCATTGGCAATTGATATAGCATTTTCATCATCTTTACTTTCGCTAGGACCCGTTGGCCTATGACTAGGGTCAAATCCACTGTAAGAATGACCCATTAAAGTTACGTTTCCATCTTCTTCATTGCCATAGTTAGGCCCCATTGTCATAAAACTAGTCTCATTTAGTGCATCGGTGTCCTTAACCTGATTAACTTTGACTTTTCTAATCCCTCCATAATTCACACACGTCTCAGGATCTTCAATAGTATAAGACATAGATAAACCAACTGAAGATCCATTCCCAATTTGATCATGGACTATCTTTTTATTCAGATGCCCGTTATCTATCTCAACAGGAGACCCCAATAAGCGGTCAATAAACTGATTCGGGGGCGATTGGAGAGCAGAAACATTGTCCCAGGATAGATGGGAGGTCGGTATTCCAGATATAGATCTGCTATTCGGAGATTCTACAGCTTGTCTTTTGTTAGGGAATAATTCAGCTTCAGTTGCATCAGCAAACCATTGATTTGAGCGTTTTGATTCTACTCTCGACGAGTTACCAAATATGCCGTCCCCGTCGGTTATATGACCATTCCCTTTTCCCATCCAAAATCCCTTGTCATGAAAAGACTGGTTCATAAAAACCATACAAAATAAAAAAAAAATAAAAAAAGTTAAACTAACTATGATCTACGACAACATAAACAAGAAACTCCTCCAACATTTTCCACAATTAGGTTCACAAAATATACGGTTTTCAAGTGCACATAAAGTACAAAATCTATAAACCTATCAAAGTATATAAATTTAGATGATTAACTGCACTGTAAAGTGTCAACCATCAACATTCTTCTAGTTCTCATGTAAGAGCCAAGAAATTACAAATACACATGTTTACATAATGTTATACGGAGTATCATCCAACAACATTCAAACACCTAACTTAAAGAAAATTAGCTACAAAAGAACTATATTGTACATTAAAAAGTAAAACTGTTGCAAAGCTTACCATTGTGCTAATCAATATTCCTCACAAAGCCAATAACAGGTGCAAATTGTCTGTGAACAAAAAATAAAAAAGTTACATACAAAAGGAACAAACTTTAATACTTAAGAACCTACAAAAATGAGCTCCAACAAAACAAAACAATTTAAAACCCTAACTCAGAACTAAAAAACTTACAAAATGAAAATAAATGTTCTTATTATATGTTTACCTGTGTTTGTACAGATAACAGCGATTGATGTGGTTTAGCTGAAGGTTCAGAGGAGATCCATTGCCGGCAGATAATGGCCGGTGATCGGAAGAAATATAATTTAGGTTTTGGGGGGGGTGTATAGTTACGACGGTGGATGAGAAGCACAGGATCTTTTCTCGAAAAATAAAATGTATGTATGCGTACGCGCTCCGGTGTTAACCTCTATGTTTGTAAAATTGTAAACCGGTTTTGATCATAAAATTGATCGAACCACACAGTTTATCGGTTGAGCCGAAAATCAGACCGGATTCGCACCGGCTCACACCTTTATTTTTTTTTATTATTTTTTTAGTTATTTTTCTTTCTTATTATTTTTATTTATTATAAGAGTCCATCAATAATACACACCATAAACACATATGTGACGAAAAACGTCAAAATCGAATAAAAAATTAGTTTCTTTTTATTTAATACATCAAACCGGTTGAACGAGGGGTGTTCATCGGTTCGCTTTACGGTTTCCTCTGTTTATTCGGTTTAGGTTGTTTCGGTTTTGTATTTTTTTTAGCAAAATCGAAAACCAAATTCAAATTGAGAGCGCGTGAATGTGATTAAAGATGAAAAAGTGATCTGAAATGAGGTTGTTCAGACTAAAATACCTTTTTGAATTGAACCCTAAGCCCATTTACCAAATATTGGCAAGGTTAATTGTAGGTCCAACCTTTTCGATCACAAATTATGATAGAGTATGATGGTGAGTATTAAACACTTTATGATGATCGGACTCTAGAAGAAATCATTTACGAAGAAAAAAAATTAGTGATAAAAACTCGATAAAGATTTCAGACTAAAAAAAGTAAAAAATAAAATAAAATAATAAATAAAAAAAATAAAGTTAGCAGACTCAAAGAAAAAAATAACATAAAAACTTTAAATAAAGAAAAAGGAAAAATCTTTTTGTATTTTCTGGTTTATTTGATGAAAAACTAAATGTAGTTTACAAAATTTTACAAAAATCAAGAATCTGAAGATATTACGGCCAAGTCTGAAGTGACATCACTTCAGATTCTAACGTAAATTTTCAAGCTCTGACTAAAATTTGTCAATTTTTCAAGTAAGTTATGGATTTAACATCACAAGCTATCCTAACAGATAAAAGAAACGATCTTCATTAAAAGGTTTTTTAAAGATATTATAATGTCCCAAATTTTTCGAACTTAATTTTTCAAAAACTTAAACATACATATAGCGTCGTTGCGGAAATATCTTACAAAGTAGCCTAAAATCCAACAAGATTACATCATAACATAAAATAAAACAACTAAAACTTCGGGGCAATGTCGAATGTAAAGCAATTGTCCCTTTATTCCTTATAACTTATTACTGATCCGTCACGAGTCGAGCCTACTTCTTTGAACCTGAGAATGTATGTAATGCGTAAGCCTAAAGGCTTAGTGAGCTCGTGTGTGTTTGTGTATGAAAATATCACACAAAATGATGAACAAGTATAATCATAATAATAATATAATCGAAAGTTCAACATTTAACAAATTCATGGAGATCCTCATGGAGATCCCGATTATTGTGATTTAGGACATTAGACACTTGTTGATAGTCATAATACTAATCATTTTAAGTGTTATGGTGAGTCAAACCCACAAAGATAAAGACTTAACCAACTTGAGTTAATATCAAGAAATATTTATTTAAAAGTAATTTGTCCATCACACGATAATCATTTAAAATATATAAAATGCACATGCAATGTCATCAATATACAAAGCATATAAATATATCATGTACATTCACATTGCATGGAAAGATGAACACACATAACTAGCATACATTCTCAATTTTAAAAATAACACAAGAGTACTCACTTAGTTGGAGGTGTTGATTATTCCTTTGTCATTTCCTAAAATCAATATGAGGGCTATATTTAGAATTTATACAACACTAAAATGTGGATCTTACATTCTAAGAGTTTCAAATGATACATTATGAGATATTTGTAAGAAATAAACTTTTAATGGTCAAATAAATATTTCATAATGTTATTGTAAAAATATGTATGATATAAGGGTCCAAAACAAGTTGTTAAATACAAAGTTTTCTAACAATCTAAAAGAATATCATGTGCAGCCATTTTTAGCGACACCACAAAATCAATCACTATATGTCAGAAATTATTTTAAAACAGATTTAGCGACGGCAGTTTCTGTCACAAAAGTTGTAAAACTGTCGCTAAAGCTCCTGTCCGGATTTTATGATAAATATTTTGGGTTTTGACCATTTTTCACTTAAAAATTATTTTGTAACATTTTACTAACCATTATGAAAGAATAATTGAACCACCACATCAATAGAATGTGATTAAACCATTATTTTGAAGTTTATCACATGCATGTTGGTAAAACTTACTTTGATGTATTTTCTTTCAACAAGAATTTAATAAATCCTTAAAGTACTAAAAATAGAAATTTTAACTTTGCAAACATATAGTTTTAAGCTCATCTTTAAATTTTTTATAAGTAGTATTTTAATAAGTTTAACCAACAATCATCAAATCATACCACATATAGTTATATGCATGTGATGATCTACCACATATAATTACATACATGTGAAGATCTACCATACATATTAACATGTACGTCAAGATCATCACATATAATTACATATAAAAGCTAAACATATGAAAATAAAGAAATATATAATCATCAAATAAATATTCAAGACTTAAGGTTTATATATATACCTTAGGATGAACTAGATGGCAAAAAGACAAGATGATAATTGTTAAAACTACTTTCTTGGCTTCTTATAACTTCTTCCCCTTTTAGATCTTTTTGATGTTTATTTTATTAACTCATTTTGTTTCTCTCTCCCACTTTCTTTTGAAATGGACGGTAATGGGGAAGTAAAGTGTGAGATGTTTGATTTAAAGAAGTGATTTTTACAAGAGACAATGATTGCCCTTTGAGTAGGGTGGCCATCACCTCATGAGATGGTGACAACACACCACTATAGACTCAAAGGTGGGTGTTGTCCTATTGGGCAATTGTGGATGTGACTTGTAAGACTATTCAATTGTCCATGCATCATATTCTTGTACTTTGAGCATTAAAGTAAATACTCTAAAGGTTTCTCCTAGCAAGCTTAAATTATTTGTACTTAGTGCTTTACAATAAGTACTTACATGAGTTTGATAAACTCTTAAATATTGTGTCTTTCATATTTGTAAATACTATATAAAAGTGACAATTAATTTATGTTATGTAAACTAACAACAATTATATGTAGAATATTGTTATTATACACTCCAAATTGACTAGCTTGCATAAACACAATTTATTTAAAACACACTAGACTTTTGGGATGTTACAATTTACCCACCCTTTTGAAATAGTCTCGTCCTCGAGACTTACTCTTTAAATAAGTGTGGAAATTTTTCTCGCATTTCAGCTTCTAATTTCCATGTGGCTTCAGGCCCCTTGTGGTAACTCCATTGAACTTTTACAAGAGGGATTTCTTTGTTGCGTAGTTGTTTCACTTGCCGTTCTAGAATTTTTTCAGGTTCCTCAGTGTAACTCATTTTCTCATTAAGTTCAATTTCATCTAAAGGAATTGAAGGTACTTCATTGATTAAGCTCTTCTTGAGATTAGACACATGAAATGTGTTATGAATCCTATTTAGCTTCTCAGGCAAATTAAAACGATACGCTACTTCTCCAACCTTTTCAGAAATAGTAAACGGGCCTATATATCTAAGGCTCAACTTTCCGCGTTTACCAAATCTTACTAAACCCTTCCAAGGCGATATTTTGAGCATTACTTTTTCACCAACTTCGAATTCAACATGTTTCCTTTTCTTATCCGCATAAGACTTTTGTCTGTCCTGAGCCATTTTCATTCTCATTCTTACTTGCTCAAACTTGTCAGCTGTTTGTTGAATAAGATCCGAACCTGTCATTCGTCTCTTTCCGATCTCATTCCAGCAATTTGGAGTTTTACACTTTCTACCGTACAAAGCTTCATAGGGAGCCATATCTATACTAGAGTGATAGCTATAGTTGTATGAAAATTCAGCCAATGGTAGGTGGTTATCCCAACTACCACCAAAATCAACTGCACAAGCCCTAAGCATATCCTCTAGTGTTTGTATGGTTCTTTCACTTTGGCCACCAGTCTGTGGATGATAAGATGTGCTAAGATTTACTCTAGTACCCATTTCGCGTTGAAAACTTCTCCAAAAGTTTGATGCGAACCTTGTATCTCTGTCTGAAACGATAGATAAAGGTATACCATGTCTAGTTACTATCTCATCAAAGTATATCTTTTCCATTTTTCCAATGTGTATGTGCCCTTGATGGGTGAAAAGTGTGCAGATTTTGTCGCTCTATCAACTGTAACCCATATTGCATCATGTCCTTTTAAAGTTCTACGTAATTTAAACACAAAATCCATTGTTATGTGTTCCCACTTCTAGACTGGTATCTCAAGTGGTTGTAAATTACCATAGGGCTTTTGATGTTCAGCTTTCACTTGTAGACATGTATGGCGCATATTTACATATCTAACAATTATTTTCTTTATGCCTGGCCACCAATAAACCAATTTCATATCCTTGTACATTTTATTGCTTCCATGATGAATTGAGTATTTGAATTTATGAGCTTCATCCAAGATAGTTGACCTTAGATCTCCATACTTTAGAATCCACATTCTCCCTTTAAATCTCAGCACATCATTGTTGTCCTTCTCCAATAGTCGAGCATTCCCTTTCATCCTTTCTTTGTTTATATTCTCGTCTCGAAGTGCCATCTCTTGCACTTCCTTGATCTTTTCAATTAAATCTAACTTCAGTTTGATTCTTGACAGTGAATATTCATAGGTTCAATTCTTTCTTGTCTACATAAGGCGTCAACGACAACGTTGGCCTTACCGGGGTGGTAATGAATTTCACAGTCGTAGTCTTTGACTAATTCCATCCAACGTTGTTGTCTTAGTTTCAATTGCTTCTGATCAAATATGTACTTCAAACTTTTATGATAAGTGAAGACCTTAAACCTTGCTCCGTACAAGTAATGCCGCCAAATCTTCAAGGCGAATACTACCGCGGCTAATTCGAGATCATGCGTCGGATAATTCATTTCATGAACTTTTAATTGTCTCGATGCATAGGCAATGACTTTGCCTCGTTGCATAAGCACACACCCTAGACCATGTAATGAGGCATCACTATATACTTCAAAGTCTTTTGTACCTTCCGGTAATGACAAAATTGGTGCAGTGCTTTACTTCTTCTTCAATATTTGAAACGACTCATCTTCTTTAGGACCCCAAACAACCTTGAAGTTCTTACGAGTAAGTTTGGTTAATGGCAACGCGATTTTTGAGAAGTCCTGAATGAACCGTCTATAGTAGCCAACTAATCCTAGAATACTTCGAACTTCCGTGGCAGTTTTCGGAGGTTTCCAATTAACAATTACTTCTACCTTAGCTGGATCTACTTTTATTCCCATTTCATTCATTATATGCCCCAAGAATTGTACTTCGCGAATCCAGAATTCACATTTTGAGAAATTGGCATATAGTTTTTCCTTACGTAACAATTCCAAAATGATTCGTAGATGGTGTTCATGCTCATCCTGACTCTTGGAATAGATCAGAATGTCATCAATGAATACAATCACAAATTTATCGAGATATGGTCTGCACATTCTATTCATGATATCCATAAATACCGCTGGAGCGTTTGTTAATCCGAACGGCATAACGAGAAACTCATAATGTCCGTATGTCGTTCTGAATGTTGTTTTTGGTATATCTACTTCTCTCACTCTCAATTGGTGAAACCCAGATCTCAAGTCTATCTTTGAGAAGTAACTTGCTCCTTGTAATTGATCGAACAAGTCATCTATTCAAGGCAATGGATACTTGTTTTTTTATCGTGACTTTATTTAGTTCACGATAATCAATACACATTCTCATGAGCCATCCTTCTTTTTAACGAACAAGATAGGACCACCCCAAGGTGAGGAACTTGGGCAGATAAAGCCTTTATCCAACAGCTCTTGGAGTTGTTTCATGAGTTCTTTCATCTCTGTAGGGGCCAATCGATAAGGTGCGCGAGCTATTGGTGCAGCTCCGGGTACCAAATCTATTTTAAATTCGACTTGTCTATCTAGCGGTAATCCGGGTAGATCATCCGGAAATACATCAAGATATTCACGAACAATTGGTATATTCCATACTTTTTGTTCTTTTGCGTTATTGACATCTACCACATGTGCTAAATACGCAATGCATCCTTTTCTCAAGCAACTTTTGGCTTTCATTACCGATATGATGTTCGGGCTTTCATGTTTCTTATCCCCACATACTTGTATTTCTTGACCGTCGGGTGCCTTTAACTCAATAATCTTTTCATCGCATACTATTTTAGCCTTATTTTTAGCTAACCAATCCATGCCTATGACTATATCAAATCCTCCGAGTTGGAAAGGTATTAACCTAATAGGGAATTTCTTTTCTTCTATAGTGATAATGCAATCATCAATAAAGTCCGTTACTTTCCTATGACTACCATAAGCTATTTCAACCTCATAAGTCTTATCTAACCTTTTAGTAGTCTTATCTAAGCATGGGGAGAAAGTTGTTGACACAAAGCTTTTACTAGCACCAGAATCAAATAGAATTTGAGCATTCACATCATTGACAGGAAAAGTACCTGACACCACATCCGAAGTGTGCACGGCTTCCTCAATTGTCATGTTAAACGCTCTCGTTTAGCCTTATTGGAACCTTTCTTCTCGTTCCTATCTCCTGAAGAACCCTTGTTTAAATCAGGACAGTCTGGCCTCATATGTCCCACCTTTCCACAGTTGTAGTAGCTAGTCTTTCCAGTTAAACATTCACCAACGTTCTTTTTAAGTTGGATTTGTCAGGAGAGACAACTTTGCTACTAGTGTCTACAATCTTAGCAGCCTCAACGGCTTGCAGAAAGGTTTTTGGTGCAGCAAGCCTTAAGAGCTTCTTAATATCATCTCTTAATCCTTCGACGTACCTAGCTATTTTTCTTTCCTCTGTAGTTATTTGGTACATAGCGAAACGTGTCTTTTGAACAAACTTCTCAGTATACACTGACACAGGGTCACTTCCTTGGACTAGTTTGAGAAATTTGATCTCCAACTTAGCAATTTCACTTTCTGGACAATACTTTTCCATTAATAACTTTTTGAAGTTATCCCAGGTCATGTTTACCGATCCTTCAACTCCGTAGGCAGCTCTTACACTGTTCCACCAGTCTAACGCGGCATTTTCAAATAGTGTAGAAGCATATCTGACCTTTAAGTGCGAGTCACACCTACATGTTTCAAAACAGATTTCTACTTTATTAAACCAATCCAAAGTGGCCACGGGCCCACCAGTTCCATTGAAAGTAGTTTGTTTTGTTCCCGAGAATTCTTTGTGAGTGCATTCTCTATTCCTCCGTGGTTCGGGGTTTACAGGTACCCCAGTAGTGTTTCGAACAACGTTTGGTCCGTCATTATTGTTAGGGATGTGAATAGAATCACTTTCCGTCTCACTTTCATCAGCATACAGGGTTTCTATAAGCTTCTGAGTGTTCTCATCAGCAGCTCTTAGGATTTCTTCCCTATTTTGTTGTAACATCTGAGGAACAGTGGCTTGAATAGGTCTAGTAATTTCATTAGTTAAGTTAAAGTTTGGTGGTTGAACTGTTGGATTAGTTCGGTTTTGACTGACACCTCTTCCTCAACCCCTACCTCTTCCTTGGGTAGTAGCATTGGTAGGTGGTTGGTTAAGTATTCCTTGAGTATTTGCTCCTCGGGCTTGAGCATTTGCTCCCGATCCTTGAGTAGACATTTAGTTTATTGCTTTCCTAAATACATACAATCGAGGTTAATTTATAATTGACGTGTATAGTTAAAACATTAATAGTTTTGTTATATACACTTATATTTCCTTACTTACAAATCGCATATTTTAGTGTCATGTAAATTATGTTGTAGTTAAGTCTATGTCATTTAGAAGATTTGACATTCGTAATTATTATGCAACATTGCTTATCACACCTATTTTCATGTAGTTTGTATACTAATCCATCTAATGTAGATGTAGTAAACAACTTTTGTTGGTGTTACCTAAATATAGTGTTATTTTGCCACTAATGAGCTACTAATTTAGCTTTGCCCATTAATCGAGCTTTTAGGTAGTAAACTATTTTATGTGATAAGTTATTTACACACACACATATATAGAGCTTATATTATTAATATTGAAAGCTTATATGTATATATATGTCATTAGTTTTAATGATCGTTACATATTTGCAACAATTCAATATATAATATTTTGTACTTATGTACTTAATATAAGGTTAAAGAACATTCTTTAAATTTCAATTGGTTCGTAATTTTGTATATATAATTCAATATACATAGGAAGTTATTCTAGTCATGTATCAAATATTAACTTTATGACACCAAAAGTAATTACATCCAAAAGCTTCATGATATAAATAGAACTTCAAGATAGTAAATGAAATCAACACAAATAAAGTAATAATAATAAGGATGCATGGTGCTTTCATTTTTAACTAAAGTACTTCGGTGGTGCCAAGAATAAATAACATACATGCCGAGTTAATTAAGGGTTACATCTAAACCCTCCAAAAATATGGATCATATAAACCACTTACAAGTAGTGGTTACAAAAATAGTCATACTAGGTTCAAAGACTTACATCATTAAACTACACATTAAAAGATAAACTACTACCCAAAAACCGCCCACAATTTAAGTTCATCACCACCATCAAATCCTACAAGCTCCCCATTGCATCCATCCATTCCATATATCTAAATAAGATGATTGTCAACAAAATGGGTGTAACCCATCGGTGGTGCAAAAGGGTTTGAAAAGTTGTTCGGAATGTAGGCATGAATATTTCATAATGTTATTGTTAACATATGTATGATATAAGGGTCCAAAACAAGTGGTTAAATACAAAGTTTTCTAACAATCTAAAAGAATATCATGTGCAGCCATTTTTAGCGACATCACAAAATCTGTCACTATATGTCAGAAATTATTTTACAACAGATTTAGCGACGGCAGTTTCTGTCACAAAAGCTGTAAGACTATCGCTAAAGCTCCTGTCCGGATTTTATGATAAGTATTTTGGGTTTTGACAATTTTTCACTTAAAATTTATTTTGTAACATTTTACTAACCATTATAGAAGAATAATTGAACCACCACATCAATAGAATGTGGTTAAACCATTATTTTGGAGTTTATCACATGCATGTTGGTAAAACTTACTTTGATGTATTTTCTTTCAACAAGAATTTCATAAATCCTTAGAGTACTAAAAATATAAATTTTAACTTTGCAAACATATAGTTTTAAGCTCATCTTTAAATTTTTTATAAGTAGCATTTTAATAAGTTTAACCAATAATCATCAAATCATACAACATATAGTTATATGCATGTGATGATCTACCACATATAATTACATACATGTGAAGATCTACCATACATATTAACATGTATGTCAAGATCGTCACATATAATTACATATAAAAGCTAAAATATAAAAATAAAGAAATATATAATCATCTAATAAATATTCAAGACTTAAGGTTTATATATATACTTTAGGATGAACTAGATGGCAAAAAGACAAGATGATGGTTGTTAAAACTACTTTCTTGGCTTCTTATAACTTCTTCCCCTTTTAGATCTCTTTGATGTTTATTTTATTAACTCATTTTGTTTTTCTCTCCCACTTTCTTTTGAAATGGACGGTAATGGGGAAGTAAAGTGTGAGATGTTTGATTTAAAGAAGTGATTTTTACAAGAGACAATGATTGCCCTTTGAGTAGGGTGGCAACTACCTCATGAGATGGTGACAACACACCACTATATCCTATTGGGCAATTGTGGATGTGACTTGTAAGACTACTCAATTGTCCATGCATCATATTCTTTTACTTTGAGCATTAAAGTAAATACTCTAAAGGTTTCTCCTAGCAAGCTTAAATTCTTTGTACTTAGCGCCTTACGATAAGTACTTACATGAGTTTGATAAACTCTTAAATATTGTGTCTTTCATATTTGTAAATACTATATAAAAGTGACAATTAATTTATGTTATGTAAACTAACAACAATTATATGTAGAATATTGTTATTATACACTCCAAATTGACTAGCTTGCATAAACACAATTTATTTAAAACACACTAGACTTTTGGGATATTACAGATATCTGCTAGTTGCCCATCCATTTTAACAAAAGTGGTCAAATCATACCTATAAGTTGTTTGACAAACTGATTTCCAAGATTCATCATTATCCAACTTATCAAAAGTACTCATAGGAGTTTTCAAAGATGAGTAGTTATCAAATGTATATTTCTTGAGTAAATCATGAACATATCTACTTTTGTTTATAAAAGTGACATCAACCTACTGCTATTTGTAGAGCTCAAAGCTTTTATTGAACATGCAGACCAAGAAAATATGTCATCTCACCTATCATAGACATTTGATACTGTTTAGACTTTAGGTTTGAAAACCATTGACACAAATTTTCATTTGTAAACCTAAACATAATATCATCTACATATATTTGTACTAGAATAACATGACCCTTATCTTTCTTTATAAATAGAGTTTTATCAATTTATCCTCTTGAGAATTTATTCTTAAGAAGATACTGAGATAAGGTGTCATAAAAATATGAATTTTTACGTTACATCAAATACAAACAATAATCACATAAGCAATCACGTTAGCACATGATATATATATATATATATATATATATATATATATATATATATATATATATATATATATATATATATATATATAATCACTCCAAAAACCTTAGAGATAATTTATCTATCAAGCCCGAATGCACGATCTAGCACCTCACAATAGGATATGTGTTTAAGATCACTCAACTCTCAACATATACTACAAGGTAAGGAAATCAATGATATAACACTCAATAAAGCCAAGTCGTGAGGCAGTAGTTACCATAGGCTTGCAAAAGAATCAAATCTCCACCGTCTGACGTAAGCACCAAGTGAAGTATCAAAAGAGGTATTTCAATATGTTGTAATCATATAGGTGTGGATGGAATACAGTATGTCAGACTCAAAATAAATTGGTGTAAAAATGGTAGCCAACACTCGTAAAGAGTTAATGAAATGTTACCTAGAAATTTTATGATGTGATCCAAAAATAAGCTTAGGATTCATATGTTATCTCATTCCAATTAGAAGTCTTCATAGTATCATTTCACAATTCACTCTTCTATCATTCAGTATAGGCATATATTTAATTACAATTTTTATTGCACTAACTGTAATCGATGACTTTCTATGAAACCCTTTAGCAAACTTTCGAACCAACCATCCTATACCAGAGAAAGACATTAGATGGTTAGGTGTCAAGCACCCCTCAGGAACTACTTGTTTAGTTTTAAAGGCCATATAGTAGATTACAATTAACCAATTCTCAAAACTTAAACTTTCATAACTTTCAACTTATTATAATTAAGCCCAACTTAACTTATGGAATATAACTTATTTAAGAATCCTTTCAAAAAATTTAAAAGTCACATTTTTTATTTGAGATCTTTATTATTTAATTATTTATTCTTAGTATTAGCTTATTTATTATTATTTAGGATGAATTATCCCGTTGCTACTTCAGAAAAAGAACCAGCAGGTTGATGGATATTTCCCGAAACACTAATCATAGGTTCCTCTCTCCATCGGAACAATAGGGCTCTGGCGAGGGAATATAAACAATATATGCAAAATAACAAACGTGCGAAGTAAAAGGGAACGAGTACTTCCCCGGGATTATGTGTGTATACTCATATGCTCGTTAAACCTTTAACCATCCATTCCTTACATATACATCTTCGTTAAACCTTTAAAGTCAGAGTCTGTAATAGACTTTTCAGACTTAGATGATTAGCTTTCAAGTTTTTCACTTGAATTTCCAGAGTTGGTTGGTCTAACAAAAGCATTTGTAATGATGGTTTTATCACCAACTGTATAACTAAGGTGTTTGGCAAAGTAGCAGCCACAAATTTCTTTGGTTCAGATTTTGATCCCCTTTCTTGATAAAATATTATATCAAAATCTTCACGAAGTACAGCTCGTACCTGACTTGGAATTTGCTTATTTAAGCAATCTTCATGTTTAAGAGATACAATACACTAGGATTTAGAAATGTCTTCATAGTATTTAGCCTTCTTTTTATATTCATATTTTTCAAAGGCTAAGCATTTATAAGCTTCTTTTTTAACATTTAATTTACTTTTGCTATCCCTGTTTGCATTTATGTAATCTTTCTTTTCTTTTAAATCAAAAGTAGCTTCTTATAATTTATGTTTTAAGTCTGTAATTTCAGATAAGCTAGATTTGAAGTCAAAATAAAGAATTTCAAATATTTTATGCTTCTCTTCATCAGAATATAACATAAAGTTATGTACCTTATATGCATCGGATCTGTTCCAGTCTGAATTGCAACTCATTCATTCAGCCTCTTTCATATTAGACTCAAACTAACTAGAAGATTTGTCATCTATGATGGTCATCAAACACTTGTCATCTTACTCATCATCATAAGAAGAAAACTCTTCATCTAGTCATTATTGAACATACAAAGCTTTTTCCTATTGCTTCTTGGGTTGAAACTTGCTTCCACTCTTCTTCAGATTCATGTACTTTTGTTTGTACTTCTTGGCCTTATTTGCAACCTTATCAATCTTTGATGTTTCTTCAGTTCTGACGTTGCAGTCTGCAGCAATATGACCTACATTTCTACATATGTAAAAAGTTGCTTTCTTTGGATAAAAAACACTCATTGTTCTAAATCCACCAAACTTATTCTTTTCCAGCCTCTAAGTAATTAAGCCAAGATCAGACATGAGTGATTTGATTTCATCATCTTCAGACTCATAGGTGTCAGAGTCTGAAGGCATTAGATCATAGTTTGCCCTAGAACATAGCTCTCTGTTTCTCCTGCCCTTAGCAATCAAAGCAACTTCAGGATCCTTGGCTATTCTCTTTGCATTCATCTTCTTTCTTTCTTTAAAGTCCTCATAATTCATGGGTAATCCATAAAGTCCAGATAGATCATATTTTTATAGCCTTTCACTAACAATCAAAGAAGTTATGACTTCTAAGAATGTGTCTGAAAGTATGTCAAGAAACTTTTGACAGATCTCATCTTGACCTATGTCACTTCTACTCTTTCCAGATCATTTATCAGGATTCGAAATCTGGTGTGAATATCAGTTAATGATTCATTTCTTGTGGCAAATAAGTTCTCATAGTTTCTATTCAAATTTTTTCTTTTATGTTTTTTCATAACTGTAACACACTCATATTGACAAATAAGAGTATCCCATATCTCCTTAGCTGTTTTGCATCCTACTATTTTTGCAAATATAGGTTCTGAGAGAGCATTACCAGTCATACTCTTTGCCTTTACATCAAGAGCATACAACGCCTTATCTTGTTCAGTCCATTTGCTTCTTGTCTTCTTCACCCATCTTTCAGGCTCTATTATATTACCTTCAGCATCCTTCACAGCCTCCATCAGGGTGGAAACTATGATTGATCCTTCCCTGATAGTTCTGAGCATCTCATCATGCACACCAACAAGGTGCCATTCAACTTTGAGTTTCCAGTGAGAAAAGTTTATTCCATTAAGGATTGAAATACCTTTTTCAGCCATCATTACAAGTTGCATTACTTGAGCAATCATTGTGTGATTTGTTTTCGGTTAAACTTAGATCGTTAAGATTTATATATTAACAAATTAAATCTACTCTGCTCTGATACCAGTTATGTCAAGTAATGTGTTTAACCAACTTAGTTATCAATTACAAACAGATTGATTCAAACTTTTATTGCTAATTTGATTTAACAATAATAAATATTAGTTGAAGTGGGACATTAAATCAACAACAACAATCAATCAATAACTTAGTTTGTATTGATATGTAACTCGTATAGGGTTTTTACAATTTAAGTAGGATGTATCAATGCCCGACACGTTTTGTAAACTTCGAATTATTGTAATCGACTTACCTCGCGCTTAAATTTGACCACGAACTCTACTTCCGAATATTGATTATCGTGCGTGAAACTCTTTATAGTCTTATCTTACACAACTGCGAAAGTTTGACTCTAGCACAACGAAATCTCATTTGTTTCATATTGTTTTCTTTTAAGAATTATGCCGCCACGACGACAGACTTTCACCGCTGCGGAAATAGCACAACTTGTCGCTTAAGGAGTAGCCGACGCTTTGGCTGCTCAAGAAGCGGCTAGGAACAATGGTCCTAACCCTCAAAATTCTGAGAACCCAGTCAACAACCCATCAGCAACCAAGCCTTGCACCTACAAAGATTTCATGAACTGTAAACCTCTCAATTTCAAAGGCACCGAGGGAGCCATCGGCCTCATGCGATGGATAGAGAAAATGGAATCTGTTTTCCGGATCTGCAACTGCACAGAGGAAAACAAGGTCAAATTCTCTACTTGCACTCTCGCTGACGGTGCACTCACATGGTGGAACTCATACGCTCAAACCATGGGAATCGATGCAGCCTACCAACTTCCCTGGAATGAACTCAAAAAGATGTTAAAGGAAGAATACTGCCCTCGAGAGCAACTACAGCAGCTCGAGGAGGAGTTCTGGAACCTCACCGTTCAAGGAAACGACATCAGCAGCTACACCACTCGTTTCCATCAATTAGCTCTCCTATGTCCATCCATGGTGGACCCCGAATATAAACTTATCGAAAGGTACATTTGGGGACTACCCGAGAAGATACAAGGCAATGTAACTTCCTCCAAGCCCGAAACCATCCAAAGTGCCGTCCGCATGGCACACGAGCTTATGGCTCAAATTATCCGTCGAGGGGCACCTTCTGAGAAATCTACTGGGGACCACAAACGAAAATGGCAGGGAAACAACCGACCCCAGCAACAACAGCAAAACAAAAAGGCTGAGACCATTAAGGCTTACACCTCCGAATCAGGAGAGAGAAAAGGGTATGCCGGAAGTCAACCCTACTGTTCAAAATGTAACCGTCATCACAATGGGCCGTGTAATAACCAATGCGGCAAGTGCAAGCGGCTCGGGCATCAAACAAAAGATTGCCGGACCCCCAACCTAAACACAAACTCAAACGCCAACCTTAACGCACCAAAAGCCTGTTTTGAGTGTGGTAACCCTGGGCACTTCAGAAATAACTGCCCGAAACGAAACAACAACAACAACAACAACAACAACAACAACACCAGCAAGAACAATAACAAGAACAACTCCCGCGGCAGAGCCTTTGTACTCAACGCAGGAGAAGCCCGTCAAGATCCCAACGTTGTTACGGGTATGTTTCTCCTCAAAGATTTATCCGTTTCTGTTTTATTCGATACCGGAGCCGATAAAAGTTTCATATCAAATGAGTTATGTCCACTACTCAACATCGCTCCCATTGCCTTAGAAGCTAAGTACACCGTAGAATTAGCAAATGGCAAACTGATTGAGGCCGAAAGTGTAATGCCTAACTGCACTTTAAACCTCGCAAATGAACTCTTCCCCATAGATCTCATACCTATCGAAATCGGGAGCTTTGATATTATCGTAGGCACGGACTGGCTGTCCAAACATCGTGCCGAAATTGTTTGCTTCGATAAAATCGTACGTATTCCCCTCGTTACTGGTGGAACCTTGGTCGTACAAGGGGAGACCGATAAACCTAACCTCAACATCATCTCGTGTATGAAAACTAGAAAATACCTGCGAAAAGGATATCAGGCAATCCTTGCACACGTAACAGAGAAGAAGTCAGAGGAGAAGCGACTCGAGGAGGTGCCCATAGTTCGGGACTTTCCAGAAGTCTTTCCCGAAGACTTGTCTGGCCTTCTCCCGCCTAGACAAGTCGAATTCCAAATAGACCTTGTGCCCGGAGCTGCACCCGTGGCATGAGCCCCATACCGTTTAGCCCCGTCCGAGTTGCAGGAGTTGTCCACCCAATTACAGGAACTCCTGGACAAAGGATTCATTCGACCGAGTTCTTCATCTTGGGGAGCTCCGGTCCTTTTCGTGAAAAAGAAGGACGGATCTTTCCGAATGTGTATCGATTACCGCGAACTAAACAAACTAACCATCAAGAACCGATACCCACTCCCGAGAATCGATGACCTGTTTGACCAACTTCAAGTGTCAAGCTACTACTCAAAGATCGATCTACGGTCTGGTTACCATCAACTCCGCGTTCGAGACACTGACATTCCCAAAACAGCCTTCCGAACTCGCTACGGGCATTACGA
The DNA here is from genome assembly GCA_963930675.1 of Gnaphalium uliginosum. NCBI lineage: Eukaryota > Viridiplantae > Streptophyta > Magnoliopsida > Asterales > Asteraceae > Gnaphalium > Gnaphalium uliginosum. The sequence continues at coordinate 37,551,693 of OZ005681.1, forward strand.
ATTTCAAGTGATGCCATTCGGCTTGACCAACGCACCGGCTGTATTCATGGACCTTATGACTCGGGTGTGCAAACCATACCTAGATAAATTCGTTATCGTGTTTATCGACGACATCTTAATCTACTCACGCGACGAAACCGAACATGGCCAACATCTAAAAACCATATTGGAACTACTCAAACACGAGAAGTTATACGCCAAGTTCTCCAAATGTGAATTTTGGATGGAAACAGTACATTTCCTAGGGCATGTCATTGACAGTCAAGGCATACATGTTGATCCAGCCAAGATCGAAGACATCAAGTGCTGGAAAGAACCTACCACTCCAACCGAGGTACGTCAATTCTTAGGTCTCGCTGGATACTATCGGCGATTCATTGAGAATTTCTCCAAAATAGCCCAACCATTAACCACCCTGACTCAAAAAGATAAGAAATTCGATTGGACCGACAAACAAGAATCTGCCTTCCAACTCTTGAAACAGAAACTCTGCAGTGCACCAATCTTGTCCTTACCAGAGGGCAGCGATAACTTCATAGTTTATTGTGACGCCTCAGCCCAAGGACATGGTTGTGTGTTGATGCAACATGATAAAGGCATCGCCTACGCCTCACGCCAACTGAAAATCCACGAAAAGAACTATTCAACTCACGATCTCGAATTAGGAGCCGTAGTTTTCGCGCTCAAAAATCTGGAGACACTACTTGTATGGCACCAAGTGCACCATCTACACCGACCACAAAAGCCTTCAACATATTTTCGATCAGAAGGAATTAAACATGAGACAACGTCGTTGGGTCGAGTTACTTAGTGACTACGACTGCGAAATCCGATACCACCCGGGTAAGGCGAATGTTGTTGCTGATGCCCTAAGTCGAAAAGAACGAGTAAAACCCCTTCGAGTTCGAGCCCTTGGTTTAACCGTTCACAACAACCTAACTACTCAAATCCTCTCGGCTCAACTCGATGCACTCAACGAAGAAAACGTTAAAAACGAAGCCTTGCGAGGCATGGATAAACAATTTGAAACCAAATCCGACGGAACCCGATACTTCTTCAACCGAATCTGGTTACCAAACTTTGGGAACCTACGAGATTTGGTGATGGATGAAGCTCACAAATCCCGATACTCTATTCATCCTGGTTCAGACAAAATGTATCACGATCTCAAACAACGATATTGGTGGCCCAATATGAAAGCTGACATAGCCACTTATGTTAGCAAATGTTTAACCTGTTCCAAGGTAAAGGCCGAATATCAGAAGCCCTCCGGGTTACTTCAACAACCCGAAATACCTCAGTGGAAATGGGAACAAATAACCATGGACTTCATCACGAAACTACCAAAAACCGCGAGTGGTTGCGATACCATTTGGATGATCGTCGACCGTCTCACAAAGTCCACCTATTTTCTAGCAATCAAAGAAACCGATAAGATGGAGCGTTTGGCTCGCATCTACAACAAAGAGATTGTGGCAAGACACGGTATACCCATCTCAATCATCTCGGATAGAGATAGCCACTTCACCTCTCGATTCTGGCAAACACTTCAAAAAGCTCTCGATACTCGTCTTGATCTAAGCACTGCTTATCACCCCCAAACCGATGGTCAAAGTGAACGAACCATCCAAACTTTGGAAGACATGCTACGTGCTTGCGTAGTTGACTTCGGAAACAGTTGGGAAAGCCATTTACCGTTGTGTGAGTTTTCATACAATAACAGTTACCACACCAGCATTAATGCTGCACCTTTCGAAGCACTTTACGGAAGAAAGTGCTGATCACCTATTTGCTGGACCGAAGTGGGCGAGAGCCAACTCACCGGTCCCGAAATCATTCATGAAACGACCGAGAAAATCGTAACCATTCAAAACCGACTAAAAGTCGCTCGTGATCGTCAAAAGAGTTACGCCGACATGAGACGCAAACCACTAGAGTTCCAAGTTGGGGACAAAGTACTTTTGAAAGTGTCACCTTGGAGAGGTGTCATTCGTTTTGGCAAATGCGGTAAACTGAACCCCAGGTACATCGGACCTTTTGAAATTCTAAAAAGAATCGGTCCGGTGGCGTATCGACTGCAGCTACCACCACAACTTAGTAGCGTGCACAACACCTTTCACATTTCCAACTTGAAGAAATGTCTGTCCGATGAGACACTTGTAATTCCGCTCGACGAAATCCACATTGATGACAAACTTCATTTCGTCGAGGAACCCGTAGAAATCATGGACCGTGAGGTCAAACGCTTGAAACAAAGTCGTATTCCCATCGTTAAAGTCCGGTAGAATTCCAGGTGCGGTCCTGAATTTACTTGGGAACGGAAAGACCAGATACGGCTGAAATACCCACATCTATTCTTAGATGCCACACAGACCACGACAACAAGCTAATTTCGGGACGAAATTCCTCTAACAAGGGGAGAATGTGACACCCGACACTTTAGGGTAATGATTACCTTAAGCTAGAACCACAATTACATGTATTTAGTATTTGATTAGGCTAAATACTTGTAACTACTTGTATATGTTTATATACGCTTACGTGATTATTTGTAATTACGCGAAACAACCGGACGAGGTCCGGCAATCTATACGGCGTTGGTGATACTTCTCATAAATAATGTAAACCTATTTTATAAATTAAATAGTAATTATTTACCCTATATTATTATTGTTAAATAATAATATACGAAAAACCTAGACGTTTTCCTTAAAACGTAACAAACGCAACGAAAATGCGCGAATCGCGCCCGACACCCGAACGAAACCGACAAATATTTTAAGAAGGTTCAATAAAGTATTTTTAAGTATATTGGTCAAATTAAAATAGTGACTTCGTATCAAAAATAAAATACAAACATTAAACGTTAACGATTTAATTTTTACACACGCGATTAACGTCTAACCGAACAAGTAAAATAAGACGAAATCGAGGAGCAAGTCAAGAGCCCAAAAACCACATTGGGCCAGGCCCAACCTTCGGCCCAACCCAGCTCAAGAACCGGCCCAATGGACCCTCTCCTCCTCTCCCTTTTTAAACCATCCTACACTTACAAACTCTCATTTTACACACTCAAACTTCACACACAAACACTCTCACCTTCTCTCTACTCTCCTCCCTCCCAAAAACCTGCCCAAGAACACCACCACCACCACCAAAATCGGCCACCATCATCACCATAGTGTTCATGACATCTCCAAGAAGAAAATCAAGCTAAAGACTCAAGATTCAAGCCCTTCCAACAATTTCTCTTCAAAAATCACCAACCTATTTGTAAGAAAAATTATTCTCTATCCAAATATCCTTAAAAACATATTAAAAGGTTCATATAACAAAGAAATGTTCAAAATATAACATAAAAACGTTTTTCATGGCTTAAAATGTTAAAGAACAAAACATGCATTTTCGGGCAGAAAAATAGCTCGACTTTGGGACGCCGTTTCACCCTCAAAACTGACCAAAATGGACGATTCAAAAGGCAAAAATTAAGTTTAAGAAGTTAGCTTTCATTTCCAAGTGGTTTCATAATTTTTGGAGCCCGTTTGATACCCGAAATGATTTTTACAAAAACATGTGTCCGGGCTGTCGAAAAAGACAGAAATTTCACCTCTCTTGTTTTAATCATAACTCGAGATATACACCTCCAAATGACCTGAAACCACCGCCAAAAGTTCACAAAATTTGTTAGGTACAAATGTCGTTTAGATAACTTTTTCTGGAAATGTGTAAATTTTTCCCAGAAATCCGATCTTGTTGCATGTATCCGGATTGGTCACTTTCTGACCTTAGGGAACAAACGGAATTTTTAAAAATACTTAGGAGTACCCAAAAATTCTGGAAAAATTAATTTAGAAAGCTAACACACTAAGGAACAACATATATTTTTCTTGAATTTTTATTTGAACATTTGGATTCCGAAATAAAATTCACAAAAACGGACCTGTTACAGGTCTTTGTGTCGCAGAAGCCCAGTAGTCTGCGACACAAGCTTTTGTGTCGCTATAGCACCCGAATCGTCACATTAGCGACACAAGCTTTTGTGTCGCTATAGCACTCGAATCGTCACATTAGCGACACAAGCCTTTGTGTCGCTATAGCACCCGAATCGTCACATTAGCGACACAAGCCTTTGTGTCGCTATAGCACCCGAATCGACACATTAGCGACACAAGCCTTAGTGTCGCATAATGCCTTAGTGTCGCATATAGCGACACTAATCCAGTGTCGCTAAAAACACAGAATCTATACGTTTTTGGTTAAAGCAATATAAGCCTAAATAAAAATTTTCCAAGCTGACCTGGCAGCTCGACCCCAACCAGGGGCTCTGCCCCTTGGACCCCGCCAGGGGTTGCCACCCCTTGGACCCCGCTACCAGGGGCGCTGCCCCCGGAACCCCGTCATTAATGGGCTTCACCCTTGCCACACTGATTAATTACCCATAACTGGAAAGTAGAAATACACGTAACATAATTAATCAAAAGTTGTGTTTTCACAAAATATCACCAACGACCTGTACATGTTTTTCTAAACACAAACGATAACTGAACAATTGGACATTTCTAATTGTGTGGACTAACTTAGGTGGACATTAACCCTCCACCTACACGATTAACTTAGGTGGACATTAACTCTCCACCTACATGATTGGCTTAAGTGGACATTAACCCCCACTTATACAATCACTATAGATGGTCTTTTGAGACATCTACTTACACAACCTTATACGTTTAGGACGTTAGAAGGTTGCACTTGGAAAACACGCTTTGCTTACTATTTGCTACTTGCTTGCTAATATCAGGTGAGTTTCATAGCCCCTTTTTACTGTTTCTAACTGGGGTGAGAATACATACAACTGCTTTTATACCGCTATTTTTATGTGAACACAAGTGTTGGGAAAAACAATGATCAAACCTAAGTTATAAATATGAAGAGTCAAAATCTAACTTAGTTGTATTCAGGAAACTTAGTGAAATTCCTGAGTCTGTGTTCCTGAGTCTGTGCTACACAGACTGAGGAATTGCTTCTAAGTCTGTGCTGCACAGACTGAAGATTCTCACAGACTGAAAGCCATGCTCTTCCTGAAGACTTATGAATTCATCATCTAAAGAATGAAGATTGAATACAGAAGGCTTCACAGACTGAAGTTCACAGACTGAAGATCACAGACTGAAGATCACAGACTGATGAGCACAGACTGAAGAGCACAGATTGAAGAATGAAAGTACAAATGTACAGGAGATATTCTTCTTTTCTTAGGCTAGATACAACTGATAAGATGTTTGAGAAAGATCAAACATCATACAAAGGTTCTCTTCTCAGCAAAGAAACCTTTTACCTTTTTGCTTTTTCTATTTCCAAGAAAAGCAAAAAGGAAGGCGTGCAAAGTTGCCCAAGATGCATCTGTTTTCCCTTGGACAACTATGTAAGCTGGATAATATAGAGTTACATCCAACTCTATAAATAGCAGTTCAAAAAGCACTGCTATTATCCAAGAAATTCAAGAGAATTAGTATACTAGACCTTTGAGCTTAGGCTAAAGCATTACCACACTTACTGTGAAGTTTGTAGTGATAACTGTATCTTTGTATACTACTTGGATCGTATTCAAACCATCTGTGTGGGTTTGAATACTTTGTCATCTTTGTGAGACAAACACTTTATTGTGAATAATACTTTGATTCATAATAAACTCTGTGTCAAAATTAATCTTGTTTTCCGCCTAGATTAATATAAACTTGGATATAAACTTGGATATAAACTAACACGTTAAGATAACTGTTATTTAATATGTATCTAAGTTTTGGGAACCTTGTGACCCAACAACTGGTATCAGAGCAAATAAAGATTTAATCTTTAACGATCAAAGGAACCCAGTTTATCAAACAATCATCTAAATCCATTTTCTCTACATTTTTCTTCCTTAAAAATGACTTCTTCTATTGCTATGGCTGGGAAGGGAATTCCAATCTTCAATGGTGTAAATTTTACCCACTGGAAATTGAAAGCTGAATGGTTTCTTGCTAGCATTCATGATGAAATGCTTAGAGTCATTCAGGAAGGACCCATTATTCCTGGTAGAATAGTTCCTGCAACTTTAGATGCAAATGGTATTATTTTGACACCTGAAAAATTTGTTGAGGCTGTCAAAAATACCTGGACTGATCTAGACAGGCAACTATATGCTTTAGACTTTAAGGCCAAGTCCATACTGGGCAATGCAGTTACTGAGCCTATCTTTGCTAAGATATCTGGCTGCAAAACTGTTAAAGCCATATGGGATATGCTAACTGACCAATATGATGGTGTAAGTTTGGTACAATCCGAAAAGAAGAAGAATCTCATAAGAAATTATGAGAACTTCTCTGCTGGCCAAAATGAGTCATTAACTGATATTCATACCAGATTTCAGATCTTAATCAATGATCTTGAAAGGTATAATATCATCAAGGGACAGTTTGAAATCTGTGCAAAATTTGTTGATATCATTCCAAACACTTTTTCTGAAGTTATCACTTCATTAATTGTAAGTGAAAAATTGGAGACATATGATCTCTCTGGCTTGTTTGGACTTCTACTAAAGTTTGAAGAAACCAAAGCCAGAAAGGATCTAAATGCCAAAAGGATTGCAAAAGATCCATCTGCTAACCTTGTTGCAACAACAAGGAAAAATAGAGAACTTTTCTCTAGAGCAGATTACCATCTTACTCTTACAGACTCAGAATCAGATGATGAAACTGAGTCTCTAGAAGCTGAAATGGCATTGCTAGCCCAAAGGTTAGAAAAAGCAAGATTCAAAGGTTCAAAAGGAAGGCCAACTTTTGATCCTAAGAAAGCTACTTGCTATAAATGTGGGCAAGTTGGTCATATTTCTTCTGACTGCAGAGTGAAGATTGCAGAATCTTCAAGTTCTGATAAGTGGGAAGAAAAGGCCAAGAAGTACAAGAAAAAGTACTTCAACTCCAAGAAAATTGGAGAGAAACAACAACCAAAGAAACTAGAGAAAGCCTTGGTTGTTGAACAATGGATAGATGAAGAATCTTCATCATCTGAGGATGATGAAGATATGTGCTTAATGGCTATCACAGAGAGCCAGTTTGACAAAGATGTCAAATTTGCAGAAAAGGCATGTGTTCATCCAGACTGGGACAGAGGATCTGCTTACAATGTAAATCATTTTAAACTTTAGTATAGTGATGCAGAAAAATAGAAAATGTTTGAACACATCTATGTAGATTTTTTGAAAAGACTGGAGGAAATACAAGATTTAAAAAACAAACTCAGTCAAGTTCAAAAAGATCTACAATCAAAAGTGAATGAAATAAACCAAAATAAACAGTACAAACTTGAGCTTGATGCTCAATATGACCTTCTCAAAAAGATCAAGCTGGAAAAAGAAGCTTATAAAAACAAAGCTGATCATTATGAAAGGATCTATAAATCTTGATGTATTTCATCACTTAAAAATGTGGATTGTTTATCCAAACAGATTCCAGCTCAGATACAAGCGGTCATAGGTGAAGAGTTTGATCTTAAAAGTCACATAAATTCAGAAATAAACTCAAAACCTACTATATTTGTACCTGAGATTTTACCTCATACTTTTAGTCATACTGTCGGAGACAAAGTTATATTGACAAATGCTTTTGTTAGACCAAAAATAGTTACTAAAGAACTAGTATATGAGACAGAGCCAGACTCTGAAGACACAGACTCAGAAATCTCAGTCTGTGAAACTTCTCAATCTGAACAGCCTGAACTTATAATCACTAATGAATCTTTAGAAACTATAGAACTTGAAAAGAAAAGATTTATAAAAGGCAAAGTTAATATTCCCACAGTACCATCTTTAAAAAGACAAAAAGAGGTAAAAGGAATCAAGAATAAACAGAAAGGTTACAATGTGTTTGAACCTTCCACATCTCAGTCTGTAACTGGTCCAGACAATAATATGCCAAATGATAAATCTAAAGGCATAAAACCAGTAACAAAGGAGTTAAAAAGATCTCAGTCTGTGAGATCTAACTGTCAGTCTAGAAAAATAAATTTTCAGTCTGGCAAACTTAACTCCAAATCTGTTTGTGTTAACACTCAGTCTGACTCTCAAAAGTCAAATCTTAACAACCAGACTGAGACCATTAAGCTGCTTAGTGAAAACTTAATGAAGTTAACCACAGATTTTAAAACATTTGTTGAGTCAAAACAAGAGTTTAACAGAGGATCTAGTGCAAATAATAACCCAAAATCCAAAAGGACCATTATGTTGAACAGAAAATGTTACAACTGTGGAAATCTGGGACATGAAGGTATTAAATGCACAAAGTCCATTCTTTAACAGCCAAAGGCTGCTTTGATCAAACAAATGTCTTCTACAAACAACAAAATCAAAAATAGAGAGGTTAAAAGTCAACTTCACAGACTTAGCACCAAAACTGCTAAAGAATTGACTCCAACCAACTCTAAAGAACCCATCAAAAGATGGGTTCCCAAAAGTAACTAATTAATTTTGTTTGTCCTGTGCAGGGTAACAGCAAATGGTACCTAGACAGTGGAAGCTCAAGACACATGACAGGTTCCTTGAAGAATCTATCAGAGTTTGTAGAAGAAGAAGGACCTTCTGTCAAATATGGTGACAACTCTGTTGCCAAGATAAAAGGTTATGGTGTGGTGAAGGCTGGCAACATCAGAATAACAAAGGTGGCCTATGTTGAGGGATTAAAGCATAACCTGCTTAGTGCTAGCCAGATTTGTGATGATGATGGTGAAATCAGAATCAGAAAGAAGGCTGCTGTTATCTATAATTCCAAAGGCAAACCTATATTAGTTGCCAAAAGAGAAAGAGATATCTATCTCTTGGATCTTTCTTCTGCAGACAACAATGTAGAGACCTGTCTCTATACTCAGTCCGTGCCAGAACTAAGCTGGCTATGGCATAGGAGGTTAACCCACCTGAACTTCAAAAATATTAACCTCCTGTCAAAGAAGAAACTGGTTAGAGGTCTGCCTGATGTTACATTTGCAAAAGACAAACTTTGTCCTGCATGTACACTAGGGAAACAGACCAAGAACCATTTTCCATCCAAATTGTTAGCTACAATTGATCAACCACTGCATATGCTCCATATGGATCTGTTTGGACCCATGAGCATTAGCAGTTTGGGTGGAAAGAAGTATACACTTGTGGTTGTGGATGAATACACAAGGTATACTTGGGACATCTTTCTTAAAGCTAAAAGTGATGCTCCTGAAGAGATTATTAATCTAATCAAGAGGGAAGAATTGCAGAAAGATGCACCTGTCAAGCAACTAAGGAGTGATCATGGTACAGAATTTAAAAATGCTACTCTCATTGAATTCTGTACTGACAAAGGCATTATTCAAAACTTTGCCTCTGTCAGAACTCCTCAACAAAATGGTGTTGCTGAGAGAAGAAATCGTACACTCATAGAAGCTGCAAGAACCATGTTATGCCATGGTCAAATGAAGATTTATTTTTGGGCAGAAGCAGTTAACACTGCCTGTTACACCCAAAATAGGTCTATTTTGGTCAAAAGGCATGGCAAAACTGCATATGAGTTGTATCATAAGAAGGTTCCAACCATCCATTACTTCCAGACCTTTGGTAGTAAATGCTATATTCTCAATCAAAGAGATCAATTAGCTAAGATGGAACCTAAGTCTGATGAAGAAATTTTTGTTGGCTATTCATCTATTTCAAAGGCCTACAGAGTCTACAACAACAGAAGGAATAAAATTGAAGAAACCATCAATGTCACCTTTGATGCTTCCTCTGTTAATGATGAACATGTTTCTCAGTCTGATGTTCATTTATTGGAAGATTTATCTGTTGTGGGATCTGAATCTCAAATCCCAGTTGTTGCTAACCAACAACAGGACTCTGAAAGTGATAATGAAGATGCTTAACCTGCTCATTCAATGACAGTACCTTCATCAACAGAAGATGAATCTGTGTCCAGAGATTCAAATTCTTCTGATACATGTGTTCAGTCTGGTAGTTTTCAGTCTGTGAACTCTACAGACTCAGACTTGCCCTATGTAGAAGATGATGCAGAACTCAGTCCTGCTTTTCTTCCACCAAATGAGAATGATTTACCATCAAATGATGAATCACTTCTAGGAGTCAAAGAACACAAGTATCATCCAATTACAGAAATAATTGGAGATTATGTTTCTGGTGTACAAACAAGAGCTAAAATGTCAAACTTATCTACTGCAAATTTCTGTTTCTACACAAACTTCCTGTCAATCATTGAACCAAAGAAAGCTGAAGAAGCATTGAAAGATGATGATTGGGTTGAAGCAATGCAGGAAGAGTTAACAGAATTTGACAGAAACAATGTTTGGACCCTAGTTCCTGCCCCAACAGGGAAAACCATTATTGGAACAAAATGGGTTTACAGAAACAAAATGGACAAGGATGGAGTGATAATCAGAAACAAGGCAAGGCTAGTTGCTCAAGGCTACAAGCAGGAAGAAGACATTGATTATGATGAAACATTTGCCCCTGTAGCCAGAATTGAAGCAATAAAGTTATTCTTGGCATATGCTGCATTCAAGGACTTCAAAGTCTATCAAATGGATGTCAAGAGTGCATTTCTGAATGGCAACTTACAGGAGGAAGTCTATGTGAAACAACCTCTAGGTTTTGTAAGTTCCAATTTTCCAAATCATGTCTATAAATTGCAGAAAGCACTATATGGACTAAAACAAGCTCCTAGAGCTTGGTATGACACCTTATCATCCTATCTTCTTAGTAATGACTTTACTAGAGGATCAATTGATAAAACTTTGTTCTTCAAAAGGAACAAGGCAGATGTCATACTAGTCCAAATCTATGTTGATGATATTATATTTGGGTCTACTGATGAAAAATTGTGTAAATGGTTTTCGAACTTAATGTCAAAACAGTATCAAATGAGTATGATGGGTGAATTAACATACTTTCTTGGTCTACAAGTACATCAGAAACCTGATGGTATCTTCATCAACCAAGGTAAATATGTCAATGACCTACTTACTAAATATTCTTTAAAGGACTGTTCAATTATGAAAACACCAATGAGCACTGCAGATAAGTTGGATAAGGATCAGTCTGGTAAGTCAGTCTGTCAAACCACTTATAGAGGTATGATAGGATCTCTACTATACCTCACTGCAAGTAGACCAGATATCATGTTCTCAACATGTTTGTGTGCTAGATATCAATCTGAACCTAAAGAATCGCATCTAAAAGCTGTAAAAAGGATTTTTAGGTACCTAAAAGGTACTCCCAACCTGGGTCTTTGGTATCCCAAAGACTCTGGTTTTGATCTAATTGGATATACAGATGCAGATTATGCAGGTTGTAAATTAGACAGGAAAAGCACTTCTGGTGGATGTCAACTGCTAGGTGGCAAACTAGTCAGTTGGTCAAGCAAGAAACAGAATTCTGTTGCTACATCCACTGCAGAAGCAGAATATATGGCTGCTGGTAGTTGCTGTGCTCAATTACTATGGATGCAACATCAACTAGCAGACTATAATTTGGTGTTTACAAAAACTCCAATCATGTGTGATAACCAAAGTGCCATTGCCATCACTGAGAATCCTGTGTTTCACTCCAGGACAAAGCAAGATTTGTTGACATGCTCACTCAAGAACTACAAGAAGAAAGCTATTCACTGACCCAAATCAGAAGGAGTCAAGTTGAGCAACAAATCAAAGAAGATGAGGAGCTGTCAACAAGGTTACAGAAGATAGAGAGCCTGAAACCAAAGCTACAAGCCACTTTCCAAAAGTCAAAGCTCAAGCAGAAGATTAGAGAATGTCATCTGAACAAGATTGGACAGAAATTAAAGCTGGAGTTGACTTTGACCAAGAGCAAGAAGATGGTATGGGTGGATGAACTGCACACTCTAGGGCTTAAAGAATGGCAATCTATTGCTAATCTTTTGAAGAGTGCAGCTGACAAAGAATTAAAGAAAGAAGTTCTGGATAAGCTATCTTACCTGATTGAGTTAGTTCTCAGTCTGGGGCTTATCTCAGAAGAAGAATACAAGTTGTTCTGCATAGCAAACAACTTTGTAATAAAGAAGAAGTCAGCTGGGTTATCCACAGAGAATGAGCAGAGAAGGGAGCATCCTCTACCCAAAGGTATTGTTTTCATAGATAGATCTTATGTACAGACTGACAACATTGAAGGTCTGTGCTATAGAGATATCAATGGGATAGAATGCTTCCAGGATCAGAATAGGTTATATGGAGAGTCTCTGCTGCACTGCATTGCCCTGCTGAAGGAATGCAAACATTCTCAAGCCAGACCATTCAGAAGAAGACTGATTAGCTGGTTATTCAACAACCTTTCCCAAATCAGGATGATGATTGGACTTGAAGATATCTGCAAGAAGATCATCCTAGAGTATCAAGAATTTGAAGACAAATCTGATAAGGAAATGGAAACACTGTTGAAGAGGAAAGTGGAAAAGATGAAAGAGATCAAGGCTCGGAGAAAGGACTGAAGATTGTTATATTTATATTATTTACAATCTTATGTAATAATTGTAATATTTTTGTATACTAACTATGACTTTGACTTTATATATATAAGTCTAAGATTCATAAGTTATGTGGTACTTTAGTATTTATTATTTCTCCATTATCTTTTGTAAATAGATTTTGACATCATCAGATAGGGGGAGATTGTTGGGAAAAACAATGATCAAACCTAAGTTATAAATATGAAGAGTCAAAATCTAACTTAGTTGTATTCAGGAAACTTAGTGAAATTCCTGAGTCTGTGTTCCTGAGTCTGTGCTACACAGACTGAGGAATTGCTTCTGACTCTGTGCTGCACAGACTGAAGATTCTCACAGACTGAAAGCCATGCTCTTCCTGAAGACTTATGAATTCATCATCTGAAGAATGAAGATTGAATACAGAAGGCTTCACAGACTGAAGTTCACAGACTGAAGATCACAGACTGAAGATCACAGACTGATGAGCACAGACTGAAGAGCACAGATTGAAGAATGAAAGTACAAATGTACAGGAGATATTCTTCTTTTCTTAGGCTAGATACAACTGATAAGATGTTTGAGAAAGATCAAACATCATACAAAGGTTCTCTTCTCAGCAAAGAAACCTTTTACCTTTTTGCTTTTTCTATTTCCAAGAAAAGCAAAAAGGAAGGCGTGCAAAGTTGCCCAAGATGCATCTGTTTTCCCTTGGACAACTATGTAAGCTGGATAATATAGAGTTACATCCAACTCTATAAATAGCAGTTCAAAAAGCACTGCTATTATCCAAGAAATTCAAGAGAATTAGTATACTAGACCTTTGAGCTTAGGCTAAAGCATTACCACACTTACTGTGAAGTTTGTAGTGATAACTGTATCTTTGTATACTACTTGGATCGTATTCAAACCATCTGTGTGGGTTTGAATACTTTGTCATCTTTGTGAGACAAACACTTTATTGTGAATAATACTTTGATTCATAATAAACTCTGTGTCAAAATTAATCTTGTTTTCCGCCTAGATTAATATAAACTTGGATATAAACTTGGATATAAACTAACACGTTAAGATAACTCGATATATTGGTTGCATGAGTTATCTTACTAATCCTGAAAGTCCCCCACATCATAGTTTGTTAGTATCGTTATAGCGTGAATGTTAATGAATAGTACTATTTGGGATTGACTCCCCCCGTCCAGGTTAGTCGCGCTAACTGGTCAAACGGACGCATTATCATTTGTTTCTTACGAGTGTTGGATTAGGCACTCGCTGGGAGGCACCCCGATCGTGGCACTTGATTGTGACCCGACACCACAGTTAAGCTCGAACTATGAGCTCATGGCAACAATATACACTATTTTTACATTTTTGTAATACATTACCTATCATTGTTGAATGATGCAAATGGAAATCTTGTGTTCCATACGATGTTATATCAACTGTTTACAAACCTATGAACTCACCAACTTTATGTTGACCTTTTAGTATGTATTTCTCAGGGGACCCGCCGCAGTAAGAAGCTTTTGGAAGCATTAGCTCGAGTCACATGTTTTCACAATCAAACCAGAGATTTGAATGCATTACTACATTTTGTAACTATGATTAGGATGGTAGTGGAAATCTCTTGAAATGTTGACTCGAAATTTGATGATTATGTAGACTTTTGTAAACAATGGAATTATGGAAATGTAATGATTTTTGAAACGTCTCATATAGAGGTCGTTTGTTGTAATTCTTGTGTTGTGATATTTGATTTGGTCGGCGCCCCCAACGCAACTCCCTACCTTCCGCTGCCACGTGTCTTGGGGGTGCGACAATATGATCTTCTAAGTCTTCTGGATCTGAAACTCTAAGTCTGTCAACGTTATAGTCTGAAATCCCCTGAAGCTTGTTAGAGTCTAAAATATGTGTCAGAGTCTGAAGTTTCAGACTCAATCACCATAGTTTGATGTTTCAGACTCAGACGTGAAATTTCTCTGTTCTGACTGTAATTCTATGCTTAGCATTTTTACTAGACTTAGAAATTTTGACTCATCAGCTTCATAAAATAGGATTGATCAATTTTTTTTCCCAACATTAACTAATCTTCATTGTTAATGCATGTCATTTTAAAAGAGACTATCTAGTATCTAGACAGTGGGTGTTCTAGACATATGACTAGATGTAAGTCCCTGCTCACAGACTATCAAGAGGAATGTGGTTCTGATGTCATCTTTGGAGATGATAACATTAGTAAAACCAAGGGTTATAAGGTGTTAAGAAATGGTAAAGTGATTTTTAAGAAGGAGACGTATGTTGAAGGATTGAAGCACAATTGGTTAAGTATTAGCCAGTTCTGTGATTCCAAAAACAATGTGTTGTTTAAGAATGAAGCTGGAATTATTTACAATAAGTCAAGGAGTGATGTTTCTTGCTGCTAATAGAAGAGGGAATACTTATGTGGTTGATATGGAGACTGCTAAATCAGAAACCTATTTCTATTCCAAAATTGCTTCAGAAGAAAAGTGGTTGTGGCACAAGAGACTTTCTCACTTAAATCTGAAAGCTATCAATCTGCTTATCCAAAATGACATGGTCACTGGTCTTCCTAGGCTAACCTATGTCAAAGATAAGCTATGTTCAGTCTGTAAGGAAGGAAAACAACACAATTCCACATTCAACAGTAAACAAGTATCATGTGTTACTAACTGCTTCTATTTCTTCAGGGTGCAAAGAAGTATTGCTTGGTAAATGTGGATGAATATTCTCGGTATACCTTGATATTCTTCCTCAAATCCAAAAATGAAGCAGCTAGTGAAATAATCAATTTCATTAAGAAAATGGAAAATCTGAATGGACAATTAGTTAAACAACTCAGAAATGATCATGACATTGAGTTTAGAAATGTTGAATTAAAAAGTTTCTGTGATGAAATAGACATTTCTCAAAAAAATTCATCTGCAAAGACTCCTCAACAAAATGGGGTCGCTGAAAGAAGAAATAGAACTCTTATAAAGCGTGCTTATTGAAGCTGGTCTTTAAGACCTATTAAAATTAAGATGTGATAGCTTTTTGTATCACAACCAATTAAATTCAGGAGCAGATTGTGAGTAAAGACAAGTGTCCAACTCATCTACTGCAAGGCTTAAATCAAGTTGATATACATCTCCTTCTCTTTTAGCAAGTGTTGGTACAAGTCAAGAATGTCAGTCATCTTGGTCAAAGATTTACACTTATAAAACTATTCTATGATGTATGCGACACTTGCATAGTGTCGCAGTAGCGACACTTAGATAGTATCGCTAGAGTCTGTAATAGTGTCGCTATGTCTGTGTATATATATATGGCTACGGTTTTCTTTTTAGTGATGTACGTATATGAACGACAGCTTGCCGTTTCTCTCTGTGTAAATCTTCTGTAATCATCAACGCTTAAAGTTAATACAACATAAGCATTTGGATAACGTGTTTTTGTTTGATTTACGTTTATATTTTACGTTCATTACTTGTTATTCGTATTCCGCAAGTGTAACGAGTATACGATTTGATGGATCTTGCGTACAAGGCCCTACAAAGTGGTATCAGAGCTTCGTCTGATCGTGATAATCAAGGGTGTTGAATCGTTTTTGTTCATGGGTTTTTCATACCATACGGAGGTACGTACGGGTTTTACATTGTTACGATTCAAAATCTTGGTTTGGAGTGTTATTTGTTTGTGTTGGAAGGTTTACGAACAAAGAAAGTAGTGTTGGTGGTTTTGTTTATCTAAAGTTAGGGTTTAAGTTTTCTGCAACTCTGCTGTTGCTGGTGTGCGACACTCGTGTTCTTAAGGCGACACTAGTAGCGACACTTTCCTGAGACACTCCTGTTTCAACGAAGACACCTATCTGCGACACATATCTTGGTGTCGCCATTACCCTGTCTGAGACACTACCTTGCGACACTTATCTTAGTGTCGCCATTACCATGTTTGAGACACTTACTAGCGACACATTCTGTTAGTGTCGCCATTTCCTGCTGTGAGACACTAACTTTGCGACACTTAGCTCAGTTATTCAAAATGTCTTTAACCAATATGACCGCAATGTTAAAATTCGATAACGAAATCGGTACGATCAATAAACATCCAAGGTTTCTCAGTAACGCCGATTATGCCAGTTGGGGGATTCGCTTTGAGTCTTTTATTTCTTATAATGATCCCGACCTATGGATTCCTCTTTCTGAACGATATGAGAGACCGACAGCTGAAGGAACTCCTCCTGTGAAATCATTTAAAGTCATGACTCCCGAAGAACGTAAGGACTATGAAAAGGAGAAGAAAGCATACTTTGTGATTACCATGTGCTTACCAAAGGAAGTTCTCGCTCTTTTCAAACACCACACAACATCCTATGATCTTTGGACAGCCATTGCAAAACGGTGTAGGGGAAACGCTCGATACAAGCAAAGCCGTTTGGAATTGCTTAAGAAACAGTTTGATGTATTTGACCATATGCCTAATGAGTCATTTGAAGGATTGTTATCAAAGTTCTCCCAGTTGGTGTGTGAACTTAAAGACGGAGGTGTGGAGCTGTCAGAACTTGTTGTTAACAAGAAGCTTCTAGCCTCTTTACCTAAAAAGTAAGAATTCTGTGTCATGCTTATGGAGGAAGATGTCGAACTGTCAACATGGTCACTGGACGACATCATTGGTAAACTGCAAGCTTACGAGATTTATATGCAAACTAAAGCTATCGGAAAGGCTCAGGTACAAGATCCAAGTCTATACGATGCTAACGCTTATACTAATGATTCTTCTAGTGGTATGGCTTTCTTTTCAGGTCAGGATTCACCAAACGAATTCAAGCTTAATACATCATTCTCTGGGAGCTCATCTTGCTCAACTCAGTCTCACCTTCCAAAATGACTGAAGAACATGCAGCAATCTTCTCTCCATTTTTGAGTTCATATGAAAGTTTTCTCTCGAGCAAAACTGGTAGTCTGGAATTAACCGAAGAAGATTTTGACCAGATCCATCCTGATGATCTGGAAGAGATGGATATATAGTGGAACATGGCAATGCTCACTCCTGTGAGAAGTCGAAGCAACCTGCTTCTGGGTTTACTAAACCAAGTGCTCCTAAGCCACAGAACCAGAAGCCGCAAGAGAAGGAAAGCAACTAGACAAGCTCATCAACAGCATTAGTATCTACCAATGATGAGCATTACGACTGGAGTGCTCACTTTGAGGAAACAATAGTGCCTGAAGAGACTAAGAAGACTTGGCAAGTTGTAAAGACTAATATAATACGTATCTATGATCCAAGTAGTCTAATTAAGTTTTCAAGACAGGACCTGCAGACTCTTCATGCCAATCCGATAAAGTACGAAATATCATAAAAGTCTGAGGCTGAAAAGTTTCAAAGAGTTTTAAATCTCTGTTTCGAGAAGGGTATATATGAAGGAGGTCGATTACCAAGTCAGTGGTGTTAAAGATATGAGAAATTAACCAAGCTGCTGACAAGGGGGAATTTGTTGGTTCAAGTCAAGAATGTCAGTCATCTTGATCAAAGATTTACACTTAGAAAACTATTATGTGATGTATGTGACACTTGCATAGTGTCGCAGTAGCGACACTTAGATAGTGTCGCTAGAGTCTGTAATAGTGTCGCTATGTCTGTGTATATATATACGGCTAGGATTTTCTTTTTAGTGATGTATGTATATGAACGATAGCAAGTCGTTTCTCTCTGTGCAAATCTTCTGTAATCATCAACGCTTAAAGTTAATACAATAGAAGCATTTGGATAACGTGTTTGTGTTTGATTTACGCATATATTTTACGTTCATTACTTGTTATTCGTATTCCGCACGTGTAACGAGTATACGATTTGATAGATCTTACGTACAAGGACCTACAACAAGCAACAATGGTTGGCCTCTTGGATCAAAAATAATTCCAACTCTCTTCATGAATCTGACTTCGTTATCATCGTCAAACATTTGACTTATGCTTAGAAAATTGTTTTTCAACCCTACAACATATGCAACTTTTTTTTTAAGTTACACTTCCAGCTTTTACTGTACCGTACCCCTTTGTATTTGCAATGGAGTTATCAACATACTTCACCTGAAGGTCCATCCTCTTCTATAAAGTCTGATAAATACTTCTTGCATCCAGTCATATGTCTTGAGCAGTCACTATCCAAATATCACTTCTTTTCATTCTGCACAAGACAAATAAAAAAAGTTGGTTCCTTTTGGGAACCCTCTTTCAGGAGAACAATATGTTTTCCTTTTAACTTCAGTTTTGACCCTTATGTTGTTTACATATTTGACTTTTGATAAATTCATATCACATTCAACCTTATGAATGACCTTTTGAGTACTTTGAACACTACAAGTTTAACATGATTTATCCAAGTTGCTGGAAGTTTTTGGACTTTTATTTGTCTTTCTTTTTGACTTGTGAATGAATTTAGATTTTAGAAGCTTCTGAAATTCAGTAGTCAATTTTTGCAGTTGAGTTCCAAGCTTTGAAAGATGTTCAGTTTGATAATCACTCTTAAAACTTTGATGAGGTTCAAAACTTTGTTTAGGTGACTTCAACTTCTTATTGTGATAGTAATAAGGAACACTGGATTGCTTGTGTTGATACTCAGATTTAAAACTGTTTTGACTAGATTCAAAAGAATAATTTACTCTTGATTTATAAAAAGGTTTGTAATTATTCTTCTTATGTGTGTTAAAAGTAGATTTTCTAATGATTACATTTACTTTTGTAGTTAAAATACTCCTTTCATTCAATCTTGTGTCATAATCTGCAATGGTAGAAATTGACTTGTGAGTCTGAAATGTCAGAGTCTGAAATGTCAGAATCTGATTTTTCAGACTCGGAATATGATTTTTCTAAAGTTTTATTTGAACTTTCAGGATTTGAAGGTCTAACAAAAGTATTTGTAAGAATAGTTTTATCACCAACTGTATAACTGAAAGTATTAGGCAAAGCAGCAGCAACAAACTTCTTTAGTTCATACTTTGGTCCTCCTTCTTGATAAGATTTTAATTCAAAGTCTTCACCAAGTACAGCTTGTACCTGACTTAGATTCTGCTTACTTAAGCAATCTTCATGTTTGAGAGAAGCAATGCACCTTACAAATATCTTCAAAATATTTAGCTCTCTTTTTATAATCATTTTTTTCTATAGCTAAAGCTTTATAAGCTTCTTTTTCAATATTTAATTCAGTTTTATAATTCATGTTTGCATTGATGTAATCATCATTTTCTTTTAATTAAAATCTAGCTTCTTTCAGTTTATCTTTCAAATCAGTAATTTCAGTTAAACTAGACTTGAAATTAAAATAAAGAAATTCAAACATCTTTTGCTTCTCATCATAAGAATATAACTTGAAGTTGTGTACCTTATATGCAAAAGATATGTTCCAGTTTTAATTGCAGCTTAATCTTTCAGCCTCTTTGAGATCAGACTCAAATTGACTAGTGGTTTTCTCTTGTTTTATGATAGCCATCAAACTTCTCATCTAACCATTCCAAAGCCTTTTCCTCTTGCTTTTTAGGTTGAAACCTCTTTCACCCTTCTTCAAGTTCATGTACTTCTTCCTATACCTTTTAGCTCTATCTGTAACCTTATCAATCCTTGAATTTTCTTCAGTTCTAACCTTACAGTCAGTAGCAATATGACTCACATTACCATATCTATAACAAGTTTTCCTCTTTGGATCAAAAGCACCCTTTGTTTTGTATCTATCAAACTTTTTCTTTTCCAGTCTCTGAGTTATTAAAGCAAGCTCATACTTTAGAGATTTAGTTTCATCGTTTTCAGACTCTAATTCAGACTCCTAGTTGTCAGAGTCTGAAGGTGCCAGATCATAGTCATAGTGTGCCTTAGAGAATAACTCTCTATTTCTTCTGCTTGTAGCAATGAGTGCAACTTCTGGATCCTTTGCTATTCTCTTTACATTAAACTTATTTCTTTCCTTGGATTCCTCATAGTTCATGAGTAATCTGTACAAACCAGATACATCATAGTTATCTAATTTTTCATTTACAACCAATGAGGTTTTTAGAGAATGAATCTGGAAGTATATCAAGAAAATTCTGGCAAATTTCACCTTGTCCTTTGGATACTTCAACTCTTTCTAGATCATTAATCAGAATCTGAAATCTGGTATGGATATCAGTCAAAGATTCCTTGCTTGTAATAAAGAAGTTTTCATAGTTTCTAATTAAATTCTCCCTCTTCTGAAATTTTTACCACAGTTACACCCTCATATTGTACAATAAGTGTATCCCAGATTTCCTCTGCAGTTTTACTGCAGTTCCTAATATGCTTTTAGCTTTAGCAACAAGAGCGAATAATGCTTTGTCTTGATCTGTCCATTGGCTTGTAAGCTTTTCAACATATCGTAAAGTTCAATAATTTTTCCTTCAACGTATTTAACAACTTCTACCAATGTAGTACCTAAGATCGGTCCTTCTCTTATGACTCTAAGCATCTCATCATGAACTCCAGCAAGATGTCATTCAGAATTAAGTTTCCAATGGGCAAAGTTGGTTCCATTGAAGATTGGAATCCCATTTCTAGCCATAATAACAGGTTATATAACTTGAGCAGTCATTGTGTGACTATCGGTTAAACTTATATTGTTAAAATTTATATATTAACAATGTAAATCATTTCTGCTCTAATACTAGTAATTAGGTCACATTTATGTTAAACGAAAACTTAGTGATCAATAATAAACAATGATTCAAATGTTTAATACTAAACTGATTAACAATATTAAATATGAATTGATTTGCAGAATATGATCAATAACGAATGAATTCAATAAGTACGTTTATTATTGAATATCGAATGTAGGGATTACAATAATAAGAGTTAGGTTTTTCAAAACCTAATGATCCCTATTTAGACACATATTTGAGATAGGAAACAGAATCCCACCTTATCTAAAATATATCAATTTGTAACAAACTAACCGATGTGTATGGAAACAAGATAAATACAATATCTTCTAAGTATTTTTATATATCTCCAAATCCTTCAGATGACAGCTGTAGAGATTATCTTCAATCTTCTATTATTGAATTCTGGATCTGAAACTCTAAGTCTGTAGCATCTTAGTCTTAAGTTCATGTAAAGCATGTCAATATCTAAACATATGTCAGAGTCTGATGTTTCAGACTCAGTTGCGAAATTATTATTTCAGCCTGAAAATCTTAGCTAATATTTCCTAGACTTAGATATTTTGACTCATCTGATTCATAAAATAGGTTCGATACATTGTTTTTCCAAACAAGGAGTTACCTTGCGGAATAAGTTGGGATGGTCTGTTTATCGGTCGGTCAAATTGTTCATCATTATTTCATATGAATCATCATCACTATTCTAGCATGTTAAATTTCTGAATGAAATTAATTCATGTTCGAAAACCTAATCATAGATCCAACAACAACAATTAGATAAAGTGATACTAGCATGCAAACCCTAAAGCAATGATCAAACAAGAACATGCACTAGAGTAGCATAAATAGTGATAAGTTTATTTCATGTAGAGTATCCGGATAAATTGTCAAGTCACAAATGCTCCGAAAATTCTCTCTAAGGCATTTGTTATATGAGAATAAATCTAATATATCTCTAATCACATGCTCCGTGTTTCCCTCCGATATATTTCAATCAGGAGAACAACGGCCATGTCAAGTTCATCGATCACTAAACACGGAATACTTGAGGGACCTATTTCTAGTAATTGGCCAAATTTTATCAATAGGTCTTAAACCACAACATAACTTGGATAGATAAATATTGAAGATTAATTTCAAAAATAATTTAATTTTCTGCAAGAAGAGTAACAATATGATTTATTGCATAACTACCCTAGCATAACGTCTATCATAATAAACACAATTTTGTTTAGCCTAGCAAAATAAATCTAGCATGCATCTCTAAATAATCATGAGAATAGCACAAGATATTTAAAAATAACAAAGAAAGATTATAACGTAGAACCTGGAAAAACAAATCTTACTAAATCGTAACCTTGGAGCACCTTCGTACAAATAAAACTTAAAACTTTTAATTAAACTAACTATCTAACTACATAATTATTTTTAGAGAGAGAAAGGGTGCGTGTGAGAGACTTGGAAGTGTTCAGCTGTGAAGTGTGTAAAGAGTGCGTGAAATGGAGGAGGTTGAAGGCACTATTTAAAGACATCCCAAGCTTTGAAGCACCCAAATCAACCTGAAAGCCAAACAACCAAAATTGCACTGAAATCCGACACCCTTGCTCCGAATACGGCACCATGATACCGCAATACGACACCTAGGTGCCGTATACAACACGTAAATGTCCATCTAAGGCCGTATACGGTACCCTAGGTGCCGTATATGGTGCCTTGTGGTGCCGTATGTGGTCTCCCGTCTTCTTTTATGCATAATCGCAAGTTTTGGTTGCTTGGTCGTATTTCTTGTGATCTTCGTTTAGCCCTAACTTCTACATCGCTTTTCCGTCTTGAACAATTAGTGCGTCCTCGTGTTAGTGTTTTCCTGACAGATCATATGAGACTAATTAACTATAATTTTCTCATTTTTATGTTAAAAACACAAGTGAATCGTTTTAACTCTATTTTTTACGTTATTTGAATCTTTTTGTTGTTTTTCAAATCATTGCCTATGCTTTAGCCCTTTTTGTAATTTAAGTGTGAAAATATTGATTTATTTAAGCTTATTCTAAGATAAGGGTTAAAATGGGTGTGATAATGTACGTAAAAACATAATTTTTTTTGTTACATAACACGTCAATGATACTTAAATTTAAAGAGAAAGGAAAAAACTTAGTGATGATAATGATACAAAAGATATTTTTTACTCATTTAGTTTCCGATGGGAATAAAAAAATTATATAAAAAGACATAAACTATTCCCTCGTCCCAAATTTATAGTCCACTTGACAAAGATAAGATTTTATGCGTTGTAGAATGTAATGATTACATTTTTCTTAAACTACGTGCTTATTGTTTGTGAACTGTAAATTTCAAAAAGATGTGGTATTATTTAGAAATATATTTTTTTGTTCTTATTTGGTCGAATAAAAAAAGTTAGAAAATAGGTTCTATTGGCCCATAGTTGCCCTTAAACTTTGTATTTTCTAGGCCCAGTTAAATTATAGTTAATTATGCCCACATATTATGTGACATTTATATATTTCTCATACTTATATGAAGTTTATACATTCTAAAAAAAGTATCAATTTTAATTGCATCATTAGCCATGTGGAGAAATTCCCGAAATTCCCGAAAATGTAATCACCGTCGAGGAAGAATCGTGAATTTATCACCATTGAGTTCCTTTCTGAATTATGATGATTCATTTTTGTCGCCGTGGAGTTGGAAATCGGAGAAGTTATCTAAGAATTGTACTAAGGGGCAGCGGATGCAGTTTGAAGCCGGTTCATTTTTCACTTATGATGTGAGTGTTAAAGATCTGTACCTTTTTATTTCTAACTTGTTAATAATTTCATTGATACTTAAGTTGTTTACGTATCTGATTAGATTTTACATTTTAGTTCAATCGGAACTTTTTATTATTGGGAAATTTTGATTAAAAAAATCTATGAAAGATTTTATCGGGTAGCTATAATGACAACATCAATTGAATCGTAAATTGCAGTATTGTTACCAAAATCGTGCATAATTTCTAATTTTAGGGTTTTGTTTTCACAAATATCCCAAATTCATAAATTTTCCATAAAACAAGTCATGTCTCACGTTAAAGTTGACATTGTTTGCTTTTCAAAGGATGAATTTCATAAGATTTGATAAATGGGCTTGCCAATAAATAAGTAATTAAGTAATATAATATAAAGTAGAAAAAATAGAATAGAAAAAGAAAAAAGAAAGATAAGAAGAGAGAAAGAACAAAGACAAACAAGTAAAAGGCTTAGCTGTGGAAAAACTTTTATAATTTTTCATCTCTAATTTTCTAAGAAATGAAAAGAGTTTTTGTTTTCTAGAAAAGTGGTAGAAATTTGAAAAATGTGTTCAAAACTCGATGTATGTTTCAATTTGAAAAAATGATGTTAAATGAAAGCTTTTGAAATTTTTTAGAAAAATGGAGTAAATAGTATAAAGGAAAAAAGTAGAAAACTTGAAATTCATGTTTTCCAACTCCTAGTTATAATATGGAAAAGTGAGTTTTCTATTTTCTTGAAAAACTTTTATGAAAAATACCCATTTTGAACGCATTTTCTAATTTTCCAATTTTCTTAGAAAATATTTCAAGAAAACACCCATTTTTTTCTCCAACTAAACACAACCTAATTCTTTCTCTCTTTTTAAGCAATAGAAAAAACAAGCCTTACTTGTTGGCCTTTGCTCACATATTTTGTTAGTTATCATGTTTTTTTAGACTGTAAAATATATAATGTTCCTTGTGTTTTTAGGACAAATATTTCATAGCAAGAAAAATATAATAAAACCATGTAATTATAGGAAAAGAATTACAACGATTTTTATTATCGTTTTCATTATCTCATACAGTGTCACACAACTTGTAAGTATTCGTAGCTTTAGTTTTAAATTGAAACAAAGGTGAATATGTGAATTCTTTGTGAAAGCTAAAAAAAAAAAAAGAAACAAAAGATTCACTATTATATTTGGGATTATGTATTTATGTATTTGGTTAAACTCAAATATACTTTTGTATTGAAATAAAAAAGGGTATCAATGCTTGTTTAACATAAACTTATTCGTACATTAGACGTTGTTTTGTTTTGTTTTTTGGTGAATCAGATAAGCAGCGTGAAATTGGTAGAAGATGAGAGTAACGAAAACAACTCGAAATGCGCTGAAGTTGAGATTCAAGAATGCATCAAGAAATCTGAAGTAGATGAAGTTCATGAGAACATCAAAACCTGATGTTTCCGTTCTATATTTTTGTGCTCTTCTAATGAATGATATGATCAAACTTATGCATAAGATTATGTCTTAAATAATTGTACTGAAGTTTCCTGCTTAGTTACCAAAATGCTTTAAACTTTGAATCAATATGCTCTTTGATATTTACATGTTAGATTCTTATAATGAATAGGATGATACGAACATACCTGAGATAAATAACATAAGAAGCTTTTGCATTTATAGTTCACAAGATTCAAGTTAATGTGAATATATTGAACAATAGTGTTATCTACACTCAATGTATTCTAACGATGTTTGTTGGGATTAAGATAGGTCTGGTAAATATCAATTTAGTTCTTATAATCAAGGTAAGTTTGACTGAATTTATTTAAGAAATAAATGATCTAGAGTAATAAATGAGGGTAACATGGGAAGTTTAATGATTTTTATAATTACTTTTTGCAAGTGAATAATTATTTTAAAACGGATATAAATAGTAATATGGACATTTATTTGAGACGGAGAGTAATTAAGAACAAGAGAATATATACGCAACCAAAACTTTCATCGTACACATGATCATCTCCTTGTATAACATTAGTCTATTATTTTGTTATAAATATTGCATCTGCTTTTAGTATTGTAAACTTAAAACATTATATAAACTAGTCTCATGTATAAAAGTGATTTGTTTTTAGCTTCTAATGCATTTTTTAGATAATGACTATGAAATCAAACCGTAACATCACATTGACATGATTTTCTTCATTAACTTGTATTACAAGACATATATAATATACACAATGCAAAGTTGTAATTTTTTTGCGTAATGATATATATGCATGATTCTTACTTTTTACTGTGCAAGTTTTAAAATGACTTGAACCCAACAATACTAAATCACGAGTCTTATAACCCATATAAAAAAGAACTCAAACGAATCGAACGATTAACGTTTTCAGTTGGCACAACCGTTTTGTTCTGTTGTTTCAAAGAGAAAGAGAAAAAAAAATTAGTTATTATGTATCATAAATTTCTACTACTACTAAACTTATATATTTATGAGGTAATATGATATAAGTTATATTAAATCATACTACATCTTATTATATAATAGAGTAAATTGCACGGATCATCACTGTGTTTTGTCAAAAAATCACGAATCGTCCTTCAAAAAAATAAATAGCACTAAACATCCTTGTATTTAGTATTTTCGTCCACTTATCGTCCTTCTAAATTTGAAGGGACAAATATACCCTTATTCTTTATTTTTTTAATTAAAAAACAAATAAAGCTATTAATTTATTATCTTTCTATTTTCTTATTATTTTTCATTTTAATTATTTACAGCCACATTTGTAATTACTCCATAATATTGTAGCTATTAAATATGTGTTCTTGAGTATTCAAACAAAATAAGACCCTAACACAATTAAGTAATTAACCACCACTGGCCATTGACCAAATCTTGTCACTGTTGACCGACACCATCCACCATAAACATCTTTAGGTCCATACTCCATATCCTAACTGAACAAACTTATAACATATTAAGATGAAGTACTTTCTAAAATTAAAGCAACAAAAATTTTTAAAGAAACAAACAAATGATGATAAAAAATAATTGAATTAAAAAAAAATCTTAAACTTAGATATGGAAACTACGAATCAAATTCTAACAAATACTCAAATCACTAACGGTGGTGGTAGTAGATGTGGATGGTTGCAATGGTAGATGTTTGGTTTATGGAAGAAGGGTGCAATGGTTATGGCGGATGGTTTTGGAAGATGGTCCCCATGGTGGTAGAGGTGGATAGCTTGTGGTGGTGGTGGTGTGGATGGCTGCGGCGTTGGTGATTGCTAAGTGGTGGTAGCTAGTTGATTCAAAAGAAAAGGTATGATGGTAACTTTTATTTGATTTTTAGAGTTGATGAAAGGAAAAAGGTTGAAGTGAAAAGAATTACACTTTGATTTGTAGATTGATGAATTTGATTGAGTAGTTTGGGTTATATATAGAGTTGATGAATTTGATTGAATATTTAAAGTTTAAGATGAAGTGGGTATGAATAGTGAGGAAGAAAGTGAAAAGACTTATAATATAAATTATTTAAATAATTAATAATAAAGTGATTATGTGAAAAATCTAATTTTTTTTATTTAGAAAATTAAAATAAGGGTTAATATGTTATTAATTTATTATTTTTTATTATAATCATTAAATTCAAATATTGTTGTAACTAAAACAAACAATAACAATCGATTCAATATTATAAAATATAATTAATACCTAAATAATTTTTTTTTAATTTGTTAGTAATTATCCCTTATATTCAATCCTTGAAGTAATATCATGACAAATTACGCAATATTTCCTGATATTTTGTCAAAATATCACATCTCTTAATTGAATCAAATTTTCATGATAACTTGAGATATCAACCACTTATTGATGATAAATTATATAATATAATATAAAAATTTAATATAATAATTTACTTTTAGTCAAAATTTATTTTAGTGGATATGTATCAACTATATCTGCTTCTTTTCTTTTTTATTTTCTATTTCTTTCAAAATTACAAAAAATAAAACATATTTCATGATGGTCTTTTATATTTTCTTACTTTCTATTTTAAAGAAACAAACATAGACATTTCCTTAATTTTCTAATTATCTAATATAAATACTAATAGCTAATATTAATTTCTACGTATCGAGCACAAAATACAGTAGTCGTGTAAGGTTTTTTTGGCTGAAAACTAAAAATGTAAAATAGATCAGTCTATTTATAAACTAACTATATCTCGACACAAAGCGTGGGTACATAATTCCTCGTGATTTTCAATTCATGGTCAATTAGTATATCAGATAAATTAACCAATGACCTTTTTTTTATTATCAATGTTGGTACAATAACTCTTTATTATAATAATACTATTATAATTATATCTTTAAGCATTAACTTTTAATTTACTATAGTTATTCACTATTAATATTTTAAATCAAATTCAACATATGCAATTCTATTATAATAATAATAATAATAATAATAATAATAATATAAAGATTGAGTCCTTTATGTAATAATAATTGTTTAACCAATATAATAAAAAGATTGAATTCTTATGTATTGTTTAATTAATATAATAAATGATAGTAAAATGATAAAAACACTATACTAGATAATCAAAAACATGGTAAAAATTTTGAGTTATTAGTTTAATAATGATTGATTAAATACCATAGTAAATAGGATAAATGGCCCGAAAAGATAATGTATTTGTTATAATTTGACAATAAAGGGTATATGACTTTTATCGTTGCCCTAAAAGGATCCAAATTTATAAAATCACGCCATAAAAGGATTTAATTTGCCAATAAAGTACACTTAAAGGTAAAATTACGGTTTCATATTTTTTTTATTTCAATTTTGACCAATTTTAATTGACGTGGGCTTAAATATTATATATTCAATTAATACATGACATTATTAACCTAGAAAACATACTATATAAAACACTAATTTAACTTTTTGAGCGTTTAAAAACCAATTTCATTTTTGAGTTTTAAATCCTTTTATGACAGAATTTCAAAATGTTAAATCCTTTTATGGAATGATTTTAGTAACTCCTTTTAAGGTATATTTTCAAAATTAAACGGGAATTTTACCTTTAATTGAACGTTTTTTGCAACTTAAATTCTTTTGTGGCACATTTTTTAAATGTGGGTCCTTTTAGTGCTTCGACAAAAGTCATATTACTTTTATCGTCAAATTTTAACAAAGTGGTTACCTTTTTAGACCATTTGCCCTAGTAAATATTAGTAAGATTCTAAAATCACTACAACTAAATAAAATGGTTAAAATAATCATATTAATCACGATATACTAACTGATGATAAAAAAAACAATTTGTTATCATTTTAAACGTCTACATCTATATACATGATAAAGTAAAAAATACTTAATATCATTTGAAATCCTCTATGTGAAAACAAGAAATAAAATAAAAACGGTAAAAATAAAATAAAAACGGTAAAAATAGATAGGAAGCGGGCAGTTCTCACAATGTATTAGTTCTCAGAGGATCCTCACCCTATATATATATATATATATATATCTATATATATATATACATATACATATATATATATAGATATATATATATATATATATATATATATATATATATATGTATGTATATACACATATATACATATGTATATACATATCCTCCTGTGCACGCTCACTTTTGAAAGAAACCCAATTTTTTCAATTCAAAATTACTTTTATATAAATACATTTAAATCAAACAAAATTCATCATTGAATTAAGTTTTTCATTCTCTCCGTAAATTAAGAAGAAATAGTTAGGTGCAAAACATAACTAGGTGCATAATGCAATCAAGTGCAGAACGCAAATTTGAATCAGAGATATTTTTTTCCTTCATTTTTATCTTTCTTTTCCAATATATAGACACAATTAGGTGCAAAATGTAACTACGTGCAAAGGTAACTAGGTGCATAACGCAATCATGTACATAACCAACCAGATGCATAATCCAAACAGGTGCATAACGCAAACAGGTTCATAAGGAAATTGATTTGGATCCTGAAGTAATTACATTGGATTCCGAAGATTCTCGTGAAGTTGATGGATCAATCCGCTATGAAGTTGAATCACAAGGTTATTACGTTTACTTATTTTGCATCCTGCACCTGTAATAATAATTTTAATTTTTATTGCATTCTGCACCTGTGTGAATAATTATGCACCTGTGTGAATAATTCTGCACATGTGTAATTATGCACCTATTGTTTGATTTATTCATATATTGTATTGTATGTGCATAAATAATATTAGATACATGAACATATCAGGTGCATGATCATATTAGGTGCAACAAAAAGTTAAATTAAGTACATGATCATATTAGGTGCATAAGTCTGTTTTTAGGTGTAGAATGAAAAATTACAAATTTATTATGAAAAAAACACACTTTAATGCAAACAACTATGTACTGTCTCAATCTTTATCAATAACTTCAAAAATCTCTTCGTCATCAACTTCAGAATTGGTGAATTCACAACTCTGTTCGTCATCACCATGTAAACTCTGCTCATAAGTATCTCCAATTGTTATCGTATTACGTAAATTCAGTTCATGATTATCATCAATTGACAATGCATTATGTAAAATCTATTCATCGGTATCTTGAATCGTCAACATATTGCATAATTTAATAAAGAATCGAAGAAAAGAACATAATGATCACGATAAATGATCGATCAAATCGAAATTGAAAACGAAATTGTAATGTAATCGGACTTTTAATTTGCCGTAGATTGATCGTACGAGTTATGTCGATGGAGGATGACTATTATAAAACCCTAATTAATTGTTATATAATCTTGCGATGTAGATTTGCGCTTACAGTTAGTTGAAAGTTTTTGACGAAAATACTCCTGGCTGTTGTTAACTGCCCGCATCAATTTTTTTTTTTGAAAGTAAGGTTCTCACAGTTCTCATATAATAAGAGTTCTCACTGGATCCTTTTACTATATATATATATATATATATATATATATATATATATATATAAAGAGGGGTGGAGATAATTAAAAACGGTGAAAACAGTTGACCTTCAAAATTTTATTAAGTGTGAGGTTGAATTTTTTTTGCTTCACACTGAACTTTTAAATGTGAAGCTTATTTTTTTTACTTCACATAAAACTTGTGAATTGTGAATGTTGAAAAATATGCTTCACACATTCATAAATTTATGTGAAGTCAAAAAAATTTAGCTTCACAGTTAAATAATTTTTAAATTTCTGTGAAGCAAAAAAAAAAACAAAGGTTCATAATGAAAGTTTTTTGAAAAATAAAAAAAATGTAAGGATTCACAATAAAAAAACGTATGTGAAGTGAAAAAAATAAAAGTTTACAACTAAAAAAAATTGTGAAGAAAAATTGAAATCGTTTTCACCGTTTTTATTTTAACTTCTTATTTTTATCGGAACTCATCCATATATATATATATGTGTACACGATAAATATATCAACACTTTTAGTATGATAATAAGTAGTATAATTTTAATAATATGAAGTATTATAATAATAACAATCAATTGAATTTATAACCATTATTGTTGGCACTATATTTAATTTAAATCAACAGAATACAAGAAGCATGCACAACTTATTATATTCTTACTTCACATCCTCCGCTATATATTCCATTTTCATGTTCTTCACCAAACACTTGTTACAAATAATTTTGAATTTATCGTCTGATGGTAACAATAATAGCCCAACTTAAGGAATGTCTTGATAGTCAATAATATTGATGGCTTTTATGTTGATTCTTGACATTCCATTTCGATGTCGTATTGTCAAATGTTAGTGATTCTTGACAATCATTTGCATCGTATAGTGTGTTATTAAAAAAGAAAGAATATGCCTTCTTTTTATGTTATAGTTGTAACTCGAATGAATCACCAACATTCTCTAATTGTTAATTTTTAAAGTTCATTTTAAATTACCTTTGTTAACTATTTTCAAAATTTTAGACATGACAAATAAACAAACAGTCAAGATCTAATGATATAAGATGATCAATCATTGTGCGAGGCAATTTTTTAATATTTATTAAATGAAATTAATGTATAAGAAATATAACGTCTAGTCTTTCGATTCGTGCGTGTCACTTAAATATACTTTTCTAACTTGATTGTATTGAAAGAATATTAGCAGTCGGACAATTTAACAAGATAATAAATAACTAAGATAACATGCATGGGTCGATATACATAACGTATGATTAGGGGCGGACTTGTGTGGTTGTACGGTGTAGCAGTGTAGCAAGTGGTACACATAATTTTTTCATGAAATTTAATGATATTTTAACTATGCAACCCCTCGATTAATGTTGTTTACTTGTGCCACTCATCCTTTAAATATATAATTTATCTTTGTTAGCACAAACTATGAAGTTTAAAAAGCATGAAATTGCATTTATGGATGCAATGAAAAAGTAGGTAGAGTGACGAGGAAGAAGGCCAAGGGAAAAAGAAAAAATAATCTTTTAAAGTTAGATATTTTAAGTTTAGTCCTTTGCTATTTTTTTTATTTAACTTAGTATTCATTCAAATGGTTTCAAAATTTAAGAAAACAACACAAGGACCCTTTATATATTCAATAGTGCTAACAATCATTTTTGTTTCTTAATGATGTGAATATTGAATTGATTGCTATTATACGATCTTAAGATATAAAGTCAATAAATTATCATACTTAGTAAATACCACTTACTTTTTACTAACTGAAAATAAAAGTAATAAAATATCGAAATTATATGTTAGAATTTTAGATACACGAAAAACCTATGCTTGGAAATTCGTTCAAATGTTTAGAAAGTCGTTCAAATTGAAAAAAAAAACGTTACGCTTCGCTCCAATTTTAAAAAAAGAACACTACATTTCGCTCCAAGTTGATATGGGAGCGAAATTCTTGATCAGAATAGATATTTTTTTAAGATTTTATCCGTATAATATTACCGGAGGTAGTTTTCTCAAAATAAAATCCTATAAACCCTAGTTCCCAATAAAACTTGATTTGAGTAAAAAAGAAAACGAATTGTTTTAATCGAAAACTGCAAATAGGTGCCAAAAATGCAATGACCAGTGCGAGTTACAACGGTGTATGCGTGTCACGAGTCACGACTATCAACAAATGGACACCGACGGCGACGATTACGCCGATAACCGTCAGCTTGTTCCCGTCGACGTCGCAACTCCGATTTCTCATGATATTTCCACTTCATCTTCAATCACTCCTGATGACGATTCCGCTATTATAAAGGTCTCCGGCGTTAATTCAGTAGTATATCTATATCTATTTCTATACACTTGACCTGATTATGCAATGCATTCCACTTAATTATTTTATTTGATTAAATGGCGTTTATATTCTTGTTACATTTTCTAAAATTAGTTGATTTTCGTATTATATCTGTAGGTTTGCTAATTGTGTAAATCAATTGTGTGAATTACATTTTGTGCTTGTGCAGAGTGATTTGCATGACTATCCTATCATTAGCTTAATTGATGCGAAATAATTTATGTTAAAGAAAAAATAATTAAAATAAATTTTTGCATTTTATACATTATACATTTATACCGTACTCAGGGTGATATGAAGATTCGTTTTCTGAAATTAATAAAAGATTTGCACAAAATCCTTACTGTGAAGGTTTATCTAAAAAACTATGTGAAGGTTTGTCCTTCAGGTGTGAAGGCTTTTTACATAAAGCTTCACCGTACATGCACGAATCTTGACAGTTGAGGTTGCCTTGGTAAATTTTTTCTTTTTAAGGAAATGGTTTTTTATATTACCTTTGGCATCTTATGATGTATAGATTGGCCCAAAAAAATGTTCTTTTTATGTGTAAGGCATGATCGCCCCAGAACCCAACCTTGTATGTATATGAATCGGATATGGATCCAGAGAGAAGCTAATTTTGTGTGAGAAGGTGTGAAAAGACATTGATTTAATAAAATTATAGCTTTGATTCACGATTGTTCATTTTGAACAGATTAAAAATTTTATGAAATGAAGTTGCAATTTTGTAATTTTGATTCAGAGTTTTGTATGTATATATGAGATCATGATCAAGTAAAGATGATTTTCGAAGGAGAATGGTGAATCAAAGTTGTAAATTTGGTGGATCAATGTCTTCTCACTTTCTCACCCAAAATTAGCTTCTCATTTGATCATTCTCCTATATATACAATACAATATATAATTTTTTAAAAACACCTTATATTACAAATTAGAGGGAAATACTATGTGGTTTACATTTGCTAATACTAATGATTATGGCAGGTGTCTCCAACAACCTCTAAATTTACTCTGCCTAAAGGTTGGTATGTGAAAAAGGTACTTCGTAAGTTCGGAGGTGCTGCTGACAAGGTAATTATAAATTGCTTAGACTAATAACGAAATATTGCAGGCGGAGATAGTAACATCTTTGTTGAAGTACTGTTATACATTCTAGGCATACTATCCAATAGATTGATTCTTTGTGTATAAACCTTAGTTGCTTATGCTTAGAATGGAGTTTTGCAACTACCAAATTATCAACATATTACATACTATACTTTAAACACGCATAGAAGAAGCTAATAAATGTGGAAAATATCAAGTGATGAAAATAATCACCTGGAAGCAACTCTGACTTTTACTTGGTCTTTTCCTTTGTTGTTTTAAATCTTAGAAGGCTTAGGAAAATATTGTTGTTTAGTCATATTTTC
The DNA here is from genome assembly GCA_963930675.1 of Gnaphalium uliginosum. NCBI lineage: Eukaryota > Viridiplantae > Streptophyta > Magnoliopsida > Asterales > Asteraceae > Gnaphalium > Gnaphalium uliginosum. The sequence continues at coordinate 37,586,394 of OZ005681.1, forward strand.
ATATCAAAGGGCCATTGTCCTAGTGGTATGTGAGTAGCCCATTAATCAAGAGGTTGTGGTTCAAGCCTTTTGGAGACATTATATATATGTGCGTTAATGTATATAATATGTGGGGTACTGTAGGTTGCCTTACTAAAAAAATTAAAGGAATGCATCCAAATAACGATTTGGAATATGATAGCTTTAACATATGTAATTTTTAGAAGAATCTTTAAATACAATTGCATTGGTTATGCTGGTACTTGTTTTACAAATGGAAGTAATTTATAGTATAGTCTTATAGGTTATGAACCGAAATTTCTAATATTTTTATTCTAAACACATGGATTGTACAGCTACAGATATACTGTTATTTTAGTGGCCATTGATCTAAGTATTGTTATTTTGTGAAACTTAAAATGACATGATTCATCTACTTGGATTAGTTGGATCATGAATGCAATCACGATTAATTATTTAGTGTAGGGTTAGATCATATTATTAGTCTGTCTTATCACGATATACTCGGATCCAGGCATCCCAGGAAGGCTAATTAAGAATAGCTGCTGTAGATAACCAACTGCCATGTGACTTCTTTTTTTTTTTCTGTTTCAGTACTTTTTCCCCCTTCTATCATTCTCTATTCATGATATTTTGAAAATAATAAAACCTGTTATGTAGAACCATACAAGTATTTCAAGTGGCACTTATAGTGGTAGATAAATAGTTTCAATACTTTTGTGCAGTATTACCGTGATCCAGAAACTGGACGATATTTCAGATCCCTTAAAGAGGTTGAGAGATACGTCACTGAAGGAGTTTTACCTTCACCATCAAGGAAGAGGCCAATCTATTATGATGAAAAGGTCGAGAGAGACATAACTGAAGGAGTTACACCTTCAAAAACCAAAGCGAAAAGGCTAACCTATCATCATGATGAAAAGGTTGAGAGAGACATAACTGAAGCAGTTACACCTACAAAGATCAGAGCCAAGAGGCTAAGCTATCATCGTGATAAGAAGGTGAGTTCTTAAATGCTTTGTTCATGTGTTGATGATTTTTGTTTAAAGATACGCTATAAATTCTCACTCTTGTGAACAAGAAATATGCTAGTTATCAATATTTGCATTTTGTAGAATTCAGGCAGTCGAGAGATGATTGTGGCCAGTGATGAGGTTAGTTTCAAAACTTTCAATCTCGCAACAACTAATAGCTAGTCTTAATTGAAATAACTTCTAGATATAGCATATATATATATATATATATATATATATATATATATATTTTTTGTTTTATAATAAATGTTTTTTTGTATGAACATTTATCAATGATTATAAATTGAGATGGAAATGAGGCGGCCCCTTCTGTGTCATGCATAAAGCAAATACCACACGTCGTTTTGAGTATTTTAGATGTGATAAGTTTGATCCTATTATATATGAATGAGTTGGTTTGGGCTATGTTGTATCCCTATCGTGTCAAGCGGTTACAATGACAAACTACACTTAAGAAGGATTGAAAACTGCCCACAGTGTATTTTTGAAAATATTAATTCTTTTGATCATTTTATTCACAAAATAGATTATTATTGAAACAATACTATTTTTTGTTACCTTTCATGACCCTGGAATTAAAAATGTTATACTTTTGGACATGAAGTGTTTCAGGTCGGTCTTAACAACTCGTTTCGTCATGTACAAAAAACTACCCTAGTAACCCGCACCCAGTTTGACCCTTTACCCAACTGTGTTTTAAAAAACGCCCCTTAGGTGCTGTGAGGCGAGAAGCGAGGCGGGCCTAACACCTAATCGCCATTTATTAAAAAGTGCTGCGTTTACAAGAGCGGGTCAGAGGCGACGCTTCGGAACATTCACAGGGAGGCAGCATCACAGGGAGGCACGTATCATGTACAGGAAGCTATATTAAAGCCCTGCACATTTTTCATAGAATAAATGGGCTGAAATATGTTTAAAGGGCCATGTGTTTTAACAGCCCATGTGCACAAAACCCTAAGAATTAATTGACTTCTCCTAGAATGTCTATCCATATCCTCCAATTAGCTTTTAACGGTAATAAACTAATAATTAATTTTACAGCAGTAGGATTACTTTTTCCTATTAACCAATCAACTTTTTTATGACATTGCTTCTATTTCATCGTATTACATAGACCTGTGTTTGTGGGTATGTATTATTTATGCATTTTGTGATATGGAATTGGAAACTATGAAACTACTTTTGTTGGTTTTCGCTTTTGTATATGAAATGGTTTAAAAACAAATTTGAATTGTTTTTGTAAACATTGTACCTTGCATATGTGATGCGTTCGCCTCGGCTCCGAGGACCTGATTGCAACAGACCGTCTTGCGCCTTTTAAAGCCCAGTTACCCAACCTATGCAACCAGCCATGTTGCCACCTCGAGCTTCTATTATTCGGTCTATCCTATGCTACACACATTATTTACAATACTTTAGGCGAATATTAGTTACGTTATTAATTCATTGTTCAGGGAAAATTCTACAATATAAACTGATGCTTATGGTGATCCTAATGACATTACAGATGTTAGATTTGGAAGAGAATAAATATAACCAAAATCAGTTGGCTATTGTGTCGCACAAAAGCATTTCGCCTCGCTCTCCCTTCAAAATCCCTGATGGTTGGGTTGTGCAGGAAGTGCCTCGTAGATCTGGAACCTATATTGACAAGGTACCATTTCTTTTCTTCTGTAACTTGCATGTCTTGTTTGTATTGTGTCTTCTAACTTTTGGAAACCGTATCTGATATTTATTCCCTTATTATGCTATTTGTCGATACGTTTACATTTCTCAAACCAAATATCTACTAAAGTTCATTCTCCTTTCCAAACACCACATGAATTAATGAAAGAAAAAAACTGTATGATCTTTCCTGTATTGATGCTTTTTGTGTTTTATTACTCTTAATATTATCTTTTCATTTTTTGGTATTGGTTATGCTCAATTAAGGAAGGTTAATATTTTTTTCCTGTGCTATAACGATTCAGTTTTGCTAAATTAACATTTCAAATGATAAAACGTCTACCACTTTTTGTGCAGTATTACCACGAGCCAGGGACTGGACAAAAGTTCCGATCTTTGGTAGCAGTTCAGAAATACCTTGCAGAACTGGAAGAGCATTCACCGTTATCAGTTGTGCTTGAAGAAATCAAAGAGAACAACTTACCCCTTTCCAAGGCTTTCAAGTTAAGCAGTTGTATAAAGGTTTAGTTCACGGATAAACTTATGTTTGTCATCCTCTTGTTACTCTACCGTTTCTTACCACTAGAGATGTCAATTTTGTTCCATTTACCTACAAATGGATTGTCTGGATGCTGTTTGATCTCTAACAGGTCAAATGGTTAAAAAAAATAGATTAAAAGGAAATGGGTCAAATGGGTTGAAAGTTTACCAAATTGTGAATTCAGTGCACATAAACCCCAAGTCATTTTAGTTTGCAAACTAGATTATTCTTTGAAGTTGTATAATTGTAATTATGTTTTTAAATAAGTTTGACTAACTAATTGATTGGAACTATTTAATAGATTTGGACAAAAAGTGTTCCCGGTCAACCCGATCTGACCCATTTTGACCCTTATGTAAAGTATAGTGTTTTATCCCAATACCTACCCTGTCCAATTCACTCTTTTTGCCACCTTTACTTACCACTGCTGTCTTTCTTACTAGAACTGTGGCTCATACAATTCATGGAAGAAAAGGGTATCTAGAAAAGAGAAAACCTCATCAATTGCCAGTCCTCCAAGCAAAATCAATTGGGTTATTGCTGGTAGTGGTGCGGACGATTGGAATGCCTTTGTGGATGAGACATTGGTTCAAGATTCTGTGAAGCAACAATGGGGAAACGCATTTATGATGGCCATCAACACCAAACATAATACTCCAGTTTCTAGGTAACAATGTATCTAAATCTTGTGTATAGAGATGGCTGTTTCAACTTATATTTATTTAATGAGTTTATTCGAGTTATATCTGAAACTGGTCAAATGCGTTGAAAGTCTCCCTTGCTCAAATTCTCCCAACCCATTCTTATTCTTAAAAGTAGCTCACTAGTGAACTTTAACAATTTGTTTAATCATATTTCACTCGCTACTTATTCAGAAGAAAAAAAATACAAATAAAAAGTATTGTATGGAAAGTGTTCCGGATCAACCCAACTAACCTGTACAGAAGAATGACCCATTTTAGTACCTCTAGTAATTAGGGCACTCTAATTAACTGTGGGTGGTCCTTTGAAAGAGGTTGGATTTTCAGTTTATCTGGACTGCTCTCTGTTATCTTTTTTTTCTTCAAGAAAAGATATTTTAAGAAAGTTACTATTTGCAAATGTTGATTACATTTCAGGTGTGGTGCTGAAACTGAGTGACTGACTATCTTTTGGAAGATCCTTTGAAATAGATTCTCATGTCTTGACAGGTAAATCCTGTAGCCTATTGATTTTGCCTCTTATACAATCAGGTAGTTATTGTCCATTTGTGCTGCCTTGATTTAATTTGTCCCATGTTAGCAATGGTATATTTGTATGTGGAAAGCAAACATAATTGTTTTCCTTGCATCATTGTCAAATTTCATTATCAGTATCTAATATGCTTGAAGAAAAATCACCAAAAATAGCATTTGATTCTCTTATTTATGAGAGAGCTCTGTGTGGAACTCAAATGCCATTTTTAAATAAATGATCATTATCAGTAGGGTGTTTTGGGAAGCTTATGGCTTATTTCATTTTTTTGAAAGCCAAAAAGCTCTTAGAAGTGTGTATATTAAAACCTTAATCGGAGAAAGCTTATGACTCATTTCAAAAGAAAAGTGTGTATCTTAAAACCACATAAAATGGTTTATTTATAATGCAAAAGGAGTTTTCAAAAACACCCCCGCACTGAGAATGAAAGATGTGTAGTTCTACAATTATACGATTTTACTAAGAAGGGGCAAACGGGTGAGTCAGGCAGGATTGCTAACTTGTGGGTCCGAGAAAATACACGTATTGACCAGTTTTCATATAAATGGGTTGAATGTGCCACTTCTAATTTTACTTTACTAATTAGGTTTTGATAGTTTCATGGGTTGAATTGATGGTGACTTTTACTTAAATGGAGACAATTGAATCAGTGAACTGATGCAGTTTTCGTTTGTTGATCTGTGAAGCTAGGGTTGAATCTGCAGCATGAGTTGTAGTTTGGGGTATCTGGAGATGACGTTGTAGTTGTACAGTAGTGTGTGTTATAACTTATAACTAGTTACATGTCTATGTTTGACAATTTGACTTTCAAAGTCAAATGGGTATGGTTAACATTAAAATCTAGTTTAACTTATCTTAGTTGCTTTTTCATTTTCATTTTAGTTTAAGTTCCCATTTTCCTACTTCTTTCCACTTAAAAGGGAAAAGGAATGTAAGGAATAGTGGTGGTGCACAAGACGTATGCATTAGATAAGGGTATACTATTTTATCACCGTCCACCATCACCTGTTAATCTTTATATTAATAAATTTATGAGCAACTTTTACATAATTCTATCATCAAATTTAACATCGACATCTATGAGTAGTGTTGGGGCTGTTCACTATTTGTAGACTATTTGGGTCGGATCTTTTGGTTTATTGTTTAGTTATTTGCTCAATTTTACCATTCATTGTGGTATGCGTTCAACTTTCATACCCTTTATTGTATAAGGTGAACATTCTAAAAACTCTATTCAAGTAAAATGTAAACTTATTTGATTGGAAAAGTGAACAAAATAGTATAGAGATAGTTTTTGTAAATTGGTGTAAATCACGTGGATCATATATGAAATTTACTTTTCTTTTTTTTCTTTTTTTTTCATATTTCAATTTTCAACACAACTCCATTCTGATTTGTGGCTTTCATTAAAAATTTATCTGTTTTTGTCTGAAGTGGATGCTAAATATAATGCTATTGATAAGCATCAGAAGTAAAGTTTTGGAGGTAAAAAAAAGTGGGCAACTTTATGTACACGTCCTTGAAAAACTTATAATCGTATAAAACCTTTGTAGTAATATAATAGTAATACGAAGCTATTGCTTTAGGAGAAATGAAATAGAACATGGCAAAAGCCTCTAGGAAAGCCCATCAAGCTATCAACCACAGTTAGCCCATGAAAAATGGGCTCCATGACTACATTCATTAATTGAATAAAAATTGTTTATTAACTTGAATAGTTGAATACATGATTATATTACCATACTAGACATTCTCAGTTTCTCACGATGCAGCGGTTAAAAAATTTAAATCCTATGTTTATTCGATATTTTGTTGGTACATGTTAGCATGTCAGTAGTATGTCAGTCAGTCAGAGTATGTAATTGTTTTGAGTTTGTAAGTGAAAGTTAGTTTTGGAATTACAGAATTTATCCAAGTGATAAGGGGCGACACTTAGGCTGTGTCGCTATAGCGACACTTGGCTAGTATCGCTAGTAGTTGGCTAGTGTCGCCATGGTGCAATCTGACAAGTATAAATAGTTCGATTAGGTTTTATTTTGGGAGTTGATGAAACCCTAAACGTGTAAGGTCAGTGTGTGAGAGAATTCTGTAAAAGCTTATACGTTCAAATCAATCCAATATACAAGAGCTTTTGATTATTCGTGTTACGTGTGATTACGTGTTACGTTCAAGACTTGATTACTCGTGTTCTATACGTTTGATTGAGTTGCGATCCGATAGATCCTTGACCAAAGGACCGACATATTTGATATGTAAATTATACGGAGTAATTAAAATTTATATTATACACTACTATATATGGTATTTTCATTTTTGAAAAGAAAAAAAATCACCTCCTTACCCTTTGAAAAAATATATAAGAAATGTCATTGCTAACTCAATGCTCGGGTTGCGAGTTGTGACTATCGAATTGTATATTCATAATGTTCAGGTGCAAATTGTGATGTGTGAAGTCGTTGGTTGGGTCAAGAGTTTAACTATCAATACTATTTTTTTTACTTGAGAATTGGATAATAAGCATTATGTACGTAAAATTGAAATCGTAACATCTGATAAAAAATTGAAACTCACGAATATAAAAATTGACTGTATAAAAATGAAATTTAAAATGTAAATAAATACGTAAATTTATAATTTTATAAAAAAAATTTTGTTAAGAATTAGTTTCTAACTTTTTAAAAGTAAACTTACAAGGGGTGGGGCGTCGTTTTCTACGTAAGGGGTGTTTTTGTCACTTTCGCTGCAACAAATTTGCCGACACTCGGTCTTCTTCGTGGGTTGTAAGAGTGTTTAAGTATTTAATTACCATAATATCCATTTACCGAACATGTGTGTGCTTCTTCTGCGGCCAACAATGACCAATGACTTTTGTTATCATAAGTATTTTGTTAATTCCGAAGTTTAATGATACTAGTAGACATAGACATTAAACATCATTATTAGAGGAGAGGAGAGTTATCACAAAATCATTTCTTATAAAAGAAATGGTATGTATCAAATTTTTTATATTAATTTTCACATAATTACATTTAAAGAAAAATAATAATAATATAAAATTATTAAAATTTTATTCTCTTTGAAATGTTATCGACTTTTTTAATATATATATATATATATATATATATATATATATATATATATATGGTAGAATTTCAACACTTTCAAAATAAGAACGATTAAGAACACCTCAAATGCACGTATATATAAAATAAAATCATTAGATATACACTCATACATCTCAAATATGCAAAGAAAAATTGATGCACATTTTTAAAAATGCACAAAAATAAAAAAAATGCTTGATGCATAATGTTATGCCTTAACAATAAAATTCATCTGTGAATATATTCTTTATAGCATTGATATTCATTACTATTTATCGGTAAAAATATTTTTTTGTTGAAATTTTGATTGGTAAATGTAAGATGCTTCTTGACGAATAGTATGTGTATGATAAAACTGAAAATTTTATAAATGTGTATCACATATTTTTTGTAAAAAAATATTTTGTATTAAAGAGCATAAATATCTAATAATTTTAATATAATTTTATTATCGAAAATATTAGTTAATGTTAAAATCAAAATTTAGGATGTTCATTCTCACCGTTCCTTTCATAATAAGTGTTATTGTTTAAACTTCCCCGACATGAATAATGGTTGAATTTCTTCATCAATTTCTTCTTGTAATGTGTTATCTTAAACTCATATATTTATTAGGGTTTAGTTTTGTTCGTATCTAAGGGTTTGGACGAAGTTGGAATCAAAAAATTTCGTAGTTTAGGGTTTACAACGCGTTCGGCGAACTTAGGGGTTTTGGGCAAACCTATCTCAAGTTCGCTAAGCTAGAAGTTCGACAAACTTCACTGCGAACTTATTTAAGCGAACTTATCTCAAGTTTGTTAAGCTACATCTGCAAACTTATTTAGGCGAACATATCCAAGTTCGTTTGACCAAGTTCGTTGACTGTTTGGCGAACTTACTTACTGTTCGTTGACTTAGTTGATCTGTTCGGCGAACATATTTCTGCTGTTCGCTTAATAAACTGTTCGGCGAACTTAACTTCTGTTCGATTATTTTCAGCAAACTTACTTTAGTAAACTTGCAATGTCTTCGCTAAGCAGAATGATCGAGATGGATCATGAAGTAGGAAAGGCAAATTCTCCTTCAAAAATGCTGAAGATTGAAGACTACTACTGGTGGAAGGACAAATTTGAATCTTTCTGTAGATTCCATGATATCAAGATGTGGATATGTATCGATGAAGGGTATGTTCCACCAACTCAAGAAGTGAATGGGAAGAACAAAGTTTATCCTTATTTACAAATGAAAGAGGAAGACAAAAGAATGTATGAGGCTGAATACAAAGTTTTATCTAGTGTAAAAATGTGTCTACCTCAGTCGATACTTCACACTTTCAGAAACTACAGGAGTTCGAAGGAGCTCTGGGAAGCTTTAGAAAGAAGATATGAAGGAAATTCACAGGTAAAGAAAAGAAGAACGGAGTTGCTGAAGAAACAATTCGCTGTTTTTAAATATACTAAAGGTGAAGGCTTAGAGGATATTATCACAAGATATTATCATCTCATGACTGAATTGGATAGTCATGGTGTGGTATACACTGACAGTGAAAAAGCTGATAAAATCTTGGAAGCCTTACTGATAACGAGTTAAAAGAAACGTTTTTACCCACGTTATCTATTCTATTATAATTAAATAACTAACATTTTACTCGAATATTACATTTATTTGATTTATTTTATTAATTAGGAAATTACGAAGATGATGCAAAAAGAATCAACAAAAATGGAGTTATAACGAAGATTTTAGAGCTAAACGAAGAAACAAGTTACGACCTTGTACACAAAAGGCCAACGACACGTAAACACGAACAAGACTAACCGAAGATATTATCTTAGATCCTTGATGTAACGTAAAAAGTGATGTTTTTACGTACATTATTTCTCGCTATTTGAGCTATTAATTAGTGAAAACATCTTAAATCAATGTTTACTTACTAAAAATCACTAAAGTGGTTCAAATATAGACGTTGCAACAAAAATCACTAAAAACGTCCAAATAACATGCAAAACGAAGCAAATAAACTTCACCTGATTCCTACACTTTTATTTACCCTATGAGATACACTTCCTAACTAATCTTATATGATTCCATAGGGGATTACTAGATCGGAGAATCAAGAATCAAGCAAAACGGATAAAGGACGGAGAAGATACGACATCTGAGATCAACCGAACGCATTCCGAGCACGTATGAGCTACACACATCCAAAATACATGATTTTGATATCATTAGAAGCGTAACGGAATTTTGAGATCGTAAGCGAAAGAATCAAGTCAAACGGACAAGTAACGACGAAGATACGATCAAAACAAGCAACGAACGAAGTACTGAACAACGGGAAAATGGCAAATGGCCTCCACCATGCCGTATACGCCCCTTGGACCCCGTATACGGCCCCTAGGGTGGCGTATACGGCCCCCTTTATGCCATTTATTGGTTTTAGGTTAGTTTAATGCTTGTTTGTGCTTGTATTTTGTGCTTTGGGGCTTATACAAAAGCTTTGAGGCTTGCCTATAAATAGATGACCTCCCTCACCTTATTCCACACACCTCTTCACCTCATTCTCTCATTCACACACTCTCTCACACACTCTTTCTCTCTCTAGCTTCTCTCTCTAGAGTTAGCTAGTTAGGGTTAGTAGTCAGTTAGTTCTTGATTAATATTTAACCAAGACTAACGGAGGGGCTTTATTGTAATATTGTTCAAGATACTTGGAGGGGTTATTATTGTAATATTGTCAAAGATATTCGGAAGTTCCGCTCGTTGTAATCTTTCAGCATATATTCAAACTACGCGCTATTTACGGTGATATCTTTCCTTATCTATTATAATGCATGTTATTATTGTTATTATGCTAGATTTAGGATTACTTGCCATGATTAGTGAGTAGTTATATTGCGTGTTTGTTGTGATGTAGTTAGTCGTATTAATTGGGATGATGTCATTATAAAGCAACGGAAGTAACGTAAAACGGCTTATCATTGGTATAGCGCTGGAAACACCAATGTGTGTAGTATAGAACGTGGAAGCTATGAAAAGTCGTGGGCACAATCCGTTGTGGAATAATGTTCCAGACTATTCTAATTATAAATGAAAACTCGGTGCTTTGATTACACATTCCGTCTACGATTTTAAACCGCAATTTCAAGTAATGTCTTTCCACCAATAAACGTGGTTAAAACCTTTTTGATAAGACGTCATATCAGGGGTAATTAATTATATGTGTTTTGGTTTTGAAGCTGTGGAAATACTAACCAAGTATTGTACACCGTGAATAAACTCTGAATTAAATATTTGTTTTTAAATAACATGGTCTGGTTTTAAAGCCGTGGAAATGCTGTTTTAAACAAGTATTGTACACTGTGAATAAACTAGGGATTTATTGGTTAAATATAAGTGAGGGCTGGTTTAAATCATAAATGGAGAATCTCTGATCTTAAATACAAACTTAGTTTATAAATCCAGAAAGGAAGACGAGGAATCATCGAGTATTCCAAATTTGTCTATCACCCCTGAATTCTACAAAACCATTGATGGAATGTAATCAAACACCAACCAAGTCTTAAATTTAAATGTTTTATTCAGTTAAGTATCACTGTGGTGTTAAGAACGGTTGGACTGTTAGTGGATCTGTTACTCTATTCATGCACCCAGGAATCCTCGTATTCCAGAAAAGGGTTACTGTTCCGTAACAGGGCAGTGTTGAGAGTTGAGCAGCCTCCTCTTATCAGAATCACGATAGCCTAGTTACTCAGGGACATACTGATTGAGCAATCAATCAGTAGGGTGCTAGTGTTTACACCACAAATACCTAAAACAAATAAAATAAAAATCTTTATAAAGACGTTTTCATGACTTAAACTAAAACATCATCCCAAATGCAAGGCTAACGAAGTCACAACAAACACCCCCTCTATCCTGACTGCTATCCCTATTTTATTTTATCGTCCAGTATTAATTAGTAGTAAAACTTAGAAAACAAACCAAAACCAACTCCCAAATATTTTCAAAACACCTTCACTAGATAGATTGAACATCCCGATTTCTCTGTTTCACAATACAGTTGATTTTGAAGAACGACCCTAGGTCATACTTGTTGCTATACAACCTTTAGGTCTTATAGCCCTAGTAAACTTAGGTCCCCAGCATTTATAAATTTTAAAACACACCGACACGTCGCCAGTAGCCGGTCCAACGACAGGGTAATTTCTGACCGACCACTGGTGGCGCGTCAATCCTTGGACTTCATTCGATTACAAAGACGATGCCGCGAAAATTAACTAAAACGGACGAGTAACGAAGAAGTTTTAGCGAAAATAAGCATCGAAGAATTACGATCCCGCACACGAAAGCTCGACATCGCAAATACAGTCTGACCTGACCATATATGGCCTAGGCCAGACCAGACCGTATACGGCCAGCCATGATAGTATACGGCCAGCCATGATAGTATACGGCCAAGTCTTGACCGTATAAGGTTGGTTAGACCGTATACGGCCTAAGTCTTGACCGTATACGACCATGAGTGACCATATACGGTTGGTTTTAGCCCGTATTTGCTTAAAAATGCTTCCAAGAAAAATACGGTCAACAAAGTCAAAACACGGCCAACATACAACTTCTATAAATAGTAGCCTCCAATAACACATTTCTCACCAACACTTTACACACACCATTTCACTTCTCTTTTCTTATACTTCTCTCTAGAATTCCCTCTCTAGATTAATTATTAATCAGTATTAGATTAATAATTAATCAGAGGGTAATTAGGATTTAGTTATTGTACGGAGGTGCTTCCAGACGCTGCGATTCAGCATTATTATTTATAACACTACGCTTTTATCAGGTTTTAATTTATATTCTATCTTTGTATATTTAAACATGTTTTGTTATTATATTATATGTTTAGAAATGCATGCTAGAATTAACATGATAGGCTAAACTATTTAAGTGTCTGCTATGATAGAAGTTTATGCTAGCGTAATTATGTAATCATTTGTCCTGTTAATCTGTTGGGTAGTAGTTAGTTAATATATGAATATAGGCATTGAATCTTGATTGTTTACCTGTCCAACTCATGTTATGGTTGACACCTTATCTCTAAAATGAACGTAGTTAATTCATAGGTATAGATCACTCAATTATTCTGTGTTTGATGATCAATGAGCTCGGCATGGCCGGTGTTCTCCTGACTGAAATATGTCTGTCGGAGACACGGAGCATGGGAGTAGTAATATGTTAGATTCAATTTATATAATAGGTATTTTTGAGAGAACTTTCGGAATATCTACGACTTAGTTAATCATTCTGTTGTTTGAAACTGCCGTGATATACCTACTACATGTTCTTGTTTGATTGTTGCTTTAGGCTTTGTCAGTGTCAACCTATTTGTTATGAATGTATGACTAAGTTTTCATATATAGTTCACTATTATGTAATTATTTAATGTAGTATAATAGTAGCAATAGTTTATATTAAAGTATGATGACAATTCAACCGACCGTCAGATATGGTTTTCCCAACTTAATCCGGTGCGGTATAATCCGTTCATGTTTTTGTTTATTCAACAATTCATGTCGCGATATGGATGTCTCTGACGACCGAGACCAGGGAATAAGATTCGAGGTTAACCGTTGGTTGAATTGGTTATAGCATTTGGGAGAACTTATGGTGCTTAATAACACGCCGTGTCTGCTATCCAAGTGACATACTTTTATCTGATTGTGGACAACTTCGCGTTAGATAAATAGTAGGATCGCAGATGCGACTCATCCTAAGATATAAACTTATTAATACTAAATCCTTATAAAACATAGTTACCCTAAGCTAGCATAGATCGATATCATAGTAACCACCGCTTTATCTGCAATATCGAAGTAACCTACCCATTTACTTTTATGCTTTTAGATTAGTTTAATTTAAGAAAACCAAAACAAACCCCTCACTTATCTATCACCCATCTGAATTACCAAAAGTTAATCAAAGTTCCTGATTTCAATTCGTTGCGATTTGAAGAACGACCCTAGGTTATACCTATCACTTACTCGTCCTAGTAAATCCACTTAGTGCTAGTACGTAGAGAATAATTTAGGCCCCTGCACAATAAAATATAAAACACCCTACTGATGAAAGCAGTCCAGAAATAAACGACCTGTGCTGAGCAACATCAAGTTTTTGACGCCGCTACCAGGGGATCGTCAGCGACCGAATTTAGGAATTTAAAATTATCTTAGGTTATTCAGAGATCCTTTCGGAAGATCAACATCATCCGAAAGTTCCATTTTCGATTCTTTCATTTTTCCTATCCAAAACTCTATTTTCTACCAAATTAAGCCTTAGCCAGCTATGACGGAACGTATCACTCTCGCCTCTACTATCAAGCCATCACTGGAAGGAAGAGGAGGGCAGATCGCACTACCAACTGAAGGAGCCCCCGAAATTGGACCACACATCATTAAACTAATCCATTCTCAGTGTCAATTTCACGATCTCCCGTTTGATGATTCAAATTCTCATTTAAACAAATTCATCAGCATTTCTGACTCTTACAAGCAATCAGGAACAGATCAAAACGTCATTCGACTTCATATTTTTCCATATTCCTTATCTTTGCATGTTTTGGCATGGTTTGATGAACTCGAACCCAATTCGATTCATACATGGGAGGACTTGGCTACTAAGTTTCTAACTAAGTTTTTTCCTCCTTCCTTACAAACCATTCTAAGAAATGATATCATCAACTTCCACTAAGGAATTGACGAATCCTTATATTCAGCATGTGGTAGATTTAAGAATATGCTTGTAAGATGTCCGAACCATAAGTTGGAAAGTACAAGTCTATTATGCACATTTTACAATGGTCTTACCGCACACCACAAATCCACCCTTGATGCTACTTCGAAAGGAAACTTCATGCAGCGCACTTCAGACGAAGCATGAGAGTTACTCGAGACGAAGACAATGTACCAATATGATTGGAAGGCTGAAGAACCAACAACAAAAGTAAGAAGTACTTCCGAACAAACCTTAGAGACCTTGGGAGATCAATTCAAGACTCTCACGGAAGTCTTTAAGGATCTACAAGAATCTTCTGAACTACGACAAGAGAAGCAACCCAAACAATATTTTCCTTGCAGTAGTCTGCACTCAGAAGAATGTCTTGTCACGACTGGTGGACCCGCTGTAAGAATCAACCCATCTACTCAGTGGCCGAAGAAACACCGGCACATTCACGACCAACCACCGATTAGTACCCTTTTTACTCAACCTTCTGTCAGTACTTTACCTTCCATTAAAAACAATTTACCCTTTATTCCACATTAAGACTTTACTGACTTCATTAATAAACAAAACATCATAAACAAAACAATTATAGAAATTCAAGATCAAATTGATGTTTTATTAAGAATTTCAGAAGACTTAATTAAACACATGGAACTCAGTCTTAATGAATTGTTTTTAAAACTTGATGAGTAACAAAGGTTAGTTGCAATTAGTAACGCTATTTATCACTCATCCTATGAGTATGATGATATCTTAATAGTTACTAGAGAAGGTAAAACAACTAGTGTTGAACCGCCACCAGATATCACCCCAAATAAACCTTCTTTGCCAGAACCTTCTGATACTGATCCAGTGAAAGTTGATAACCCAGTCGCTTCACCAGATCCAGTACCACTTAAGTCCCCAAAAATTGGTCCGCAAATTCGCATACTTTATCCCGGGAGGCTAAAAAAGGAAAAGCAAGAAGCTCAATTTGGTAAATATCTGGATTCAAGTGAAAGGGTACACTTAAACGTTAGATTATTAGATGATTTAGTTGAGATGCCTATTTGTGTTAAATTTTTTAAGGAACTTGTTTCTAATAAAGAGAAGCTTAGGCAAATAGTTAGACTCACAGGTATGCTCTTTAATTATGCAACATGGACTTCCCCCTAAGTTAGGAGACACTGGATGGTTCATTATCCCTTGCTTCTTGCAAAACGTTCAGTTTAGTAATGCTTTAGCTGACCTAGGTGCTAGTGTTAACCTTATATCCCTTTATCAAAAATTAGGATTAGGAGACCTACTGCCTACTTACATGACCATACAGTTAGCAGATGTCATGGTCAAGGTCAAGGTTGTTAAATTCACTCGAGGGATTGTTAAAGATGTCATTATCAAAGTTGACAAGTTCGTCTTTCCAATTGACTTTCTAATTATGGACATCAAGGAAAATGCCCACGTTCCACTCATCCTTGGCAGATCTTTCCTAAACACCGCCAAGGTCGTTATAGATATAAACGAAAAATCTTTAAAATTACGAGTGGGAGCGGAGGAAATCACCTTCAATGTTGAAAGATTGATGAAGCAACCTCTGGGAGAAGATCTTGGTCTTCTGGATTCCATGTAGGACATATTAGATGAGCATCTGGAGGAGATTTTAGTCGTGTACAACCATCACCCGCTTCCCAACACGGTCATCACTCGAAGACTTGGAAAAGATGATCTAGGACTGTGTTCTGCAATCTCCGATTCGTCAAAACACATAGGAGAGCTACTATTCCCTGTACCCGGAAAGAAAACGTTCAGCACACAGCCGAGCAACGCTTTCATAGAAAAATCTATCGCTGCTCTTGCCTTAGGCTACGGCACTCCAATCCCCTTATTAAGGAGAACTCAACCTCTCCAACCAAAGCCAGATTCATCGACTTCAATCGCTGAAGGTGATGATTCAAATGATAGTGAGGGTACTGAGACCCAGATTATGGAGGATAGTGTGGCTAATATGGAGCACACAGACTCTGGAAACACAGACTCAACTCAGTCTGTGCAATTGGAGTAAGACTCAAACACTGCTGAGTCTGTGCCACCTTCAACTGAAGGTGAAGGTAAGTCTTCTTCATCTACCGAGGAATTGATATATATCAACTATCTTATCCTGACCAATCCTCACCTAGAAAAGAGAGTCTCAAACAAACCAACCCAAATGAGTCACCACTCATTTTGGAGGAATTGCCAGACTTAACCCCCAAATGTGTAATAGCAAAAGTGGAATCATCATCCACAGAATTGGATATAAATAGAACACCTTCTAGTGCTGTAGCTCATTCCACTTCAGCTCTGCTAGAGTTTGTTGTGCCAATGGGTACCCAGTTAACCCAAGTTGAACCTAGTTTAGTTAACTTGGATACCCACATTGCTGCCACTACACTGACCCTTGTAGTGTGCATTGAAGAAGGTGCTCCAATCCTGAGCACTACCACCCCCTCTTTATCCCACTCATAATGGCTACACCCATTTTAACCACTAGTCATGTACTAGTTCACATACCTGTGAGTCTTTCCTTACACCCCTTTGCACAGATCAACAATGCCTCAACCATATCACAGACTGAGGTACATATCTCTTCTTCTTTGCTTCATAATCTACCATCCTATCAACAGATGGTTAGTAAAAGTATACCAACTTACACATCAGTTGCTAGTGATACCCATCCATTACACCAAGAAAGGTTTGAGGCAACATGTGCTACACCAACTTCAGTTTCCAGTGATACCCTTTCCTATCAACGGATTTGGTTTGAGGGAAAAATATCTACACCACTCAATGCCTATGATCGCTTTTCTATGCACAAGAAACAGAGTGAGGCAGCGAGTGCAACACCAAAAGCTTCCTATGATCATTCTCATTCACAACATGAGTTATGTGAGGAACAAATTTTATCACCTATTTCTAACCATTCTACACCATCTCAGTCTGTGCCTTCTAGTACACTTAATGATGTGCTTTCTGCCATCTCAAAGTTGTCTGAATGGGTACAGACTGAGTTCAACAATAATAAGAAAGAGCTGGAGAAGATGAAGGATCTAGTCTCTACCATGGTAAACAAGGTGGATATGCTAGAGGAGAAGGGATCCAGTATGTTAGATGAAATGCAGACTACCCTTTCAAGCTTAGTTGATAATGTCAAAAAGGGAAAGAAGTCTGAGTCTGCAGGAAAATCCCCAAAAGATAATATATCAAATAATAAAAATCTAGATTTAGGGGAAGATGATGATGCAGGAGATGATGGAAGTGATGGAGATGATGGACCTGAAGGTGCTAAGATGAAATCTTTGAGGGAGTCTCAGTCTATGCCACAAACTGAAAATATTGGTGCACAGACTGAGGGGGAGCAAACAGCGATAGTTGCACAGGCTCAAGGGGAGTCTTCTGAGGTGATGTTTGTAAACCCTCTATCATTTATTACAAGCCAAAGTCAGATCAATTTGAAGAGACCAATGGATGAAAGTGAAGCTGTCCAACCCCTACAGATTAAGAAAGCAAAGAGGATGAAGAAGATGTCCAAAAGATTAACTGAAAGAGATATATTTGATTCCCAGGCAAAGATGTAGGGAATCAAAACATGGGATCAGTTCCTGATTTTGACTGAAGAGAAAGAGGATGATGATGACATCAGTCCTGTATGCAGTTCTGAGTCTAAGGTATATAAGAGATCAGATGATGATGAAGATGATGCTACTTTTGGAGGTGGAGAAGAAGGATCCTCAAAAGTCAAGTCTGGAGAGTAAAAGTCTGTGCCTTCTCAACAAGCACAGACTGAGACACAACATCATGAACAGACTCAGGGCTCAAAGCAACAAGCAGCAAGTTCAGATGTTCCAACCATCAGTGCTGAAGATATACAAGCTCAAGCTAGTCCTGACAGATCAACAACTACTGCAAGAGTTCTACCTCCGAGCAGAAAAGAGTTTGAAGACAGACTAACAATGGAGAAGTGCTCATCTAATTAGCATCTAACCTGGGTCAAGTTCTACACTTGCAGAGGTAGATAGGGTTGAGGGTAAGGGCAAAGCAGTTGCCTTGTCCAAGAAGGAGAGGTTGAGCAAGATCAAGAATATGGTTGATGATCAAGCTGCTGGTATTAGAAATCCCGAACTGTCAAATCTACATGATGAACTATTGTATCAAGAAGTTGCAGCTAGAGGAATGAGCTTATCTGAGTTCTTAGCAGTACTATCTGAAGAAGAGCAGAAGCTGAAAGAAGCAATGTTTGTTGACATGTTATACAAAGAGCTAGAAGAAGAAAGTTGCTCACAGACTAAGAGTAGTAGAGAAGAAGCAGAGCAACAGATTAAAGAGGATGAAGAGCTGTCAATTAAATTACAGAAGATAGAGAGCTTGAAGATAAAGTTACAATCCACTTTCAAGAAGTCAAAGCTCAAGCAAAGGATCAAAGACTGCCATCTGAGCAAGACTGGGCAGAAAGTCAAGATTGAGCTTACTTTGACCAACCAGAGCAAAAGAATGGTGATGCTGGATAACCTGCACACTTTGGGATTCAAGGAATGACAATTTATTGCTAATCAAATGAAGATGTTGCTAACAAAGATTTGAAGAGAGAAGTACTGGATGAGATATCCTATTTGATTGAGTTAGTTCTCAGTCTGGAACTTATCTTAGAAGAAGAATACAAGTTGTTATGTGTTACAAACAACTTTGTCATCAAGAAGAGGTCAGCAGGGTTATCTATAGAGAATGAGCAGAGGATAGAGCATTCATTACCCCCAAAGTATTGTCTTTATTGATAAATCATATGTCAAAACTAACAAGGTTGAAGGCTTATACTATAAGGATACAAATGGTGTGGAGTGCTTCCAAGATCATAAAGATTATATGCTGAGTCACTGCTGCATTGCATTGCCTTGTTTAAGATCAGAACTGTTTAATCAGCTGGTTATTCAACAACATTTCCAGAATCAGGATGATGATTGAATTTGAAGACATCTGCACATAGATCATCCTGGAGTATCAAGAATTAGAAGAAAAATCTGATAAAGAATTGGAGATGATGTTGAAGAGAAAGGTGGAAAAAATGAAAGAGATCAAAGTTCAGAGAAAAAGATGAAGCTATAGATTATTTATGGTTTCCGTAATAACTGTAATATTGGTAATGAACTAACTATGTTTTGACTCTATGTATATGTCTTAATTCATAAGATATGCTTCATTTTCATTTTTATTATTTCTCCATTATCTTTTGTAAAAAGATTTTGACATCATCAGACAGAGGAGATTGTTGGGAAAAACAATGATCAAACATAAGTTATAAATCTGAAGTGTCAAAATCTAAGTAAGTTGTATTTTAGAAACTAAGTGTTTCTGAGTCTGTGCCAACAGACTGAAGAATCCACACAGACTCAAGTCTTGCTCAGACTGAAGACTAAAGACTTCATTGCTTGAAGAATTGAAGACTTAACAGATTGAAGATTGAAGATTTCATAGACTGATGATCACAAACTGAAGGACACATACTGAAGAACAAAGATTAAAGAAAGAGTTATTCATTTCCAAGGGAGAATACAACTGAAGTGATGTTTGATGAAAGTCAAACATTGATAAAAGTTGAAGAAGGTCGACTTCTACAGAAAAGGAACCTTTACCTTTTTGCTTTTACTGATTCCAATAAGTAAAGCAAAAAGGGCGTGCATATTTGCTCCCTAGAAGAATTAGTTATCTTCTGGACAATAGCTTAAGCTGGATAATAGAACTAGTACCTTGTATGCGTACTAAGCCTATAAATACCAAGTTTAAACTGCAAACAAAAACATATCCAAGAACTCCCAGTAATCTGTAGCATTCAAACTAACTAATAGTCATAGTGATATTAGATTACATATTCATATGTTGAATATTTCTTGGATCATATTCAACTGCTTAGTGAGGTTGAATACACTTGTAATCTCTGTGATACAAACTTTGAATTGTGAATAAAACATATTCATACCATTCATAATCTGTGTTAATATATTCTTGTTTCACTCAAGAATATTAAGAGTTTGATTAACTTATATATTGCTACAATATATAAAATTCTTATAATTTAATATGTATCTAAGTTTTGGGGACCTAAGTGACCTAACACATAACATGGCATACATGATGTATCCTATTGCCGAAGCATATGGAATTCCATTCATCCTTTCAAGCTCAACCTTTGTGCTAGGACTTTGAGATGAGCTCAAAATCGTGCCATGTGGTATTGGCAGAAAACCTCTCTTAGAGTTTCCATCTTAAACCTTTTCAAGATTTTGTCAATATACGCACTTTGACTCATACCTATATGTCTCTTTGATTTATCTCTATAGATCTTTATACCAAGTATATAAGCCGCTTCTCCCATGTCTTTCATTGCGAAACATTTTCCGAGCCAGGCCTTAACGCCTTGTAGGGTCGGAATATCGTTTCCAAATAGCAGTATGTCGTCTACATACAAGCGACAAAAATAACTACGCTCCCACTAACCTTCTTGTAAACACAAGACTCATCCTCATTTTGAATAAAATCAAACTCTTTGATTTTCTCATCAAATCGAAGATTCCATCTTTAAGATGCTTGCTTAAGACCATAAATGCATCTCGTAAGCTTATATACCTTATTAGGATGTTTTGGATCGACAAAACCTTCTGGTTGAACCATATAAACGTCTTCAAGTAAGACTCCATTAAGAAAAGCCGTTTTGACATCCATTTGCCATATCTCATAGCCATAATATGCGGCAATGGGAAATAATATCCTAATAAACTTGATCATCGCAACGGGCGAAAACGTCTCTTCATAGTCAATATCATGAGTTTGAGTGTAACCCTTTGCTACAAGTCTAGCTTTATAGGTGTGTACATTTCCATCCATGTCGATTTTCTTCTTGAAAACCCACTTGCTCCCTATAGTATTACAAATGGGAGGAAGATTAACCAAGTCCCGTACTTGATTATCTCGCATCAGCGTTCATGCCTTCAAGCTATTTGTCAGATTCAGGATCTGTTACAACACCTTAGTAGTTGAACGGTTCATTTTTTTCTATCATCAAGCATAGATCTGCGAACGCTGTATTTTGGTAGGTTCATGATCAACCTTGATTCAGTTTTAACAATTTCTTGTTGAGCACTAGTATCAATCTCCGGTGCATCTTGTGGCTCTTGAAATTCTTCAAGTTCCACACACCTCTCACCAGCTTCATCATTTAGAAACTTACTTTCTAAAAACTCAGCTTTTCTGGAAACAAAAGTATTATTTTCTGTAGGAGTGTAGAAGTAGTATCCTAAACAATCTTTAGGATATCCTACAAAAATGCACTTAGTAGATCTAGGGTCTAACTTGCTACTAGCGTCTTGTCTTACATAAGCTATGCAACCCCACACCTTTTAAGTAAGATAAGGATGGAACCTTTCCATGCTAAATCTCGTAAGGTGTTTTATCTACTTTCTTTGTTGATACCATGTTTACTATGCGAGCGGCAGTTAGTAAACCATAAACCCAAAATGATAAAGGAATAGAGCTCTTACTCATCATAGATCGGACAATATCCAATAAGGTCCGGTTCCTCCTTTCAGACACACCATTATGTTGTGGTGTTTCGGGTAGAGTAAGCTGTGAGATAATCTCACAACTCCTAAAATGTGATAAGAACTCTTGACTAAGGTATTCGCCTCCTCGATCAGAACTAAGGGTTTTAATGGACTTGTTGAGTTGATTCTCAACTTCACTTTGAAACAATTTAAATATTTCAATTGCTTCGTGCTTATATTTCATCTAGAACACATAACCATAACAACTATAGTCGTTAGTGAAGGTGGTGAAGTATCTTTCACCATATCTAGTTGTAGGTTTGAAAGGACCGCATACATCAGTATGTATTGCTCCTAACAAATCCTTTGCTCTTTCACTGCTACTAGTAAGGGTGATTTAGTCATCTTACCAAGTAAATAATACTCGCATATATCAAATGAGTCATTATTATTTGTCTTCAAAACACCACTTTTTTGAAGTTGGGATATACGTTTCTTGTTTATATGTCCAAGACGACAATGCCATATATAGGTATCACTTAAATCCGATCTAAGTACTTTGGTGCTTGCATTATATATAGAACTATTATTTATTGAACAATCGAGATTTCCTTTATAAATTATATTAAGAAGTCGGACCTTAAAATAAAACATTTCATTTATATATATATATATATATATATATATATATATATATATATATATATATATATATATATATATATATATATATATGAAATACATCACCCATATCGCGAATTGTAAAACCGCATTGTTTAATACAGGCAACTGAAATTATATTCCTAGTCAAACTAGGTACATAACATACATTATCTAGATGTAAAATCAAGCCGGTTGGTAAAAAGAGTACAAAACATCCAAGTGAGAGGACCGCAACTGTTGCTCCATTTCCCACGTGGAATACCAACTCGCCTTTCTTCAATTGTCTACTCCTTACAAACCCTTGTAATGAATTACAAATATGAATTTCACATCCAATATCAAATACCCATGTGTTTGTAAGTAAAGAGAATGTATAAAGTCCTATGTGAAAGATACCTAAAGTGCTGGTCTCACCAGCCTTCATCTTTTTCAACTCTGCCGTATAAGAGGGGCAATTCCGCTTCCAGTGGTCAGTGACACCACATTGGAAATGCATTTTCTTCTGTGGTTGGGGGGGAGAGGTAAACTTTTTTCCCTTTCCTTTCCCTTTGGCGACATTCACCTTGCTCTTGGAGTATTGATGTTTGCGCTTTTGGACTTTGACCTCCTTGATCATGAGCACTTGAAGAGTTTTCTTGGGAAGACTATTTTCGGCACGCTTAAGCACGCATGCAGCTCCGAGATGGATTTGTTCAACCCGTTCATATTATAATTCATTACGAATGGATCAAACGACTTTGGTAAGGAGTTAAGGATCAAATTCACAACTAACTCTTTGGAGACTGGATATTCTAATCTCTCCAAGTGATCAATATGACTCTTCATTTTAAGCACATGTGTGCTTACGCTTTGTCCCTCTTCCATGTGACATGCATAAAATGCTCGAACAGTTTCGAAGCGCTCAATCCTTGCTTGTTGTTGGAATATTTCCTTCAACGAGGCAAGCATGTCAGAAGTAGGAAAGTTTTCCAGATCCTTCTGAAGTTCTGGAACCATAGTGGCGAGCATTAGGCACGAAACATCGGTGGAATCATCAACATATTTCATCTATAAGTCGTGTGCCGAGTTAGGGACAGAGGGAGGCTCATTGTAAGGGGCATATTCAAGAACATAGAATTTCTTTTCTTGTTTGAGAACAATTCTCAAGTTTCGAAACCAATCAATAAAATTCGTATGGTTCAATTTGTCCTTCTCGAGGACGGAACGAAGGGATAGAGAGTGAATGGTTATGGTGGTTCCATTTGGGGACATCTACAAAATTTTAAACAAAAGGTCGCTTTAGTATTTAATTCTTTTATAATTAATAATCTTATGTTTCATAAATATTAATTATTAATGTCTAGATCCAACGTCGCAAATAAATGAATGGTTAGGTGTCCTTTATCCCATCCATCTAGTTCGACAAGGTAGATAACGTTTATAAATTACATCACATGTAATTCCTAGCAATATCGGATCCTTAACAATGATTGTTAATATTGACTGTTTGATCCCATCTATGCCTCGGCATTCTAATGCTTAGGTGACCTTTATCACAAAAGATTTTCGATCAAATTGTCCTTATGAAAAACGTGCAGTATCGGCCCATAACTAGTTATAGAAATCGGGAAAACGACCTTGCTTAAAGAAGATAACCCAAATGATTAGGTATCCTTTATCCCACAAATATCATACAACCTTAAAACAAGTATCTTGAAAAAGGATGGCATAGATTTTCTTTTTATAAGGGTTTTATATGTTTTAGCTATTGTAGTTTTAAAAACATGTATCATGAACACTTCATGCATCAAATGCATCACGATACATTTATATAAAATTATATTTATATAATTGATTCCTTTTAGTTTAACAAAATCTCATTTTATTAAACTACGATGCTTTCAATTATAAACAATATATATATATATATATATATATCCTATATTTGTAGTTTGTCATTTGAACGTTTGAGAACCGATTTCAAGTCTTTTAATAAACTTCATTTTATTTATAAGACTAGGAGTTTGGTCAAGTTTAAAACCGATTATAAACCATTTCAAGTATTCCAAAAACTTTTGGCATTTTTTTGACTAAATTCTTTTAATTATAAAACTCAATTTTCAACATCTTATGTTAAAATTTATATATATGTTGAAATTCCAAACTCCATGTGATATATCCATATGTTTTAAATTGTTTACTGGCATGCAAATCCTATTTCATACTTACAACATTATCATATATACATAAACATCACAAACATGCAAGTTAGTGTATAAACCAAGCCATTTAACTAGTAATGATACTTGTGAGCTAACACAAGATAATTAAGACTTTCTTAAGGGACAAGAATTCTTCTTAATAATGTCTTGAAGCTCCCACTTGCCAAGACAACCCTTGCTTGCAAAAGGAACTCCAAGGCTCTATGAGATGACTTGATGGGGACCAAGCCTTAATGTATTAAGACAAAAAACCAACTAGGGCCGAGAGTAAGCTCTCCAAACCGTAGGCAAGTCTTAGCCATTAAGACATTGGTAAAGCCGTTCTTGATGCTCCATTCTTTATTCTTGTTAAATTTAAATAAAATAAACTAGTTTAATACTAATCTATTACATACAAAATTAACAAAAAAAATAAACAAGAACATCGGATTACTATTATATTCCAAATGAATAAATAATTACATCACCACGACATAAAATAAACATCATCAAGTCCTTGGCTTGTTTATACACTTATTTAATCATATAAATCTAAAAACAAGCTTTGTTTTTCTAAGGTAACTTATATAACCAAAAATGCATGGAAACTTTAGTTATACAAAATAACAAATATAAACTAACTAGTTGCCATAGAATATACATATGATCATAACTTTGCCAAAAGGATAATCATACATATATTCCAAAAATCAAGATTATCACATAATCTATATAACCTTAATTACATGTAAAAGTAGATCTGATGCCAATTGTTGGATTTGTAGATCAAAATCAAGGTTTAAAACAAAGAAAATTGCAATGGAAGCTAAAACATAAGTTGATCATTTTATAAAATGTTTTTATAAAACCCACCAAGATCCATTTACATGTACATTAAGATTAACAACCATATGGGGTTTAAAGATAAACAACTTTTGTAATCTTTGAACCCTCTTGGAAGTAGGGTGTTGATGAAGATGAAGATGACAAGAACTCAAGATAATAGTTCCTCTGTAGCAAGTTCACCAAATAGCTTTTGAATAAACACTAGATGCTAGTCTATAATTCCTTGTATGAACAAGCCCTTAAGCTCTTAAGACCAAATCAAATTTGTCTAAGAGAGAGTCAATGTTTCACACTCTTCTAGCACTAATTATTAGCAAAAATGTCATGTATAAAAATGGAGCTCTTAAGCTCTTAGTTTTTAGCACAAGGAAAAGTAGTCAAGATTGCTTGTATATATGTACATGCACACTTACTTAAACACTTTAAGCCTCATACTTTGAAGATCATCCAAGCATGGACAAAATACATGACACAAAGACCAACTAGCAAACTACTCTACATCAAAGTGGAGGACCCTTTTGATGGCCATCTAAATGAACAAGGGAGATAGACATGGATTGTCTCACACTCCATGTATACTCTCATGTTGTGTACAAGTTTTAAATACAAATCTTTTTGGTCCAATAAGTTATATATGACATATATAATCATACCATATGACTTCTAATGTGTTATAGGTCTTGTAACATTCTTATTTTAACAAAATATTTTATTCCAATTAATAAAAAGATTATTGATAATTAGCAACAATTAAATTATTAAATTAATCAATTAATATTTATATGTTATTAATGTAATACCATATGACATGATTGTATGTTATTAGTAATATCATCTTAATAAATATGAACATATGGACTTTTGTACTTGATCTGCTTTAGATGCTCCTAGGAAGCAGTGACGAAGGTGTAGGTAACTTTTGAAGTAACTCTTAAAGTGAAAAAGGGTAAAGAAATATTAATGTTAATTGGAGCATGAGACGTAGGGATTAAAGACTTGAATCAATTTAAAGCATGGTAACCTCACTTGACTCTGCTATTTAAGTACATATTATCATTTATTTTATATGTTTAGCATAAACTATTAAAGTTTTAAGTATGTAAATGGTTATTTTTTTCTCTCTTTTAGGCTTGTCTAGTTTGTAAATCGCACAAATGAGTGCTACAACATAGCTCAGTGGAGAGAAGGAACCGATTGAAATTTCATGTTGTGCCTGTAAGGAAAATATCATATCCGAACTCTATGTTTATTTATTATTTGTTTACAAGATGTAATTCAATAGAATTAGATACTGAATTATATATTTGGCAATTCCAATGAATCACTACAACTAAACATAAATAAGTATAAACAAATAATAAATAACGAGTAAGAAACAATAAACATATAAATACAAGAAATAAGTAAACAAACTTATCTTGGAAAAGACCGAGACTCGCATACGTATTTGAAAAAGACCGAGACCCGTGTTTGACACGGTTCCCTTAAAACATATTCTCCGTCTGTTTTCCAGGGTACAATGGTCGAAGCAGCATTTATTGCCGGACTTGACTAATACTGGCTGAGATTTCATCTAAGAATACTTGTATCTCCATTAATGAAAATGTTGTGTTTTTGTGTGTTTTTGAATTTAGCCTAGACACCTTTATTTATAGGTTAGTTGGTTCATCCAAGTTTATTCCACTCACCGATATGGGACGAAATCTTAAACCCGCAAAACTATGCATTAAATGTCTTACTTTATGAATCGATATCTCATTCACATTAGCTCCAATTTAGACACATATTACCTCGTTGCGAAGCTCTTATAAGGGAGAGCGCAAATACAAAAACTGACATTTATATATATCTCGTAGAGTAGAGTTCAAATGAGTACAACAATTTTGTGTGAAAGTAGTGGAATCAATCTCAACCATTCATTTTCATCAATACTCATTTCCCCCGTCTTTTTAAAAACTAAATATCTCACAAACGACAAGTCAAAAAATTATGAAAATTGCACCATATTTTTCAGCGTTTTCTCCTCTTCGATTTAAGATCTTACAAGCTATACTTTCGACGAGTTTTTTTTTCATTTTTTGGTGGGTTTTACAAATTAGTAACACATGTGTTACAGATTAGTTGTACATTTGATTTGCGGTTAGGGTTAGGGTTAGGGTTTAGGGTTTAGCATGATTTAGGGTTTAGGGTTTAGGTTTTAGCAAGGGTTAGGATTTAGGGTTTAGTATGATTTAGGGTTTAGGGTTTTGTAAAGCGTTTAGGGTTTAGGGTTTAGGGGTTAGGGTTTAAGGTTTAGCATGATTTAGGTTTTAGAGTTTAAGGTTTAGGTTTTAGCAAGGGTTAGGATTTAGGGTTTAGTATGATAGGGTTTAGGGTTTTGTAAAGCGTTTAGGGTTTAGGGTTTTGTTAAGCGTTTAGGGTTTAGGGTTTGAGGTTTAGGGTTTCGGCAACCCTAAACCCTAAACCTTAAACCATAAACCCTAACCCCTAACCCCTAAACCCTAAACGCAACACTAGCACATGTGTTACTAATTTGTAAAACCCACCAAAAAATGAAAAAAAAAAAAACTCGTTGAAAGTATAGCTTGTGAGATCTTAAATCGAAGAGGAGAATACGCTTAATTTTATGGTGCAATTTTCATAATTTTTCGACTTGTCGTTTATGAGATATTTAGTTTTTAAAAATATGGGGAAAGTGGGTTTTGTGACACGTGGCGCATTCTTATTATTTTCATATTCTCAACACTTTTTCCATACACATTTGAATCTCACTCATACCTTATATACATGTAAAATTATGTGTCCAAAGTTAGTGAAAAAATACATGTTTCACTAAATTTTGCAAAAGAGCCTTCCTCTATTTAATCGAATGTTTTTTATGCTACATTTTTGTATGTTACTCTAAATTCTTCTATTCCATTTTGATAACATACTAAGAGCTTTATAGAAATTTTATACACACCTGCAAAAAAGTGAACATAATCAATTACTAGATGAAGTTAACATAGTTTTAACGGATTATGTTAATTATAAGAGAAAATTGTATGGTCGTTCCTGTGTTTGTCCCAAAAGCACAATTTATCCGTGCAATTTTCTCTAATTATAACATACTTAATCAATTTGTTGGTATGATATTATTACAAGTAAATTGGATGTGGGTTGGCTAGTTCATTATTGTTTTGTATATGTAATATGCAGGTACACGATAAGCAAAATATTATGAATTAATTCCCGTTACTTACAATTACTAAGAGATTTATAAAAACATAGTTTTATACCTACTAGATACCTGACTTGAATAAAAACATTCCTTTAGAGTCGACAACGTCAAGAACTTAAAGAACCTCGTTTTAGAGTCGACAACGTCAAAAATACTTATCCCTAGCTAGAGACATGAAATATTGACCCATAAATCAACCCACTGCTCTATGTTTTCTGACCATCCACGTGGCACGTGACATGTTTCCATGTTCATACTCGAAATCATCATGATATAAGTGCATATCATATATATTTTGGACATCAAGTGACAGGTAAATTCAGGAAATGAGGTGGCTAAAAAGAAGTTATTTTTATTTATTTTACGGTTTTAGGGGCGTAAATTTTAAAATGTCACTAATAATTTAAAAAAAAAAAATTTATGTAATTTGAAATTTCTTGTAAGGACGACGGTCTACACTGCCCCTACTCTGACTCCACCCCTCTCAAGTGACATCGATTATTTGAGCATCGTCTTGTATATCATCTTCAATCGGATTCAATCAAATTAATCTAATCTAATCTCAGCTCCCAATATAAAAGATTGCGTTATTTCACTTTTGTTGATCAGTAAATATGTTAACACATAACTACATAAGTACAATTGTTTACCCCACGTGTTATAATTGAATTAAATACATTTGCATTTGTGTTTTTCCTTACGCGCATTGCAACCATTATTGTAAAATTCGACCAACTCGGTCGAGTACTCGAGAAGTACTCATGAGTCAGGCTGTTAAGATCTGAGATGATTCGGTCTGACTCAAACTAAAACTCAATCAACTTTGGTCAACAAGAAAAACTCGGTTAAAATCGAAAAAAATCTTTCAAACTTGGAATAACTCGGTCAAGTTAGGAAAACTCAGTCAACATTTTAATATGTTTTAGATTTTAAGTTGTTAATCCAATCAAATGTCTAAGTCGCTTTCTTTTCCTTCCGTCGCACTATTTAGTTTAATTCACCAGCGTTTTAGTCACTCTCTAACTTGTCTGTATACATATAATTTTGAAATTTATTTACTTAAACGTATAAAAAAAAATCAATCCAAAATCAATCCAATCCAAGTACTCCCTACCTAACGAATTTTACAACCTTTACTACAACTCATTTTACGTTTCTTAACCATAGCAGTTGCTAATTATAGAATAAAAAATTACCTACTTATAAAAGGTTCACTTGTAGTTACAATATTAGATAGTTGAGTTAGACTAATTCTTTAGCCTACATATCATCAACAAAGTTTTTTCTTATCTAATCTAATATCTATATCTAATGCTATTAATAAAACATACTATTGAATTTTAAAATCTTGAAAGGAAATAAAATTTATTTATTTACCTCTCTCTTAAACTCACAAATTCACGAAGGGAAGTTTTTGTTCCAAATACAATTCCTTCCATATTTATTATTGTCATAAGAAAATTACTACCCCCACATTACACGAGCAACGTGTTAATATTAAGAAAACAGTGCTTGAGAGTTCAAATTAATTCTCTATCAACAAGAATAATAGGGTAATGTTCTATTTTGCTAAGGGGGTGATAAATTCACCCTTTTTTTCGATGCTTACACTAAAATATCAAAACATTAATGCACATGATACAATCTCTTACTCCTTATACTTCTCGTTTACATTCAATTTAATTATTTACTTTCACAAATAGATGAGTATATATTACGAAACTTTAATAATTTATATATATTTATAAAAAGATGTGCAAAAATGTGGGGTAGAATTGTCATATACAAAAAAAGATTGTATTAAGTATAAACCAACTAGGGCATAGTTCAAGTAGTACCGCCACAGCGCCACCACAAACGTCCAGACTCATATGTGTGACCGACAGGTCACGAATTTGTGGACAGGTGATTTGTCTGGCGTTTATTAAACTTGCGAGTAGGCGGACGCGTACTATTAAAATATGGTACGGGAATCATTGTGTGATTAAGATGATGATTTTCTAAAAATAAAATCAGTTCTTCATACCCATGGTTTTTAAAAGTTTCTGGAATAATCACATAGGCAATTTTGTTATTATCCGAAATTTGTACATTCTTCCCTTCTTAATAGGCTTAGCACGCACCAAATTGGCCGTTTGTATGAATACGAAATGTGCCATTGTGATTAGAAAAAAAAAATTAAGTTTAGACTTTAACTGTAAAAACAGAGTATGAAGAAGAAGAAAAAGAGTTAGGGTTTTGAAAATTTCAGATCGTGAATACGGATGATTTTGATGAAAAAGTGATTATGTCAGATCCACTTTACGTTTAAATACTTTAGGGACTTAATCAAAAGCCCATTTATCAATGGTAAAAATTATATGATCGATGAATATTTACCATTGAGCCCTTTTGTCCCATCAATGTTAACGTTAGATTCTGATAAGTATTAAGCAATTTTGAATTTTTCAGACTCTCATTAAAGTCACTTATCAAGATAAAAATATGAATTATAAAAACTTGATAATGATCTCAGATTAAAAAGGAAAATTAAATTAAATTAAATTAAATAAAAATTAAATAATTGACGATTAAGTCTGAAGTGACGTCACTTCATACTCAAAGAAAAATAACCTAAAAATTTTATGAAATAAAGAAAAAAGAAAAATCCTTTTGTATTTTTGATTTTATATGCTCTAACTAATAAGTACCTTACATAAATATACAAAATTCTGCATCTGAAAATTTAACTCGACTATTTCTGAAGTGACGTCACGTCAAACTTTGACAGTAAATTTTCAGACTATGACCAAAATTTGTCAAATTTGTTAAGTAAGTTAGGAATTTAACATCCCAAGATATCCTAGCAGATAAAAGAAGCGATCTTCGTTCAATGCTTTTGTTAAAATATCCGC
Source organism: Gnaphalium uliginosum (assembly GCA_963930675.1). Classification (NCBI taxonomy): domain Eukaryota; kingdom Viridiplantae; phylum Streptophyta; class Magnoliopsida; order Asterales; family Asteraceae; genus Gnaphalium; species Gnaphalium uliginosum. The sequence continues at coordinate 37,618,083 of OZ005681.1, forward strand.
TAGTTGCTCATCAGTTTTGACAAACTTTAATACCACTTTACCCTTTTCAACGCAATCTCTGATGAAGTGATGTCTGATCTCTATGTGCTTGGTTCTGGAGTGAAATACTGGATTCTCAGTTATTGCAATAGCACTTTGATTATCACACATGATGGGAGTTCTTTCAAACTTATCTGCTAATTGATGTTGCATCCATAATGACTGAGCACAACAACTTCCAGCAGCAACATATTCTGCTTCAGCAATTTAAGTAGCTACTTAGTTTTGCTTATAACTTGACTAACTCACAAGCTTCCCTTCAAGCAGTTGACATCCTCCTGGTGTGCTCTTCCTGTCTAGCTTACAACTTGCATAGTATGCATCTGTGAAACCAATTAGATCAAACCTGAGTCTTTGGGATACCAAAGACTCAGGTTTGAAGTACCCTTTAGGTACCTAAAGATTCTTTTCACAGCTTTTAGATGTGATTCTTTTGGTTAAGCCTGATATCTAGCATAGAGTGCTTTTTGCAGTTTATAAACATAATTTGTATATTTTGGATTAATAAAACCTGGAGGTTGTTTGACATAGACATCTTCTTGCAAATCACCATTCAGAAAGACACTCTTCACATCCATTTGATAAACTTTGAAGACCTTATATGCAACATAAGCTAGATATAGTCTGATAGCTTTAATTCTTGCAATAGGAGCAAATGTCTCATTATAACATAGTCCTTGCAGTTTCAATCAATGTTCTGTTTCTCCTTTCAGTAACTCCATTCTATTGAGGAATTCTGACAGAAGAGGAATTTTGCATTATACCCTTATCATCACAAAATTCAATTAGGGTATAGTTTTTAAACTCTGTACCATGATCACTTCTCAGTTGTTTCACTGGCAGGCTCTTCTGAACTTGTTCTCTTTTTATCAATCTAAATGATCTCATTAGGTGTGTTACTTTTAGCCTTCAGAAAAATCACCCAAGTATACCTTGTGAATTCATCAACAATCAGAGGAGTATATTTCTTTCCTCCCAGACTTCCAATGCTCATTGGACCAAACAGATCCATGTGAAGCATATGTAATGGTTGATAAATGGAAGCCAGTTGTTTTGAAGGAAAGTTAGTCTTCTGGAAAGTTTTGAAAGAAAAGTTAGTCTTTGAGTTTATCTTCGAATTCTTCATATGCCAGCTGTTGATATGATCTAAGTCTTCTGGATCTGAAACTCCAAGTCTGTAAACGCTATAGTCTAAAATCTCATGAAGCTTGTCAGAGTCTAAAACATGTGTCAGAGTCTGAAACTTTCAGACTCAGCCGCCATAGTCTGATGTTTCAGACTCACTCGCGAAATCTCTTTTTTCAGACTGTAATTCTATTTAGCATATTTTACTAGACTTAGACATTTTAACTCATCAGGTTCATAAAATAGGATTGATCAATTATTTTTTCCTACAAATGGATGGCAATAAAGGTGCATGTTGAGGTATTTCTTGTGTGGAAACAGATGTATATCAACAGTTCAACGACACTAACTTCTATGGAATTGATTCTTATGAATCATTGGATTTTTCTCATTTGATATAATTGTTTTCAATCATCGCCACATTTATTTATTAATTATCTAACTTATACGCTCCATGTATAATACTATCATATGTTATATTTGATAGAGGGCAACAAGTTTATTGCTTCTTTAAAAAAATTTCTCATACTAGATTTTGAGGATTCTCTTAAAGAAGACAAATTTATTGATTTGTCTGATTTTGGTGTTGAACCATACAAAAGGAGATTATCGTCTCATTGATCGTGCATGGAAGATAAATCTCTTTATTATGAGCTCTAAAGTACGAAGATGTCCCACTTTTGAACCAGCTATAGATGGTTACAATCTGGTCTGATTTGATGATGTGTCGGTCACAAATATTACAAGCCCTTTTGATTTTGGTAACTAAATATAGTTTCATTTATAATTAAGTTTTTTCATATTAGCATATATTTACATTGGTGTTGTTACACTATATGTTGGTCTTCTAGTGTCATCACAACCCATGAAGATCAAATGTGAAAACGGGAGGGAATCGAAATCTATTGAGTTTGAACTAAATGATTTAGAGTATAATCTTACCTTTAACGATTTAAATTTAGTAAATCTTTTTAATAATCTGTCGTTTTCTTTCAATGTTATATCACTTAACATTGCCATGTATTGTGATTCATAGTGGACAGCAGGTAAAATGCAACATTTGGGATGAACAAGCTTTCATTACCGGCCATCTTCATCGTCATAATCTATCGCTTTTATTGAGTTATCTTTAAACATCCATAGTTCTTTATCAGTATTATAAATCACCGTTAAATTCTCTTCATTTCTGTATCGCTTAACTAACAATTGTTTAGGAGATGGTAATAATATTGTTGAATTAACAACATGTGGCAATTGAAAAAATAAAAAAGAATTATTGCGAACATAAAAAGTAAAAATGAAAGAAAAGATTATAAACATTATGATCACTTTGTGTATTATGTATGATAGTGCAAACAATAATCAAGATGATTAACTCATTATTACTTCCTCCGTTCAATTTATATTGTCATCGAATACAAAGAAAGTTTAACTAAAAAATTTTATGAAATAAATAATTGAGAGTAATAAATGCGGGTAAATGTGAGAGTTTAATTTTTTGCAAATAATTTTTTTTTAAAAACGGACAAAAATAGTAAGTTGGATAATAAAAATAAGACGGAGGTATTATTTTTTTCTTCATATTTTTGTTGTTCTAAAAGGACCATTTAATGATTACTCCTTTTGTATACATTATATTTATTTCTTGTCCGTTCACAATTTAGTGTAATGTCTTTATTAGATCATACGAATAGTCGTTGGTTTTTATTTCAATTTGATTTTAGTAATCAATCTTAATTATTTTTATATTTTAGCCTTCAAATTTTACGAATTATAATCTAATTTAGTTATACACAACATTTGTAAAGTTATAGTTATGTTTAATTAATACAAAAGGAAAGTTTAATTAATAAATAGAAAATGAACTAAATCCTAGAAATGTTTTAACGTGCCGTAACAAGCACGGTACCTGTCCCTGGTTACAACAAGTCAAACAACTATATTCTTTTGGAAAACTTAGACAATTACTCCATAGTCCATACTTTCTAATTCTGGTAATTACCCTTTTCCCGAAAAATAATTTACAAAAATCATAATCACTATATTTTGTAAATTTTGTAAGAGAAAATTAACGATCTTACTCTTATTTTTCACAGAATTCTATTTATTAATTTCGTCAAAAAGTAAATTATGGGTAAATTGAAATTTATTTTAGGACAAACTAAAATAGAAATGTGAACGTTTATTTTGAGACGGAGCGACTATGGGCGCGTTTAGTTACGGAAAAATATCTCCATGTTCTCTTTTTCATTTGGAAAATGATAGATAAGACTAATTATGTAGACCTAAACTAAACCTAAAAATGTAAAAGTGACATGTGTCAAGTTCAACCAATAAGATTACGAGAGAGAAACTGTTTCAACCAATGAATGTGTTATGCCTACTTTTAGGTCCATCAGAGTAGGTCTATATAGCATTACTCTTTTTATTTTTCTTGAGTTTTTTTGTCTCTTGAAAACTATAAAGGGATTTAGAGAACGCGTTCAAATGTAAGGGATGAAGTTTTCATTGTTCAAAATAGGAAAGGTAGATTACCTTAAATCATAGATTTTATTTCCTTGGAAAATTTCTCTAGAAAACTCCAACTTGAACACGTTTTCTAGTTTTCTAGTTTTTTAGTTTTCTTATAAAATTTTTCGAAAAATGGAGGATTTTTCCGTAACTAAACACACCATATATATTTTTCATTTTTAAATTTATTTATAAAGAAAATCAATACTTTCGTTTTGCAATAACTATCAGTATAGTAGTAGCTTAATAGTTACCAAGAACTCGGTATTATTTTACTTGACATTCGTAAGTTTATGAAATACAATGGCTAGTTAGATCAAGATGGAAAACATGGATTAGTGACCCTTGAAATATGGATATAACTTGATTTTAGTTTTGTGGGTTGTACGATCCTTTGGTTAATAAATTGAACTTCTTTGCTGTTAAAAAAAAAAAAAAGATTTGGGAAAAAACGTACGCCAAAATATATTTACTATTTCTAGCTCAAAACCTAACTAATTTGATTCATGATTCAGTTTAAGACCAAGTAAGTTTCAAAGTATAATTAATCTGTATATTTTGCTTTAAAACATAGATACCGAAACTACATTATAACCATTTTTACTCCACTAAATTCCGATTGTTAATGTAGTAGTAATGTACGTAGTATGGTGAATATAAAAAGGAAGATTTAGTGCATTCGGAGTGGAGCCTAGTATGAGTTAAAATTATTACAGGTCAAAACTGTCTTACATGTGTCATGGGTCAAACTTCCTATAAGTCAAAATTGTCGGGGGACAAAAGACTCAAATTGTTCATAGGTCAAAATGTATTGTCATTGGTTAAAATTGTCCATAAGTATTATCCTTATTTCACGATTATTATGAATCAAATATGTTATTAACTTAAGGGACGTAAACTTCATACCTCCTAATCTAGTTCATTTCTAATAATCATATACGTACCTTAATTACACTAAAGTAATGAGTAATGACAATTAATGCTACGTGTCTCAATCTTTGTATCGTTTGAGAAGCTTCTTTTTTGTTTGTATCAATTTTCTCAAAAACTTATTACCCATTCCCACAAACTCATGACATGTTTTTTCAAAACTCCACAAAACTATGCTTGGGTTTGGTTTGATCGATGTTTTTGGTATCATAACACATTCATTGACATTCATAAATATAAAAATATTAAATATATATATATATATATATCTAAATATTAATAAAATAAAACCTTTGCATTTGATATATTTTAAAAAATTGAAACCCATTGACCAATCATATATTTTAATTTTACCAAACTTTCAATTAACCAATTAAATCATTCAATTGTCTAAAAAATCTATTTTAAATATAAATCCTTAATTGATTATAATTATATATATATATATATATATATATATATATATATATATATATATATATATATATATATATATATATATATATATATATATATATTAAAAGATGATAACATGGAGCAATTCTCACCCTTCATTAGCTTCCTTCCTTCATGATCCTACAGTTTAGATTTATTCCTACATCCAGTTATGATATTTAAAAAGTGTGTTCATAAGTTGCATATAATGACATTTTTTATTCTTACATTTTTATTAATACGTGTTCAAACTTATAATTAATGAAACATATACTAAAGAAGATTAGGGCCATTTATTAGGTTACTTCATTAACGATCAACAATCTAAATTAGTCTATTATAATTGCACTTTACCTCTCTAATTGTTTATAGAACATTTAATTTTAAATTGCATCCAATATTTTAAAATATAATTGGTGGATATATAATAGACTAAGATTAATAAATAATTAAATCAATAAAATGAGATAAAATTAATTTAAAATGTAAAAATAAAAGTTTATATGTATAACAATTTCAATTTAGTCACCACAGTTATCGCGAGTGTCACCTTTAATGAATATTATATTAAATTAAATTAGTTACCTACGACATTTAATTTTTTTGCTATATAATACAAAATAAATAAATAAAAACTTTTCAATTGTATTTTTATATTAATATTATACATATATACAATATGGCACTTTAAATTTAAGACACAAATTGAGATATTTATTTGATCTAAAAAAATTTAAATTTAGTCGTTCGCGTTGTCGCGAGTAGTCTAATATATATGAAAATGTTGAATTATCATCATAAATAAGAGATTTAGTTGCATACATTATATTATATAAAGTTTTATAAAGCAATTATATAAGTTTTATAAAGTAAGATAGTATTCGAATTGTAAAACTTAAATATTATGTAACGTTTATGTTTGTATATAGTCTTTACGAGTAGATAAAATTATAAGACACATGATATATAATGAGACTAATATAAGACTAACGCAAACAAGGTATTGCATTTTACTCATTTTACTTTCACCTTACAAAATTCAAAAACAATTATTCCTATCTACATAGATATGTCATATGGAATGATATAGAACCTACGTTTCCTAATTGTTATTTATAATTTCTTAAAATATTGGCCTCTTTCTTTTCTTTGATATAATCCTTGTACATTTTTCTTATTTAAAATTTGATTGTTACATTTACAAAGTAAAATGTCGTAACTCGCATTGTCGCAGGTCCTTCACCTAATATTATAAGAAACTATAATATATACATACATATATATACATACATACATACATACATATATACATACATATATATATACATATATATATATGAATGATCCAGGGGAAGTACTTTTTTTTGGAGAAAAAAAAAGTGTAATATTCATCACTCACATCTTAACTTCTTTGATACAAATATCAAAAAATAAAAGTGAAATTTAATAAATGTTGATCAGAATCGATGCTATAATTGTTAAGCTTTCATGATAAAAAAAATTGTAGGCTATAACATCAATGATGAATATTATATCCAAAATCGTTAATATTTGTCGCGGTGAATGTTAAAATTAAAAATATTTGTCAAAATGTTATATTTTAATATTTGGCAAATGGTCCGAAAAGGTAACCAACTTGTCAAAATTTGACAATAAATAAAATATCACTTTTACAGATGCCCAAAAAGGACTTACATTTGAAAATCGTGTCATAAAAGGATTTAAGTTGTCAAAAAAGTTCAATTAAAGGTGTAATTACGGTTTCATTTTTTCCCTTTTAAAATTTTAACGGTTTTTGCTTATGTGGAGATTAAATCTCATATATCCAATTAATATGTGACATTTTTTACCTTGAAAACAGACGATATAAACACTAATTTACTTTTTGATTGTTAAAACCGAATTTTATTTTTAGAGCTCAATCCATATTTGATACGATTTTAAAATGTCTAATCCTTTTAGCGCACGATTTCAAATACTAAATCCTTTATGTCACGTTATAAAAAATGAAACGATAATTTTACCCCTAATTGAACTTTTCTGACAACTTAAATCATTTTATGTCCCGATTTTAAAATGTGAGTCCTTTTTGGGCATCGACAAAACTAATAAAATTTTATTGTCAAATTTTGACAAGTTGGTTACCTAATTGGGTCATTTTCCGTTTAACATTCATCGTGATGAATGTTAGTTAACATTTATTGCGATGAATGTTAACAATTTATTAAATAAATATCTATCAATTAATGTTATGCCTTAAAAATGAAATTCATATATCATCGATTTTGATTAGTATTAAATGTTAATTTTTTTTTATATATATTTTGATTAATAAAGGTAAGAGGCTTCCTGGTGAGAATTAACGCTTCGCCATTCCCCTAAAAAGTGATTCCATAGTGACCACACACACACACACACACACACATATATATATATATATATGTGTGTGTGTGTGTGTTGTGTGTGTGTGTGTGTGTGCGTGTGTGTGTGTGTGATCAAGAGGGAAGTAAAAAAATTGGAGAAGGAGGGAAGCTATTTCTAGCCACACATTCTGGTCAATTCAAAAGTCAACACAGTGGCACATGTAAATAAATATTGAAATCAATTTTCAGAACGTGAACATTCATTTGGAAAACATGTTAATCAAAATTAAAATTTAATATTCCTAAACATTTATTTACGATAAGTGTGAACTCATATACATTATACATTAATGAACGTTTTGTTATCACATTAAATAGTGTATAATAACATATATAAGTTAATATTCATCATAAATGAACGTTTAAAAATATCAAGTTGTTATTTTGATTAACATGCTTTCTAATTGAATGTTAACGTTCAGGGATTTTTTGAGTTTGTGAAATTCGATGGGAATGAAGACCATAATTCGGTTAATTAATCGTTTATAAGTTTTGTACGATGAAATTCATTTAGTTTTATTGTTTTCATTACCGAATCAAAAGTTTCTCTAGAACCTAAAACTTACACCACATAATTTTGGATGAATCCGAATTATGACGAATTGAAGATATCTACGAATGCGTTTGATGGATTCGAAGATTTATAATGTTTTTGATTGATGATAAGGTGAATTACATGCTTTAATTTTGAATTTGGATAAAAATATAGGAAATAAGTATTGTGTATGCATTATCGAAGATATGAGTAAATGAGTTAATGAGGTTTGTTTCTCTTTTTCCCTCAAATTTGAAAGTTCTCTCTTTATCCTTCCCCTATAATATAGGGTAAGGATCATGTGAGAACTAACAATTGGTGAGAACTGTGAGAACTAGATACAAAACAAAAAATGCATCTAATTTCAGATAAATTAATTAGAGATTATTAGATGCATTTTGTATTTGCATCTAGTTCTCACAGTTCTCACCAATTGTTAATTCTCACCGGATCCCTTCAATTATGAGTTCAAATAAGAAGACTAATTTTATTGAGAACGCAAGAATGACTTCAAAATCACTTTTTAAATATCCTAAATACGTTATTTTATAAAAATTTCTTCGTAGCTCCTTACTCAAATAACTTTTAGAAGCTATCTTTTCAATATAAAAAATTTCGACCTTTTTTTATTTTTTGATTTTTTTATTCAAAATAATCACATTTTATAACTTTGAATTAGAGATTATGTTTTATTAATTAGAGATTATTTTTTATATATATATTTTAATAGAGATTATTTTTATTAATTTTGAGATTATTTTTATTAATTTTTTAATTATGTCGAATACATGATAATTATATTATATTAGAGAATAGTCAAATGTGATTATCATGTTATATTTTGTGATTATTTTAAATAATCACAACAGTAACGACGGTAGAAAAAATTTGAAAAAAAAAAGTTAATATTTTTTATTTATATTTATATCATAGATTCGAAAAATTATTTTAATAATAATTACTGAAAATGTTTTGAAGAAAAATATGTTTCGAATAGTTAAAAAGTAATTTTGAAGTGTAACCTACGTTCTTACGAAAATTATACTTGTTATTTGAACTCATATATATATATATATATATATATATATATATATATATATATATATATATATATTATATACGTGTATAAATGGTTTTTTAAATGTTGTATTTGACTTTTGACGTATTCAATTCATGGATCAAGTCCGATGTGTCATACATGAGTTATTAATACACACAATTCACAACTGTCTTTGAGTTAAAAGGACAAAATCCCATTAATGTAATGGTTCCATCTTTTGACACACAATACATAACACGATATTTAGAACCAGAGCTTGCAACAGTCCACTGGACGGATCGACCTGTCACATATAGCTGTTTTGTTCATACCCTACCTATGTTTATCACATGGGATGCTTCCATTAGACTGGACCCACTTATTATACGTTTATAAGGTGCTGTCAATATGTTGAGTTTAAAGTTTACTTTATATTCGTAAATAAAATATGTTTTTGTCACACAAGACAAATTTACTGTTTTCTCTTTGACTTTATTTGCATGTCTCGAGAAACTAAACTCATTCCTTCACTCTCCATGCAAATAAATATCCAATTTTTACTATTTTGATTAACAAAGTTTTGTGCCACAGGTTTGTGAAACTCGACCAATTCAGTTGGATACTTAGGGAATATTCATGATTCGGGGTGCTCAGAAACGAGTCGGTGTAACTCACACATAATGCTCAGTCAATTTCGGTCAACGAAAAAACTCGGTCAAACTCGAAAAAGCTCTATCAAACTCGAAAAATATCGAGCAAACTCAAAATTACTCGGTCAAAGTCGATCAACATTCTAATATGTTTTAAAATTAGGGTTTTTTTAATCCAATTACATTTTTGAGTCGCTTTCTTTTCCTTCGGTCTCACCTTTTAGTGTCGTTCACCACCGGTTTTTACTTTTTAGTCTATATTAAAACATATAATTATAAAATTTATAATTTAAATGTAATAAAAATCAATCCGAGTACTCCTAGAGTACTTTCCAACTAGACCGAATACTCGCTACAAGGTTCCAGCCGAATACTTCCTTCCTAACAAATTTGACAACCTTGCTTAAAAATGAAAATTGAACTAAAATACCTTGATGTCCAGAAAAATATAAATTCATCATCATCATATTGAATTGAATGTATACAATGTACAAATATACAACACATGTAAAATATAAATTGTGGTGTATAAATTATATAATTTGTGTTGTAAAACCCATGTAGGCTAGAGTAGAAAAGATTGTTACTTTATACTCCGTAATATTCTTCATCAAGGATATTGCTAGATCATGAACGTTTATCCCTTCTATACCATACCATACAATTTTTTTCTCCATCATGCAAAATATGAAAATATATTACTAAATGGTCATTCGTGTAGTGGTGTTAAGTGACGCTTTTAACAATACAAATTGTATATATACGTGATAGTGGGGTGTAAGAGTATTTGTCTTTGTTAAAAAATTCAATAAATATATCTAACGTGATAATTTATATATTAGATTTTTAATTTATACTTCCTCTATTCAAAAGAAGTATTTACAATAAGTTTTCACGGAGTTTAAAAAATTACATTGTCTGATTGTAAATAAGACACTTTTTATCCTTACTTTTTGCACAGACTCTCATTTAACTCTCATTTAACAGTTTTGAGAAAAAAAACATATTAAAAGTTAAATGATAAAAAAGGTGAATATTTATTTTAATATAGAAGGAATAGAATACTAGTACTAGTAACAAGTAATTAGAAAATGTATTATTTGGCATATGTAAATTATACGGAGTATAAATTTGCATTACCTCCATTTCATAGAGCTTAACTTTGACCTAAGAAAGTCAAGTCAACGCACAACTGAGTCACATGATTTGACTTTCATGTCACGTCAAGTCATATCATAACAAATAAATATTGTACATTAGTAAAAAAGTACAACTATAGTCTAAATTTTTTTTTACTACATATATTAAATAATTTCGAAATTTACCGATTTCCAGTATACGAATTAGACCGTTTAATAGCTGGAAACACCTCTTTTTTGGTCTGATCAATTAAACTCCCACTGAAATATTCTTTATCCTCTGTCACTATCTGTTTTTTAATTCTCCGGTTCTTTCTCAAAACGACAGCGTCTTCTACCGTTTCATCTCCATTCCCTTTCAGCCCCACGCCACGTGGCAACATCCTTGACTTATAATGTGAAATCAACGAAAACCCCGGGTTATCTTTTCCATACGCCCCAGGCCCACAATCGCGAAACGATATTGACCCACACGAGATCAACTGCATCAACACTGATGATGATTTAACTTTATTTCCAACCGTTGGATTTGATTTACTATTATTATTATTATTATGATCTTCTATTTCTGGCCGTAGGATCAGTTTTCCATCAGCTTTCATCAACGACTCTAACGTTTCCGGACTTGAATCCGACGGTGGAGGTGAAATCTCCTCTCTGCTTAATTCCGAACTCTCGTTTTCACGAAACGATTCTTTTTCCTCTTCGATTTCTTTGATCATTGATCTCCGGCGCCGGCGTTTTTCGTCGGTTTGTGTAGACGCGTCGGCAGCAAGTTTTCCGGCGGAAATCTCCCCGGAATAAACTTTATACTCGTGGAGATCGATAGCGCTCCATGACTGATTCCTTCTACGTCTGACCACCGGAAAATCATCGTCCCCGGATTTTTCAGATTCCGGCGACAACGTTTTTGAAATCAACGACTGTCCTCCTCCGGTAACAACAAGCTCCGATCCTTTTAAAACGTACTCTTGACCATGCGCAGGGTAGATATAATCATTTTCTGATAAATCATGCCACACGAATCCGCTCTTGTAACTCCTGATCATATAATTTCACAAAAATATTAGCGATATATAAATATATAGATATAGAAACAATGTGTACGGACTAACCGTTTAGAAGACCACGAGTATAATGCTGCCATTCCTTTTCCTCGAAGAGAATTTAAACGCTCGATTACATCTACACAAAAGAATATTTATTTAAAATTTCTATTTACAGTAAAATTTTATATTCTGCTGAATACCACAATAATGAAGGGTCTTTGACTTAATGTACATAACAGACGGACTGACCTCGGAGATAAAGACCGTCAGGGGAAGAAAGAGGAACTTCGATAAAATGTGGGTGTTCGAGGTTACCGTTTCGGGAAAGATAGTAAACAACGGGGACTTTACGTGGTTTGGTGTGGACCGGGTGTGGTTCGGACCAGACTCTGGTGTGTTCAGGGCTGCGTTCAGCGCTTCTTGGGTCTTTCCATTTTTTAGTCAAGTGATGGAGCTCGGGTGTGGTAGTTGGTCTGGTGGATCTTGAAAGTGGTTCCATTTGGGATTGTGTTTTGGTGAGGAAAGAGATGGGGGTGGGTTTATAGGAAAGGAGGGAATGAAGTGTGATTAATTCAAAATTGGTGTGATGGGTGATGGATAACCAAACAAAAATAAAGGACGCGAAGGAGACTGGGACTATAGTCTGGTGTTACTTTTTTAAGAGGTGTAATTAGATGATTTAGAGTAGTGTTTTTTTAGAAAGTTGTACACTGTGTAGGTGCTAAGTCGTAGGGTTTTTTTTTTTTAATATTTATTTACTACTGTATTATTTTGTGTAGTTTTCTATTTAGATTCACACAATAATATTTGTGATAATACTTTGTTCATCTAAATTAAATGTTTATTTGCGATAATACTTTGTGCATCTAAATTAAATGTTTTCGAATACTAGTCAAGTGTTTATATATATATATATATATATATATATATATATATATATATATATATATATGTGTGTGTGTGAATTAAATGTAGAGTGATATAATCAATAGGAATGATTCATTAAAAGACTAATTTTCACTCGAATTTTTAAAATTTAATTATCTCACAAACGTCATGACTAAAAATTATAAAAATTACATATTCGAAATCATCGTTTTTTCCCTTCGATTATAGATCCGACAAGCTGTAGTTTCGATAAACTTTTTTTTCTTCATTTTTGTCGGGTCATAAAAAATTATGTGATTTTATGTATAATTACATGTGATTTATGAAAAAAAAATATAATATTGCTACACAATTATTTATCGATGGTGGATGTTAACTCACACATGATTACGACTTAATATTCATCCACATAAATAACTATAAATAAAATTTTAAGAATTGCATTCGTTTACGGTCAAAATCACATGTGATTATTGATTTGAGATTTATTCACATGTGTTTTTCAAATGAAGTATGTGATAATAACTGATAATTCACATGTGATTTTACCTTTATATTTATTTACATGTATAATTATAAAAAATTATATAAAATTCATATTTATTTATACTTTATTTACATGTGATTACTAATTTAATGTTTAATCATATGTGTTTAGAACTAAAAAAATTTCTGAAGGTTTATTACATTATCAAATAAATTATTTTGTAACTTTGATTATTCACATGTGATTATAGCTAGTTATTTAAAACTTATAATTTGATTGTAAATATATTCACATGTGAGTGTTAAATCACATGTAATTTAACATTACGAATTTTACATGCCCATTAGAAAACGAAAAAAAAAATTCGTCGGAAGTATTTTTCATGTGAGATTTCTAATTAAAGATAAAAAGAAGCTGAGTTTAACGGTGTAATTTTTATAATTTATAGATATACGGTTTGTGAGATAAATGTGGAAATGGGTAATTGAAATGGAGCAATCTTATTGGTTTATTCATTCTACATTTTTTAGCATTCTATATTGAACTTTCCTATATATATGTATATATATATATATGTATATATATATGTATATATATGGTAGGGATTAAGAGAGAAATAATTTTTTAAGGGAAGTAGGGAAGCTACCTCTCACGATGAATGATAATCAAACGTAAAAAATATATTTTTACCACGAAATATTAATCAAAAAACCGATTTATACCAACTAATATTCATAGATAAACTACTTTTTATAACTTATAATATCATATGATGAATATTAAGAGACTTTTTGAACATTCATCGAATGTTAACCAAAGTGAATATTATCAGTTTCTTTGAAAGATTATTCATTAACATTCGTCCACGATGAATGATAATAAAAACGTATAAAAATATATTATCACCAATAAATATTAATCAAAACCGTTGTTATAATTACTAATATTATTTAATAATCTATTTCTTAGAACCTATATTATCATATTATGAATATTCAGTGAATTTGCTAACATTCATCGTTGATGAATGTGTAGCTTTTTCCAGAAAATAGTGCTTCATATATATATATGAGGTGAGTTCAAATAAGAATGCTAAAAATGTAAGGAATGGAAGAACTAATAGGATTGATCCATTTAATTATAAAATTCATTTTCACTTTCACTTTTAAAAAAATTAAATATCTCACAACGGTACGTCAAAAATTTATAAAAATTACATATTTAGAATCGGTGTTTTTGTATCTTTAATTAGAGATCCCACAAACTATAATTCTGACAAACTTTTCTTTTTTTTTTTTTTTTTGTTAGGTCTTACAATATAATCACATGTGATTTATGATAAAAAGTTAAAATATGTTCACGATTAATTATTCATGGTATATGTTAATTAACACGTGATTACACCTTAATATTTACCCACATTAATAATTATAAATAAAATCTTAAAATTTGCATTTTCTTTCAACAAAAATTACATGTGATTGCTAGTTTTATATTTATTTACATGTGATTTAGTATATAATCACATGTGATTTTGTATATAATCACATATAATTTTCAATTAAAAAAATAATATTTGATGAGCAATTTACCGATATATGATAATTCATGTATGATTTCAACTTGATGTTTTTTAATTGTATAATTATAGTAAATGATTTAAAATTTTTATTTGATTACTCTTTAATCAAATGTGATTGATAATTTAATGATCAATCACATTTGATTACAACTTAGTTTTTTATGTTTGAATATTTTTAAATAATCAATTATTTAAATTTAAAGTTTGATTGGACATATAAGCGTGTGTTATTATTATTCAGTGTTAAATCCCATGTGATTTAACATTATAAATTTTTAAAACTCAGTAAAAAATGAAAAAAGAAATTAATTAAAAGTATATCACGTGAGATCTCTAATTAAAGATAAAATGAAGGCGGACAATTTGACCGCAACAACATCTATACAACATCTTGTATCATGGTACTAGTGATTTTCTCTCCTTATCATATCCACTATTTTTTCTTCTTCTTTTTATGTGGATCTTTTTTTATCAATATTTAGATCAAATTAGTTAAGCCAACGTATCAATCAATTTTTCATAAACAAAATCTTATCAATAATGTGAAATGACAAATAAGGCGTCAACGAACATCCACCTTAAAAAATTAAGGTTCAAATCTCGTGACATCTAAGGATACGTGTGACGGTGTACGCCTAATGATACCAAGAGTGTGTAAAGTGTAATGTAGTCAACCGAGTTGACTGAAATTATTTCCGGCCTACAACTAGCTACTTGTTTGACTTCGGACGGTGGTGATTGCGCCTTCAATGCTACAGGTAAAACAGATTCCGTTGAGATCTTCTTGGATATATATTTTTGTTTCTTAATTAATGACAAGTTTTTCTTTGGTACCGGCGAAAACTCTTCTCAGTGTCAATTTAAAACGCCCGTTGAACGTTGTTGTCACATATATTTTCTATTCGGGATGGGATGTGTTGGGGATACGTGGATATGTAGATTGATAAAGTTGTCAGTTATCAACGTCTTACAAAGAATATCACATATTTCATGTAATTATCAAGGATAAGCGATTGCAATGAGTATCAATCATCTCCTTCGATATAACATTAGAATCATCGATCAAATTAATAATTAGAGAAACATAGTGAAAGTGGAGTCCTTTTGAAAAAATATAAAATAAAATAGTTATTTGTGTTGATAAAGTCAAATTAAGTAGTTGGGAGTAATGTGTAGTTTGACAAGTGTTCCCAAAAGGTTCAAACGGATTTCAAACACTTGAATGAAAAATTATTTGTTTTATGAAGCCAACAACATTATTATTATTATTATTTATTATTTATTATAAGTTATTGAATGAGTTTGTTTATTGCTTTCATGTGCACAAAGTACAGAGATAAATGTTGACCATGGTAGTGTTGACCCAACAGTCAATTAGTCATGTATCACATTCATACCTCATGAAATCAATTTTTATATGTGGTTGGTGTTTTGATATAATGTAAAATTAATTATTGTAACTTGAAATAAATGTTACTTTGTTTGTAATCACTGACATGTTTTTAATTTCTAAATAAAAGAACAAGTAATAAGCTGTTTTGAAAAGAAAAAAAGTTATTTGTTAATTTTTCTTTTGGAATATGAAAAAGAAAAGTCTAACAAGAAGTTAGAAATGCGCAAAACAAGCATAAACGCCTGCGATTGGTTCGAAGAATTTTCATGAAATTCGATCGAATTGGAGTCTCGATTCCATTCACAAGGAACTTTGGTTCAGTATTGAATTAAATTGGAGGTCACCAATTTACATTTCTTGGCATTTCACTTCCTTAGTCAATTTCAATTCCATCAATAATATTCCGCGAACTAAACGCATCTTAGAACAATCAGAATTTGGATCACAAGTCCACTTGTTTAATTTAAATACCTATAATAATTTCTGCTATTCCTTTCGCTTTGAACAACTTGGGCCCATCAAGTAAGCAGACCCAACCATCTTTATATTCACTAAAGCCCATATAATTAAACAGACAAATAGGTTCTAAAAGCTGATCACGTTTCGAGCCGCCACTGTCCACTGATGGGTCTCCTTTAGGCCATTTCGAGCTAACATTTGTTTGGGCTAACAGAAGATTACTCCTTGAAGGTTCATTCTGATTCCAAAATTTAATATTGAATCCATTTCCAACTTGCTTTTTAAAAGGTGAGTGGATGTCAATATTGTGTTTTTGTCTTTTTGAGATCACTTATTCTCTTTCAAAGGCCAGTAGTTTACATTTTCTACCAAGTGAAAAAGATATCACATATCACATATATGTTGTTATAAAGAGATTGGATTAATTCTTACCAAAAATATACGAACAAACCGGATAACGTTGCTCTTTGCATTTCCTATCTTGTAGAATACTGTAGTGCAAAACGCTAGTTACTGAGGTCGCGACTAAGGGGGCAAATCTAAAATGGCACAACGCCGTTTATTCAATAGTTGTTACTTGGCAGTGTTTATTCAATGTCATTACCTAATACGGAGTACATGTTATTTACTTGTGCTTTATGATTTATGTCTTTTAGTAAAATGCGTGGATATTTCCACAGGTCGTGAATACCGATTTGGTTAGTCTTCAACGTATAAAGAATAGAGATGCATTAATAGCAAACTCGTCATCTTTTAATTGACGTAACGATTAATTAGTATTCTGTATAAAGTATAATCTCGTTCCCTAACTAGTAAACAAAATGATTTCCTTCCTTGTAACGGCTTCCAAGTTCCAAGAGCCCAAGCTTTCAAGTTGGTACGTAGAGATCTACAGAAGTACGTCCCGGCTTGTCAAATGAGTTAGGGAAGTTAATATTGGTAATTGCCTTTGTTAAAAATGTCTGCAAGTTAATGATCAAAAAAGTTGACCAAAGGGAGACAAATTACTTTTTTGGTATAGATCTTGGTTGATGAAATATCGATCCACTTCAACATGTTTTGTCAAATTATTCCTTGTAAGTTTTATTTTAATCTTTTAATTTTAAAGAAAATAATTTGAGAGACTTTGAAAGGATTAATGGTCGCATTTTCAACTATAATCGGACATTCTTTAGTCGGCTTGAGCATTGTGTTTCACAGCGGCCGACTAAGAAGTTTTAGTCACCAATAGTACGAAAAATTTGAAGCTCGATTCACTTAATGATTTGTCGAGATAAAGTTAGAATCTTAACAACGATCGAAGTTGTAAAGTTTTTAAATCGAACAAACTGATGTATTATTGCTGATCTTCAAGTATTGAACATAAGACCTATAGCTTGAAGGTATATATGTACTCTGAATTTGAGCTTATAGCTAAGTTTTTTAAACAACGAGTTATACCACTTAGAAATACTCGGTACACTCTTACACAATCTGGCTATTTTAAAAAAAACTTCTACAATACGTCAGCTTAAATTAGCTATAACGTAAGTCCGCTCCTAATTCTTTCACGTAATGTCTTTGAAGCGGGACGTATAATTCGCTCAATATTGTCGTTTGTGGATATTTTCCAAGAAAAAATACATTATTCCAATAGGAAAACTTTAATGTTGCAAACTATTGCTAAAATTTGAATAGTCCAATAAGCTAGAGCTAAGAGTAAAAGTAGGGGCAAATAGTGATGTATAGGAGCATGATGAGAACTACATCCACTTATCAATCCATTTGATGAAAGAATGAGGGCCGGATTAATTCAAACACCACCTCACCCCACCCACCCACTTCCATAAGATAACCTTTATAAATGGGCTCACGTCACACTAATTGTGACCTTCTAGTGTTCCCTTATCATCACAAGAACTCCACCAACACGTGTACGGTCATGATCAACTCTTCAATCATTCTCATAACCCTATCACAAAACAAAACTCTCCACTCACAACAAAAATGTGTTAAGAACAATACTATAAATAATAACCCTAATGTCCACCAAAGTTTCCAACTTATAATTACTCTTACTCATCACTAGCTTCACCTGAAACCATAAAAAGAAATATTCTTCAAGTGGAAAAAACAAAGAAAAAAGTTGAAAGTAAAAAAGAAAGAAAATGGGACAAGAAGACGATCATATGATGATGATGATGATGATGAGAAAAGGGCCGTGGACCGAACAAGAAGACGTTCAATTGGTTTCATTCGTTAACATGTTCGGAGATCGACGTTGGGATTTCATTGCAAAAGTTTCAGGTTTGAAGGTGGCGGGAGATACAAAAATGAAAAAATAGGTAGTAATAACTGGTTACGTGCTGTTAGGTTAAAAAGAGTATTCAGATCATAAAAAAAATCATCCATAATCACAAAGCTAGAAGTAACAAATAATTATAAATTGATACACTAATTATACACTAATTACGTTTTTAATTAACCTTTTTCGATTTTTCTAACGTATGTACCCAAAAAATATAATACATTTTGGGGTATTATTTTTTCTTCAAATTTGAATTACTCAGGTTTAAAGAGAAGTGGAAAGAGTTGCAGATTGAGATGGGTGAATTATTTACACCCTGGTTTGAGAAGAGGCAAGATGACTCCACAAGAAGAACGTCGAATCCTTGAGCTTCATTCTAAATGGGGCAATAGGTTTGAATTTTCATCATTTCTTTTTATTTATTTTTTATTTTATTAATTCCGGTTAATACTAATTGTAAAATTTTATTCACTAGAATATTCATCGGTAAAAATATATTACCTCCGTCTCAATAGTATTTTCCTTTTGGTATGTTTCAAAATAGTGCACTTTCAATTTCAGTCAATCAGAAAATATTTAAGTAGAATAAAAATAATATATTCTTATCTGGTCAACACTACAATTATTGTACATATCTAAAAAAATTGTGTAAAAATTTGTATTGAACAATTAAATTAAGACGGAGGGAGTAGATTTAAAATCACTACTTTTCATTCAGTCGAAAAGTAGACTTCTGTATTGATCATTTCCCTCCCGTAACAGTACTTATTCTTTATTAATTCGCTTTTGTTACTTTTAATTTAGTTCATGAACTTTCAAAGTTTAGTAGCTTGAATTGTAATACTATTTGATGTCGACTTGCCCAACATACATCAAGGACATATTCTTTGATTTTACGTGTAATATGACATTCTTATAGGAAATTTGGACTCGAAAATTAAGCATGTATTCACATTTGAATGGTCTTAGTTTAGCTAGTATATATGTTCGTATTTTAGATACATGTTCGTCGCTAAACTATCAAATTTTCATTATTTGTTGTAATTAACTAACGCGTTTCATGCACCCACTACCAATTTTAAAGTAGAGTAAATTAAATAAACAATTTGTAAAATCATATTACATACTAATACATCTTTCATATTGATCAAGAGTATTTAATCTTGAATGCAAAATTACTAAGGGTTTATGTGTGATCAAGAGTAACAAATGTTTTAAAAAACATTTCAAACCTTCCGCGGTGAAACGGATAGGTAAGAATTAGAAAAAGGAATGAATATAGTGATAATTTGATTCTTCGTCACCGTAGTATATAGGAGAGAAAATAGAATTTCACTTCGATCATATCAATTTAATTCTAATTTTTGGACCAGTGTGAACCAATCAATTTTACAGTTGAATAGACGAATGAGACAAGAGAAAATCGATTTTCATTTAAAATTTTAAGTTTCTCTAATTGCAAACATGCTTTTTTAGTGTTGGTCATTATTTTGTTTTATCTTTAGTTTTGTTAATTTTATTTAATAATTAAATTTTCTATATTATAAAACTAATAATGGAGTATTCAAATGGTTTCTCCTTCAAGTTTTCTTTAAATTTTGAGTAAATTAATCTTCTCTGTCGCCTATACCAAAATATATCAAATCTAATCTAATATGAAAGTAAGCGAATAACCGATGCAGCTCACATTGCACACATAAAAAGAAAATGTTATACTAAATAGTGTACGTGTATTAAATTAATGTATAGACTCGATTCAAAAATAAACTTGTGATACAGAGGTACCAAACTGATGACGTTCTTCCACTTCGCGACGGCATTTTGGAGCAGCATCCGGCACCGTACGCTGTTAATTTTTTTTTTGTTTTCACACACACACACATATTAATTTAAAAAACTTTAAATAAATTTTAAGAATACTGTAAGCTCAATATCCGATACTTCTCAACTCGAGCATCAGGTGTTTTCACAAGAATACAGTAAATACAGTGTTACCACTCATCGTACTATAATAAGTGAAGATGATTAGCTAATTACTTTCTGGTTTATATCCACTCCACTCTTAATTTATGTTAATCTCTTTATTAGTATAACATTTCAACATTTCGTTTTCAAAAGATTTTTTTTATCTTATCTTATAGCATTTACTTAATCAATTTATCTTTTTTAAATCCCCTTTGTCCACTTTCACACTACACGGATGTTCTTTACTCTTTAGTGCTTACATAACTCGCAACTTGCAAGGATTAAATTAAAATAGAACTTTATAAGTAACGTATAATTGCAATATACCATCTTTAATTTGAAAATGAAGTATTAACTTTTAGTTGAAAAAAAAAACAAAATTTATAATAATATAATAACTTGAAGGGTAACCAATGATGATAACTTGAATTCAAGGGGGTCGTTTAATCAAGTCCCCACACTACACTCATCATATATATGCCCCTTGGCCTTTAGGTTAAGAAAAATGACAAAGAACATGTTGTTGTTGATGTTGTTATCTTTTACTATTTATTGTATCTACTTTATGCTAGTTATATATGGTTTAAAGAATGATTTTTTAGTTGATGATGACACGTATATATCAT
The DNA here is from genome assembly GCA_963930675.1 of Gnaphalium uliginosum. Lineage (NCBI taxonomy): Eukaryota > Viridiplantae > Streptophyta > Magnoliopsida > Asterales > Asteraceae > Gnaphalium > Gnaphalium uliginosum. The sequence goes on from OZ005681.1 coordinate 37,639,645, forward strand.
CTTAATTTTTCTATAGTTGATCGACACTTTTTATTTTCGTGTCTAAGATAGTTTATTTTGATTGAAACTTTTTATTTTCGTGTTTAAGATAGTTTATTTATACGTTTATCTGCTTATTACTTATTTTCGAGTAGCTATGTTAATTTATTCATCATTTGAGAAGTGCTAATATACTTATATTCAAAAATAGGAAATTTTTTATATATGTCACTTCTAATTAAGCCATTAAATATCATTTATATTTTGAATTTAAGAATGGTATATATGAAATTCAGCCAAACTTAAAAACATATATGTTGACACATACTTAGTTAAACGCTTTATATCAATGTGCAGATGGTCTAGAATTGCTCGAAAACTACCTGGACGAACTGATAACGAGATTAAGAACTACTGGAGGACTCATATGAGGAAGAAGGCACAAGAGAAGAAAAAGGAATTATGTTCATCTTCATCATTGTCAAATTCAACTTGCAACTCTTCAGTATGTACTAGCAGTCCTACTATTTATTCAATGCCAATGATTGAAACCAAAGAAAGAACCTTTTATGATACCGGGGGGCTAGAAACGATCACAAAGAGCAAAAGCAATACTAGTATGACGATGAGTAGTGCGACTAGTGTTAACGATACAAGTGAAGGACAAGATGGGTATAGTTCAATGGATGAGATATGGAAAGATATAGATTTATTAGAAGATGATGGTATAAGATCTGTTTCGGATATTTATAGTGAAATAGCACCCAATTCTCCGATTTGGAACTACTCTCTCAACACGTCGTGGATGATTGATGGTCAAGAGGTGATAGGATGCAATATGTTTTTTCCCGACAACAAGCGAGGAATTTAGTACAAGGTTAAGTACCGGCTAACTTGGTTCTTTAAGCTGCAATATTTGGTGTTAATTGATGCAATAATGCTCTAGTTTCTTCTTTAAGTTACATATTTGGTGTTAATATATGCAATAAATCTCAAGGGTAAATACCATGCTATGCTATTAAGTTAAAGGAATTCACAAGTTGTTATTTTACCAATTCCTGTTCCCATATTTATTTTCCTAATGACCAAGTTATGACACTTAATAAAATCGCTAGATGAGATTAGGAAAGATGATTAGTAAATGACACAGTTATCGTTAATACAGTTAGTAAATGTTTATTATTATTAGCAAACAAGAAAGATTAAATTGAGCTGCAAGGGCTAGAGGACCAGTCAATCAATTTTTAGGCCTAGCCACTTTGCACCTGCTATTACGATTTGGGCTTGTTTATATAACGACTTAACGAGGAAGCCCATCCACACACAAATTAAACATTTTCTAACTTTTTCAAAAAAGCAATAAAACAAGAAAACTCTCTTTGATATATATATATATATATATATATATATATATATATATATATATATATATATATATATATATATTTGTGTGTTTGGTTTTATTTATTTTTATTATTTTTGGTACAATTTAGAGGGACAATATGCAGTGTGGTTATGATGCAGTGTATCTTTCTGACGTAGTAAATCTAAGCTGTAGATTAAAAAATTCATCGGCTGAAATTGTCTGCTCCTCTGATCTCAAATCTTTTTCTATTCTATAAAATAAGGTTACGTTAAGGAACTAATTAAACCCAATTTCGAATCTTTTCCTATTCTATAAAATAAGGTTGCGTTAAGGAACTAATTAAACCCAATTTCGTCTCTAAAGTTGATATATAGTTAGGACTCAATACACATGAGCGATATATATATATATATATATATATATATATATATATATATATATATATATATATATATATATATTAAAACTCGTGCGATGCGGGACAATTTAAAATATACAATTTTATTCCTATTAATTTAATCAAATAAATTAATTATTAAGCGATTTGTTAAATATAATTATTTTTAGTACATACTATTATTATTTTGTGAGATGTTCATGGTAACATGATAAATATTATATACAACGTTCATGTCATTACACTAAATATAAGATTGTAGCTAAATATATGTCAAATTGTTTAATGGTATTTTAATTTTTAATTAATTATTATTAATAATAAAATAATAATATTAATTAAATAATTTATAAGAGTTTGTTTTTATATAGGACTCCTTCTTTGTATATTAGTATTTATATTTATTAATTATTAAATATTAAAATAATAACATAATAATATAATATTAATTAAATAATTTGTTAAATAAAATTAAGATGTTGACACGTGGCATTTGTGCTTACGTGGCAAATTCTGGAACTTTCTTTTATACTTCTTTAGTATATATATATATATATATATATATATATATATATATATGTATAATATCTTACTTTCTATATTTTTTTGACTTTTGGTTAATATTTGTATGTGTAATGTGTCAACCATGTTCTTTGTAAAACAAGGTTATTTGTATAGGTTCAGGTATCACAATGTGGTCGGTTTCTTTTTATTATAAATTTAAAAAACAAATACAAGATTCTGTTAATAGTTAAATAAATACATGTTAAACATGAATGTAGTTCTAAGTTCAATGAACTCTTACGCCATATGATTCTATTTGGCCTACTAATAATTAATTATAATAATTATATTTGATATATAAATCTATATTGTTCTATATTAAGACTTTTGTAGAACCGTTTAAATTTCAAGATATTCTATTTTAATAATCGTTTATTTAATTATTCATAATTAATTAAATAAAGATAAGAAACATAGGTTTAAAAGAAAGTAAAGAAACTCTCCCCTCTGCAAGAATGAGTATTGTTGCTGTTATATGTTCGATTGGTCGATTTGGCCAAAGTGATTTGGCCGATTTAGCCGTATCATTTTTCAAATTTGATTTGGTTTTAACAAAACGGTCATAAGTAATTTGGTTTGCGATTTCAAAACCCAAATAAACCGTTTAAACTAAATCGAGTGACATTATATTTTCGTATATAAATTGTTACATATATGTGTTTAGTTCAAATAAGTGAGTACGTCTTTAATATATAACTTTCATATTCTTATTCTATAGTTTCAAAATGTTCATTTGCAAACTTAATGAAAGTTTTCTTTATGTAACTAGTTAAATTTAAATTAAATTAGAAATAGAAACTCGCAGTTTATCTAACATTTTTATAAAAGGTAAATTGTAAAAAAAAAATAAAAAATAATAAATGAACAACTAATTCACTTTTTTGTTTTTTGAGGTATCGACTAATTTTTTGTTATTAAAGGTGATAACTAATTTAGAAACGCACATTAAATGGTATATGTTACTAATTATGAACGGCAATGTAAGGTTAACTGTCAATTTTAATATACAAAACACTTATAATGTAAGGCTAAATGTCATTTTTCAATTTAACGTTTAACTGTAGTTGTTTGAAGAAATATAGTATTGATGTACATTAATTGGACATATACCCTTTAATATGTTATTTTAAATTAATGGTTTCTTTTAAATAAAAAAAATTACTTGATACCCCAAAATACATAGAAGTGGATTAGTTGTTCATTTTTTTTGACAATTTGTCCATTTTTTTTATTAAATAATATCGTTAAAGACATTTTAGCAATAATATTAGATTATTTATTCATATCATTAGAAAATCTTACAAGATAATAACAATGTTACTATTATTCGTATTTCATAACTTAAATGTTTATACGTGTATTTTAGAACTTTGAATATTAAATTTTTAACATTTTAATATTTTATATAAAATTTACATTCTAGGTCGAACAAAATTATATACAGAGTAATATAAATTTAGAAAAATATTTGGTATGCTACATCTTTCAGGGTACCATGCTACATCTTTCATAGTTCAAGGTACTAGAGCACATAGTAAGTCAATTTTATGGTACTAATATGTATTTTGTCCTATTTTTAATGGTAATTTTTTTTAATTAAGAAAACGTCAATTCATTTAGGGGGTTTGGCTTAAAACTTACAAGGGGAATATCTGAAATACCTATTATATCTCTTGAGTTTCATTGCTAAACTAACATGGAAACTACAATAGTCATTAATTACTCAATCACATCAATGGTAAATATTACAAACAAATTAAAAAGAAAATACACAATCATTGTACAAAAAAATCTGATCATTCTAAGTGTACGTAAACACATTAATAAATCTATAAAGTTAGTCATTTAGTTAAGACGTTATACATACATTTTAAAATTACTTCATAAAATAACATGAACAATGTTTCTATTGTTGCTGAGATATTTACAACGGTTAATGAAAATATTTTTTTAAATAATTCTAAAACTTTTTTCTACCGCAATATACGGGTAACCTACTAGTGTAATACTAAGAGATTTAGATTAGAACCACCCAAATTGAGTTATGAACATCCTATGGAAGGAAATGTCAACAATTCCAAAATATAGTTTACGTGTTTCATTGTAAAGGAATTATTATATTATAATTATATATATTTCCTTTCCATATTTATAACTTTGTAGTCATGTAACAGAAAATTGCATGATATGATAATTATGTTTTACCGCGTACGTGGATATGATCATCGTTGAACATATTTATGAAATTGACTGTTTTATTGTGTTTTACAGGCATGCACTTTCTTTTTATAGCAACACATGTGAATGCGACGACGTTTAAGATGCATCTTTTAGCTAGGTTTTATACACACACATACATTTTTTTTTTTTTTTTTTTTTTAATATTGTATTTTAAGATTAAGATATGTCCTATGACGACCCACTTTTAATTTCATCCTTAAATATTAATTTAGAAAATAATGTCTCTCTAAATTTGCCTTTTAGTGGAGGTGTGTGTTGTATATAAATACTCCATTGCTCATCTCTTTCACCTCTCCTTGTTTTTTTTCGACACAAATATACATAAAAAGCGATAATAATATATGGAAGACATGGCATCTTTATGGAGTCATCAAGAGGTAATTTGTCATTCATTTTGCCAAAGTTTTAAGTTTTTGTTTCTTGTTTAAAAGAATTTAAAATTGAATTTATATAAATTAGAATTCTTTTGTGTGTTACATTATATTTTGGTTTATATAGTTTGAAATTTGCTTGTCTAACATTTCAATTAAAATTATTGCATTGAATTTGTGAATTTTTCAACTCATAATGTTTAAATTCGAAAATAGTGATTCTTAGCGGTTTGATATTTGAGTTCTTAGCTGATCCTCTCCGCAATTTCAAATACATTAATTTGATTGTAATATTGTTGGGTAAATTAAAATCTTATGAAGTGTGTAAAGATTATCATTTTATAATTTAAACAAAAGTAAAACCATAAAATGTCATTCTTCCATTTATACATTGTTTCTGTTTTTTTTAATGATTTTTGAAAATTGTAGAGTATTCATGAACTGAAGCTCAGGATACATTACACAGCACTTGAACTGGAAGCAATAAAAGCAAAAGCAAATGAAGAAATGAATAAAAACAATGAATCAGTGGGACAATTGTTACACCTTCTAAAACTTGTTTGTCAAGAAAGAGATGAGGCAAGAGATGAAATTCATAAACTGCAAATGAAGATGATGCCTTCTTTGAAAAATCCCGTAATCTCAAATTGCGTTGTGACCGATCAACTTCATCAACATCCTCATAATCTTAGTTTTACGAAACCTATAAAAGCCAACTCAATTAGTATTGCAGAATCGAAAAGTTTTTCTGATGCATACAACCACAGCTCGACGTCGCCTGTTGATTCACTTTTCGACCCCGTAACTTCTCCAGAGTTTGGTAACATCAACATAAACACTTCATTTGTTCATCAAGACTATCAAGATGTAATCTTGTCCAGTGCATTGGGAAATGTACCAAGAATTGATCCGACTATGTTGATGATGGAGAATATGATCAGAGGAAAGGCCTTACCACAAAAGGGGAACTTATTAAAGGCAGTGATGGAGGCGGGTCCACTTTTGCAAACTCTGCTTGCAACAACGAGTCCACTTCCAAATTGGATGAAACCGACACCACCGGTGCCGTCAGTCCGCAATGGTGCTCAGAATCAGATGGCATTGATGATGAAACACTCGCAACCATTTTATGGTGGTGAAAGTATATTGAGTTTTGATGATGCGAATCACGGTAGCTATAATCAAAGACAGATGGTGGTATGTTCTCCTAGATCTAGTAGCTTTGGTCTGGTTGAAAAGAGGCAAAGGTTTCAATAAGATCAAGAAAAAAGGTACTTTTTGAATTTTCATAAGCTTTTTTTGCACCTTTTTTATTCTTTTGTAAAAAGTTTTATATTTTTGACGAATGATGGGGGTAAATTATGATATGCTATTTGTAGCGTTTGAATTGAATAATACATTGGTTTTATACCATCAAGTTAAGTTTACATGGATGTATTGCATATAGACTTTTCGGTATTTCTTTAATCACCATCAAGTTAAGTTTACCTAGTGGTAATTAAGGTGTCTTGATATCCTTACATAATGTCTCATGTTCGAACATATACAGGTAAACATGTTGTGAGTAGTCAGATAAATCGCGGAAACGGTCACATGGGAATATCACGGTTAAACGGTGTAATCTGAGTAAAAAAGACTTGTCTTTCCCAAGTAACTTAAATAAATTTTTTTTTTTCCGTTTACTCGTTAGTTTTAGCTAGGTTTCTGTTTGTCATGTAAAAATTACACAAGTTCCACACCTGGAATATTTAAAATACTCTTGCAACACTCAATAATATTTCTTTGGTTTTTTGACATGAGAACACTACAAGATGAGAACAAATGAGCAAGTTAAACTGGAATCTATGACTGCTTTCTTAGAAACTATCACCACAACAATGTTTGCATTGGTTTTCACTTTCCTCAACAAAATAACAACTATTCATATCTAGATACTGATTTCTTAAACCCCATATGAGAATTCAATCTGCATATATTGATGGCTTTAAGTCCTGTTGGATCTCCTAGTTTCAAGCCATCAAAATGGAGTCCAATAGTAATTGCTTTGATTGGCACAATGGGAACCCTATTTTTAATTCTTAGTTATTTTAACATACTACGACGCTTTTCATTTCGCTCCATTTTATCCTCAAGACATAGTCAAAGGAGACGCTTAAACGACACAAACTCAGATGGTAATAATCCTTCGTTACACGTCCAAAGCCGTGGGCTCAATTCATTCACTGTGCAAATGATTCCCATTACACAGTTCAAAGACAACATGGAATCAGATAAAGTGATGAATGAAGGTGATCAAAGTACCGAATGTGCAATTTGTTTGGGTGAATATGAAGACGATGAGTGGGTGAAAACCATACCAAGTTGCTATCATGTATTTCATGTATCATGCATTGATACTTGGTTTCAAACTCATTCAAGTTGTCCCCTTTGTAGATCAGATGTTTTTGATGTTGAAGGTTCGTTCTCTACGTGTGATGACAGTCTAGGTACAAATCTAATCAGAGAAGATGTTGATGAAGAAAGATCGGCTTTTTATCAAGCTCTTCGCACTCATATTCTGCAAAATTCTAACTTGGCTAGGCTAGAGAATTGACTTAATAATATTTTTTGGTCCTAGATTACAGTTGTGTGCCATTTTCATGAAGGAAATTTACGTTATCCCTTATATACAATTCTTAGAAGTAATATCATGATAAATTAGTCAATATCTCATGATTTTTTGCCAAAATATCCCATATCTTGATTCAATCAAATTTTCATGATAACTTGAGATGTTTTATCATTTGATATTTCACTATGAACCCTAAACTATTCAAACTCTAGCATAGTAGAACCTTATATTTAACATTTATTCAATCATCCTCTTTGAATGTAGAGTTATTACATAAATTCTCATCTAACATTTTGCATTTGAAATCCTTAATTGGTACTAATATACTATTATCTTCTCTATCTATAATCATATTACTATTTATTTTATGAATTCTAGCTACTTAGTTAGGTTTATTTAAATCCATTACAATACTAATCATTAAAGTATAATGTAACAAATGATAAATAATCAAACATTTTTAGTTCCTACCAAAAAATATTTTCTCTAACTAAAATAATAAGTAATATATTTATGGGTAACTAATTAAATTAATCACTTAAACCTTTTATGGAACAAAACTGAAATGAGTAATATAAATAAAATAAATTGTAATATAATCCGGAGCAACGTGCCAATTTAATAACCATGTTGAAAATTGCTGCGAATTATTTTTGTATTGTAAAATTCAAGAATTACAGTTATATTAATAATAGAACTCAGGTGATTTTAATGATGATGAACAAATTTTATAAACTTTTTTGACAAAAAAGTTCTAATAAATTATTAAGTTTTTTGATAATGAATATGATTGAATTATCTTAGTACGTTATCATTTTACATTATTTATTTTAGTATTTTGTTGTTTTGATATACCCAAATTATAACTAACTTTTTGAGCGTATAACTAATAAACAGGTTTGAGTGCAGGAGACTTTATTGGCAAGTTCACAAAATGTTCCAGAATGTTATACACTTCGAGTGCTTGAGACTATTGTAAATTCTTTTCTTTTTTTTGTTTAATTTGAGACTAGTAGAATATCCGAACAATGGAGCAGGAAAAAATTATTAGCTTCACATCAAATAGATATATAGTATTATATTTTTTTGAATCAATTTAAAAAGCAAAAACTATACGACAATACACAAAAAATACTATTTGTGAATGGAAAAATTATCATTTAACTATTGTTTTAAAAATAGTTGTAACAAAATAGCCCAAAATTAAATATATCATAATATGTCATTACAAATTTGATGGTCAGGCAGCTAGTTGCGAGTGTCAGGTTTCTTATTCTAAATGGACAGTCGTTTGTTGAGTCTAGATGTTTAATTTTCATTAATATTTTATTTTTGGTTTGTTTTTTTTATCTAAAACTTGATCATCATGTATATTAAATTGTAATTCTAAAACTTGATCAAAATTTTAATTACTCCAATATAGAAATTGACAACATAATAATAAAATTGAACATGTAAATAAAGGTGTAAACATAGAATTACATTGAATTTTTTTTTTTACAGTTCACTTTTAAAATTTATTTTAAACTTACAATACGTATAAAATTTGGAGAAAGATAACTTTTAAAGATTTTATAGACAGAATTTGACTTCGAAAGATGGACAAACTTCCTTTGACAGTTTGCTCTACGTGTTCGTGTCATCCCAACCTTTCCGTCCCTTATTGGAACATCCTGTAACTATTAACGGTTCAAAAGTTATGCTCTTTCCGCTAAAAGAAAACACTAAAAAAAATCTCAAACGCTAATATAATAGTATAGATATAGAGAAGTTTAAGTTAAAATTAAATGTCATACTTTAATTAGTTATAGTTTACTAGTACTTGTATTAATGAGAATTTAATAAATGTAGGGGTATGTTAGTAATTTCTATGATTTTTTGTTAAATCTCTTAATAATTGTAGGGGTAAAATAGTCAATCTTTTGTTCTCCGCTAAGAAAGCATAAATATATTACGTGCATGTTTTATCTACCTCCATCGCAATATATTACTTGTTTTTTAAACCCGTGTATGCTATATATACATGAATTTTTATGTAAAGTAAAATACGAGTAATTATTTAAAACTCATGTACGTACCACTAATTAAGGTGTTCTCCCTGCGTAATTTTTCCCACAACTGATCATGCTATATTCTTACTTTAATTTCGTGGTCTTCATCGCCATATCTGTAAAAATCTAATCTATGAAACAATATATGTAACCCAGATTTCACCAAGAACACATGAAGGAAGTAATACCTCAATTTATTGTCAAATCTTGAATCAATAAACGAATTTGTGTATCAACTACAGAAATATCTCCAGTAAAGAATTTAAAACTATTTATTTGTGATATAATTACTTTATTTTATATAAACTTTGGAGACATTTATATTTGGCCCTTCAAGGTAAATCTGGTACAACTTCTGTACTTGAACTTTAGCTTTAATGCACCCATGGCCCTTGAGCTTTATCCTTATTCCAGAATTGCATTCTTCATCCACATCTGCTATTACTATCATTCTATCAATCCTACACTTAAACATAGCAAGTTATTTCTAATTTGTGAACACGCATAGATTGCAAATACTAAAAAAGTTATTTAACTTTTTATCAATCTCCATTCGTACTGAATCATATTCAATTAGTGTAGTGAATCATATTGGGGTATATAAATTCTTTTCCTTTTCACCATTACATCAAACACATGGAGTATCCACAAACACGACAAAAAGTTATTATATATGTCACTGATATGAATGGAGTTAAATGAAGCACGTGACTTGCATGTGCCTGGGAGTCAAACATAGTTGACTTGCATGTGAAGAAAGTTGTTAGAAGCGGTTATGATTGTTAGCGAATAAAAGGTTATTGTAGCTTGTTAGTCAGAATCATCTATCAATTTGTAATGAAACAATTCTCTCTGTATTCTGTAACCTTTCCATTCCAATTGTAAGAATCAACTGGTTTCAAGCTCAATTCCACTGTGTGAGTTCCTAACTGCGATTATCTTAATTCGGATTTCAATTCGTTAACGTTTTCTAATGCGAATCATATCATTTGGTATCAGAGCCGCGATCTTGGCAATTAATTAAGTCGAATTCAGATAATAACGCACAATTTCAGTTCCAATTTACAGAAACTCTACGGAGATGGTGAATACACATAAGACAACTGACAGATCAGAAGGATCAAATAATACGGAGCAATTGAACAATATGTTGACGAGTTTACAACGTTCGATGGAACAAATGAATACGAACATCCACGGATTGCTACTATTTCAACAGTTTGCTACTAATGAACTTCAAAAACTGAAAAACGGTGAAGGCACTAGCAGAAACAATCAATTACGGTACGGTAAGCTAACGAAATTTGATTGTCCAAAATTTAATGGTGATGATGTTGAAAGTTGGTTATATAGAGTACAACAGTTCTTTGCATTAGATGAAGTGAATGATGATCAGAAAATTAAGCTAGTATAAATGCATATGTTTGATAAGGCTTTGGTTTTGGCATCAACAATTTGTTAGGAGATTTGGTGAATGTATGATGTGGAACTTGTATGAAAGGGAAATTAAGAAGAGATTTGCATCAATATTCGAGGATCCAATAGTAGAGCTTAAGAATTTAAAACAGACCACTACTGTTCAGGCCTATCAGGATCTATTTGAAGCCTTATTGAATAAGATTGAATTGAGTGAAGTTTAAACTGTTAGTTTATTCATTGGAGGTTTGAAAGACGAAATTGGTATGGCTATGAGAATGTTTAAGCTTACTACATTAGTTGATGTGTATTGCCTTTCTAAAATGCAAGAAGCAACTCTCTACACCTAGAAACACAAATTATGTTAATAAATCACTTGCCTTACCCCCTGCACATGTACCTTTGGCATTACCAGCACCACCAGTGAGAACCAATGTTGTTCCTGACAGAAATTTCAATGCACCTGTAAGGAAACAGTTAACTCAGATGGAGTTGGAAGAAAAGAGAGCTAAGAATCAATGCTTCTACTGTGATAAGAAGTATGCACCTGGGCACTAGTGTGCATGGCAATTTTACTCATTAGAAGTGGTTGGTATTGAAGGAGAAGAAAGTACCAATGATATAGTGGTCATGGAAGGAGAAAATGAGGAAAGTACTTTTGTGGCTATTGCTGATGTAACTCCACAAATATCACTTCATGCCTTGACTGGTACTACTACATATCATACTATGAGGCTAAGGGGCTATGTAGGCAAGCATGTGCTGCATGCGCTGGTCGATTCAGGGAGCGCTCATAACTTCCTAGACTTATATATTGCTAAAAGAATGAGTTGTAGAAACAAAAGTACACGTCCTTTGTAGGTATCAGTGTCTAATGGGCAAGTAATGACAAGTGTTTATGAGTGTAAGAGGTTTACATGGACTATTCAAGGTCAGGAATATGTGACATATGTGATGATACTGCCATTAGGGGTTGTGAAATGGTGTTGGGAGTCAGTGGCTAGCTACTTTGGTTTACATTAAAATGAATTTTAAAGAGTTACTAATGGAGTACACCTATGCAAATAGGAAAGGGCTGTTAAGAGGCCCCAAAAAGTCAACTATCCAATGGATGAAGGAAAAGAAATCAGTAAAAGACAAAGCTTATGTAGCTGAACTAGCTAGTATGAGTTTATGTGTATATCCCGGAGCACTTATGCAAGTGAGTGGAGGCAGAGAACAAGTAATGTTGAAATCTAGTGAAAAGTCTGAAAAGCCCATGGTTTCATCCCTGCTAGTAGAAATTCAATTAGTAATATATGAGTATAAGGAAGTGTTTACTGTACCTATTGAACTGCCACCCTAGAGATCTCATGATCACAAAATACCCTTGCTGCCTAATACCCCACCTATCAACATTAGGCCCTATAGGCATCCTCCAAACCAGAAAGATGCTATAGAGTTAATGGTTAAGGAATTGTTGGACTCAGGGGTGATCAAAGACAGTCAAAGTTCATTCTCTTCTCCAATAGTCATGGTCAAAAAGAAAGATGGAACCTGGAGGATGTGTGTTGATTATAGGCAATTAAACAAATACACTGTCAAAGACAAGTTTCCCATTCCAGTAATTGAGGAGCTTATTGATGAGTTAAGTGGATCACATGTGTTCACTAAACTGGATTTAAGGTCTAGGTACCATCAAATCAGGATCAGCAAAGAAGATATACACAAGAATGCTTTCAGAACTCATGAAGGTCATTATGAGTTCTTGGTTATGCCTTTTGGTCTAACCAATGCACCTTTTACATTTCAGTCCTTAATGAATAATGTGTTCAAACCTTTTCTAAGGAAGTTTACTTTGGTTTTATTTGATGACATACTGATTTACGGTAGAAGTATGACTAAGCAAGTGAATAATTTGAAGGCAGTGTTAAAGGTTATGAAAGATAATACTCTATATGCTAAGATGAGCAAATGTACCTTTGTAGTTTCACATGTAGAGTACTTGGGATTATCTCTACTGTGGGTGTTTCAACTGATCCAATTAAAATAGAAGCAATGAATACTTGGCATGTTCCTACTTCAGTAAAGTAGGTAAGAGGGTTCCTTGGTCTCACAGGATACTATAGAAGGTTCATAAAAGGGTATGCACTCATCAGTAAACCACTCACTATTCTTTTGAAAAAGAATGCTTTTGCTTGGAATGATGATGTTGAGGCAGCATTCAATCAGTTAAAGATGGCAATGCAACAAACACCCGTGCTAACATTACCTGATTTTAACAAGACCTTTGTAATTGAAACTGATGCATCAGGTATTGGTATTGGGGATGTGTTACAACAAGATGGTCACCCAATTGCTTATCTCAGTAAGTCCTTATCTCTTAAACATCCGTCTTTATCCACTTATGAAAAAAAAAGTTGGCTATATTGATGGCACTGGAAAAGTGGAAAGGTTATCTACTAGACAGGCATTTCAAGATCAAAACTGACCATTTTAGCCTCAAGTATTTGTTGGACCAAAGGTTAACTACTCCTTTCAAGCTAAGTGGTTACCTAAATTGTTGGGCTATGACTATGAAATTGCTTATAAAAAAGGAAATGAGAATGTGGCAGCAGATGCCCTTTCTAGAGTGACCACTGAGCTATGTGCATGAGCTATGTGCATTGCTGCTTACAACTGTTGCTAGTGGCTTACTGCAGGCAATCAAGGATATTTGGATAGGAGATGAAGACATCCAAACTCTTATCCAACAATTGAAACACAAAAACGGTGATAATGGTAAGTATACTTGGATCAATGACCAACTGAGAAAGAAGGGAAAGTTAGTTGTGGGTCCAAGTGACCAATTGAGACTCAAGTTAATACAACATTTCCATTCTGACCCAGTGGGAGGATATTCTGGATCAAGAGTTACTGGGCAGAAGTTGAGTAGTTTATTATACTGGAAAGGGTTGAATAAAATGGTCAAAAAGTTTGTCCAGGAATGTGATGTGTGCCAAAGGAAAAAACCAGATTTAAGTGCTTACCCAGGTCTGCTACAGCCTCTACCAATTCCCACAAAAATTTGGTCAAATATCTCAATGGATTTCATAGAGGGACTTCCATCATCTCAGGGGCGAACAATCATACTGGTAATGGTTGATAGATTGAGCAAGTATGCTCATTTTATGGCACTAACTCATCTATTTACAACAGCTATGGTGGCACAAGTCTTCTTGGATGATATAGAGATAAAGTCTTCCTCAGTCATTTCTGGCAGTCTCTATTCAAAGTACTTAAGGTTCAGTTTAATATGTCAACTGCTTATCACCCTCAATCTGATGGCCAAACTGAAGTGGTCAACAGATGTCTGGAATGTTTTCTGAGGTGTATGACAGGTGAAAATCCAAAAGAATAGGTCAAGTGGTTATCTTTAGCTGAATTTTGGTACAACACCAACTTTCATACTTCAATCAATACTACTCCTTTTGAACGTGTGTATGGACAGAAACCACCAATCTACACTCCATATCTTGCTGGTGATAGTGTGGTAGAAAGTGTAGATAGAACATTACAAGCCAGGGAACAAGCTCTGAACATACTCAAGTTTCATTTAAAACGTGCCCAAGACAGGATGCAGAGTATGGCTAACAAACACAGAACTGACAAGGAGTTTGAAGTTGGCTCATGGATTTACTTAAAGTTGCAACCACACAGGCAAGTGACTGTGAGACAGGGTAAACACACCAAGCTTTCCTCCAAGTACTACGGTCCATTTATGATATTAGCCAACCTTGGATCAGTAGCTTACAAGTTACAACTACCTGATTCAAGTCAAATACATCCAGTGTTCCATGTCTCTCAGCTTAAGAGGTGCAAAGGTTCAGGCCATAAAAGTGAAATGTTACCAATGTGTAGTCCAGATGGGTTGCTAGCTGTAGAACCAGTAGCTATATTGGATCGAAGGTTAGGAAAGGTGAATAATTATCCTGTGATGTATGTTTTGGTTAAATGGGCCAATCACGTGATGAGGATGCTACTTGGGAACTGTACAGTGACTTAATTCAACGCTTTCCACACTTCCAAACTCAACCTTGAGGTCAAGGTTCCTTAAAGGGAATGGATTGATATGAATGGAGCAAAATGAAGCACATTGTTGGGTTGAAGATCTACAAGTTGTTTCTACTGTCAGCACAAGTTTCTACTGATAGCATGGTTGTTGCTGTTAAAGATTAATGTTGCTATTAGAAGTTACTACTGCTTGAGGAATTACTACTGCCAGCACAAGATTACTACTGTCAACATTGTTAGTGCTGTTAGGTAAATTGTAGTAGTTAGTACTGTTAGTATTGTTTTACACTATTACTACTGTTAGTGTAATTATTAGTACTGTTTACTGTTTTATCAATATTACTACTGTTGAGTAATATTCGATTAATAGAGTTGTATGTGGAATGTATTTACTTCCATAATAGTAGGACAACTTGTATATGACTCTATATGATATAAATAGAGATTCTTAGAACGTAGATTAGGTTAACGATAGCTTCAACGTTTAACCCTAATACAGCCATGTATTCGTATTATTAATCTTAATAATATTGAAGCTTTTTGTGATTTACAACTATATTGGCATCGACTATGTCTCTCATCGGTTCTCCAGCATGCGAGGTCATTCAGTATCGAAGTCAGCTAGCCTTGATTCAATCAAGGCAAGTTCAATGGGATCTCCCTTGTCTCTCAGTCTCAGTTGCAATACTTGTACATGAAAGGCAGTGAAATACCATTAAATAGAAAGAGGATTGAATATCTCACATTCAATACCGATCTATCGAACTGTATACCTTCAATATCGAACTTCTTCGAGCAGTTCTAATGCCATACCGATGGAATTCCTATCCAGTAGTAAACTTCGACAGCAAGGACCGTTTCACTTGTCTAGATTGCCACACCTAAACTTGTACTTATATGCAATACCGAAATAAGTCGGGTAGTGCCCGCGATGGACTTGCCTTTCCGGCTAAATACTTGACTTCAAAGACAGCTAGCTAGATTCATTCAATAAAGAGGATTTGTACCAAAAGAACATGCTTTCTACCCCTTCTAGCGAGTTATTAGCATCTGGGAGTTCTAGCGATTGACTTGCCCGCATCTCTTGCCTTAAAGGTTTCACTGCTCTAACTAGGGTATCCCGCAGAAAGAAGTCAACTAGAAGGCAAAATCCACCTAGTCAAAATAACAGTTACGGATTAATGTACTTGAGCCTATTTTCTCGATCGATAAATGGCATCCTTTTATGCGCTTTCTTGCTAACAAGCCAAGCAGTCCCTAGCGGGCTATCCGTCATTAACTCGAAGAAGTGCAACAAGACCAGTATCGAACTAGGATTGCCTCTCTTTCAATCTTTGGAAGTTACTTTGTATCCCTTTCTAATGCAATATCTTCAATCAGATCTGTACGAGTGACAGGAAGAAGTCAGCTAGTTGCCATCCGCTCTATCCCAATCTCCGGTCAATGATTGAGTCTGAACTCACCTAAAACGGGGGCTAATCTACCTAGTCAAAACTCTTGTTTAGGAGCCCATGAAAATTTTCAAGCTTCCTCGCCTTCACCATCTTGTTCTCTATATTCTATGATTCCTTATTATCAAGTATTATTCCGCGATTTCTTAATTATTATTCAAAGTTTAATTCTTGACTAGATCAATCGATCCTGACAAGTGGTATCAGAGCTTGAAAAGCTTTGAATACAATAAGATCACAGAATTACTGTTCTATTAATATTATTGTTTTAATTTAATTAGAATCAAATCAAGATGACTTATAAAACATCAGATGGAGTGCAAGCAACAAAGATTCCCATGCTCAAGCCTGATGAGTATGACATGTGGAAGAATAGGATTAGGCAGCATATGTTACTTACAGACTTCATGATGTGGGATGTAGTTGTGAATGGACCAAAATATACTGTTGATGGAGATGGTATTCGACTACCTAGAGCACCACCAACTACTGAAGCTGAGAGAAAAAAAAGAGCTACAAAGATGAAAGCTCTTAGCACCTTACTGATGGCTATTCCTAATGAATACCAGAGACGGTTTGAGAAGTGTGAAGATGCTAAAGTTCTGATGGAAACAATAGCAAAAAGGTTTGGTGGTAATGAGAGCACCAAAAAGACCAAGAGATCTATGCTCAAACAACAGTTTGAAAATTTCAATTCTCTTAAAACAGAAACATTGACACAAACCTTTGACAGATTGATAAGGATGATCTTAACAGAAAGTTTCTAAGATCTCTAGGGGAAGAATGGACCATGCATACAGTTGCTCTAAGGCAGGGAGATGATCTGAATGACAAAGAGCTAGATGATTTATATAATGATCTTAGATCTTTTGAACCAGAGGTAGAAAGTAAAAAACAATACTCTTTCCCTATCGAAAAACTAGCCTGACTCTCCGTCTCCATTTTTTCTAAAAATGCTAACCAAGTGAACAGGGTACACTCACAATGCTGCATTCATGTCATTGGGAGGACATCAAAATGAAAATTCTGGTTTGTATGGTGTGGTTTCAACAGGATGTGGATCATCATCTTTTGACAAAAATTATAATCCAGCCTTAGAAGCCTTCTTTGATAGTCATGTGAACTCTTCACTTACAAAAGGAGATTTAGAACAACTGAATCCTGATGACTTGGAGGAGATGGATATCAAATGGCAGATGGCCATGATGACCATGAGGGGAAAAAGGTTCATGCAGAGAGCTGGAAGAGGGAACTTTGCTTATAGAAGAGAAGATG
Source organism: Gnaphalium uliginosum (assembly GCA_963930675.1). Taxonomy (NCBI): domain Eukaryota; kingdom Viridiplantae; phylum Streptophyta; class Magnoliopsida; order Asterales; family Asteraceae; genus Gnaphalium; species Gnaphalium uliginosum. The sequence continues at coordinate 37,657,399 of OZ005681.1, forward strand.
GAGCTGGTTTTGACAAGAGTAAGGTTGAATGCTACAACTATCATAAGCTGAAACACTTTGCCAGGGAATGCAGAGGTTCAAGCAATCAGGAAGGGAATAATCAGAGGTATGGAAATTATAATGGTGTACAGAGAAGGAATATTCCTATTCAAACCACATCCAACTCAACAACATTGGTTTCTCAAGATGGTATGAGATTTGATTAGAATGATCAAGCTGAATTGGGAATACAGAATCAAGCCCTGATGGCAATTGTAGAATCAGAAACTACAAATGATATTCCATATGAGGTACAACTTAAATTATATTCTACTGTATGTAAGAAAACTGTGAAACAATATAGGGATCATAATCTAAAGGTGTGTGATGAACTGAAATAATGTGATATTAAAAGTAAGACAACTACTACTGCAATAGAAAGTCTTGAAAAACAAATCAAAGCATATCAAACCAATGAAACTCAATATGATTTTGATTTAAAATATGCTAGATGGGAAAGAGATTGCTTAAAAGATAAAGTAGAAGCATTAAATAAGCAATTAGAGTTTGTTACCATTGAAAGTGATAGCATCAAACTGAAAGTTAGAGAGTTAGAAAATGCTTCTCAAAGTGTGCAAAATCTGATTAAGTCTCAGATTCATGATAAACTTAAAACTGGTTTAGGTTACACTAGTGTTCCTCCACCTTATAACAACATTTACTTCTCTAAATCTGAAATAGATATACTGTTAAAGAAGAGATATCAGTTGAAGTGAAATAGGTAGATCCAGTAGTTAGTTTTGAAGTAACAGATTGGACCTCTAAGGATGAAGATAGTGAATATGAAAGTAGTAAATCCAAGTCTAGTCAGAAAAGTGATAAAAAGGACAATGCTGGGCTAATATCAGAATTAAACAGTGATAAATTAGTAGAGGGCAAAAGAATGTTTCAGGAGAAAGCTAAGCTAAACCTACAAAAGATGAAAGCTATCCCTGCTACTAATGCCAAACCTAGGAACAATCAAGGTCCTTGTAGTAAAACAGTTAAATCAGTAAAAACACCTCTGAATGATAAAGCTATAAATCTTAACTGTGCTAACTGTATATGCAAAGCAAGCTCATCTTTCTCACAAAACTCAAGAAAATCAAATCCCAGGGGGAATCAAAGAAATTTGAATAAAATGGTATTACAAAAACTGGGAAATTTTTTTACTGTGGTTAAAGAAAAAGCTTGCTTTATCTGTGGTCTAAGGAATCATCTTCAACATGATTGTTTTCACAATCCTAAAAATTATCAAGGGACTGTAAAACCATCATGGACAGAATTTAATAGAATCAACAAATTAAATTTTAAATCTAAAGTAAATTCTGTTAATATTGTCAGAAGAGGTAATGCAAAGGCTAATATAATTAATGTTGCATCAGCAAAAACTACTGAAGCAGTACTAAGTAATAAAGCCAATAGTATATAGACTAAACCAACAACAGTAAAAGTAAAAGTTAATACTGCTAAGTATATTAAAACTGTTCAGCAACTTAATACTGCTAACAGAGTTAATACTGTTAAGCATATTAATGCTGCTAAACCTTTTAATACTGCTAAACATGTTGATGCTGCTTCAGCAATTAATGCTGTTTCAACTAAAGCTGGTGCAAAGTCTAAAATCAGTTGGGTTTGGAAACCTATATCTAATAATTATTCAAATGTTTCAAAATCCCACAATACATCAAAGTCAATGATCTTTAAGAGATTTGATTATATTGATGTATATTGGAAACCTAGAACCACATTGGTTTGGGTTCCTAAGAGAAATTAATTCTTGTTTTAATATGTGTGCAGGGCAAGTCAAACGGGAATTTATGGCATATTGATAGTGGCTGCTCAAGACACATGACAGGAGACAAAAACAAATTAAAGGACTTTAAACCTATCAATGGAGGGTATGTAGCTTTTGGAGGAAATTCCAAAGGAGGAAAGATAACTGGTAAAGGTGTTGTCAACAGTGAAAAGATAAGCTTTAAAGATGTTTACTTTGTTGAACAGTTGAGGTACATTTTGCTAAGTGTGAGTCAAATCACAGATAAAAAGAACCCAGTTCTTTTCACTGACAAAGAATGCTTTATTCTTTCTGATAAGTTCAAATTAGATGAGAGCATGATTCTAATGAGAACCCCAAGAAAGGATAATGTATACTGCTATGACTTAGCAAATATAGAACCTCAACAAAATTTAAATTGTCTTATATCTAAAGCAACTGTTGATGAGTCTGATTTATGGCATAGAAGGATGTGTCATATGAATTTTAAAACTATTAATAAACTTGTTAAAAGAAAATTGGTAAGAGGTTTACCTGAAAAGGTATATTCGTGTGATGATCATTGTGTTGCCTGCCAAAGAGGCAAGCAACACAAGACTTCTTTTAAGACCAAAACTGTGAATTCCATTAGCTCTCCTCTGCATCTACTATACATGGATCTATTTGGTTCAACAAATGTGATGAGCATAGGAAAAAAGTCATACTGTCTAGTGGTTACTGATGACTACAGTATATTTAGTTGGGTATTCTTTCTTAGGACCAAAGATGAAACAGGTGAAATACTTAGGTCATTTATAACTAAGATAGAAAATGAAACAAATCAAAAGGTAAAAGTCATTAGAAGTGATAATAGAACAGAATTTAAAAACCATGACATCAATAAATTCTGTGAAGTTAAGGGTATTGAGAGACAGTTTAGTGCTCCTAGGACTCCTCAACAAAATGGAGTAGCTGAAAGGGAAAACAGGACACTAATTGAGGCTGCTAGGACTATGTTAGCAGATGCAAAATTGCCAATGACCTTCTGGGCAGAAGCAATTAGTACTGTTTGCTATGTACAGAATAGAGTATCTATAGTTAAACCTCATAACAAAACACCATATGAACTATTCTTTAAAAGAAAACCATTGGTCAGCTTTTTAAAGACATTTGGTTGCCCTTGTACTGTTCTAAATACCAAAGATCACTTAGGCAAATTTGATAGTAAAGTAGATGAAGGATTCTTTGTTGGATACTCTACCCAGAGCAAGGCCTATAGAGTATACATTCAAATATCTAGGATAGTGGAGGAAAGTATAAATGTGACCTTTAATAAACACACCATTAATGCTCCAGGAAAAGGTCCAGATTGGTTGTTTGATATTGATGCTCTAACCCAATCTTTTAGATATGTGTATGAGCAAAATAGTGTAAGTACAGATGTAGCAACTGAAGCAAAGCAGAAGAAAGATCAGAATGAATATGTCTTATTTCCAATTTGGACAGCTGATCCACAAGAAGCACTACAACCAAATCACCAAGAAGTGTCACAAAGTTCAGATGACGGACCATCCAGGCAATCAGAAGAGACAAATGATGAATCTGGAAAAGACAAAGCTCAGTCTGGATACTGTACTAATCCAGATATGCCAGGATTAGAAGTTGGTGAATAAGAGACCCTAATTGAATCTACAGATGAAAATGAGTATGCAGGAAGTCCTGAGTTAAATTATACAAACTTGGACAGCACTATTCCTGTGACTTTTCATCCATCTGCAAGAGTTCAAAGAAATCATTCTCTGGAAAATGTTATAGGGGATGTAGGGTCAGCTATGCAGACTAGGAGCAAAACAAAAGATATTAAATAGGATTCTGAGAGTGAATGTTTTATCGGTGAATGTCTATTTGCTGCCTTTCTGTCATAAATAAAACCAAAGAAAGTGACAGAAGCTTTGAAAGATCCAGGCTGGGTTGAGGCAATGCAAGAGGAACTGCTTCAGTTTAAAATACAAGAAGTTTGGACACTGATGGATCTTCTAAAGGGCAAGAGAGCTATAGGCACTAAATGGGTATTCAGAAACAACAAAGATGAGAGGGGTATAGTAATTAGAAACAAAGCTAGATTGGTAGCTCAGGGGTATACACAAGAGGAGGGGATTGATTATGATGATGTGTTTGCCCCAGTTGCAAGGATTGAGGCTATCAGATTGTTTCTGGCATTTGCATCCTTTAAAGGATTCAAGGTTTACCAAATGGATGTCAATAGTGCTTTTTTATATGGTACTATAGATGAGGAGGTCTATGTGTGTCAACCTCCTGGTTTTGAAGATCCACAATATCCTGACAGAGTATATAGGCTTGATAAAGCACTATATGGTTTGCATCAAGCACAAAGAGCTTGGTATGAAACCTTGTCCGTGTATCTTCTTGACAATGGATTTAAAAGAGGTGCCATAGATAAGACTTTGTTTACAAAAAGAATTAAGAATGATATTCTGCTAGTTCAAGTCTATGTAGATGATATCATTTTTGGTTCTACAAGGGATTCTCTATGCAAGGAATTTGAACAACTTATGCATCAAAAGTTCAAGCTGAGTTCAATGGGAGAGTTAACTTTCTTCCTGGATTTACAAGTCAAACAACAGCAAGATGGGATCTTCATAAGTCATGGGAAATATGTCAATGACATCTTGGTAAAGTTTGGTTATCAAGATGCTAAGGAAGCTAGCACCCCAATGGAAACACACATGTAATTACATGCAGATCTTGAGGGGGAGGACATGGATGATCATCTCTATAGATCAATGATAGGTTCCGTCATGTATTTGACATCATTTAGACCTGACATCATGTTTGCTTTGTGTGTCTGTGCAAGATTTAAGGCCAACCCTAAGTTGTCACATCTACATGCAGTCAAAAGAATCTTTAGATATTTAAATGGTCAACCAAAATTGGGCCTTTGGTATCCACAGGGTTCTTCTTTTGATCTCATTGCATATACAGAAAGTGACAATAGTGGGGCAAATCTTGACAGAAAATCAACTTCAGGAGGTTGTCAATTTCTAGGAGAAAGATTAGTATCATGGCAGTGCAAGAAACATACTATAGTTTCAACATCAACAGCAGAAGCAGAATATGTAGCAGCATCAAGTTGCTGCGCACAGGTGCTTTGGATTCAAAATCAGATGTTGGACTATGGTTTGACTTTTCTTAATACTACTATTTTTATTAACAATAATAGTGCAATCGGTATCATCAATAACCCTGTAAAACATTCAAAAACCAAACACATTGAAATAAGATATCACTTTATTAGAGATTATAATGAGAAAAGACTAATTCAAAATGTTAAAGTACATACTGATAATCAATTTGCAGATCTATTCACCAAAGTATTTGATGTAGGTAGATTTACATTTCTGATTACCAGTATTGGTATGATAAATTCTTCTTAAAGTCTTCTCATTATTACTGTTCTATATAAAAATTTTAGTACTGGTACATGGGTTAATACTGATTCACTAATTAGTGCTGTTGGTCTTGTTTTAATATTGTGCATAGTAATTACTACTGGTCACTATTAGTGCTGGTAGCTTACATTACTACTGCTAGACATTTTTAATATTGTCACACTAATTAGTGTTGTACAGTTTGTATTTGGTTTATGCTGTTTTGTGTGCTTTAGTTAATGCTGTGCAGGTATTAGTACTGCTAAAGGACTATAATTACTGCCGGCGTTGGAGTTCACTTTTGGCGATTAAAAAAAAAAAAAAAAAACACGTTCTTTAACAGACTAAGTATTATAAGGGGAGATGTTAATACCGTTGGTTACATTAATACTCCTATAACACTTAGTGCTGTTAGTAAAGTGATAGTGTTTTTATACTGTCAGCATTATTAATACTATTTAGTATTTTTAATACTGTTAGTTCAATTAATGCTTATTGAGGGCTTTATTGATGCTAAATAACCCACAGTATAAATACTCGATTTATTCACAGCATCAAAACACTTTTCGATTGTACACTAAAAATACGAACCTAAACCCTCAAGAACCCACATGAAACCTTGTTTAATAACTATCGATTTAAGATTCAATGGCTTCGTCATCTACTGCTTCATCCCTACCAATGGTAGAAACCCACAATATGGTTGTGTACTTAAAAAAATCAAAAGATGCAGAGGACTTCTATCAAATTATTGATTTCTTGAGGGCAAGCAATATAAACTACGCTTTAACTGTTAACCCAACAGTTTATCTGAAGCACTTGAACGACTTTTGGACTAGTGCTAAGATAGAAAACGTCGATGGAGTTAAACAAATAGTTGCCAAAGTGGAGGGCAATTCTATCATCGTAACAGAGGCATCTGTTCGTGCTCATCTGCATCTTAATGATGCATCAGGTATGGATAATGTTGATAATACTGCATTGTAAGAAACCTTAACACTGATGGGGTATGAAGGAGAATTAACAAAATTTACCTTTTTAAAGTACTATTCTCTCCTCAGTGGAAATTTTTAATACATACCATACAACAGTGTTTATCATCAAAATGTACAGTTTGGAATGAATTTGGGAGTGTAGTTGCTTCTGCAGTTGTATGCCTATCTACAGGCCAGTTGTTTAATTTTTCAAACTAATTTTTAATGGAATGCTCAGAAATCTTGAGCAACCTATTTCTAAAAAGTTTTTGATGTACTCAAAATTTGTGCAGACCATTTTAAATAAAGAATTAAACAATTTATCTGCACAATTTGAAATTTTTGCTGTTCTGTCTCACAAACCTAAAGTATTTGCAAACATGAGGAGATAGAACATATGATTTTCAAATAAGGTTACAACATTGTTTTCTACAATGCTTGCTGCACCTTCTACTACAACTGAAGAGGTAGAAATCCCATCTACCTCCCAACCCACAGTTGTTAGTAAAACCACCAAAAGAAAACAAGAGACCCCCAAGACAAACCAATTAAAAGCCAAAAAGGCAAAGAAACAGTCATTTGAAGCTCCTGCTGTTTAGATGTCTCAGCCAGAAAATATTTAGGAGGTGGTCCATATGGAGATGGGAGAACAGGACAGTGGTAACATAATTAGGACCCAATCCAAGGCAACTTCTACTTCTGAAGAGCCAATAGATGTTTCTACGCTGAACCATTTATTGATACTGACGATGAAGAAGGTCCCAGCCCCCAGGTGCCAAGAAACCATGGGGGCTACCATTGCTCAGATTAGGTTTGAGAATGTAGCTAAATCATCCAATGATTTATCAAAAGAGGGTAATACTTCTGGAGGTAATAGGATAGTTCATTACTTATGGAATTGATGAACATTTGTACCAATTTGAGAGAGGAGGTGGCTAGGCAGAGAGGCATGCTGGCATCTCAAGGGGATGAGATTATTAGATTGAGTGCTCTGGTTAAGAAGTTGATGGATGCAGGAGAAAGAAAATTTGGTAAATGCAGCAGATGAAGGGCAAATAGATGTTAATACTGCTCCAGTTACTGCTGCTAGTGATAAAGTTACTACTGTCAGTACTGCAGTTAGTACTGCTAGTGATGATTTCGATATTAATACTGCTAGGCTAAATGAGCCAGTTAGTACTGCTAGTCTGGATGGAGATGAAATTACTGCTGCTGAGGGATTGATCAGAGTGTCTGAGAGCCCTAAGGAAAAAGAAAAATCAAAACAAAAGGGTGTGAGCATACAAGAACCAGAAAGTGGACCTAGTCAAGGGAATTATGATAGAACCAGAGAAGCCATTAAAAAGAAAACATCAGATAGAACTAGATGAGGAGCTGACAAGAAAGTTGCAAGAGGAGGAAAGGGCTAGGTTTAATGAAGAAAAAAGAGAATATCAGCTTCAAAGGTTATTAAATGAAAGACATCATAAGATGGAATTTGGTCAATATAAAAGGAGAAAAGAGAAGCCATCGACCAAAGCTCAAGAAAAGAAGAATTATGTGAAATTTTTGAGATCGGCTGGTTTTCATGAAAAGATGCTTACTGCAATGAAGTTTGATAAGTTGAAGCAGTTGTATAAAAGAGAATTTGAAAAAATGGAGAGAGGGAGTGATGAGAAAAGAATGGAGATTGAGAGAAAAATGAAAGGAATGCATGATCCAGTTGCTACAGAAGATATAAGAAAATTTGAGAGGAGAAAGAAAACTGATCAAGGGAAAGTACAACCAAATTACTTTGAAAAAATACAGAATAATCAAAAGTCAGCAGAAGAGAATGATATTCAAAAAGAAAGAGATGAATCAATTGGTGGATCATCTAAAACATCTAAAGATCGGGAGAGTATAATGAATGAGGTTGACTTGAAAGCCATGGTAATCATTGATACATCTGATTTCACGCCATTGAATGCTGAATATCCAATAGTAGATTGGTATCATATTACTGATGAGGAGAGTAGGGGTTGGTATAAGATAGTTAGAGCTGGTGGGCCAACTAAAAGGTATTCAAGTTTATATTTTATTGTTAGTGTTTGTAGTAGGGAAGATTTAGATCAGATGTGGAATATATGAGTGACTAAGTATGTCGGGTAACTAGAGTATGATGATAATTTGCAGCTTTATGAGTATCTTCAACAATTATATGAGCCAGACAGAGATATGAAACTATTTTCTAAAGCATTTTCTCCAGTATCTTGGTGGCAGTGTCTTGAGAGCTGGAGTACATTGTACAAGACAGCAAGATGGAGGAGTAGGATATTCTTTTGTGGAAAAAGAATATCCATGAAACCCGAGTGTTCTAATCAGCATAATGAATCATAAGATTAAATGTAAGAATGTTCTGTTTGCTATAGAAGTGATTAAGGAGATTCTAGGTTATATCCAGAAACATGTTGTGAAAAGAAAATAGTTATTTTTGAGATAATTAGAAACTTAATGCTGTTAGAAGAACATATTAAGTTTAGGGGGAGATTGTTGGGTTGAAGATCTACAAGTTGTTTATACTGTCAGCACAAGTTTCTACTGTTAGCATGGTTGGTGCTGTTAAAGATCAATGCTGCTATTAGAAGTTACTACTGCTTGAGAAATTACTACTGCCAGCACAAGATTACTACTGTCAACATTGTTAGTGCTGTTAGGTAAATTGTAGTAGTTAGTACTGTTAGTATTGTTTTACACTATTACTACTGTTAGTGTAATTATTAGTATTGTTTAATGTTTTATCAATATTACTACTGTTGAGTAATATTTGATTAATAGAGTTGTATGTGGAATGTATTTACTTCCATAATAGTAGGACAACTTGTATAGGACTCTATATGATATAAATAGAGATTCTTAGAACCTAGATTAGGTTAACGATAGCTTCAAGGTTTAACCCTAATACAGCCGTTTGTTCGTACTATTAATCTTAATAATATTGAAGCTTTTTGTGATTTAAATATCTTGTTCTCTATATTCTGTGATTCCTTATTATCAAATATTATTCCGCGATTTCTTGATTATTATTCAAAGTTTAATTCAAAGTCGCACATTTGAAGCCTTGAGATGACTTGCATGCTCAAAAAATTCTATGTTTGTCTTCCGTCTTTGTTGCAAATGGCGATGTACGTGTTAGGATAACATTATGGTGATACATTATCGTTGCGTCCATACAAACATGAGATTTCGGGTTCTAAGTCCTAAAGTTGAGACAAATGTATATATTCATAAGAGAAAAGTTCAATAAATAATGAAAAAAAATGAAAAATGGAGGAACCAATATAAATGCTCCATTTCAATTACCCATTTCCATTTTTTAAAATCTAAATATCTCACAAATTGTATATCTATAAATTATAAAAATTACATCGTTGAAATCGGCATTTTTTTTTATATTTAATTAGAGATCTCACATGACATATTTTCGACAAACTTTTTTCTTTCCATTTAGTAATGGATATTTGAAATTTCTATGTTAAATCACATGTGAGTCGTCTACTTGAATGAAATGTTTGGAACATGGAACTTACAATAATACATTGATTATATTTATAATCAAATTATACGATTTAAATCACTAGCTATAATCACATGCGAATAATCAAATTTACAAATGATAAGTTTAAAATCACATAATAATATTATTTGACAATTTAAAAAACCTACGGAGAAAAAAGTAGTTGTAATCACCTGTGATTCATCATTAAATTAGTAATCACATGTGATTAATGTGTAAAAAAAATACAGATTTCAATAGTTTTCTATAATTATACATGTAAATAACTATAAAGGTGAAATCACATGTGAATTATCAGTTATTATCACATATTTCATTTATAAAACAAATGTTATTAAACCGCAAATCAATAATCACATGTGATTTTGGCCGTAAATAAATGCAGTTTTTAAAATCTTATTTATATTTGTTTATGTGAATGAATAATAAATTGTAATCATGTGTGAGTTAATATCCACCATTAATGAATAGTCGTGTACCAATGTTATATTTACTCATAAATCACATGTGATTATAAATAAAATCACATATGATTATATAAGTCACATTTTCTACGACCCAACAAAAATAAAAAATAAAAAAATTGTCGAAAGTATAACTTGTTGGATCTCTAATCGAAGAGAAAAAGACGTGATTTCGAATATGTAATTTATATAATTTTTAGTCATGACGTTTGTAAGATATTTGATTTTAAAGATACGAGTAAAAATTAGGTTTTAAAGGAAATTGAGCAATCCTACTGATTCTCACATTCTTCACTTTTTTAACATTCTTCATTGAGCAACCCCATATTCGCAATAGGTGTTTCAGAATGTTTCTCTCTAAAAAAACTGAAAGAATCTGTTAAAATTAATAATAATAATAATAATAGATTCAAGATCAGAGGGGCATAGGTGTTAAGGAGGGCAAAGAGGGTAAGGGACTATTTTGCAATTTATGTAAAATAAGAATAGGGGTAACACATGTTTAGATACTCACTCTCTTTCTCCATCTTCACAAAACACACACAAATACTCTCTAACTCTATCTCTCTCTCTTTTCACAAAACACACACAAACACTCACACACTGACACACCACCACCACCACCACCACCACCACCACCACCGTCAATCACATCCGTCACCGTCGCTCTACCAAATTCGTAACCGCCGTTCCACCGCCACCACCCCAGCTCCACCGCCACCACCACCCTCACCATCGTCGTGACCGGAGAAAAGAAACCGAGAAAATGACGGCGGATTTTGTGGCCGGAGAGTCAAGATGCGAATCACCATCGTTGGTGAACCGGCCTCCACCGGATGTAACCAACCGTGGTCGTTTCTTCATTTTCTCCCGCCGCTCCACCGACACCACCACCGCTCCACCGTCACTACCGTTTACCGCCACCACCCCCGCTCCACCACCACCACTATATAGATCTGGATCTGGATCTGGAAACTCGTAGATCAAGATTTAAAAAGTAGAACTACTTTTTAGATCTGAAAAAAATTCAACTGCATCCTATAATTTTTATACCGCATCTTACGTTACTACATCTTACGTTACTGCATCTTAAATGCGATTAATGTATATTTGTGTTAGTACTTGTTTAATGCATCTTGTATACCGTTACTGCATCTTATAATATTTTTATCATTTTTATGTGTTTGTAAATGTTGATTTTATATTTGAATTTAAAAAATTAGTATTACTTGTTTACTGCATCATGTATTTTTATTACATATCTTGTTAATTGTTACTGCATCTTACGTTCGTTAACATTTTGACTGAATTTTACATATTAACAAGTTTTTTTATTGAATAAAATTTTGGACAATTTTTGAGAATTTTTTAAGACAATTTTCAAACAGGTTCATAATTTTGTCTAAATTGCAAAATAATCCCTGGCTCTTTTCTCTGTGCCCCTGTGAACCGCTCCCATAGTAATAATACCATGCGATACTTTTCAACCTTACGTTCTTTATGAATTGATAATAGAAAAGTTATAACATTGTGAGCAAAATAAGAATGACTACATACCTAATACAATCTTGTAAAACTATATTACAAATTAATCAAATTTACAAAAGAATATAGGGACTGTTTATTTTTTTCTTATTAAACTATATATATATATATATATATATATATATATATATATATATATATCTTAAATATAATATATAATTCACCTTTATGATATCATCATCCAAAATTGAGATCCAATTAAGCAATTAGGTCCCTCTATTTACTTATGTTTTTCGTTATTTGAATGTTTATAAAAATTGTGTTGTGTTTGTAACTAATACAAAAATATATAAAGAATACAATAATAAAATATAACTGACTTTCTATAACTTCTATGTATTTGCAATATAATATGTATTATTTGATATTTTTTATTTAGAATACATGAATATGTATTATTAATTAACTATAAATTTTATCATAATGCTAATTTTTTTCCTGACGTTCTATAACTATTTTGTTCCAAAAAATAGAATCGCCTTGCGAATTTCCTTAGATATGGTTTTGAGATTGGTCAACCCATCGCTCGACCAATACTTTGACTTCAGAGTCTGTCCATTTAATTTGTGCCCTTCTTTGTTTACCCTTGACATTAACCTCATCCTCGCCTTCAGATGCTACGTCATCTTGGATTTCGGGTTGTGTTTGGAAAGGAGTTTCGGGTTATGTTTGGAAAGGAGTTTCGGGTTGTGAGTGTTAGCCAGATTGTGGTTGTGAGTATGATTGGAAGTCGTATTGTGGTTGTGGTTGGTAGCCGTATTGTGGTTGTGGTTGGTAGCCGTATTGTGGTTGTGGATATGGTTGGTAGCCGTAATATTGTTGTGGTTGTTGGGGATACCATTGTTGGGGTTGAGATTGATATGATGTGAAATCGGCTAGATTTAAAAAAATAAATTAATTGCATGTGGAACCCACCCAACCCCTTCCCTTTCGTCGCCAAACTGACGACACCGTGCCAACGGTGTCGATTCATCAGTTTTCATCGGTGGCCAACCGAAGAAAGCCGTTGGGACCGATCTAATGTTGATTAGTATATGATTATAGTTAGTTTATCTTATTTTATAGCTTTTAAACTAGATTTGACAAAGCGGATGTATTATCACACAACATAATTATGCTATGGACACTGTTAGATATACTCTATATATATATGTGACCATTTATTTTAAAGACATGTTCTAAGCCCAAATGAGATATTTTTGGCCTACTTTCCATTTTTTAAAAATTCTCGAGTCTTCATATTTTGTAGGGCATGTTCTCTACTATTTGTTATTGTAAAAAAATTGCCAAAAAGAAAAGTACGGAATTGTATCATAATTTATGGCAAAAAGGCTGTTAACCGTAAATTTATATCGACTTACAATCGGCTGTCTATTCATAATGTGGAGAACACTCACTCAGCGATCGTGACTATAAGGTGTCAGAATTTGAATTCATAACCTTGTGCTATTTGTAGCAATGATACCCTATTCATCACCAACACCAACTATTCATCACCAACACCAGCTGATGTACACGTCATTATCTCATGTCACAATTGATCACATCTTATATCTTTGAAGAATTTAGGTTTTAGATAACTGTTTTTCTTGCAGTTTGTATGAATTGATGATTTGCGATTTGCCTTTCCTCATGTGACATAAAAAATCATAAATACCCCATCATTTAAAATTTGACACAGACTTTTTAAAGCTTGTCACCTGTTTAAAGAAAATAATATTTAATTTCCTAATTTCTTAGTTGTTCATAAAAAAAAACTATAATCAATAAAAGACTTTATTTCAATATGATCCATCATTTCTACTAATCCTCGTATATTTATACCAATCGGGCATTGTCCAAGTGATACTGTCACAGCAAACGTACAAATCTTACACGTGTGACGGATATGTCAAGGGTTCAAATCTGTGCCTCAGAATAAGTAAATGATTTGTGGACATGTGATTTGCTCAGCGTGGATGCTCCTAACACGCTCCTTTTAGGTGGGGTGGATACGTACAATTGAAACATAATACGAAGATCAGGGGTACCCTCCAAATTAACTTACATGGATGAAATTTTTACAATTAAGTCATGTATTGAAGTCAAAATCAAGATGGATTTTACCATCACAATTTTTTTTATTATTATTATAAATACGTAAATCAAAAACTAAAGGTAGTCATATTTTGCTGTAAATATCACCTAGTAAGGCTAAAAATGACACGAGTCCAAAACGATCCAAATAGTTATGAGAATATTTCAATTTTTACAAGTTACTTATAACTTTTTAACATTAAGTTTTGTGAGCCTAGACCGATAACCTTTTCACGCACTAGTATGTATATTATATATATATATATATATATATATATATATATATATATATATATATATATATATATATATATATATATATATATATATATATATATATATATATAATCTCTTTTAATATATAAAATAAAACCATAATTAGGTAGTCATACTAAAAATAGATTAAAATAAACTAATCATGACCATTAGATGGATGGGGTAATTAATTAGGATAATTGATTTAATCCTCTAAACTTGTTTACCTAAATAGGAAAATAGGTAAGAATTAAAAGACAATAATGCCTTGAAATTTGATGTTAATTACCCGTGTTAATTAAATTGGAAACTTCAAAAATTACAATTATTTCCTTAAAAATTGTTATTCAATTACCATGATAGCTTCGATTAACCAATCCATATTTCAAATATTGAATTCATTTTCAATTTGTGATTTCTCCAGTTTTAAAATTTTAGGGTTTATCAATATCTTTTTTGATGTTTTGATTTGATTTGTAGATGGATTATCATGCTTCAATTTGTACATTGCTGATCTAACTTTGATTGTCTGTGCTTTTTTAACATGCTGGAATATTCATGAAAATCCTTCACCCAGGTTTGTTAAATTCAATTTTAGTGCTTGAATGAATGTTTTTTTGTACGTGTAATCAATTATTCCGTATTTATTTGATTTTGATTTTTTTTGGGTCCTTGTGGTAGTTCATTGTGCATATCGATTGTTATAGCGTTGCTAGACATTGAAGATTAAATTCACCGAGTATCACTTAATTAGGTATGATCCTATCGTTTAATTCAACCAGGCGTCTCATGACCAATTCGTGTTTCCTCTAACCTTTATGAAATATCTTGATTTGATGGATTGAAACCTCCAATCCAATCTAATAATGCAATGCTTATGTTTTGAGATGTGGTGGCTAAGAATATTGCTAATAGTTTGCATTTCATCAGGTCCATCAAATACGTGAAGAAGGTTACTTTCAAGGGTGATCTTGAATGTTGTAAATCTGTGTTTTAAAAAGTATGAGCTCCTAAAAAGTTAGTTAACAGGCAAATGGGTTAAATGGGTGGAATTTGATTTATTCTACTTCAGTTTCAGTAGATACACAAAATTTGAATTCAATTTTCACATGTCTATTAGGTGTTTGATTATATTCCTGAGTGAAACTTTCTTTATACAAGCTCATGTAATGGCTTATTGATGGTCCCTTTTCGATTAGATATTTGCTACCTATTGGTCATAGATATCTTATTTAGTTGATTTGTATGAAAACGTTGCATGCTACTCTTCACTAATAAACATATTCATGTATGCGAGTGAACAAATTCAGTCAATCTGGCTCTAAATCTTATACAATTAAGTACAAACTGGTTGTTGGGGATCCAAACATAATTCATATATATGGTACATGTGGCAAAATGGGCAGGTCATATGTGATTCATCCAAACTGGCTCTATAGAATATCTGGTTATCATGTAGCAACAATATTTGGTTATTTACCATATGTGTATTCATATATTGTTGCAATCTTTCTTATCATGTTGAAGGATCAACGATGGATGAAGGCGTCATGAAAGGTAATGTTTTTGTTAGAATTAAGTATTTTTTTATCTGTTAGATGAAGAAGTCAAATGTTGCTAAATAGTGAAAACTACCACCATTATTTTAAGGGTGTGAATAAAATGGTCAGAATGAGAATTTGGAACTTAAAAGAGTGATCACTTAATTACGGATTTAAATGGAGGTGCAGAGGAAACTCCATGAACTAATAGAGGTGAAAACCAAAATTCTAGAAAAAGTACTAATGTGCACACGCAAGATACAATATGTATAGACCTAGGTATAAGCCACTATATTGACATTACATATTTTAGTATCGCAGGCATTATAGTGGCTGGACCGTGCAAGCATTAAGTATAGAGTTTCATATAGTACTGTAAGTTTCTCTTTTGCTGAAAAAAAAGTGTAGGCATGTGACCATTTAAGAGGTTAGTCATTGATGAAATATATCTCTTCATGTATATGTTTATGTATTTCTATTTATCCTTGCAGGATAATGATAAGATAAACATACGATTGCAAGATTCATATATTTATTTTGCCTTGTGTTTCTTTGATTTTTAGCTTTTGTGCTATTAATACTTGACAAATAAAAAATTGTATAGTGCTTAAAACTTGGCGTTTAAGGTCAGAAGAAGTGTCTAGCCTTATTAAAGATTTTGAGAAGATTACTAATTGAGTTTTGTTTCTTTTATCTGGGTTTTACAGGAGTGAATTCTAATATGTGTCGACTTGATGTTTGTGAATTAAGTAGTGGTTGTACCAAGAGCATAAAGAGTGGTACAATGCCACAAAGTCCCATTGGTGTTCTTGAAGCAGCATACTTGAGATACAATAAAAGTGATGATTCAGGAGTTGACTCCACTACCAGTAGAACTTCTCATTTGGAGCTTTTGTTTAAGACGACATACATCTCTTATGCTTGAGGTATAATACTATAATATTTTTTGGCTAAGACCAGTATTAGTCCATACAAGATATCCGGTTGACATGATTATGCTCTGGATGGAAACATGTTCTCGGCAAGTGGCTGAATCTACCTCTCAAAATATTTATTAATGTCCTCGAGTTTGTTAGTGAAATTTATGAGGTTAGTGGTTGTTTTCATTGTTTTTCTCTTAATGATTCACATGGTTAGATTTGGAGTTCAATTTTGTCTACATTGCCAGTCAACAATGCTCAATATAAACCGAGTTGTTAAGTTCTCATGACTATATAATTACTAGAGCTGTGACTATAATCTACATTATTGCCTCATAATATAAACTTCAAAATGATTGTGTGATGTATAAATAGTGTGTCATTCCAATTTAAGCCGCTTTATCTGGGAGTTTTGATGCATCACTATGCCCGTCTGTTCCTTCATTTCTGTTCATAGTTGTTTTACTTAATTATCGCTTCAATTCGGAACTCCTTAGAATCCTTGATTTTCACCACAAAAAGAAGCTGATTTTTTATCTTGCAATGATGCCCTAGGGACATTTGCGAAGTTTGTGAAGAGGATCACACTAATTTTTACATTTGTAGCATTCCTAAAGATGATTAGTATACCATGGGTTACTTTTATTTTATTTTACATGTTTGAGTCCAGAAACAATAATATATGGTACATGTGGCAAAATGGGCTGGTCAGGCCGAGTTATATAGAATGGTTACGCTTTGAATATCTATCGAGAGAGTTAAATAGAAAACTGCATCTGATTGGGTTCGTTTTATTGACTACTATGCTTCTTTTTCTTTTATAGTTTATTTTCCTCTGTTTATTTCCAATCAAATACAAAAATTTAATATTATATATAATTATTATTATTACAATAATCATTTAGTTACCTCTCTAATCGAAGTTGTGTTTAGACTTCGACCCCTTTTGACCATTTTCCCCTTGAGCGATTTTTTTTTATTCGACCCGTTTGGGATAACCACATCTAATTCAATACGTCAATGAGTAAATAAATCAAACTTGTCACCTCTAATCTATATTGTTTCTTTTAGTGCATTTAAGCTGATATAGTAATGACATGAAATAGGTGGAAAATATAATTGGCATAGATAACGAAGCTACAAGTTCAGTGATGCAGAAGTTTTAGAATTCGGCCATGCCAATAACGCCTGTAGAAGAAGATGATAAAATAATGAGGTTGTTTATCTTGACTTTAATTTACCGTTCATTAGCCAAAATAGAATTGGTGATAATGCATTGAGATTCCTTCAAATTAATGTCTAAAGTAGCATCTATGCTCCAATTACTTATATGGATTATATTATAAAATTCACCATAGAGACTTTACCTCTCATCTACCATCCTTGACATCTACAATATGTAGGGTACTATTACTATTTAAAAAAGACATGTTCAATTATTCCGATTTCATCATACGGAGTACTTGATAAACTTAAGACATATACATCTATCATTCAATTCAAAACATTTCTTCAATGTCAACCGTACAAATTTGTTAGCTTAAAATTATGTAATAAAATAAAAATATAATATAAACATCGTAGTAAAATTATGTGTAGCCCGCGAATTCGCGGATTATAAACTGGTATATATAATAATATAATGATCTTGTGTTTACGTGGCCTAGTTTATATTGTATTTGTTTAGAATAGGGTCCCCAAACTTCGTGTACGGCTCTCACAATAGTTAGCTTAATGAGTACTCCAAAGTGCGAATTGAAGTCGTGGTAGATGGAAGTGGTGGACGAGACTTCACCAACGTACGTACTGTTACCTTTATATTTCTCTCTTATTGGCCACCTCATCACATCCTCGTACTAGCCTCCACGTATATATGTTCCTATGAATTAGATTTACAAAACAACACTATTTCTGATTTTCAATACACATCTAGTTTTCACATTTACAATGTGATGTCATTCATGAATCTTCTACTAAGGAGAGCTCGGAGCCTATTAACCGGAAAATTGTAGTTTCAAGCAGTGGCGGATTCAAAAAATTAAGGCGTGGGGCGCATAAATTACATCACAAATAGAAGATCACGAAACTAGAATCGAAACAACCGCAAATACCATATAAACAACAATTAAATAACATGGGCCTGGTTAAAATGAGCACACATTTCTTAGAATCAATAGTCAATTATATGACCTGTCAAGTATGAGCCCATATTTCTGTGTATTAATAATCGATATGAGGTCTGAGTGTTATACATTAAAAGCTTAAAGACATGATGACCCAATAGTATTTATATTCATAGTCTATTAAAAAACTTGAAAATTTCTTTATTACTGGGCCAAAGCTAGGAGGGCCTGGAACACCTTTCTATTGAGCTGGATCCACCCCTGGGTTCAAGCCTCACTTGAGACCGTTAATGTATATATTCGTGATGATTGTATATAGCATGTGTGTTACATCGTAGTTTTTCTTCTTGATGAAAATAAATAATAAGTTTAGGGAAAGTCACCAAAAACTTCATAATTACGACCTTGCAACTCGACTAATACGTAACCTAGAGATCCGGACCACACAACCCGTCCTCTCAATTTGCAACTATATATCGGTTGCAAACATGAGAGACGTATTTAAAAAAAAGAGAAATGTATTGATGCATGTGACCGATTTATATGTCACAACTAACCTTAACTCGTGACCACATTAACGTTAAGTTATAGTACAAGCGGTGCTGGCGTGCATCATCAAGAGACTT
Source organism: Gnaphalium uliginosum (assembly GCA_963930675.1). Classification (NCBI taxonomy): domain Eukaryota; kingdom Viridiplantae; phylum Streptophyta; class Magnoliopsida; order Asterales; family Asteraceae; genus Gnaphalium; species Gnaphalium uliginosum. The sequence continues at coordinate 37,676,681 of OZ005681.1, forward strand.
CTTTCAAATGAATTATTATTTAGTTTTTGTAATTATAATTGTTTAATATTTTTTTCACAATCGTTTTCATTTAAGAGCACTCAATTCATTAACTAATAGTTAGATACTATTAAATGTCATGATCAATTAATTAATAGTTGTCATTTATCTGTACTATTGAATAACGAGTTTGGACCTAAATCTTATTCTTTGAAAACAGGGGCAATGCAAATTACTAATTTACCTTTTTAACAATCTTAACTCTTAATTGGTCTTTAAGCGATAAAAGTCAACGCAATTAAATAACTAATTATGAGAGTTATCATATCATAATTAATTAACTTAGGTTATAAAATATTTAACCCATAATTATTTGGTTGTATCGTAACTAATGACCTAACATATTACTGGATATTGAAATGTCAGTTACGATTGTTTTGATATAAATATGATGAAAAAACTTAATATTATTAGTTATCTGAATATGGTGAAATACCTACTATGTCAAATTTAAGTTGTTTTTTTTTTTTTCAGATAACTATCTTCCCGTAATCTTTTTATTACTGTATTTAGTTTTTTCAAACTTAAGTATTTTTATATCACCGTAAGTTTTTTTTACGATATTTAAAGACTTGTTGTATTTATACATTGAAAAGTATTGTCCGCCGCATTGCGAGTGTATTCTTTTAAACTAGTATAAGTTTTGATATTATTGCATTTTCAATAAATAAAATTTTGATTTTAAACTATGTGTTAGACAATGCCTAAAGTACGTAGTACCGCAACGATATATACATGGAGACAAATTGAAGTACGTAGTACTCCAAGTGATCACTATCACAGCAAGGATCATATCCCATATTTATGATCCCATAAAAGTTAGATGACAAAAGTTCTATATACATAGTCATATCAAGTATAACCAAACACATAGTAGCCCATTTGTTTCATTCTTTTAAACATGAACATACTCCAAGTATTCCAAAGTATTTCTCCGGCGATCACCGTTGTGATCGTCATCTCCTCCCTCTTCCTCTATTTCATCTCAAAAAGAAACAAAAACAACCGTTTTCCACCAAGCCCACCGTCATTACCAATCATCGGTCACCTTCACCACCTCGGCCCACTTATCCACCAATCTTTTCACACAATCTCCACTCGCTATGGCCCACTAATATATCTTAGACTTGGCTCGGTCCCTTGTGTCGTAGCTTCCACCGCTGACCTCGCACGTGACTTCCTTAAAACAAATGAACTTGCATTTTCATCACGAAAACATTCATTAGCCATTGATCATATTACATATGGAGTTGCCTTTGCTTTTGCACCTTATGGTCCTTACTGGAAATTCATCAAGAAAATGTCCACCGTTGAGCTTTTAGGCAACCAAAATCTTGGCCATTTTTTACCCATTCGAACTCATGAAATTTACGAGCTTTTTAAAAGGTTAATAGAGAAAGCAAAGCGAAATGATAGTGTCAATTTGAGTGAAGAGTTGTTGAAGTTAACTAATAATGTTATATGTCAAATGATGATGAGCATTCGATGTTCGGGGACAAATGATGAGGCTGATGAAGCCAAGAATCTTGTTCGGGAGGTGACCAAGATTTTTGGGGAGTTTAATGTTTCCGATTTTATATGGTTTTGTAAGAACATAGATTTGCAAGGCTTTAAGAAGAGGTATATGGATACACATAGAAGGTATGATGCTTTGTTGGAAAAGATTATATTTGAGAGGGAAGAAAAGAGAAGAAATGAAGGGAAAAGAGAAGATGGTAAAGGCAAAGATTTTCTTGATATGTTGCTTGATGTTTTGGAGGACAAGAAAGCTGAGATTGTGATTACTAGAGACCACATCAAAGCCTTGATTTTGGTAAGTTCAGTTTCTTGATTTTGTATATTCTTTACTTTTTAGGTAATAATCGCTTCTTTTTACATACAAACATCCCAAATATAGAAATGTATCTAACTATAATTCAAACGTCATTTTGTGTATTCAACTTCATTTTGATCTGTTATATGTATCAATCTTTAGATTATTGTTATATGTATCAATCTTTAGATTATTGTTGCTATATGTATCTGATAACTTATTCATCCCGTAACCGATATTTTTGATGACATGGCATCGTATATGTTGCCCGTCATTTGAAACGTTATTAAAAACGGGGGTCTCTTCGGTGATTACAAATAATAAATAATTGGATAAAATCAATTGGCTACACACAATACATTTGAGTTATAGTTAAATATATTTACAGACACTAATCTCTTTAGTTTTATACAATTAGAACTTAACTAAATGAACTTTGTGTTCTACAGGATTTCTTTACTGCTGCGACAGATACAACAGCAATAGCCATTGAATGGGCACTTGTTGAACTTATTAATAACCCTAAGGCTCTCGAAGAAGCAAAAAAAGAGATTGATCAAGTCATTGGACACGAGAGGCTAGTTCGCGAATCAGATGCACCAAATCTTCCTTACATCCAAGCAATCATAAAAGAAACCTTACGACTTCACCCACCAATTCCAATGTTAATTCGCAAGTCAATAGAAAGCGTCACAGTTCAAGGATACGACATCCCAGCTGGCACATTATTATTCGTCAACATTTGGTCAATTGGAAGAAACTCACAATACTGGGAAAACCCGTTAGAATTTAACCCGAGTAGGTTCTTAAACTATGATACACAGAAAGGATCGGTAGATATTAAAGGCCAAAGTTTTCAACTTTTACCTTTTGGGACCGGACGAAGAGGGTGTCCTGGAATTAATTTGGCCATGAGAGAACTTCCTGTTGTTATTGCTGGACTTATTCAATGCTTTGAATGGAATGCAAATGACGAAAAAGGATTGAATATGGATGAACGACCAGGATTGACGGCTCCAAGGGCAGTGGACTTCGAGTTTGTTCCTGTTGTTCGACAAAATTGCCCCAGGGTTTTTAGTTGATCAACCTATGTTTGGTCTAGTGGCTTTTAGTAATGACAGCGAGAGTATACTTTGTGAATAAATGTTTTCCTTTAAATTTCACGTGCTTGTATCTTAATAGATGTGGTTGAGTTTGTTGGATGTTAATAAATTTTGATTGTATGTGCTAAACAGTTTCTTGTGTGTTTTGCACTACTTTTGACTGGATATGACATATTTCATTATTAAAATAAATATAAATGTTACAAATTGCTTTGGGCCTTTACAGTAGGGTATAAATTATGATGCTTGATTAATAAGATCGAATTCGTAAATCCTGTGATGAGGAGTACATTAATTAAGAAGCGGTGACTTATAAAAACATGGATGCTAAGTGAATCATGGATCCTCATATTGTTTTAACACGTATAACGAGTACAAACTTATTTATGGTTTATTTAATAAGGATCCCATTTGTGGTAATTCTAGAAAATTTAGGTTAAAGTGTAAAGATATGAAAGTATGAGGTGAAGCTTAAATGTCGGCTAAAAGATGAATGACTGAAGTCAAAAGGCAAAAGTTGAGGGTCTATTATTGCCAAGTGTGAAAGATATATAAGAAGATGATATGCTAGCGTTTATTTCATTCATTCAGTCTTTCTCATTCAATCATCCAGAAACCCTAAATCGATTATAGCCAAATTAGTGAGTATTGATCATCTTGGTGTGTATTTGAGTGATTGTTATTTATATTCATTAATTTGTAGTTCAGTTTCAGTTTCAATTAATCTTTGCAGGTAGTTTGGTGATTAGTTTGTATTGATTCTGGTAAAATAACATGATATCAGAGAGTAGAAACGATTAGTGGCGCATTTGTTCTTCGTGTTTTCTCAAAACCCTAAAATTAGCGTTGCATGTTCTTGACTCTTAGGTTTGGGTTTATTAGTATCTTTGGTTCGATTAGAGACTATTGTGGGTTCAATGATCATTCTCCTCGGTGTTTTCTCGGAAACCCCTAATTTTTAAAAATTAAAGTTTGGGTTGTTAGAAGCGATCTTTAGAATAAGTTAGTGTTTTATCTTGAAGTCATTTCATTTGGTGATCTCTTGACTGATCCAGAGAATATAAGCCTTCTGTTGTTCTTGATTGATTGATCACATACTTAAACCTTCCGAGCGTAGATTTTCTGGTATAATCTCTTTAAACCGAGCTTGTGTTGTGACTAGTTCCTGGCTAGGGAGTTCTTCTTGCTTAAAGAGAATTCTCTACCCCTGGTTCAAACCCGGAACATAACCAAGCGCCTTGCATATTAATTGGAAATTTGCTTATGTGTTGAGTGATTTACAAGTTTTTCTTGGTGTGTGATATTACCTAAGTTGTACTAATTATTTTTTGTTAGAATAGAGGACCCTAAGTGAGACCTAGAGTGGAATTCCTTTGAGAAGTCCACCTGTAAAGACCCTTACTTAGGCTATCCTATTAGGTATTTGGCTGCTGGATATTTAATAGGCATTTGAGTGTGTTTGTGCATTTGTTTGTTGATCTCTGTGCTTATACTTGGTTCTGTGTTTACTTTTGTGTTAAAATTGGTAATCAAATATCAAAGATGACTGGGGGAAGCATTTGGTGCTATAAAACTTATTAATAAGTTGGATTTTGAAGATCCCTTGTATCTTCATGCAACTGATACAACTGGAACATCTTTAATTTCAATAAACTTAAAAGGAACTGAAAACTATAACATCTAGAGCAGATCTATAATTTTGGCTTTAGCCACAAAAAATAAAATTGACTTTTTTGATGGAAGTTTTCTAAAAAATGAAACGTATGTGGTTCTTGCTGGTCAAGAAAGGTGCAATTATGTGGTATCTTCTTGGATATTGGGATCTGTATCTAATGAGCTATATTCTGGTCAAAATCTTTTCAACAAATGCATCAGTAGTCTGGAATGAGTTAAAAGAAACATATGATAAAGTGGATGGATCAATTGTTTTCAACTTACATCATAAGATTAATTCTTTAAATCAAAGTGGTAGCACTCTTTCAGAGTATTATCACAAATTTAATACACTTTGGAAATAATATGATACCATTGTAAAATTGCATGCTTGATCTTGCAATGCAGCTGCAAATTTTCAAGAACATAATAAAGTTTTAAAACTGATGCAAATTTTGATAGTTTGAAACAATAAGTCTTTGTATGGTTTGAAACAATCACCAAGACCAAGACGGTGAAATAAAAAATTAAATTTTGTGCTTATAGAAAATGATTTTAAACAAAGTGTTTGTGATTATTCCTTGTATGTTAAGTCTGAGAAAGATGTGTTTATTGCATTACTTGTTTATGTGGATGATATTGTTATCACTGGTAACAATCTTAATGAAATTGAAAAGTTTAAGTTATTTCTAAAAACAAAGTTTATGATCAAAGATCTTCGAAAGCTAAAATATTTTTTGAGGATTGAAGTTTTGGATAATGAAAATGGTATTTGCATGTCTCAAAGGAAATATTATTTGAAATTACTAAATGATTATGGTTTATTAGCATGCAAGCCTGCTAGTACTCTAATAGAACCAAACATGTCTGTTTCTTATGAAGCCAGTGAAAAGGATAAATTATTGACTAATGTTACTGAATATCATAAGCTGGTAGGAAGATTAATCTATCTTACTCTTACCAGACCTGATATTTCCTTTTCTGTCCATGTTCTAAGTTAATATATGCATGCTCCATTGCAATCACATTTTAACTTGGCTTTTAAGTTATGAGATATCTTAAAGGTGCTCCAGGAAGAGGTGTACAGTTCACTAAAGGTAATGACTTCTGTTTAATGTCTTATTGTGATGCTGACTGGGGTAAGTGTGAGCTTAACAGGAAATCTGTAACATGTTATTTAGTTTATTTTTGCATTTCTTTAATTTCATGGAAAAGTAAGAAATGAGAAATTGTGTCCAGGTCTTCTGTTGAAGCATAATACAGAGCAATGGTCACAACTGCTTGTGAAATTACTTGGATTATAAACTTGTTAAAAGATTTGCATACAAATAATAATTTACCTGTTGACTTGTACTGTGATAACAAATCTGCATTGCAAACTGCAAATCCTGTTTATAATGAAAAAATCAAACATTTTGAGATCATTTCATTAGAGAAAAGGTATTTGCTGGTACTATTAAAACTGTCAAGGTGAGTTCTAAAAAACAATATGCAGACATCTTAACCAAAGGCTTAAATGTTATACAACACTTGTATTTGTCAAAAGGTTTGGGTCTAATCGGTTTATTCCATAAACAAGTTTGAAGAGGAATGTTACTTCCCTCTTGATCCCTACCCTATATATATATATATATATATATATATATATATATATATATATGAGTTGGTTCCAGGGAGAAAAAAATTTAGAGAGAGAAGAGAGTGAAACAATCCGATTCAGTATTTTACTACTATGAGTCAAGTTTTAATTACCTATAACTTTTGAATCATAGATGCAAAAGACTAAATCTTATTAATAAAATATTGAACCAAAACAATAAAATGTAGGATTATATTAATAAAAATTTGAATCATATTGGTTCTTTCTCTTCTCTCCTTAAATTTCCTTCTTTTTTTATCCTCCTACTATATATATATATATATATATATATATATATATATATATATATATATATATACTTGAACACACAACCTCTTGTTATGGGTTTTCATACTGTCAGGTCAAAAGTCCTTTAGTCTACTTTATTTATTTTTGAAAAAAACAATACCTATCATTTTCTCTATGTGTTCCAGTCACAATTTTAGATATGTCTTTAGACACATAATTATGCTTGTATGTAATTTTATAAAAGAGTACCCAAGCCTTTTCTCTCAAGAAACACAAAAAATGATGCAAGAGGCCTTCCCACAAGTGGGCTGGATTTTTCTAATTTGTAGGTATGGATAAGAGATTTAATCAAGACAATAGCCTAAAATTGAAGAACTTCTCGAACTAAAGGAAATTCTTTCTTTCAAGCGGGCTTTAACAAATGGGCCTGATTCTTTTGTGTCTTTAATTGATAGTTTAAATATAGAAAATTTTCTGTAAAGACCTTAAGGAATAAAATCGGCTTCAACTCACTTTGCAACAACTTTTAAAAGGTGAGATGGAATAATAATTCCTAAAAAGTAAATTATTTTTCAATGTTGAGTTGCATAATGTGGAAACACATATTTATTTGTGTTAGCTTAAATCTTTTCTATGGCGTATCACATAATGTTGTCAATGCTTTTAATGGCTAAAGTGGTTGTTCAACCAACTAGATCTCATTAACTGCATACGTACATGATACTGAAGAGGAACACCAACTCCATTTAGCTACTACACCATTAATCCACTTCTCTTATGAACCCTTTACTTTATTTTCTGTGTATTTATACATCTCTTCCTCACTGCTTCTCAAAGAACACATTCAAACATCACCATACTTAAAAATACTCTTATCGATCGGAATGTCAAGCATCATTTATATCCTTCTTCTTTTTCTAGCCATCTTCTCTTTCTCCACTTCCTCTCATATCCTTGTCGAGGATACACCTAATTCTATTCAAAACCCTAACCCTAATGATCATACACTCATGTTCTTCATGCATGACATATTAGGAGGATCAAATCCATCAGCTAAAACAGTCACTAGTATCCCCTTTGTTAAACCAAATGGCGCAAACCTTCCTATCAACAATGGCGTCCAACAAAACAACGACAACAATGGAATCATCAACAACAATAACAATGGAATCATCAACAACAATAACATCCCTTTCCTAACAGGACTAGGAGGAACCACTTTCAATAATTTTCAAAACAACAACAACGCATTCCCTTCACTAAAGGCGGCCAACTTCCTCAAGGGAACACATTACGCCGGCTTATGTTCGGTACATTGACATTAATAGACGAAGAGTTTGTTGGGATCAACCTCGCTCTCACACGGCTAGTTGGGATCGATCACCACCGCACCAAATCACACAACCTTGTATAGGTCAATAATTAATTGCACAAAATAGAAAAACATGAAAAACTAAAATTTTACGGGGAAAACCTCTCAAGCGAGAATAAAATCCACGGGACCAGTAGCCACTTAAAATTTCACTATATATGGACAATATTACGAGAATACTCATTCCTCTCAATACTCTTGAATATTATTATGTATCCTCACACCACTTTCACCGATAGATTACAATAACTGAATTTGCGACGTCGTTATTGAATCACCTAGACCACCACACGAGACGGAAAGAGACGACTCTCATACGCTCTCACTTTTTCTCTCAACATTCTCACCAAATACCTACAACTAACTCCTATTTAAATAGGCAACACGATAACTTGTCCATCAAGTTGACTTCCCCTAAGTTAACTTGATTTGTAAATCCCACTAATTTAAGAAACTGAATCACACCCCAACAAATCCTCCCTTGATTCGAACTCCCTAAATCTTCATCATCTCTCCGACATGGCTTGATACAGTCAAATACGAGTACTTTTATTTATCAATATATCTCTACTTTTATCCATATCTATTATATTTATTTGATTTTAGTGACTAATTTGTTTAATACTTGCAAATAAGAGTTAACATTGAGCTTGGATAAAAAAGGAATGGAAAAACACGCGAACGAAGTGAATCGAGCAAAGACGAAGAAAATACACATCTGAGGTTCAACCGCCGGCTGGATTTATCCAACTGCCGATTGGAGGGTGAAAGATCGCCTCAAACTGATCCAACCGACGGTTGGATAGGTCGGCCATAATATCTATAAAAAGGGAACAAATTTAGTTTGGCAAAAACGTTTTGAATAACCCTAATTCGATTGAAGGAACATTCTGGAGGTTTTGTGGACGACTTAGAGACGCGAGTTCACGAGAGTTGACTACGTTCAAGCTTTCGACATGCGGTTCGCGATTCGATTTGCGCAATCTTTATCCGTATCGATTTAAACATGTTTTATTATTGGATATTGGTTTTGATTTACTGTAATCTGATCATGATCTAATTAATTTATGTATTCTCTTTGACAATGATACCTAGATAATGGTTTTAGTATTTGTTTAGAGTTTTGAGTATTTGTTCTATGATAGTTAATTATATTTATTCGATGAACCATGGTTGTTTGTGATTATTGATTGTCTACTTAACGTGATTAACGAATCTAAGTCATAACGGACGTTCAATTAGGTTTGTTAGTTGTTACTAATTGTTTAACTTGTTAGATAATTATAGCTTAAAATTGTGACCGGAGGTAGGTTAAGAACAATAGCAATTAATTAATCTATGATGAATATGATAATTGTTACTGAAATAATAGGACAATTATAAGATGATCGTTGACGTGAAGTCGCTAGAATAAATTTCAATTAACTGTGAGAATCTTAAAGAGTAATTTGAGGCGGACAACGTGTGGAAAACTCTATTGGATTTAGTGTCCAAGTACATAACTAATTGGTAAGTATATCATTAAAAGTAGAGTCCTTTTTGGGTCGCCCTCGACGAACAGTTAAAGAGAAATAAATGAGAGAAAATATTAATTGGAATTAATATTATAGTTAATTATTTAGTTTATTAATTATCAAAGTTGATGAATTAATTAGAAACTAAAAGAAATTCTGGAAACCAAATCCAACCGCCGGCTGGAATATTCAACCGGCGGCTGGAGTCCAAGGTTTGTAAGGCGGTGGTACGCGCGAGTCCAACCGGCAGCTGGATATTCAACCGGCGGTTGGAACACGAAATCTGGTTTGTCCCACATCGGCCATGGGATAAAACCCTAGCCTCCCTATTCCCTTATAAATAGGGGGCATGCCATGGTTACAAAGTACATCATTCTCTTTTTCTCATTCCAATTCTTTGTAAGAGTTTCACGATTTAATCGGGACCTTAGGTGTTGGAAATTTCTCTTTGGTTCGTGGTGTGAACCATTAGAGGTTCTCTAGTTTGAGTACTCGCCTCCAAATCAAGAAGGTCTACTTAGTTGGTCTGCGTGTGAGAAATTCGATTTTCTCAAAGGTTAGTATTTTCTTATTTATCTATTTATTTTGTTTAGTTGCGTATTATTATTAAGTTAAGATCCTTTAGGGTTTAGTTTCCTTCATGCCCTAGATTAATTGTTGTTTCCGCATTGTATGTTAATCTAGTAAGGGAATAGAAAATCCATCAGTGGTATCAGAGCCTTAGCTTAATAATATAGGCACTTAACAATAAAGCTACTACTTAGTTAATAGTTAATTGTAAATAGTAATCCATAGATAAATTTGTATGATCATTAAATGTTAATAAGGATCTAGAATAAATACTAATATTTAAATTGTTTAAATGATACCCCTAAATTTTAAAATGTTTAAAATAGAACCCTGAACTGGAAAAGCTTAAAGAGACCTATATATATTATGATAAATATATATGTATCATTTAAAGTTTAATTACGTTGTCAGTCAATTGATAAATCGGCTCACCCATGGTGAACAAACTATAAGAGAGGTATAAGGCGGGACACTTTACTTCCCTAAAGAAGTGGGTTTTTAATATGCTTCGCGCTGACCTACTTCTCCGCTTCTTTGTGCGTTCAATGGAGCTACCGAGGACTTTTGATAGGATGATGTCAAGATCAAAAAGTATTGAATTAAAGTACTAAAACAAAAATCCCGTTTAAGTATAACAAATGTGAATTGTATGCTAGCCCATGAAAATCGCAGACCTCTCATATGGACTGTTAATGGAGCGTGTGTGGTTTACCGGCACATTAATGAGAGGACATAAGTGAGAGGTTATGTGAGACTCGCGATTCTCGAGTCTACTCGGTTCGGGGGCTACGCGGATTTTGCATGGTTAAGTTCACTATCATATTCATGATCCTCGGCATCCCAGTCATGAATGGTAGATAAGCATATCCGAGATTAACATGCCATTGATTGATTCAATGAATCTCAAAAGAACTAGGAATTTCATAGAGAATGAAATTGACAAAAGCATTGTCTACCTAAAATAAATTCGTGATATGATTACGGCAAACCTCTTCATAAAACGAATCGAAAATATGGATCCTAGCCTTAATTTAGAATTGGGTAATTAAACAATTAAGGAATATTCATACTAACTAAAACTGTTTATATTATAGATGTCTACTACTGAAAAGGGTACAAATCCACCCGTTCCCAGTTCCGCAAATAACTCGAACTTCTCACTACTCTCAGTTCTTGGGAGGGAAAGACTTATCGGTCCAAACTATATGGACTGGATGCGTAACCCTAGGTTTACCCTAAGTACGAGAACAAGGAGTATGTTCTCGATGATCAGATTCCCACTATTGATCTTGATTCAACCCAAGAAGAGATTGAAGCTCACCGAAAACATTATGAAGATGCAAACAAAGTGTCTTGTATCATGGTATCTTCCATGAGCCCTGAATTGCAAAAGACTTTTGAGAATTCTTGGGCTTATGAAATGAACCAACAGCTAAAGGAAATGTTTCAGGCAAAGGCTAGCAAATAACGCCTTGATGTGGTCAAATCCCTCATGGCTTGTAAACCCAAACCTAGAGCCTCTATTTGTGCTTTCGTCTTGGAGATGAAAGGGTACTTTGATAGGTTGGAATCTTTGAACATGATGTTTGATACTGAGCTCTCGATAAATATAATTCTATCTCACCTACCAGCTGTCTACAATCAGTTTATAATCTCATATCAAATGAATTTGAATGAGAAAGAAACCTCGATAATAGAACTCTATAACTTGCTGCAAACCGCTGAGCAAGGGATCAAGAAGATTGATGTGCCTTCTACCTCAGCAGCTCCTGTGTTGGCTATTGGTCAAAATGCAAGGAAAAGAAAAATTTGGAAAGGTAAGACTGGAAAGTCTAGTTGTGGTTCCAAAAGAAAGGTTGATTATGAGATTGCATCTGCAAATGATCCAAAGGAAGCAGTGTGTTTTTACTGCAACACAAAGGGGCACTGGAAGCGTAGCTGCCCAAAATATCTGAATGATCTTAAAGACGGAAAGGTCGAAAAGAGTATTCACTTAGGTATGTTTATGATCGAACTCCATAATACTACAACTTCTGGTTCGTGGGTTCTGGATACAGGGTGTGGTACTCACATTTGCACTGTATTACAGGGTCTAAAAGAAAGTAGAAGTTTGAAGCATGGAGAGCTCAACTTAATCATGGGAAACAGGAAATTCACACCCGTGACCAAGATTGGAAAGTTCGAGCTCATGCTGAAGTCAGGAGTTAGGATTGATTTACATAATTGCTGTTATTCGTCAGAAATGACAAGAAACATAATTTCATTTTATGCATTGTTCAAGGATGGTTATCAATTTTCATTTGATAATGAAAATGGAGATATTTTGATTTATTTAAATGGTAGTTTTATTTTTAAAGCTTCTCCTTACAAAGGCATATATGAAAATGTTGAATGTGTTAGCAATGTGATTTTAAATGTTGATTCGTGTAATGAGCTTGATAAATCCAAATTATGCTATTATCGTCTTGGGCACATAAACAGGAAATGCATCGCCCAACTCCAAAAGGATGGAGTGTTGGAATCATTCGACATCAAATCGGATGATGCATGCGAATCTTGTTTACTAGGCAAGATGACTAAATCACCATTCACTGGATCATGTGAAAGAGGTGAAGGACTATTGGACTTGGTACACACAGATGTATGTGGACCATTCTGATGCGCCACAAAAGAAGGAAATCGCTACTACGTTACGTTTATTGATGACTTCAGTAGATATGGATATGTTTATCTGATTAAACATAAGTCCGATACTTTTGAAATATTCAAAAGATATCAAAACGAAGTAGAAAATCAACTGGGCAGAAAGATAAAGGTACTCCGATCCGATAGAGGAGGAGAATACCTTAGTATCGAGTTTCTTGATCATCTTAGAAACTGTGGAATAGTTTCACAATTGACTCCTCCTAGAACACCACAACTTAATGGAGTTGCGGAGAGAAGAAATAGAACCCTGTTAGACATGGTTCGGTCTATGATGAGTCGGGCAACACTTCCAATAAGCTTCTGGGGTTACGCATTAGAGACAGCCGCACATATCTTAAATCAAATACCCACTAAGAAGGTTTCAAAGACACCATATGAGATGTGGAAGGGAAAACGTCCTTCTCTTGGTCACATCAAGATCTGGGGTTGCGAGGTTTTCGTTAGACGAGAAACTCAGGACAAGCTAGAGTCCAGATCTGAAAAGTGTCTTTTCGTCGGTTATCCACAAGAGTCGTTTGGATATCTATTTTACAGACCCACGGAAAATGTGGTGTTTGTAGCTCGAAGAGGAGTGTTCCTTGAGAGAGAAATGATATCTAAAGAGGACAGTGGGAGTAAGATAGATCTTGAAGAAATTCAAGAATCGACCGATGAAGAACCTATAGTAAACACTGACACTCAATAAGAGGTGGTGACACCTATTGAACATGAAGACATATCCTTACCCGTTTGCAGAATAAGTAGAGTTAGCAATCCTCCTCAGTTCTATTATGGTTTCCATATTGAAGAAGAGGACAAGGTTAGTGATAGTACACTATTTGATTTGAACGAACCTGCTAACTACAAGGAAGCGATAGCAGGCCCTGAGGTTGCCAAGTGGAAGGAAGCTATGAAAAGCGAGATTCAGTCTATGTATGACAACCAAGTTTGAAATTTGGTTGACACTACATCCGGTCTTAAGACGGTGGGTTGTAAGTGGATCTTCAAAAAGAAGACATACATGGATGGGAAGGTACACACTTATAAAGCTAGGTTGGTAGCGAAGAGCTATACTCAAACCCTTGGGATTGATTATGAGGAAACCTTCTCACCAGTAGCTAAGATAAAGTCGATTAGGATAATGCTTGCGATAGCTGCATTTCATGATTATGAAATATGGCAGATGGATGTCAAAACCGCTTTCCTTAACGGAAAACTTACAAAGGATGTGTTTATGGCACAACCAGAGGGTTTTGAAAGTGCAAAGTATCCTAAAAGAGTGTGCAAGCTTGAAAAGGCCATTTATGGACTTAAACAGGCTTCTCGTAGCTGGAATCTCTGCTTCCATGAGAAGGTCATACCATTTGAATTTTCTAGAAGCGAAGATGAGTCCTGTATATATGTCAAAGTCAGTGGGAGTGTTGTAGTCTTCCTAGTATTATATGTAGATGATATACTACTCATAGGAAATGATATCCCAACATTACAAAGTGTAAAAGATTGGTTGGGAAAATTTTTCGCTATGAAAGACTTGGGAGATGCAACATATATTCTTGGTATAAGGATTTACAGAGATAGGTCGAAACGTCTCATTGGACTCAGCCAGGACACGTACTTAGATAAAATTTTGAAAAGGTTTAAAATGGAAAATTCTAAGAAAGGGAATCTACCTTTACATCATGGCATAAAGATTAGTAAAGATCTACATCCGAAATCTAAGAAAGAATTGGACAGAATGAGTCGAGTCCCATATGCTTCGGCTATAGGATCGATCATGTATGCCATGACGTGTACAAGGCCTGATGTCTCATTTGCTTTGAGCATGGTGAGTCGACATCAGCAGAATCCTGGTGAAGGTCATTGGACAGCTGTAAAGAATATTCTCAAGTATTTAAGAAATACTAAAGATAGGTTCTTGGTTTATGGTGGAGAAGAAGAACTTAGAGTAACAGGTTATAGTGACGCAAGTTTCCAAACAGATAGAGATGATAGTCGGTCACAGTCTGGTTGGGTATTCTTACGGAATGGGGGAGCGGTGACGTGGAAAAATTCAAAGCAAGATACAGTAGCAAACTCCACATGCGAGTCTGAGTATATTGCAGCTTGCGAAGCTTCAAAGGAAGCCATGTGGATGAGGAATTTTGGAGTTGTTCCAACAGTTCAAGACCCCATTGCTATATTCTGCGACAATGAAAGTGCAGTCGCTTTGACTAAAGAATCCAAGGATCATGGGAAGTCAAAGCACATAGAAAGGAAATACCATTTTGTTCGAAGAAAGGTAGAAGATGGACACGTGGTTGTGAAGCATGTACGATCAGAGGATAATCTGGCTGATCCGTTCACAAAGGCACTGACAAAGTCCAAACACGATGAACATGCTAGGAGCAGAGGTTTAAGAAATAATATAAAGTTTTAGTTGTTAGTTTGAATCTGAAACATTATAGCAATGATAGAAATGTAATAGATTTGGTGATTAAATAATGGAGATTTATTTATATGAAGGAGTTCTATCATTTACTATTGTTTGTCATTGTGTTTCGTTTTGCATGTTTAGAATTCACTTCCCGAGTAATTAGTTTTACTCAAACCTCCTCAGTCGTTCATACTACAGGAAGTTAGTGTTGATTTAAGACTGTCATGGAGTATTAGTAGATTGTCTATGGAGATTAGACATAGCATGGAGAATGCTGCAACACTCATGAGTACTTGATGGGGATTTAAGTATAGGAGAGACCCGTACTTAAAGAGATCACTTCATGGATTAAATCACGAGTGATTTTAAGATGATAATATCCTCTATTCTTAAAATGGAGATACATTGAGTTTCTAGTTTTTCAAATCTCTTATACTTTAGTTTATTCAAACACTGCGCGTAAATGCCAGTTATAAAGGGTATGTTAGGTGTATCATGATGAGTTGACTAGTACTATGTAGTCGAAATTTATTTGTTCCTTTTGCAAAATGTAAAAGCGATATCATGGGCACTCTGATGATTAAAAGTTGACTCTAAAAGTGCTAGGCCTAGCCGAGACTAAGTTGATGTGCACAAATCAGTAGTCTTATA
This sequence comes from Gnaphalium uliginosum, assembly GCA_963930675.1. Classification (NCBI taxonomy): domain Eukaryota; kingdom Viridiplantae; phylum Streptophyta; class Magnoliopsida; order Asterales; family Asteraceae; genus Gnaphalium; species Gnaphalium uliginosum. The sequence continues at coordinate 37,692,382 of OZ005681.1, forward strand.
TAGTCAAAATAATCGGAGATCAGAAAACATAATCTTGAATCTTGAGATTGATTAAAATTCATGTCTCGGTTTCATACGATATCAGTAGAACAAAGGAATATTTGATCACTTATCTAAGGGCTGTCTCTAGATATGATTCAGAGTTCGGCAGTTGCGTTGGATGGCATTTTCTGCTTAGTTAATGGGATAGACTTAGACCAATAATAATTGATGACTTGTCCAAGTGGGAGACTGTTGGATATAGTGTCCAAGTGCATAACTAATTGGTATGTATATCATTAAAAGTAGAGTCCTTTTTGGGTCGCCCTCGACGAACAGTTAAAGAGAAATAAATGAGAGAAAATATTAATATGAATTAATATTATAGTTAATTATTTAGTTTATTAATTATCAAAGTTGATGAATTAATTAGAAACTAAAAGAAATTCTGGAAACCAAATCCAACCGCCGGTTGGAATATTAAACCAGCGGCTGGAGTCCAAGGTTTGTAAGGGGGTGGAACGCGCGAGTCCAACCGGCGGCTGGATATTCAACTGGCGGTTGGAACACGAAATCTGGTTTGTCCCACATCGGCCATGGGATAAAACCCTAGCCTCCCTATTCCCTTATAAATAGGGGGCATGCCATGGTTTCAAAGTACATCATTCTCTCTTTCTCATTCCGATTCCTTGTAAGAGTTTCACGATTTAATCCGGAACTTAGGAGTTGGAATTTTCTCTTTGGTTCGTGGGTGTGAACCATTAGAGGTGCTTTAGTTTGAGTACTCGCCTCCAAATCAAGAAGGTCTGCTTAGTTGGTCCGCGTGTGAGAAATCCGATTTTCTCAAAGGTTAGTATTTTCTTATTTATCTATTTATTTTGTTTTGTTGCGTATTATTATTAAGTTAAGATTCTTTAGGGTTTAGTTTCCTTCATGCCCTAGATTAATTGTTGTTTCCGCATTGTATGTTAATCTAGTAAGGGAATAGAAAACTCATCAAACTCCTAGCGAACTTAATAGAGTATTGTGTCTTTCCTAAAATTATAAAATTAGTTAATTTTGACTAGGGAGACTAAACCACATTAGCTTATTCACCATAGAACAACAAAACGAGCAACTAAGTAAATATGATAACCGGAATCTAGAGAAAGTAGTCTAAGTGAATACATGTTTATCTCTGATTGTTTACAAACTTGCGTTATTTGCTTTCTATTTAATTAGTTACTTTAATTGTTTTACTTTTAATTCAGTAAAAATTGGTATTCTAAATACGTTCACACGGAACTAAAACGCCGCCCTCTTTTACTATTTTTATTAGTTTAATTATAAGTTCCAATTTAATTTTGTTACAACTACCATTCCCTGTGATCGATATCCGGACTTACTTAAGCTATATTATTATACGATCGGGTATTCTTGCCTCTATTGTGTGATAACCATAACTTAGTTATTTCCAATTTCATTATAAATATAAAGCACGATTTGCACACCTCATGGCTCTACTCTTCAATGATAATGAGTGTGATCTTCATCATGTACCACCGCTTTCTCTCGTGTTGACTTTCTCCCGGTTATGTGATTCTTCTTCACAAACCTCGCTATGATACCGGTTGTTGAGATCGACTCCGCTCTCATACGGCTCGTTGGGATCGATCATCACCGCACCAAATTACACAACCATGTATAAGTCAAATAGTTAATCGCACAAAACCTTTTTTGTATTTAATGATCATGCGAGTTTGACTAAAATCAAGTGCGAGACCACGTATGTAAAGATGGACGTGTTTTATGTTAAAAAATTAATTAATTTTATGTAATTTTAACGGTTTAAATTGTAATTAAATTGCTTTAAATTTGTAAGAATAAGATTACATATAATGGCGGTATTCTTCAGGCAAGATCTTATGGATCGGTGAAACTGCCTGTATCTGGATTTTGCATGCCCAAAAAATGAGCCCAAATATTCATAAATGGTCCAAAATTGTAACAGATGATCTTTCATTTTTTAAATGAGTCCAAATATTTTTTTGATAACCCCAGTTGTGGAATATAAGAAAAATTACGCATACGTCGTAACATAATATCTCGTTTATTCCTCACGTGAAGATAAATATATTTTAAGACAAATATTCTTTTGAGTTAATTGCACGGTTCTTGTTGGTTTACACGAACTAATACACTAATACATTTAGTGTATATATTTTTTTCTTTATTGCATTAGCAGTAAAAAACTTAAAAATTGTTGTGTATTTAGTTTCTCTTCCGTTAATTTAACATTTCAACTGTTAAATACAATGTCATATTTTTTATTTTATTTTGTTTTCACGTATTTATTATTGTAATCATTTTATACAAACTTATAACCACAAATTATTATTAGATGATATATCAGAATGATCCTAGTCAAGTTGTAAGTTCAGAGTGCATTAGAGTTCTAAAGTTCTTATGTACTTTGCACTAGTACCAGCAATTTTTTACATTTTTTACCCAGATACTCAAAACAGGCTGAATTTGTATACTTCTTTCATAAGTTAGGGTTATTTTGGGTAATTAATTGATTGACACGGATTTCAATTTCTGAAGATAAATGGAAGAATAGGGAGATGATGGACTCATCTTCCAAATAAATTTCGTATGCTATTTCCAGCAAATACTCATATTCATTTTCTGTTTTGATTTTATTTATTTTTTAATTATTAATTGGGTTTTTTTCATTTTTTTAAACTTTACAAATTTATTTGGATACAACTCATTATTATTATTATTATTATTATTATTATTATTATTATTATTAAATTAATAACATATAGTATATTATTATATTATATACAAGACCCCAAACTCGTGTTTATACATAGACCAGTATTTATTTTTTAAAAATATTCAGAACTAAAATAGATGACAAACGTTTATGCCTTCAACGTAGTTGACAAAGAGGAACGATTAATGTTGATGAAACAATAGTGGATGAAGAGAATGTGAGTCTGATCTTTTATTTTTAATATCTTTTTATTAGTTAAATATTTATTTGTAAGTTACTTTTCACAATTTGTTCCACACTAAATCACTATATATACAAATGGTTTAAATTATTGAACTTAGTATTAAAGTTCACACTCATTAACAAACTGGACCGGTCCAGGTGCACTTGAGTATAAAAGTAAGTTATTAAGGTAAAAATATATAAATTTAAACACACAATGAACTTTGAAAGTGAAATATCAACGTAAAGAGATATTATAGTATCGATTAAGCTAATAATAAATTATAATATAATACTAATTACTAACTTATAGATCTTTTAGAACACATGTACCATTGATTTGTAATTCAATACTTGGTGAATCTTTTATCACATGTAATTTTTATTCATAATGTAACTTTTATATTACTTTAGCAAGCATAACTATATTAATATTATGTTTGTAAAAGAGTTTTAAAGTGTTATGTAAAGAGTTTTTTATTTGTTATCATGATTTACAAATAATATTTAATGTGATTTTACATTCCATTGATTATTGTTGGTATGAGTGTTTATTATTTGGTTTAAATGTATAACTGAACCGATCCGTATATTGTTTGGATATTTTGAATTAGGTTATTTGGATTTGGTTTGATTTTTGGGTCATACCAGATAAGGAATTAGTTTAATAGTTAGGTTTTGGTTTGAATATTTTCAATTAGGGATCACTCGAAAAACCGAATAAGCATCCGTTGTTAATACTAATCTTTGATAATTCAATTCCGATAGTCGACATACAACTCTAATTACTCATATAACTCAATTACCACAAATACGAATCCATATATTCAAATGACCCAATATGAACAGTTAAAATGTTTTTACTTAATATTTGGACAATTCAAATATCTTAATAATATAAATCATAATTTAAGACTTTCATCTGGCTAAATCGAAACTCATCCGAATAACCGAAACTTTTATTTGGTTGGTTTGGATTGGGTGACATATAGTTTAAATTGGATCTCAAGTGGATTAAGAGTTGACCAAAAGCCGAATAAATCAAACCAGATAATTCTATTAACCCGAAACACGGCCGATTAAACATCCCTAGTCGTTGGGATATCTATGCCTACTTTTGATGGATAAATTCACTATATTTAACAAAAATTAAAATTTTAATTAGTAATTATCATTTTGATTATGAAAATATATATATTAAAGATATCATATTATAAAATATTAAAGATTTGAATATCAGTTCATTACTTTCCCAAAATTTTAAAATGTTTATGGTTTCAAAATGTATTAAGTGTTACACCTTTGACAGTTAATTATGATGACCTTTATAATTTTATATTGTGTTTCTTTAAGTTCTAAAAAACGTATATTTAATACATTTTGGGCATATTAAGCTACATAAATAGACATATTTTTAGTAAGTTTTATATATACAATAGGTGATAGTCCTCGTAGCGACCTCGTAGATGAATCGAATCAATTGAATAACGGAAAATAAACAATTGATTTTGAATACGTGAATATGTAAAACGCGAGAATGTAAATAATTTTTCTGTTTATTGATTCACAATGATTACAGAAAACAAACAATTAAGCTCCACACCAAACTATCTCTCAAACTTTCTTTCACACTCTCAATTTTTCTGCACCCCTAAAACTGAAACCCTAGAACTATATATATAGGCTAGGCTGGGCTGGGCTTCTGTGACACTAGCCTAGTATCACTAAAACACACTCAAGCTAAATTATATTTTCTAAACAAGATATTGTCACACCATAATGCATCAACAATAGGAAGTTAAGTATGTACAAATAAGTGTTTTTAAAATTTAAATACATAAGATAGACATTTTTAAAATTCGTCCCATGCAATAGTATAAATGTATAGTTTAATACATTTTAAACAATAAACCCATATATATATATATATATATATATATATATATATATATATATATATATATATTGTTATTGATATTTATACATCTACATTAATAAATTAACAGTACTTTAAATTTATCTATATATCCATAAGAATAGTTGTATCGTCTTAAGTTCTATTTCATACATTATCTTTTTTTTTTTATTGTAGATTAATAATTGTTAATAAATTTATTACATAAAATTTTATTTAGAAGTATTAATGCGGTTGATTTTAGAGATTTGTTAGATTAATGGTTTTGTAATAAATGTTTGCTATTTCTGAAAACTTCCTAATTGAGTATTATTATTCTGTCAAAAAAATTTTTGTTTTAAAAATTTATTTTATGGTATACTGTATTTCGTTATGACAATTAGCATGTTGATACAATTTTTAATTAATTAATAATACATATCCATGTATTCTAAATAAAAAAATATAATAATAGATATTATATTACAAATACATAGAAGTTATAGAACGTTCATAATATTGTATTAGTTACAAATATAACACATTTTTTATAAACCTTCAAAATTGCTTAACGATATCTCAAATTTTATACAACACAATTTTTCCACCTATACTTTGCACTATAAATATTAAATCAATAAAACATAACTTCTACAAGTTTTAATGTTCAATACAAAGAAGTAGATATAAATTTTTGCACCTTTTAGGAACACGTAAGAAAATACTTGTATAGATAAGATGCTCGTGTTTATCAACTTGCAGTCTAAATTAGGTTGGAAGTAAGTATTAAATGCTTATTTTTTAAATCGAAAATTAGGTCCACCTTAAAAGTTTATTACTTTAGCTGACCAAAATTCAACGAGTACCTATCCTGAATTTGTCAACGCGATTGACCCTTCTAAGTGAGATGCCCTGTCCCCGGAAGCGGGCCTTTGTTATTAATGGCATTTAATATAATAATTTATCATCATAATCATAATCATAATAATAATAATAATAATCATATAAAAACCAAAGAAACAACATTTAAGTTGAAATTTCGTTTTTCTACTCTATGAAATAATTAAGTTTTGATTGATAAAATATCTAATACTAATAGTACAAGCACTAATATTAACAAAACTTTTTTATCCATTCATAAGAATAAATGTGTAAATTGAAGAAGTTTTCTGTCTAGCATACCTAAAGACTGAGAGGTTTTTCGAATCGGATGGACACCGCATAATCAGAGTATTTCCGTGAACGTCATTTTCTCTTAACAGCTCCACGATGTTTATTTTAGTGAGCTTCAAACCTGATCCAGACTTGTTTAAGAGGATATCAATTTATTGCGATTTCTTATCACCAGGTCACATTATATTGGTGATAACAATAATCTACTAAATTCTCTAATTTAATTGCTGATTATATATTTCTAACCTTTTCAATTATTATTACAATAAGTAGAAATATGATGTATAAGTGGATGTTGAATCTTTTATTGCCGTTGCAATGTAATGTAAGGACAACATGCTAGCATATATACATATCTAAAATAGATAGATATATTTATATTGTATTTTATTACTAACGAGTTTGAATAATATATAAGTTAAACTAACAATAATTGGAATGAGCAGAAAGGGTCAAGCTCAAAATTAAAAAATTCCTTTAATCTATACAAATATTCACAAGATCTTAAATTTTTTATATTCACAAGATATAAATAATTATTAAATAATATTCTTTAGATGTGATTAATTAAATACTAGCATAGTACTCGCACTATGCAATGGAACATATCATTTTATTGTAAATAGTGACTCAATGATAATCGATTACCCGTGATGATGAGTTGATAGCGATAATTTACTTGTATGTAGAGTTCAAAATTCGGGAAACAGTTGATAAAATGTGAAAATGATAAAATTATATTGTAAAAAGTAAAATGAAAATTGGACAAACTAAATAATGAAGAGTCGAGTCTTACTCTAATGATATAAAAGAAGACCCTTTGATTTACTTGTAACATTTAAATTGTAAATTGGTTTCATTTACGGTAAGTATGCAATGATGATTTGGTGGTTTGGTTTTCTTTACATATTTAATGATCAAGATGGAGATTTTTTAGTAATATTTTATTTTTGATTTGATTTTCTATATACTAAGTCAATGTGTAGTAGATGTAAGAAACGTAGTTATTATCAAGGTACAAATAATTTATTTATATCTGAATTTTTTATTTATAGTCTCAGCGCTATTTTTTTCATTTTCATATTAAAAATGATTAGAAAACAAATGCAACTCAGAAGGATTCCGGCGATTTCCGGCGATTTCCGGCTGGTCACGGTGGTTACACCTTTTCGGGCATGAATTGATGATTCTATTCCGTTAGTTGTGTTCTACGGGTTCGGTTTTGTTATTCCCTCTCTCCTAGTGGGTGTTTCTCTGGTTTCTCTCTCCCCGTGGCCGGTTTCAGTTTTGTGGTTTTCATCTCCCCCCGTTCGCGATGAAAGACCGGGGTAACTCGAAAAAGAAGAAGAAAGGGACTAGTGCTATGGGTTCTAGCTGTAAGGGTGACCATGGCGACTCTGGTTTATTGATTCATTCGGATACCGAGGTTGCAGGTTTACCGGCGCCGCTGGAGGTTGAAGATGAGCGCCGCTGCGACTCTAGGGGCGACACAAGTCGTTACCCTAACCCTAATAGCGACACAAGGTCCTGCGACACTAAGACCTGCGACACTACCGGTTATCATAGCGACACGAGTGACTGCGACACTAACCTGGTTAGCGACACAAGATCTCAGTGTCGCACTCACCTAATTTCGGGTGGCAAGGCCTGCGACACTATGGTTTGCGACACTGTAGCTAGCGACACACTTAGCGACACTTCAAAGTGTCACATGAGCAAAACCCATGGTTCTCAGGGTGAAAATCCTGAAAATTTTCGTACGGCGCACGCTGCCCTCGTACCCCCTGCGAACTTACCGCGAAGTTTGATCCGCTCAACCCACTGTGACGGGATTGGAGCGTGGAGAGAAAATATGTACTCTAATGTGTTTGCGAATCAGGTTGGGGTGCAAGACCTTAGTAAATTCCCTGATTCGCGTTCTGTTAGCCATGAAAAATCGGGTGCGGGTGATGCCAGCCAATTTGGAAATGTGGTTAATCAGGTTGGTATTAAATACCCCTCTGAAATCCCTGATTTCTACGATGTCACTGGCAAAGATGTGATGGAGGGTTGTGATGCTAGCTTACCAAGTCCTATGGGTGAAATAGGTGTTGATGCAACCATCAACCAGGTGGGGGCTACCCCTTCTCAACAGGTCCCTGTCTCCAATGCTTATCTTGATGGACATAGCGGCAGCTCTTTTGCTACCCGTGGGCTGGACAGACTCAAAGCGGCCACGGTTGTTATTCGACAATCGGGTCAAAAACAACCCACCCTTGGGGTGAAATCTTATGCTCAGGCTGCAGAACGTGTTGTTAAAAAGAAGGTTAACTTTCGTGCCTTGAATCTGGAGGCTCCTGCTGGTAGTGATGAGGGTGTGGATGTGGAAATCCCTTTGGCCACGGTGGTTGAAGCTAGTAAAAAGTACTCGAACACTCTGTACGGGTACTTCATTGGTAAGAGATTAGCTTTTCCCGTGGTCCAAAACTATGTTATGAATGCTTGGAGGAAGTTCGGTATCGAGAAGGTTATGATGCACTCCAATGGTTTTTTCTTTT